>JAJQKT010000028.1:0-1200000 GCA_030512225.1 Rauvolfia tetraphylla
CTTACGTGATTTAGAGCCGTACTAAACCGGCCAGAACAGCGTCATCTCCACCTTCTCAAAGCGCCTGTCGTCAAAAATGATACAAAGAAATTCAGCTTATTCATCGCCGTTTAGTTACCGAGCAGAAGTCACTCAGCCGCTGCCGCTGTAGCAGTTCTGTTCTAATCGTTGACAAACATCTGTTTGCGCATATTTCTGGTACAACATATCAAAGTGGTTCAGAAGGGTCGACATCCTGTTACCAGTCCATGATATTAGCGACTCGGCCTGGTCTTCGAGTCATTCTCGACCATCGATTGTTTCCCTTCTCGAGTTTCTCCAGATATATTTGCATTGATTAACGACCAAAAGAAATTTGCAGTTGCCTTCAGAGAATTTGAGATCCAGTTCACCGAGTTACCCGCATTTCGCTTCATTCTTCGACCGACAGCCTCTTTACCCAAAAATGGTTTTTTGTATCTTCACAAGAATACTATCAAATACGGCAAACATTTTCAGTGTTTATTCAGTGTCTTTCTTTGAATTTTTAACATGGTTTAAACCTTTAGCCAGGACATCACCTTCACCTTCCCAAAACAGCTTCTCTCTCTTCTTGATATTCATCGAATTATCACTTTCGATTGACAGCTTCACCATACTCACCGCACGTCACCCCACACAGGCCCTGACTCACAGTCTAAATGCATCTTGTTGAAAATACATAACGCCTCGTAATGTACGCAATTACGGCCAGAATACTTGCCAACATTCTCACGCAGATAAACACGTTGCACACGCCGTACCACTACCGACGCCGCTTCGCTACTCTTGACTACTTTTGCTTCAGCTTGGGCCATGCCAGCTCATCACATGGATTTGACCTTCACGCTCACCTTCTACACTGACATTGGAATACTCGTTAAAGATGCTCAGCAGCAGTAGCAAAGATGTTAGGAGCCAGCCGAGGACAGTCAAGAATAGCCGATTCTCGGCCTATGATCGAGCATGATAGCTAATATCGATATTGCAGTATACCGCTGAAGACTTTAGAGCGAAAGAGCTTCAGACAAGTCGTTTGTCTAGTTGTGGTCGTTGTTTAGCCAGCCGCGACAGTTAGGTAGATTTAGGCCATGACTCATTCCCATATCTTATGTAAGCGCGCGACGCCACCAATAATTCAAATTTCTTAGATTTTTCTGTTTCATATAAGAGTCTCTCTTTGTATAGTGGTGACTAGTTTCCTAATAATATCCTTGTGTTTTACAAACATGACTCTCTAAGTTTCCTATACTCTTCTTCTCTGCTTCTATTTCGATATGGCTTTAGCTTAGATCCTTGTTCGGTGATACTTAGAAATTGTTAGTATTCCTTCTTGAATGATGGATTTCATTCTTGCTTGGATTGTTGAAAGATAAGAGGACAGGATCCTTTGAGTGCCCAAGAGTTGGCCGTTGTGTTGATCCAAGTCATACCTTCTTAGACAGTTCAGGTTTGAGTTCTGAAGTTATTCTCTTTCCTCAAACTACACCTTTTACCAAAGACAATGCCAGACATTCTCAAACCATCTGGAGTTAATCCGTATTTCCCTTTCAGTCAGGTTTTCATTCTTTGGAGATGCTTATGCTCGAATTTGATGGACACAGAGCCATCAGAATTCTGGGAGATCTGAGAGGAGGAAGTTGGCCGTTGTGTTGATCCAAGTCATACCTTCTTAGACAGTCCAGGTTTGAGTTCTGCCTGGTACCTCCAACACCTGCCCGATTCTCAGCATGGAACTCTTGAAGCCTTACTGCCCATTTGTTTGGAGGTATGTCATCCAACTGGAATGTGAAAGTTCCTGAGCTAGTGAGTTTCTTGGATGTGTGAGATGATTCTGGTTCATCGACTATGGGAGTAGCTTAGAAACTGAAAGTATTCGAAAGAGAATAACTTCAGAACTCAAACCTGGACTGTCTAAGAAGGTATGACTTGGATCAACACAACGGCCAACTCGTGGGCACTCAAAGGATCCTGTCCTCTTATCTTTCAACAATCCAAGCAAGAATGAAATCCATCATTCAAGAAGGAATACTAACAATTTCTAAGTATCACCGAACAAGGATCTAAGCTAAAGCCATATCAGAAATAGAAGCAGAGAAGAAGAGTATAGGAAACTTAGAGAGTCATGTTTGTAAAACACAAAGGATATTATTACTCGGGGAAACTTAGTCTCGCTTCTCAATACAAAGGAGGGCTCTTTATATAGAGCTCTAAGAAAAGTCTAGAAGGCTGAATTATTGAGTCGTGACATCACCGCTACATAAGGATAGCGAGATGAAGTCATGGCTTACGTCACACCACACTATTAGCTTTAATCAGCTAGAAACAAACAACAAGACACTCTGGATAATAAAGACAACAACAATGACAGAGCACTTAAATATAAAGGTCTTCACATCTGTATTCCTCCGAAGTAGTCGATGTGGAAACATCACTATCAGTGGGAGCCGTGGTCGATGATATTGCGCTCAATAATGATGTCCTCGATGCATAGCATGTGCCTTTGCTTTTTTTCCTCTTTCTTTTGAGAGCATCTTTTCCGACTGAGAGTGTCCAAGTGGTCCGAGCAATATTACTAGAGACCGAGACGTGGAAAGTTAAATCCATGTGATGGCCGAGAAGAGTTGGTCGGTGAAGGTTAAAGTAGTCAAAAGGTGTTTCATGAATCGTCGAGAATCGGGCAGTGTTGAAGGTACTGTGCATGTGCTATCTTGATGTTTATCTCATGAGATGGTTGGTAGAGTAGTTCCAAGAACCATAATCACTGAGCCAAATTTCTTGAGGCATTATCTTATTTTCAACAAAGATGTAATTTTTGGGCCTCGTAATATTTGTGAGGAAGATCAAGAATAGTAATGGAATTGATCCGGTACAGATGAGAGTATGGGTGGGACTGTGAAGTCGGAAGTGATGGGTCGATGAATATCAAAAAAGAAGGAAATGTTTTGGGAAGGTGAGAAAGATATTCTTCCATTCTTCTAAAGGTTTAAATCCATGTTAAAAATTCAAAGAGACTTGGGGTAAAACCTTTAAGAAATGCTCGCTGAATTGATTTCAATGAGAATATGATATTCTTGGCGAGAGATACCAAAAGAACCATTTTCATCGAGTAGGGAAATCATCAAAGTCGAAGAATGAAAACTCGATCTGAAAAGGGAAATACTGGATTAACTCCGGATGGTTTAAGGATGGATCCTCCAAATTCTCTAAAGATTTGTAACTCATAAAAATTTCTTTTTTGGATCATTGAGTCAACATAACACTGGAACTCGGATAACTGGAGGAAAATCGGGGAGGGACAATCGATGGTCCGAGATGATCGGGATTAGCGGGTCGGATCATAGCTATCATGGGTTTGGTGGCAAAGGATTCAGGTCGGGAAAGGAAATCAGCCACTACATTAGACTTACCTTTGATATGTTTGACCTCAAAGGAATATTGCGCAAACCACGTTGACCATCTGAGCAGTTGAGGATTTGGGACTTGCTTCGCTTGAACCGCAACATCTTAGGAAATGAACTCATATCGCTTTCAACTAAGAACTTTGACCCGATGAGATAAAAACTCGAATTTCTTTATCCCATTTTTGACAAAGAAGGATTTCTTTGAAGGTGGAATGATAATGTATTTCTACTGGTTTGAATCTTCCACTTGCAAATCCACATAAATGTCTCGGATCCATTGATGTCTTCAAGTAAAACAGCACTCCAATATTTGTCGCTGGCATCTGTCTGAAGTATCTTCTGACCTGTAGTTGGTAGATGCAATTTCTGTATCTGTGATACTTGTTCTTTGAGAGCAGCTACGGCTTGAGTCTCATGTACAGTGTCCAAGAGGATGGATTCTTTCTGAGCATCTTAGTGAGAGGATGAATATGTTCTGAGGCTCTGGGAAGAAAGTCTCGAACATAGTTGACAACACCAAGAAACTGCTGGACTTGTTTCGTGTAAGATTAGACTCGGGGAACTTCGCAATTCTTCGTAGATGTGATGTCCTGGGAGAGTATGTACCGCACTAAAATGCATTCCTAGGAAAGTAATTTCTGTGTCGCCAAGATCATTTTCTTTTCGAAAAGCATTACGCTATAGTTTTTAACAATTTGAGCAAATTGGCGTAACAGTTTATATGTTCATCCTTTGAAGAATCGAAAAGTAGGATGTCATCAATATAAACCAAGGCAGAGTGCAATAGTGGTTCAAAAATCTTGACCATGGCTTTTTGAAATAAAGATGGTGCGGGTTTTAATCTAAAAGGCATTACTTTCCACTGGAAATGCCTGGGTTAGGTATGCAAAAGCCTCGTTTTAGGGACGTTCATCAGGGATGAATGCCTAATTGCCAAAAACCCGATTTCAAATCAAATTTGGAAAACCATTTTGCACCGTAAAGTCGTGATAACGTAGTGTGCTTGTGTGGTAATGGAAAATTTGTCATCTTGTAAAAAATGATTGAGAGGCTGATAATTAATTACCAGCCTCATTTTCCCACGAGCTTGTTCAGCTCGTTTATCAACATAGAATGCTTCACAAGACCATTGGGAATCTGTTGGTTCAATGAGATCGAGTGAAGCGAGGTCAAGGCATTCTTTTGTGGCTAATCTGAGGTGATCGTGGGTTCATGCCGAATGATCTAGCTTTGGTGGGATTGATATCCTCATTTTTCTTGAATGGGAGTTTAATGAAGAACCGAGGATTTTGCCACAATGGATGAGAACATTTGGTGAGGAATTTCAGATGGGATTCGCACAAGATTGGGAAACAAGAAGTTTATGAATCTCAAATGGGATGGGATTAGGAGTGATTTGGTAAAGTCTTGGGATAAGTACCGTATTCTCCGAATCTGCTTTACCAAAACGAATACCATTGGGAAGTATTTGGAACTCGTGAAGTTTATCGTATATGTCAAAACCAACTAGAAGGTCTTTGTCGGGTTTCAAAGACAACCAATCAAATGTAAACGAACTTCATATTTTGGGAAAAACTGGATGGTAATAGGGTGTTTAGTGATCAAGGATGTGTAGAATGTTTTACCATCAGCAGTTATGAATTCCTTCTTGTGTTGTATCCAGTTTTTGGGGGTAGAACAGATGGGTTCATCATGGATACTGCAGCTCCTGTATCAAAAAAGGCTATGGCAGGAATGGGCTTATCATACTTGGAGGTTCGGATTTGAACAGGGGCTTGAGGATGTGTTTTAGGAGGTTGAATAGCAAGAATCGGAACAGAAGGTTTTTCTGGAAGTATTGGATCAGGTTCTGGAGGAATAGTTTCGGAACAAGTTTGTTCAACCGATTCTGCAATGTGATATGACAGAGGAATTTCTTCTTCTTCAATTGCAAAGAGAGTATGTTCATCCAATTCATCTTGTTCAGAAAAGAGAGATTCAAGATCATTGTCATCATAGACAGGCTGACTTGTCTCAACTCGAGAAATGAGGTTCCGCTCTTTTTTCTTCTGAGGACATTGTTTGGCATAATGGCCCTTCTGTTTGCAGACATAGCAGTAGTCTGACTTGCTTCTGGAGCTTCTGGAAGATGTATGTTTTCTTCTAAAGTATCTCCATTTCTTCTTTGAAGATCTTCTATCTGTAGTATGGATCTTGGAGAACTTCTTTTTCTTGGATGATTTCTTGCAAGACGACTTGTTGCAGCATGATTTAATGATCAGATCTGAACGTCTGCATACTTGGTCAATCTCTTTATCACCTTTGAGATACTGCTTGATAACTTGTCGTTTGTGGCACAGGTCTTCAAGGCTTTGGAGAATGGCTTGTCTGATTTGGCCAGGAGTCATACCAAGGATGGATTGGTATTTCTGTCTTATGTAAACATCAGCTCCTTGAGCTAAGGCCTGAGGGATTGAGCTGAGGAAGGCTTGTTTTAAACTAACATCTGCACCAAGAAGATAGAATAATTGAGTCATGCGTTGCAAATGTTTATCTAAATCTGACCTTTGAAAAGAATAACACTTCATTTGGAAAAAATTCTTTTCGCTTTTAATTCAAGATCGTAATCGAGTTCACCAAGAAAACAAGAATATAGTAATGAAGCAGACTTGATCAATTGAAGAATTTAAGAATTGAGTTCTCTCAACATAATTGAGAGTTGTAAACCCAAAGGTCTTCAATGTGTCGGTGAATCGGAGGTGAACTCTGTAAGAATATTCTCTCACTGTGATTCCAAAGTGAGTTCTCTTGTGGTCATCCAAGCATGGAACTCTTGAAGCCTTACCGCCCATTTGTTTGAGGTATGTCATCCAACCCGGAATGTGAAAGTTCCCGAGCTAGTGAGTTTCTTGGATGTGTGAGATGATTCTGGGTTCATCGACTATGGGAGTAGCTTCGATGTCACTCGTGCTCATCTTCTTCACGAGCCATGTTTATCTCATGGAATCTCAAATTCTTCTAAGGAAGATTGTGTAGAAGAGTCCGATTCGGAGGTCGTGTCCGAGCGAAGTGGATTCGGATTCTGTTGGGGAAGAGTACTCGAGTCTCGAGACGGAGTTTGTTCTTGGACAACAAAGCAATATGAGGGACAGGCTGAGATATGGTAGCCTTCGAAGAAGAGTTGTCGGTGGGTTCGAATCATAGCTTGCTTGTGAGCTTCGGAGGAGGAGCAGATGACGGTGGTTGTCGTTAGTGCTCGTTTGGCTTTTAGCCATTGAGCAAAGATTGAAAGTACTTGGAGATGGTTTGGACCTTTCATATCCCATGGTTCCCAAAGCGAGTACTGAGTTTTAGATGGTGGTTGAAAAGGGTTTGTGAAAGGTGGAAAGAAACTGGAAGAGGCTGAGGGTAATGTAGTAGGCTGGTGGTGGAGGAGAGTAAAGGGAGTTGACTCAACTCTGTGATTTAAGATAAGCAATGTATCCTTCAAGATCAGCTACCTCTTTTTGTTTTTGTCGAATGACCTCAGCAGGGATTTACTCTGAGCATAGGCAAGTCATAAGGAACTTGTTTCAATCTTTGCTCCATATTGACGATTAGCCTCTTGGTGGCTTCCAGATCTTGCACTTGAGAATCTACTTTAATTTCAACGATAGCAAGACGGGAGTTTACTCGGGTAACTTTCCGATCTATCCGAGATAAGATCTTGTTCGAGCAACAAGCATTCTCGGATTGCCGACTGAGAACGAGTTTCAACGAGATTAGTCGGGTGTGGTTTGTCCATCGGGAAGTATGGTTGTGGATGAATTCTGGATTTTGTGAGAATGTCCGGCATTGTCTTTGGTAAAAGGTGTAGTTTGAGGAAAGGGAGAATTGAGTGGGGAAATTCTGCAGGTTGGAACATACTGAGATGGTCGGAATAGGAGTTGACGGTTCGAGTGTTTATAGAAAGGGGTTGATTGGTTTGCAACTTGGTGTTACAGGTTTTTCTTTGGCAAGGATTTTGAGACATTTCTGGTAGTAGGGATGAAGTGTTGGTTTTGGTTTAGGGGGTAACCATGTAGAAGGGACTTCGCTATGGAAGGATCATACTGCTGCAGGGTCCGAACTACTTGAGCTCCTTGCTGGTAATCTGGATCTATGTCAGGTGCTTTGTTGGAGCACGGAGAAGGAGATTGTTTCTTCTTCCTTCTTCTGCGGGATTGATTGCAGGTGCAGTCTTCTGGATCAAGACCACATTCAAGACAGCAATTCTGACATGATTCACAAGAAGTACATCCACCCCAATAACAATGATTGGAGAACGGATCAGTTTCAAAGACAACTGGTTTAGCATCTGGTTGGTACCACTTGATAATATCTGGGAAAGTATCCCGGAAAGATATAAGTGGGTCTGAAGGATCTGCTGTAGCAAGCTTGTCAAGTTCAGCTTGATGATAGGATGGAGGATTAGCAATCGGGAGTCGGATCATGGAAAACCGAGGATAAGTTTGCTTGACAGACTGGAGATGCTTATGATCGAATTTGATGGACACAGAGCCATCAGAATTCTGGGAGATCTGAGAGGAGGAAGATTCCAGAGGTTGATTTGCAGCCTCATGGATCTTTTCATATTCTGTGATCCAAGCATCAGGCAGAAGACGGAGAAGTTCATTTTTAGGAATCTGTCTGGGAACATGAGTGCAGACTGCTGACTGTTTATCATCTACCTTAATGAGCAAAGCATCCTCTCCACCAGGAAGGGAGAGATCTATGGCATGGTTTTGGACTCGGTAGATCATTTGGTAATGTAAAGTAGCAGTAAGAGCGTCATGTACCTGGGAGGCTCCAGCTATTTGGACTTGTACCTTGAGGGCATCTAGCAGATGGGGATCTGCTAATGACATGTTGAAATTTGGGTACAGTGTGATGAATACCGTGCCTGCGTTCAACGTTGCTTCGACTGTGGCTATGCAAGCATGTTGATATTCAAGAAATCGAGTATCCAAGAGGGCAACTCGGGTTACCATAGGGAGACCTTTTCTGCCATGGAGAGTAAGGGCGATACGGACAGCACCAAAGTGGAGGTGAGTATAACCATGTTGCTTCCATTGACGAGGAAAGTCTTCTGGAATGTAAAGAGTAACAAATTGCTCTTTACCAGTAGCTATAATAGGATGTTGATCCATTTTAGAGCACTGAACATATTCACGAACAGAGGTAGGTGTGTGGCGGATGAGAGATTTGAAAGTCTTCCAAGGAGAGACTATGGACTTGGCATAATTAGTATATGGATTCATGAAAGGGTGATTCTCAGGGGCAAACTGAGACGATGAATCTATAGTAACTTCATATAAGTAATCTAATTTTTTAGATGCACTTTGACGGAATGAAGGAGTAGTATCTAAGGGATACAGTAAGAACGGGATGTTTCGGATACATGATAGATGAGGGTCTCTTCAACTCTAGCCTTATTTTCGATACACCAATGGCTACGATACCAAATATAGTGATGACCTAGAAAGCTGAAAGTATTCGAAAGAGAATAACTTCGAACTCAAACCCTGACTGCCTAAGAAGCGTATGACTTGGATCAACACAACGGCCAACTCTTGGGCACTCAAAGGATCCTGTCCTCTTATCTTTCAACAATCCAAGCAAGAATGAAATCCATCATTCAAGAAGGAATACTAACAATTTCTAAGTATCACCGAACAAGGATCTAAGCTAAAGCCATATCAGTAGTCTGATTTGTGTTTTATAGAAAGGGTTGATTGGTTTGCAACTTGGTGTATCAGAAATTAGGCTAGAGTTGAAGAGACCCTCATCTATCATGTATCCAGAAACATCCCGTTCTTCTGTACCCTTAGATACTACTCCTTCATTCCGTCAAAATGCATCTAAAAAATTAGATTACTTATATGAAGTTACTATAGATTCATCATCTCAGTTTGCCCCTGAGAATCACCCTTTCATGAATCCATATACTAATTATGCCAAGTCCATAGTCTCTCCTTGGAAGACTTTTAAATCTCTCATCCGCCACACACCTACCTGCTTTCGTGAATATGTTCGAGTGCTCTAAAATGGATCAACATCCTATTATAGCTACTGGTAAAGAGCAATTTGTTACTCTTTACATTCCGTAAGACTTTCCTCATCAATGGAAGCAACATGGTTATACTCACCTCCACTTTGGTGTCTGTCCGTATCGCCCTTACTCTCCATGGCGTAAAAGGTCTCCCTATGGTAACCCGAGTTGCCCTCTTGGATACTCGATTTCTTGAATATCAACATGCTTGCATAGCCACGATCGAAGCAACGTTGAACGCAGGGCACGATATTCATCACACTGCACCCAAATTTCAACATGTCATTAGCGGATCCCCATCCGCTAGATGCCCTCAAGGTACAAGTCCAAATAGCTGGAGCCTCCCGTGTACATGACGCTCTTACTCGCTACTTTACATTACCAAATGATCTACCGAGTCCAAAACCATGCCATAGATCTCTCCCTTCCCCGGTGGAGAGGATGCTTTGCTCATTAAGGTAGATGATAAACAATCGGCAGTCTGCACTCATGTTCCCGACAGCATTCCTAAAAATGAACTTCTCCGTCTTCACGCCGATGCTTGGATCACGAGATATGAAAAGATCCATGAGGCTGCAAATCAACCTCTGGAATCTTCCTCCTCTCGAATCTCCCGAACTCGATGGCTCTGTGTCCATCAAATTCGATCATAAGCATCTCCAGTCGTCAAGCAAACTTATCCTCGGATTTCCATGATCCGACTCCCGATTTGCTAATCCTCCATCCTATCATCAAGTCGAACTTGACAAGCTTGCTACAGCAGATCCTTCGACTCCACTTATATCTTTCCAGGATACCTTCCCGGGATATTATCAAGTGGTACCAACCAGATGCTAAACCAGATTGTCTTTGAAACCGATCCGTTCTCCAATCATTGTTATTGGGAGTGGATGTACTTCTTGTGAATCATGTCGAATTGCTTTGTCTTGAATGTGGTCTTGATCCGAAGACGCACTCGCAATCAATCCCGCAGAAGAAGGAAGAAGAAACAATCTCCTTCTCCGTGCTCCAACAAAGCACTCGACATAGATCCAGATTACAGACAGTGAGCTCAAGTAGTTCGGACTGCGCAGCAGTATGATCCCTTCAATAGCGAAGTCCCTTCTACATGGTTACCCCCCCTAAACCAAAACCAACACTTCATCCCTACTACCGAAATGTCTCAAAATCCTTGCCAAAGAAAAACTCAGTAACACCAAGTTGCAAACCAATCAACCCCTTTCTATAAACCGCCTCGAACCGTCAACTCCTATTCCGGCCATCTCAGTATGTTCCAACTCGCGGGAAATTTCCCCACTCAATTCTCCCTTTCCTCAAACTACACCTTTTACCAAAGACAATGCCGGACATTCTCACAAAATCCAGAATTCATCCACAACCATACTTCCCGATGGACAAACCACACCAGCTAATCCCGTTGAAACTGTTCTCAATCGGCAATCCGAGAATGCTTTGTTGCTCGTAACAAGATCTTATCTCGGATAGATCGAAAGTTACCCGGTAAACTCCCGTCTTGCTATCGTTGAAATTAAAGTAGATTCTCAAGTGCAAGATCTGGAAGCCACCAAGAGGCTAATCGTCAATATGGAGCAAAGATTGAAACAAGTTCCTTATGACTTGCCTATGCCCTGGGAGTAAATCTCGCTGAGGTCATTCGACAAAAACAAAAAGAGGTAGCTGATCTTGAAGGATACATTGCTTATCTTAAATCACAGGTTGAGTCAACTCCTTACTCTCCTCCACCACCAGCTACTACATTACCCTCAGCCTCTTCCAGTTTCTTTCCACCTTTCACAAACCCTTTTCAACCACCATCTAAAACTCAGTACTCTGCTTTCGGAACCATGGGATATGAAAGGTCCAAACCATCTCCAAGTACTTTCAATGCTGCTCAATGGCTAAAAGCCAAACAGGCACAACGACAACCACCGTCATCTGCTCCTCCTCCGGAAGCTCACAAGCAAGCTATGATTCAGAACCCACTGACAACTCTTCTTCAGAAGGCTACCATATCTCAGCCTGTCCCTCATATTGCTGTTGTCCAAGAACAAACTCCGTCTGAGACTCAGTACTCTTCTCCAACAGAATCTGAATCCACTTCTGCTTCAGACACAGCCTCTGAATCAGACTCTTCTACACAATCTTCCTTAGAAGAATTTGAGATTCCACAGATAAACATGGCTCGTGAAGAAGATGAGCCTGAAGTGACATCAGAAGCTACTCCCATAGTCGATGAACCAGAATCATCTCACACATCCAAGAAACTCACTAGCTCAGGAACTTTCACATTCCAGTTGGATGACATACCTCCAAACAAATGGGCAGTAAGGCTTCAAGAGTTCCATGCTTGGATGACCACAAGAGAACTCACTGGAATCACAGCAGAGAATATTCTTACAGAGTTCACCTCCAGATTCACCGGCACATTGAAGCACTGGTTTACAACTCTCAATTATGTTGAGAGAACTCAATTCTTAAACTCTTCAATTGATCAAGCTGCTTCATTACTATATTACTGTTTTCTTGGTGAACCTGATTCTGATCTTGAATTAAAACGAAAAGAATTTTTCCAAATGAAGTGTTATTCTTTTCAAAGGTCAGATTTAGATAAACATTTGCAACGCATGACTCAATTATTCTATCTTCTTGGTGCAGATGTTAGTTTAAAACAAGCCTTCCTCAGCTCAATTCCTCAGGCCTTAGCTCAAGGAGCTGATGTTTACATAAGACAGAAATACCAATCCATCCTTGGTATGACTCCTGGCCAAATTAGACAAGCCATTCTCCAAAGCCTTGAAGACCTGTGCCACAAATGACAAGTTATCAAGCAGTATCTCAAAGGTGATAAAGATATTGACCAAGTATGCAGACGTTCGAGATCGATCATTAAATCATCGTCGCAACAAGTCGTCTTGCAAGAAATCATCCAAGAAAAAGAAGTTCTCCAAGATCCATACTACAGATAGAAGATCTTCAAAGAAGAAATGGAGATACTTTAGAAGAAAACATACATCTTCCAGAAGCTCCAGAAGCAAGTCAGACTACTGCTATGTCATAAGCAGAAGGGCCATTATGCCAAACAATGTCCTCGAGAAGAAAAGAGACGGGGAACCTCATTTCTCGAGATTGAGCAGAGTCACTCTGTCTATGATGACAATGATCTTGAATCTCTTTTTCGAACAAGATGAATGGATGAACATACTCTCTTTGCAATTGAAGAAGAAGAAATTCCTCTGTCATATCACATTGCGAATCGGTTGAACAAACTTGTTCGAAAACTATTCCTCCGAACCCGATCCAATACTTCGGGAAAAAACCTTCGTTCCGATTCTTGCTATTCAACCTCCTAAAACACATCCTCAAGCCCTCTGTTCAAATCCGAACCTCCAAGTATGATAAGCCCATTCCTGCCATAGCCTTTTTTGATACGAGAGCTGCAGTATCCATGATGAACCCATCTGTTCTACCCCCCAGCATCGGGATACAACACAAGAAGGAATTCATAGCTCGCTGATGGTAAAACATTCTACACATCCTTGATCACTAAACACCCTATTACCATCCAATTTTTCCCAAAATGTGAAGTTCGTTTACATTTGATTGGTTGTCTTAAAAGCGACAAAGACCTTCTAGTTGGTTTTGACATATACGATGAAACTTCACGAGTTCCAAATACTTCCCAATGGTATTCGTTTTGGTAAAGCAGTTCGGAGAATACGATACTATCCCAAGACTTTACCAAATCACTCCTAATCTCGTCACTCTGAGATTCATAAACTTCTTGTTTCCCAATCTTGTGCCGAATCCCATCTGAAATTCCTCACCAAATGTTCTCATCCATTGTGGCAAAATCCTCGATTCTTCATTAAACTCCCATTCAAGAAAAAATGAGGATATCAATCCCACCCAAAGCTCGATCATTACGGCATGAACCCACGATCACCTTCGATTAGCCACAAAAGAATGCCTTGACCTCGCTTCACTCGATCTCATTGAACCAACGAATTCCCAATGGTCTTGTGAAGCATTCTATGTTGATAAAGCGGGCTGAACAAGCTCGTGGGAAAATGAGGCTGGTAATTAATTATCAGCCTCTCAATCATTTTTTTACAAGATGACAAATTTCCATTACCACACAAGCACACACTCGTTATCACGACTTTTACGGTGCAAAATGGTTTTCCAAATTTGATTTGAAATCGGTTTTTGGCAATTAGGCATTCATCCCGATGAACGTCCTAAAAGCAGACTTTTGCATACCTAACCCAGAGCATTTCAGGTGAAAGTAATGCCTTTTGGATTAAAACCGCACTATCTTTATTTCAAAAAAGCCATGGTCAAGATTTTTGAACCACTATTGCACTCTGCACCTGGTTTATATTGATGACATCCTACTTTTCGGTTCTTCAAAGGATGAACATATAAACTCATTACGCCAATTTGCTCAAATTGTTAAAAACTATGGCGTAATGCTTTCGAAAAGAAAATGATCTTGGCAGACACAGAAATTACTTTCCTAGGAATGCATTTTAGTGCGAGTACATACTCTCCCGGACATCACATCTCCGAAGAATTGTAGAAGTTCCACGAGTCTAATCTTACACGAAACAAGTCCAACAGTTTCTTGGTGTTGTCAACTATGTTCGAGACTTTCTTCCCGAGCCTCGAGAACATATTCATCCTCTCACTAAGATGCTCAGAAAGAATCCATCCTCTTGGACACCTGTACAGACTCAAGCCGTAGCTGCTCTCAAAGAACAAGTATCACAGATACAGAAATTGCATCTACCAACTACAGGTCAGAAGATACTTCAGACAGATGCCAGCGACAAATATTGGAGTGCTGTTTTACTTGAAGACATCAATGGATCCAGACATTTATGTGGATTTGCAAGTGGAAGATTCAAACCAGCAGAAATACATTATCATTCCACCTTCAAAGAAATCCTTGCTGTCAAAAATGGGATAAAGAAATCCAGTTCCGTGTTATGTTGACTCAATGATCCAAAAAAGAAATTTTTATGAGTTACAAATCTTTAGAGAATTTGGAGGATCCATCCTTAAACCATCTGGAGTTAATCCGTATTTCCCTTTCAGTCAGGTTTTCATTCTTCGACCTGATGATTTCCCTACTCCAGTAAAATGGTTCTTTTGGTATCTCTGCCAAGAATATCATATTCTCATTGAAATCAATTCGGGCAGCATTTCTTAAAGGTTTTACCCCAAGTCTCTTTGAATTTTTAACATGGCTTAAACCTTTAGAAGAATGGAAGAATATCTTTCTCACCTTCCCAAAACATTTCCTTCTTTTTGATATTCATCGACCCATCACTTCCGACTTCACAGTCCACCCGTACTCTCATCTGTACCAGATCAATTCCATTACTATTCTTGATCTTCCTCACAAATATTCTGAGGCCCAAAATTACATCTTTGTTGAAAATAAGATAATGCCTCAAGAAATTTGGCCTGGTGATTATGGTTCTTGGAACTACTCTACCAACCATCCTCATGAGATAAACATCAAGATAGCACATGCCTGGTACCTCCAACACCTGCCCGATTCTCAGCCAGTTACAGAAACACCTTTTGACTACTTTAACCTTCAGCCAGCCAGCTCTTCTCAGCCATCACATGGATTTAACTTTCCACGTCTGGTCTCTAGTAATATTGCCTGGACCACTTCAGACACCTCTGTCAGAAAAGATGCTCTCAAAAGAAAGAGGAAAAAAGCAAAGGCACATGCTATGCATCAGGACATCATTATTGAGCGCAATATCACTGACCCTGGCTCCACTGATAGTGATGTTTCCACACCGACTACTTCAGAGGAATACAGCTGTGAAGACCTTTATATTTAAGTGCTCTGTACTGTTGCTGTCTTTATTATCCAGTGTACTGTTGTTTGTTTCTAGCTGATTAAAGCTAATAGTGTGGTGTGACGTAAGCCATGACTTCATCTGCTATCCTTATGTAAGCAGTGATGTCACAGCTCAATAATTCAGCCTTCTAGACTTTTCTTAGAGCTCTATATAAAGAGCCCTCCTTTGTATTGAGAAGGCAGACTAAGTTTCCCAAGTAATAATATCCTTTGTGTTTTACAAACATGACTCTCTAAGTTTCCTATACTCTTCTTCTCTGCTTCTATTTCTGATATGGCTTTGGTAAAAGGTGTAGTTTGAGGAAAGGGAGAATTGAGTGGGGGAAATTCTGCAGGTTGGAACATACAGATGGCCGGAATAGGAGTTGACGGTAGATCATTTGGTAATGTAGAGTAGCAGTAAGAGCGTCATGTACCTGGGAGGCTCCAAACCATTTTGCACCAGAAAGCTGTGATAACAGTGTGTGCTTGTGTGGTAATGGAAATTTGTCTAACAGGTTTATATGTTCATCCTTTGAAGAACTGAAAAGTAGGATGTCATCAATATAAACCAGTGCAGAGTGCAATAGTGGTTCAAAAATCTTGACCATGGCTTTTTGAAATAAAGATGGTGCGGGTTTTAATCCAAAAGGCATTACTTTCCACTGGAAATGCTGGTTAGGTATGCAAAAGCCTGTTTTAGGACGTTCATCAGGATGAATGCCTAATTGCCAAAAACCAGATTTCAAATCAAATTTGGAAAACCATTTTGCACCAGAAAGCTGTGATAACAGTGTGTGCTTGTGTGGTAATGGAAAATTGTCATCTTGTAAAAAATGATTGAGAGGCTGATAATTAATTACCAGTCTCATTTTCCCACGAGCTTGTTCAGCCCGTTTATCAACATAGAATGCTTCACAAGACCATTGGGAATCTGTTGGTTCAATGAGATCAGAGTGAAGGAGGTCAAGGCATTCTTTTGTGGCTAACTGGAGGTGATCAGGGTTCATGCCAGAATGACTGGCTTTGGTGGGATTGATATCCTCATTTTTCTTGAATGGGAGTTTAATGAAGAACTGAGGATTTTGCCACAATGGATGAGAACATTTGGTGAGGAATTCTGTATGGGATTCGGCACAAGATTGGGAAACAAGAAGTTTATGAATCTCAGTGACAAGATTAGGAGTGATTTGGTAAAGTCTTGGGATAGTACCGTATTCTCTGAACTGTTTACCAAAACGAATACCATTGGGAAGTATTTGGAACTCGTGAAGTTTCTCGTATATGTCAAAACCAACTAGAAGGTCTTTGTCGGGTTTCAAATGACAACCAATCAAATGTAAACGAACTTCACATTTTGGGAAAAAGCTCGGATGGTAATAGGATGTTTAGTGATCAAGGATGTGTAGAATGTTTTACCATCAGCGAGTTATGAATTCCTTCTTGTGTTGTATCCGAGTTTTGGGGGTAGAACAGATGGGTTCATCATGGATACTGCAGACTCCCTGTATCAAAAAAAGGCTATGGCGAGAATGGGCTTATCATACTTGGAGATTCGGATTTGAACAGGGGGCTTGAGGATGTGTTTTAGGAGGTTGGATAGCAAGAATCGGAACGAAGGTTTTTTCGGAAGTATTGGATCGAGTTACGGAGGAATAGTTTTCGAACAAGTTTGTTCAACCGATTCTCGCAATGTGATATGACGAGAGGAATTTCTTCTTCTTCAATTGCAAAGAGAGTATGTTCATCCAATTCATCTTGTTCGAAAAAGAGAGATTCAAGATCATTGTCATCATAGACGAGACTGACTCTGCTCAATCGAGAAATGAGGTTCGTCTCTTTTTTCTTCCGAGGACATTGTTTGGCATAATGGCCCCTTCGCTTTTGCGAGACATAGCGATGAGTCCGACTTGCTTCCGGAGCTTCGGAAGATGTATGTTTTCTTCTAAAGTATCTCCATTTCTTCTTTAAAGATCTTCTATCCGTAGTATGGATCTTGGAGAACTTCTTTTTCTTGGATGATTTCTTGCAAGACGACTTGTTGCGAGCATGATTTAATGATCGGATCTCGAACGCTCGCATACTTGGTCAATCTCTTTATCACCTTTGAGATATCTGCTTGATAACTTGTCGTTTGTGGCACGTGTCTTCAAGGCTTTGGAGAATGGCTTGTCCGATTTGGCCGAGAGTCATACCAAGGATGGATTGGTATTTACGTCTTATGTAAACATCAGCTCCTTGAGCTAAGGCTCGAGGGAATTGAGTGAGGAAGGCTTGTTTTTAAACTAACATCTGCACCAAGAAGATAGAATAATTGAGTCATGCGTTGCAAATGTTTATCTAAATCTGACCTTTGAAAAGAATAACACTTCATTTGGAAAAATTCTTTTCGTTTTAATTCAAGATCAGAATCAGGTTCACCAAGAAAACGAGTAATATAGTAATGAAGCGACTTGATCAATTGAAGAGTTTAAGAATTGAGTTCTCTCAACATAATTGAGAGTTGTAAACCAGTGCTTCAATGTGCTGGGTGAATCGGGAGGTGAACTCCCGTAAGAATATTCTCTCGCTGTGATTCCAGTGAGTTCTCTTGTGGTCATCCAAGCATGGAACTCTTGAAGCCTTTTACTGCCCATTTGTTTGGAGGTATGTCATCCAACCTGGAATGTAAAAGTTCCTGGGCTAGCGAGTTTCTTGGATGTGTGAGATGATTCTGGTTCATCGACTATGGGAGTAGCTTCTGATGTCACTTCAGGCTCATCTTCTTCACGAGCCATGTTTATCTGTGGAATCTCAAATTCTTCTAAGGAAGATTGTGTAGAAGAGTCTGATTCAGAGGCTGTGTATGAAGCAGAAGTGGATTCAGATTCTGTTGGGGAAGAGTACTGAGTCTCAGACGGAGTTTGTTCTTGGACAACAGCAATATGAGGGACGAGTGAGATATGGTAGCCTTCTGAAGAAGAGTTGTCAGTGGGTTCTGAATCATAGCTTGCTTGTGAGCTTCGGAGGAGGAGCGAGATGACGGTGGTTGTCGTTGTGCTCGTTTGGCTTTTAGCCATTGAACGACATTGAAAGTACTTGGAGATGGTTTGGACCTTTCATATCCCATGGTTCCGAAAGCAGAGTACTGAGTTTTAGATGGTGGTTGAAAAGGGTTTGTGAAAGGTGGAAAGAAACTGGAAGAGGCTGAGGGTAATGTAGTAGCTGGTGGTGGAGGAGAGTAAGGAGTTGACTCAACCTGTGATTTAAGATAAGCAATGTATCCTTCAAGATCAGCTACCTCTTTTTGTTTTTGTCGAATGACCTCAGCAGGATTTACTCCAGGCATAGGCAAGTCATAAGGAACTTGTTTCAATCTTTGCTCCATATTGACGATTAGCCTCTTGGTGGCTTCCAGATCTTGCACTTGAGAATCTACTTTAATTTCAACAGTAGCAAGACGGGAGTTTACCTAGGTAACTTTCTGATCTATCTGAGATAAGATCTTGTTCTGAGCAACAGCATTCTCAGATTGCCAGTTGAGAACAGTTTCAACAGGATTAGCTGGTGTGGTTTGTCCACTGGGAAGTATGGTTGTGGATGAATTCTGGATTTTGTGAGAATGTCTGGCATTGTCTTTGGTAAAAGGTGTAGTTTGAGGAAAGGGAGAATTGAGTGGGGGAAATTCTGCAGGTTGGAACATACAGATGGCCGGAATAGGAGTTGACGGTTCAGGCGGTTTATAGAAAGGGTTGATTGGTTTGCAACTTGGTGTTACAGGTTTTTCTTTGGCAAGGATTTTGAGACATTTCTGGTAGTAGGGATGAAGTGTTGGTTTTGGTTTAGGGGGTAACCATGTAGAAGGGACTTCTGCTATAGAAGGATCATACCTGCTGCGGGTCTGAACTACTTGAGCTCCTCTGTGGTAGTCTGGATCTATGTCAGGTGCTTTGTTGGAGCACGGAGAAGGAGATTGTTTCTTCTTCCTTCTTCTGCGGGATTGATTGCAGGTGCAGTCTTCTGGATCAAGACCACATTCAAGACAGCAATTCTGACATGATTCACAAGAAGTACATCCACCCCAATAACAATGATTGGAGAACGGATCGGTTTCAAAGACAAGCTGGTTTAGCATCCGGTTGGTACCACTTGATAATATCCGGGAAGGTATCCCGGGAAAGATATAAGTGGAGTCCGAAGGATCTCGCTGTAGCAAGCTTGTCAAGTTCGACTTGATGATAGGATGGAGGATTAGCAGTCGGGAGTCGGATCATGGAAATCCGAGGATAAGTTTGCTTGACTGACTGGAGATGCTTATGATCGAATTTGATGGACACAGAGCCATCAGAATTCTGGGAGATCTGAGAGGAGGAAGATTCCAGAGGTTGATTTGCAGCCTCATGGATCTTTTCATATTCTGTGATCCAAGCATCAGGCAGAAGACGGAGAAGTTCATTTTTAGGGATGCATGCGGGAACATGAGTGCAGACTGCTGACTGTTTATCATCTACCTTAATGAGCAAAGCATCCTCTCCACCAGGAAGGGAGAGATCTATGGCATGGTTTTGGACTCGGTAGATCATTTGGTAATGTAAAGTAGCAGTAAGAGCGTCATGTACCTGGGAGGCTCCAGCTATTTGGACTTGTACCTTGAGGGCATCTAGCAGATGGGGATCTGCTAATGACATGTTGAAATTTGGGTACAGTGTGATGAATACGAGTGCTCGCGTTCAACGTTGCTTCGATCGTGGCTATGCAAGCATGTTGATATTCAAGAAATCGAGTATCCAAGAGGGCAACTCGGGTTACCATAGGGAGACCTTTTTACGCCATGGAGAGTAAGGGCGATACTGGACAGCACCAAAGTGGAGGTGAGTATAACCATGTTGCTTCCATTGACGAGAAAGTCTTACGGAATGTAAAGAGTAACAAATTGCTCTTTACCCAGTAGCTATAATAGGATGTTGATCCATTTTAGAGCACCCTGAACATATTCACGAAAGCAGAGGTAGGTGTGTGGCGGATGAGAGATTTAAAAGTCTTCCAAGGAGAGACTATGGACTTGGCATAATTAGTATATGGATTCATGAAAGGGTGATTCTCAGGGGCAAACTGAGATGATGAATCTATAGTAACTTCATATAAGTAATCTAATTTTTTTAGATGCACTTTGACGGAATGAAGGAGTAGTATCTAAGGATACGGAAAGAAAGCGGGATGTTTCGGATACATGATAGATGAGGGTCTCTTCAACTCTAGCCTTATTTACGATACACCAATGGCTACGATACCAAATATAGTGATGACCTAGAAACCCGAAAGTATTCGAAAGAGAATAACTTCGTAACTCAAACTCGGACTTGTCTAAGAAGGTATGACTTGGATCAACACAACGGCCAACTCTTGGGCACTCAAAGGATCCTGTCCTCTTATCTTTCAACAATCCAAGCAAGAATGAAATCCATCATTCAAGAAGGAATACTAACAATTTCTAAGTATCACCGAACAAGGATCTAAGCTAAAGCCATATCAGAAATAGAAGCAGAGAAGAAGAGTATAGGAAACTTAGAGAGTCATGTTTGTAAAACACAAAGGATATTATTACTCGGGAAACTTAGTCTGCCTTCTCAATACAAAGGAGGGCTCTTTATATAGAGCTCTAAGAAAAGTCTAGAAGGCTGAATTATTGAGCTGTGACATCACTGCTTACATAAGGATAGCAGATGAAGTCATGGCTTACGTCACACCACACTATTAGCTTTAATCAGCTAGAAACAAACAACAGTACACTGGATAATAAAGACAACAACAGTACAGAGCACTTAAATATAAAGGTCTTCACAGCTGTATTCCTCTGAAGTAGTCGGTGTGGAAACATCACTATCAGTGGAGCCAGGGTCGATGATATTGCGCTCAATAATGATGTCCCTGATGCATAGCATGTGCCTTTGCTTTTTTTCCTCTTTCTTTTGAGAGCATCTTTTTCGACAGAGGTGTCCCAAGTGGTCCGAGCAATATTACTAGAGACCGAGACGTGGAAAGTTAAATCCATGTGATGGGTGAGAAGAGCTGGCTGGCTGAAGGTTAAAGTAGTCAAAAGGTGTTTCTTGAACCGGGCGGAGAATCGGGCGGTGTTGAAGGTACCAGGCATGTGCTATCTTGATGTTTATCTCATGAGGATGGTTGGTAGAGTAGTTCCAAGAACCATAATCACCAGGCCAAATTTCTTGAGGCATTATCTTATTTTCAACAAAGATGTATTTTTGGGCCTCAGAATATTTGTGAGGAAGGTCAAGAATAGTAATGGAATTGATCTGGTACAGATGAGAGTACGGGTGGACTGTGAAGTCGGAAGTGATGGGTCGATGAATATCAAAAAGAAGGAAATGTTTTGGGAAGGTGAGAAAGATATTCTTCCATTCTTCTAAAGGTTTAAACCATGTTAAAAATTCAAAGAGACTTGGGGTAAAACCTTTAAGAAATGCTGCCGAATTGATTTCAATGAAAATATGATATTCTTGGCAGAGATACCAAAAGAACCATTTTACTGGAGTAGGGAAATCATTAGGTCGAAGAATGAAAACCTGACTGAAAGGGAAATACGGATTAACTCCAGATGGTTTAAGGATGGATCCTCCAAATTCTCTAAAGATTTGTAACTCATAAAAATTTCTTTTTTGGATCATTGAGTCAACATAACACGGAACTGGATAATCTGGAGGAAAATCAGGAGGGACAATCGATGGTCCAGGATGATCAGGATTAGCGGGTCGGATCATAGCTATCATGGGTTTGGTGGCAAAGGATTCAGGTCGGGAAAGGAAATCAGCCACTACATTAGACTTACCTTTGATATGTTTGACCTCAAAGGAATATTGCGCAAACCACGTTGACCATCTGAGCAGTTGAGGATTTGGGACTTGCTTCTGCTTGAACTGCAACATCTTAGGAAATGAACTCATATCAGTTTCAACTAAGAACTTTGACCCGATGAGATAAAAACTGAATTTCTTTATCCCATTTTTGACAGCAAGGATTTCTTTGAAGGTGGAATGATAATGTATTTCTGCTGGTTTGAATCTTCCACTTGCAAATCCACATAAATGTCTGGATCCATTGATGTCTTCAAGTAAAACAGCACTCCAATATTTGTCGCTGGCATCTGTCTGAAGTATCTTCTGACCTGTAGTTGGTAGATGCAATTTCTGTATCTGTGATACTTGTTCTTTGAGAGCAGCTACGGCTTGAGTCTGTACAGGTGTCCAAGAGGATGGATTCTTTCTGAGCATCTTAGTGAGAGGATGAATATGTTCTGAGGCTCTGGGAAGAAAGTCTCGAACATAGTTGACAACACCAAGAAACTGTTGGACTTGTTTCTGTGTAAGATTAGACTCAGGGAACTTCTGCAATTCTTCAGAGATGTGATGTCCGGGAGAGTATGTACCTGCACTAAAATACATTCCTAGGAAAGTAATTTCCTGTGCTGCCAAGATCATTTTCTTTTCAGAAAGCATTACGCCATAGTTTTTAACAATTTGAGCAAATTGGCGTAACAGGTTTATATGTTCATCCTTTGAAGAACTGAAAAGTAGGATGTCATCAATATAAACCAGTGCAGAGTGCAATAGTGGTTCAAAAATCTTGACCATGGCTTTTTGAAATAAAGATGGTGCGAGTTTTAATCCAAAAGGCATTACTTTCCACTGGAAATGCTGGTTAGGTATGCAAAAGCCTGTTTTAGGACGTTCATCAGGATGAATGCCTAATTGCCAAAAACCAGATTTCAAATCAAATTTGGAAAACCATTTTGCACCAGAAAGCTGTGATAACAGTGTGTGCTTGTGTGGTAATGGAAATTTGTCATCTTGTAAAAAATGATTGAGAGGCTGATAATTAATTACCAGTCTCATTTTCCCACGAGCTTGTTCAGCCCGTTTATCAACATAGAATGCTTCACAAGACCATTGGGAATCTGTTGGTTCAATGAGATCAGAGTGAAGGAGGTCAAGGCATTCTTTTGTGGCTAACTGGAGGTGATCAGGGTTCATGCCAGAATGACTGGCTTTGGTGGGATTGATATCCTCATTTTTCTTGAATGGGAGTTTAATGAAGAACTGAGGATTTTGCCACAATGGATGAGAACATTTGGTGAGGAATTCTGTATGGGATTCGGCACAAGATTGGGAAACAAGAAGTTTATGAATCTCAGTGACAGGATTAGGAGTGATTTGGTAAAGTCTTGGGATAGTACCGTATTCTCTGAACTGTTTACCAAAACGAATACCATTGGGAAGAATTTGGAACCTGTGAAGTTTACTGTATATGTCAAAACCAACTAGAAGGTCTTTGTCAGTTTCAGCACAACCAATCAAATGTAAACGAACTTCACATTTTGGGAAAAACTGGATGGTAATAGGGTGTTTAGTGATCAAGGATGTGTAGAATGTTTTACCATCAGCAGTTATGAATTCCTTCTTGTGTTGTATCCAGTTTTCAGGGGGTAGAACAGATGGGTTCATCATGGATACTGCAGCTCCCCTGTATCAAAAAAAGGCTATGGCGAGGAATGTGCTTATCATACTTGGAGGTTCGGATTTGAACAGGGGCTTGAGGATGTGTTTTAGGAGGTTGAATAGCAAGAATCGGAACAGAAGGTTTTTCTGGAAGTATTGGATCAGGTTCTGGAGGAATAGTTTCGGAACAAGTTTGTTCAACCGATTCTGCAATGTGATATGACAGAGGAATTTCTCTTCTTCAATTGCAAAGAGAGTATGTTCATCCAATTCATCTTGTTCGAAAAAGAGAGATTCAAGATCATTGTCATCATAGACAGAGCTGACTCTGCTCAACTGAGAAATGAGGTTCTGTCTCTTTTTTCTTCCGAGGACATTGTTTGGCATAATGGCCCCTTTCGCTTTGCAGACATAGCAGTGAGTCCGACTTGCTTACGGAGCTTCGGAAGATGTATGTTTTCTTCTAAAGTATCTCCATTTCTTCTTTGAAGATCTTCTATCCGTAGTATGGATCTTGGAGAACTTCTTTTTCTTGGATGATTTCTTGCAAGACGACTTGTTGCGAGCATGATTTAATGATCGGATCCGAACGTCTCGCATACTTGGTCAATCTCTTTATCACCTTTGAGATACTCGCTTGATAACTTGTCGTTTGTGTACAGTGTCTTCAAGGCTTTGGAGAATGGCTTGTCCGATTTGGCCGAGAGTCATACCAAGGATGGATTGGTATTTCGTCTTATGTAAACATCAGCTCCTTGAGCTAAGGCCCGAGGGATTGAGCTGAGGAAGGCTTGTTTTAAACTAACATCCGCACCAAGAAGATAGAATAATTGAGTCATGCGTTGCAAATGTTTATCTAAATCGACCTTTGAAAAGAATAACACTTCATTTGGAAAAAATTCTTTTCGTTTTAATTCAAGATCGAATCAGAGTTCACCAAGAAAACAGTAATATAGTAATGAAGCAGCTTGATCAATTGAAGAGTTTAAGAATTGAGTTCTCTCAACATAATTGAGAGTTGTAAACCAGTGCTTCAATGTGCCGGTGAATCTGGAGGTGAACTCTGTAAGAATATTCTCTGCTGTGATTCCAGTGAGTTCTCTTGTGGTCATCCAAGCATGGAACTCTTGAAGCCTTACTGCCCATTTGTTTGGAGGTATGTCATCCAACTGGAATGTGAAAGTTCCTGAGCTAGTGAGTTTCTTGGATGTGTGAGATGATTCTGGTTCATCGACTATGGGAGTAGCTTCTGATGTCACTTCAGGCTCATCTTCTTCACGAGCCATGTTTATCTGTGGAATCTCAAATTCTTCTAAGGAAGATTGTGTAGAAGAGTCTGATTCAGAGGCTGTGTCTGAAGCAGAAGTGGATTCAGATTCTGTTGGGGAAGAGTACTGAGTCTCAGACGGAGTTTGTTCTTGGACAACAGCAATATGAGGGACAGGCTGAGATATGGTAGCCTTCTGAAGAAGAGTTGTCAGTGGGTTCTGAATCATAGCTTGCTTGTGAGCTTCCCGGAGGAGGGAGCAGATGACGGTGGTTGTCGTTAGTGCTCGTTTGGCTTTTTAGCCATTGAGCAGACATTGAAAGTACTTGGAGATGGTTTGGACCTTTCATATCCCATGGTTCCAAAGCAGAGTACCGAGTTTTAGATGGTGGTTGAAAAGGGTTTGTGAAAGGTGGAAAGAAAGCTGGGAAGAGGCTGAGGGTAATGTAGTAGGCTGGTGGTGGAGGAGAGTAAGGAGTTGACTCAACTCGTGATTTAAGATAAGCAATGTATCCTTCAAGATCAGCCTACCTCTTTTTGTTTTTGTCGAATGACCTCAGCGAGATTTACTCCGGGCATAGGCAAGTCATAAGGAACTTGTTTCAATCTTTGCTCCATATTGACGATTAGCCTCTTGGTGGCTTCCCAGATCTTGCACTTGAGAATCTACTTTAATTTCAACGAGTAGCAAGACGGGGAGTTTACCTGGGTAACTTTCCGATCTATCCGAGATAAGATCTTGTTACGAGCAACAGACATTCTCGGATTGCCGATTGAGAACAGTTTCAACGAGATTAGTCGTGTGGTTTGTCCACCGGGAAGTATGGTTGTGGATGAATTCTGGATTTTGTGAGAATGTCCGGCATTGTCTTTGGTAAAAGGTGTAGTTTGAGGAAAGGGAGAATTGAGTGGGGGAAATTTCGCAGGGTTGGAACATACTGAGATGGCGGAATAGGAGTTGACTGGTTCGAGCGGTTTATAGAAAGGGTTGATTGGTTTGCAACTTGGTGTTACTGAGTTTTTCTTTGGCAAGGATTTTGAGACATTTCGGTAGTAGGGATGAAGTGTTGGTTTTGGTTTAGGGGGTAACCATGTAGAAGGGACTTCGCTATGAAGGATCATACCCTGCTGCGGTCCGAACTACTTGAGCTCCTTGCCGTAATCTGGATCTATGTCGAGTGCTTTGTTGGAGCACGGAGAAGGAGATTATTTCTTCTTCCTTCTTCACGGGATTGATTGCAGTGCGGTCTTACGGATCAAGACCACATTCAAGACAGCAATTCTGACATGATTCACAAGAAGTACATCCACCCCAATAACAATGATTGGAGAACGGATCAGTTTCAAAGACAACTGGTTTAGCATCTGGTTGGTACCACTTGATAATATCTGGGAAGGTATCCCGGAAAGATATAAGTGGGTCTGAAGGATCTGCTGTAGCAAGCTTGTCGTTAGTGCTCGTTTGGCTTTTTAGCCATTGAGCGACATTGAAAGTACTTGGAGATGGTTTGGACCTTTCATATCCCATGGTTCAGCGAAAGTACTTGAGTTTTGGATGGTGGTTGAAAAGGGTTTGTGAAAGGTGGAAAGAAAGCTGGAAGAGGCTGAGGGTAATGTAGTAGCTGGTGGTGGAGGAGAGTAAGGAGTTGACTCAACCTGTGATTTAAGATAAGCAATGTATCCTTCAAGATCAGCTACCTCTTTTGTTTTTGTCGAATGACCTCAGCAGGATTTACTCCAGGCATAGGCAAGTCATAAGGAACTTGTTTCAATCTTTGCTCCATATTGACGATTAGCCTCTTGGTGGCTTCCGGATCTTGCACTTGAGAATCTACTTTAATTTCAACGAGTAGCAAGACGGGAGTTTACTGGGTAACTTTCCGATCTATCACGAGATAAGATCTTGTTACGAGCAACGGGATTCTCAGTTGCCGATTGAGAAACTGATTTCAACGAGATTAGTCGTGTGGTTTGTCCCACGGGAAGTATGGTTGTGGATGAATCTGGATTTTGTGAGAATGTCCGGCATTGTCTTTGGTAAAAGGTGTAGTTTGAGGAAAGGGAGAATTGAGTGGGGAAATTTCGCGAGGTTGGAACATACTGGGATGGCGGAATAGGAGTTGACGGTTCGAGGCGGTTTATAGAAAGGGTTGATTGGTTTGCAACTTGGTGTTACGGAGTTTTTCTTTGGCAAGGATTTTGAGACATTTACGGTAGTAGGGATGAAGTGTTGGTTTTGGTTTAGGGGTAACCATGTAGAAGGGACTTCGCTATTGAAGGATCATACTGCTGCGCAGTCGCGAACTACTTGAGCTCCCTTGCTTTGTGTCACGGATCTATGTCGGGTGCTTTGTTGGAGCACGGAGAAGGAGATTATTTCTTCTTCCTTCTTACTGCGGGATTGATTGCAGTGCGATCTTACGGATCAAGACCACATTCAAGACAACAATTCGACATGATTCACAAGAAGTACATCCACCCCTAATAACAATGATTGGAGAACGGATCGAGTTTCAAAGACAAGCTGGTTTAGCATCTCGGTTGGTACCACTTGATAATATCTGGGAAGGTATCCCGGAAAGATATAAGTGGGTCTGAAGGATCTGCTGTAGCAAGCTTGTCGTTGTGCCTGTTTGGCTTTTAGCCATTGAGCAGCATTGAAAGTACTTGGAGATGGTTTGGACCTTTCATATCCCATGGTTCGAAAGCGAGTATCGAGTTTTGGATGGTGGTTGAAAAGGGTTTGTGAAAGGTGGAAAGAAAGCTGGAAGAGGCTGAGGGTAATGTAGTAGGCGGTGGTGGAGGAGAGTAAGGAGTTGACTCAACTCTGTGATTTAAGATAAGCAATGTATCCTTCAAGATCAGCTACCTCTTTTGTTTTTGTCGAATGACCTCAGCGAGATTTACTCCGGGCATAGGCAAGTCATAAGGAACTTGTTTCAATCTTTGCTCCATATTGACGATTAGCCTCTTGGTGGCTTCCAGATCTTGCACTTGAGAATCTACTTTAATTTCAACAGATAGCAAGACGGGAGTTTACTAGGGTAACTTTCCGATCTATCCGAGATAAGATCTTGTTACGAGCAACGACATTCTCGGATTGCCGATTGAGAAACGGTTTCAACGAGGATTAGTTGGTGTGGTTTGTCCACTCGGGAAGTATGGTTGTGGATGAATTCTGGATTTTGTGAGAATGTCGGCATTGTCTTTGGTAAAAGGTGTAGTTTGAGGAAAGGGAGAATTGAGTGGGGGAAATCTGCGAGGTTGGAATCATACTGAGATGGCTTTCGAATAGGAGTTGACGGTTCGAGCGGTTTATAGAAAAGGGTTGATTGGTTTGCAACTTGGTGTTACTGAGTTTTTCTTTGGCAAGGATTTTGAGACATTTACGGTAGTAGGGATGAAGTGTTGGTTTTTGGTTTAGGGGGTAACCATGTAGAAGGGACTTACGCTATTGAAGGATCATACCCTGCTGCGAGTCGCGAACTACTTGAGCTCCTTGCTGGTAATCCGGATCTATGTCGAGTGCTTTGTTGGAGCACGGAGAAGGAGATTGTTTCTTCTTCCTTCTTCGCGGGATTGATTGCGAGTGCGATCTTACGGATCAAGACCACATTCAAGGCAGCAATTACGACATGATTCACAAGAAGTACATCCACCCCAATAACAATGATTGGAGAACGGATCGGTTTCAAAGACAAGCTGGTTTAGCATCCGGGTTGGTACCACTTGATAATATCCGGGAAGGTATCCCGGAAAGATATAAGTGGGTTCGAAGGATCTCGTCGTAGCAAGCTTGTCAAGTTCGACTTGATGATAGGATGGAGGATTAGCAACTGGGAGTCGGATCATGGAAATCCGAGGATAAGTTTGCTTGACAGACTGGAGATGCTTATGATCGAATTTGATGGACACAGAGCCATCAGAATTCTGGGAGATCTGAGAGGAGGAAGATTCCAGAGGTTGATTTGCAGCCTCATGGATCTTTTCATATTCTGTGATCCAAGCATCAGGCAGAAGACGGAGAAGTTCATTTTTAGGGATCTGTCTGGGAACATGAGTGCAGACTGCTGACTGTTTATCATCTACCTTAATGAGCAAAGCATCCTCTCCACCGGGGAAGGGGAGAGATCTATGGCATGGTTTTGGACTCGGTAGATCATTTGGTAATGTAGAGTAGCAGATAAGAGCGTCATGTACCTGGGAGGCTCCAGCTATTTGGACTTGTACCTTGAGGGCATCTAGCAGATGGGGATCTGCTAATGACATGTTGAAATTTGGGTACAGTGTGATGAATACCGTGCCTGCGTTCAACGTTGCTTCGACTGTGGCTATGCAAGCATGTTGATATTCAAGAAATCGAGTATCCAAGAGGGCAACTCGGGTTACCATAGGGAGACCTTTTCTGCCATGGAGAGTAAGGGCGATACGGACAGCACCAAAGTGGAGGTGAGTATAACCATGTTGCTTCCATTGACGAGGAAAGTCTTCTGGAATGTAAAGAGTAACAAATTGCTCTTTACCAGTAGCTATAATAGGATGTTGATCCATTTTAGAGCACTGAACATATTCACGAACAGAGGTAGGTGTGTGGCGGATGAGAGATTTAAAAGTCTTCCAAGGAGAGACTATGGACTTGGCATAATTAGTATATGGATTCATGAAAGGGTGATTCTCAGGGGCAAACTGAGATGATGAATCTATAGTAACTTCATATAAGTAATCTAATTTTTTAGATGCACTTTGACGGAATGAAGGAGTAGTATCTAAGGATACAGAAGAACGGGATGTTTCTGGATACATGATAGATGAGGGTCTCTTCAACTCTAGCCTTATTTCTGATACACCAATGGCTCTGATACCAAATATAGTGATGACCTAGAAAGCGAAAGTATTCGAAAGAGAATAACTTCGAACTCAAACCCGGGACTGTCTAAGAAGGTATGACTTGGATCAACACAACGGCCAACTCTTGGGCACTCAAAGGATCCCTGTCCCTCTTATCTTTCAACAATCCAAGCAAGAATGAAATCCATCATTCAAGAAGGAATACTAACAATTTCTAAGTATCACCGAACAAGGATCTAAGCTAAAGCCATATCAGAAATAGAAGCAGAGAAGAAGAGTATAGGAAACTTAGAGAGTCATGTTTGTAAAACACAAAGGATATTATTACTCGGGAAACTTAGTCCCGCCTTCTCAATACAAAGGAGGGCTCTTTATATAGAGCTCTAAGAAAAGTCTAGAAGGGTCTGAATTATTGAGTCGTGACATCACTCGCTACATAAGGATAGCGAGATGAAGTCATGGCTTACGTCACACCACACTATTAGCTTTAATAAGCTAGAAACAAACAACGATACATCTGGATAATAAAGACAACAACGATACAGAGCACTTAAATATAAAGGTCTTCACAAACTGTATTCCTCCGAAGTAGTCGGTGTGGAAACATCACTATCAGTGGAGCCGAGGGTCGATGATATTGCGCTCAATAATGATGTCCCTGATGCATAGCATGTGCCTTTGCTTTTTTTCCTCTTTCTTTTGAGAGCATCTTTTCCGAGCAGAGGTGTCGAAGTGGTCCGAGCAATATTACTAGAGACCGGGACGTGGAAAGTTAAATCCATGTGATGGCTGAGAAGAGTCTGGTCAGTCGAAGGTTAAAGTAGTCAAAAGGTGTTTCATGAATCGGGTCGAGAATCGGGCGAGTGTTGGAGGTACTGAGCATGTGCTATCTTGATGTTTATCTCATGAGGATGGTTGGTAGAGTAGTTCCAAGAACCATAATCACTAGGGCCAAATTTCTTGAGGCATTATCTTATTTTCAACAAAGATGTAATTTTTGGGCCTCGGAATATTTGTGAGGAAGATCAAGAATAGTAATGGAATTGATCTCAGCATGGATGAGAGTATGGGTGGACTGTGAAGTCGGAAGTGATGGGTCGATGAATATCAAAAAGAAGGAAATGTTTTGGGAAGGTGAGAAAGATATTCTTCCATTCTTCTAAAGGTTTAAACCATGTTAAAAAATTCAAAGAGACTTGGGGTAAAACCTTTAAGAAATGCTTTCGCGAATTGATTTCAATGAGAATATGATATTCTTGGCAGAGATACCAAAAGAACCATTTTATTGGAGTATGGAAATCATCAGGTCGAAGAATGAAAACTCGATCGAAAGTGAAATACGGATTAACTCCCGGATGGTTTAAGGATGGATCCTCCAAATTCTCTAAAGATTTGTAACTCATAAAAAATTTCTTTTTTGGATCATTGAGTCAACATAACACGGAACTCGGATAATCTGGAGGAAAATCGGGAGGGACAATCGATGGTCCAGGGATGATCGGGATTAGCGGGTTCGGATCATAGCTATCATGGGTTTGGTGGCAAAGGATTCGAGTCGGGAAAGGAAATCGCCCACTACATTAGACTTACCTTTGATATGTTTGACCTCAAAGGAATATTGCGCAAAACCACGTTGACCATCTCGAGCGAGTTGAGGATTTGGGACTTGCTTACGCTTGAACCGCAACATCTTAGGAAATGAACTCATATCGGGTTTCAACTAAGAACTTTGACCCGATGAGATAAAAACCGAATTTCTTTATCCCATTTTTGACAAAGCAAGGATTTCTTTGAAGGTGGAATGATAATGTATTTCTGCTGGTTTGAATCTTCCACTTGCAAATCCACATAAATGTCTCGGATCCATTGATGTCTTCAAGTAAAACAAAGACTCCAATATTTGTCGCGGCATCTGTCTCAAGTATCTTCGACTCGTAGTTGGTAGATGCAATTTCGTATCTCGTGATACTTGTTCTTTGAGAGCAGCTACGGCTTGAGTGCATGACAGTGTCCAAGAGGATGGATTCTTTTCCGAGCATCTTAGTGAGAGGATGAATATGTTCTGAGGCTCTGGGAAGAAAGTCTCGAACATAGTTGACAACACCAAGAAACTGGTTGGACTTGTTTCGTGTAAGATTAGACTCAAGGGAACTTCGCAATTCTTCAGAGATGTGATGTCCGGGAGAGTATGTACCTGCACTAAAATGCATTCCTAGGAAAGTAATTTCCTGTGCTGCCAAGATCATTTTCTTTTCAGAAAGCATTACGCCATAGTTTTTAACAATTTGAGCAAATTGGCGTAACAGGTTTATATGTTCATCCTTTGAAGAACTGAAAAGTAGGATGTCATCAATATAAACCAGTGCAGAGTGCAATAGTGGTTCAAAAATCTTGACCATGGCTTTTTGAAATAAAGATGGTGCGGGTTTTAATCCAAAAGGCATTACTTTCCACTGGAAATGCTGGTTAGGTATGCAAAAGCCTGTTTTAGGACGTTCATCAGGATGAATGCCTAATTGCCAAAAACCAGATTTCAAATCAAATTTGGAAAACCATTTTGCACCAGAAAGCTGTGATAACAGTGTGTGCTTGTGTGGTAATGGAAATTTGTCATCTTGTAAAAAATGATTGAGAGGCTGATAATTAATTACCAGTCTCATTTTCCCACGAGCTTGTTCAGCCCGTTTATCAACATAGAATGCTTCACAAGACCATTGGGAATCTGTTGGTTCAATGAGATCAGAGTGAAGGAGGTCAAGGCATTCTTTTGTGGCTAACTGGAGGTGGTCAGGGTTCATGCCCGAATGAACTGGCTTTGGTGGGATTGATATCCTCATTTTTCTTGAATGGGAGTTTAATGAAGAACTGAGGATTTTGCCACAATGGATGAGAACATTTGGTGAGGAATTTTGTATGGGATTCGGCACAAGATTGCGAAACAAGAAGTTTATGAATCTCAGTGATAGGATTAGGAGTGATTTGGTAAAGTCTTGGGATAGTACCGTATTCTCTGAACTGTTTACCAAAACGAATACCATTGGGAAGTATTTGGAACTCGTGAAGTTTCATCGTATATGTCAAAACCAACTAGAAGGTCTTTGTCGGGTTTAAAGACAACCAATCAAATGTAAACGAACTTCACATTTTGGGAAAAACTGGATGGTAATAGGGTGTTTAGTGATCAAGGATGTGTAGAATGTTTTACCATCAGCAGTTATGAATTCCTTCTTGTGTTGTATCCAGTTTTCAGGGGGTAGAACAGATGGGTTCATCATGGATACTGCAGCTCTCGTATCAAAAAAAGGCTATGGCGAGAATGGGCTTATCATACTTGGAGGTTCGGATTTGAACAGGGGCTTGAGGATGTGTTTTAGGAGGTTGAATAGCAAGAATCGGAACAGAAGGTTTTTCTGGAAGTATTGGATCAGGTTCTGGAGGAATAGTTTCGGAACAAGTTTGTTCAACCGATTCTGCAATGTGATATGACAGAGGAATTTCTTCTTCTTCAATTGCAAAGAGAGTATGTTCATCCAATTCATCTTGTTCGAAAAAGAGATTCAAGATCATTGTCATCATAGACAGTGGCTGACTGCTCAACTCGAGAAATGAGGTTCTGTCTCTTTTTCTTCTGAGGACATTGTTTGGCATAATGGCCCTTCTGTTTGCAGACATAGCAGTAGTCTGACTTGCTTCTGGAGCTTCTGGAAGATGTATGTTTTCTTCTAAAGTATCTCCATTTCTTCTTTAAAGATCTTCTATCCGTAGTATGGATCTTGGAGAACTTCTTTTTCTTGGATGATTTCTTGCAAGACGACTTGTTGCAGCGATGATTTAATGATCGGATCCGAACGTCTCGCATACTTGGTCAATCTCTTTATCACCTTTGAGATATCGCTTGATAACTTGTCGTTTGTGGCACAGGTCTTCAAGGCTTTGGAGAATGGCTTGTCCGATTTGGCCGAGAGTCATACCAAGGATGGATTGGTATTTCTGTCTTATGTAAACATCAGCTCCTTGAGCTAAGGCCCGAGGAATTGAGTCGAGGAAGGCTTGTTTTAAACTAACATCCGCACCAAGAAGATAGAATAATTGAGTCATGCGTTGCAAATGTTTATCTAAATCGACCTTTGAAAAGAATAACACTTCATTTGGAAAAATTCTTTTCGCTTTTAATTCAAGATCGAATCGAGTTCACCAAGAAAACAATGAATATAGTAATGAAGCAACTTGATCAATTGAAGAGTTTAAGAATTGAGTTCTCTCAACATAATTGAGAGTTGTAAACCAGATGCTTCAATGTGCTGGGTGAATCGGGAGGTGAACTCGTAAGAATATTCTCTCGCTGTGATTCCAGTGAGTTCTCTTGTGGTCATCCAAGCATGGAACTCTTGAAGCCTTACTGCCCATTTGTTTGGAGGTATGTCATCCAACCGGAATGTGAAAGTTCTCGAGCTAGTGAGTTTCTTGGATGTGTGAGATGATTCCGGTTCATCGACTATGGGAGTAAAGCTCGATGTCACTGCGAGCTCATCTTCTTCACGAGCCATGTTTATCTCGTGGAATCTCAAATTCTTCTAAGGAAGATTGTGTAGAAGAGTCGATTCGAGAGGCGTGTGCAAGCGAAGTGGATTCAGATCTGTTGGAGAAAAGTACTGAGTCTCGAGACGGAGTTTGTTCTTGGACAACAGCAATATGAGGGGACAGTGCGAGATATGGTAGCCGATCTTGAAGGATACATTGCTTATCTTAAATCACGAGTTGAGTCAACTCCTTACTCTCCTCCACCACCAGCTACTACATTACCCTCAGCCCTCTTCCAGTTTCTTTCCACCTTTCACAAACCCTTTTCAACCACCATCCAAAACTCGGTACTACGCTTTCGGAACCATGGGATATGAAAGGTCCAAACCATCTCCAAGTACTTTCAATCGTTTGCTCAATGGCTAAAAGCCAAACGAGCACTAACGACAACCACCGTCATCTGCTCCTCCTCCGAAGCTCACAAGCAAGCTATGATTCAGAACCCACTGACAACTCTTCTTCAGAAGGCTACCATATCTCAACTGTCCCTCATATTGCTGTTGTCCAAGAACAAACTCCGTCTGAGACTCAGTACTCTTCTCCAACAGAATCTGAATCCACTTCTGCTTCAGACACAGCCTCTGAATCAGACTCTTCTACACAATCTTCCTTAGAAGAATTTGAGATTCCACAGATAAACATGGCTCGTGAAGAAGATGAGCCTGCAGTGACATCAGAAGCTACTCCCATAGTCGATGAACCAGAATCATCTCACACATCCAAGAAACTCACTAGCTCAGGAACTTTTACATTCCAGTTGGATGACATACCTCCAAACAAATGGGCAGTAAGGCTTCAAGAGTTCCATGCTTGGATGACCACAAGAGAACTCACTGGAATCACAAACGAGAGAATATTCTTACAGAGTTCACCTCCAGATTCACCGGCACATTGAAGCACTGGTTTACAACTCTCAATTATGTTGAGAGAACTCAATTCTTAAACTCTTCAATTGATCAAGCTGCTTCATTACTATATTACTGTTTTCTTGGTGAACCTGATTCTGATCTTGAATTAAAACGAAAAGAATTTTTCCAAATGAAGTGTTATTCTTTTCAAAGGTCAGATTTAGATAAATATTTGCAACGCATGACTCAATTATTCTATCTTCTTGGTGCATATGTTAGTTTAAAACAAGCCTTCCTCAACTCAATCCCTCAGGCCTTAGCTCAAGGAGGCGATGTTTACATAAGACGAAATACCAATCCATCCTTGGTATGACTCTGGCCAAATCGGACAAGCCATTCTCCAAAGCCTTGAAGACACGTACACAAACGACAAGTTATCAAGCAGTATCTCAAAGGTGATAAAGAGATTGACCAAGTATGCAGACGTTCAGATCTGATCATTAAATCATGCTGCAACAAGTCGTCTTGCAAGAAATCATCCAAGAAAAAGAAGTTCTCCAAGATCCATACTACAGATAGAAGATCTTCAAAGAAGAAATGGAGATACTTTAGAAGAAAACATACATCTTCCAGAAGCTCCAGAAGCAAGTCAGACTACTGCTATGTCTGCAAACAGAAGGGCCATTATGCCAAACAATGTCCTCAGAAGAAAAAGAGACAGAACCTCATTTCTCAGATTGAACAGGTCAGCCCTGTCTATGATGACAATGATCTTGAATCTCTCTTTTCTGAACAAGATGAATTGGATGAACATACTCTCTTTGCAATTGAAGAAGAAGAAATTCCTCTGTCATATCACATTGCAGAATCGGTTGAACAAACTTGTTCCGAAACTATTCCTCCAGAACCTGATCCAATACTTCCAGAAAAACCTTCTGTTCCGATTCTTGCTATTCAACCTCCTAAAACACATCCTCAAGCCCCTGTTCAAATCCGAACCTCCAAGTATGATAAGCCCATTCCTGCCATAGCCTTTTTTGATACAGGAGCTGCAGTATCCATGATGAACCCATCTGTTCTACCCCCTGAAAACTGGATACAACACAAGAAGGAATTCATAACTGCTGATGGTAAAACATTCTACACATCCTTGATCACTAAACACCCCATTACCATCCAGTTTTTCCCAAAATGTGAAGTTCGTTTACATTTGATTGGTTGTGCTGAAACTGACAAAGACCTTCTAGTTGGTTTTGACATATACGATGAAACTTCACAGGGTTCCAAATACTTCCCAATGGTATTCGTTTTGGTAAAGCGATTCGGAGAATACGGTACTATCCCAAGACTTTACCAAATCACTCCTAATCCCATCCCATCGAGATTCATAAACTTCTTGTTTCCCAATCTTGTGCCGAATCCCATCTGAAATTCCTCACCAAATGTTCTCATCCATTGTGGCAAAATCCTCGGTTCTTCATTAAACTCCCATTCAAGAAAAAATGAGGATATCAATCCCACCAAAGCCGATCATTACAGCATGAACCCCCGATCACCTTCGATTAGCCGCAAAAAGAATGCCTTGACCTCCTTCACTCGATCTCATTGAACCAACAGATTCCCAATGGTCTTGTGAAGCATTCTATGTTGATAAACGAGCTGAACAAGCTCGTGGGGAAAAATGAGGCTGGTAATTAATTATCGACCTCTCAATCATTTTTTACAAGATGACAAATTTCCATTACCACACAAGCACACATCTGTTATCACGACTTTACGGTGCAAAATGGTTTTCCAAATTTGATTTGAAATCAGTTTTTGGCAATTAGGCATTCTCCCGATGAACGTCCTAAAACGAAAGCTTTTGCATACCTAACCAGACATTTTCGGTGGAAAGTAATGCCTTTTGGATTAAAAACCCGCATCCATCTTTATTTCAAAAAGCCATGGTCAAGATTTTTGAACCACTATTGCACTTTCTGCATCTGGTTTATATTGATGACATCCTACTTTTCGATTCTTCAAAGGATGAACATATAAACTCGTTACGCCAATTTGCTCAAATTGTTAAAAACTATAGCGTAATGCTTTACGAAAAGAAAATGATCTTGGCGACGACAGAAATTACTTTCCTAGGAATGCATTTTAGTGCAGTACATACTCTCCCGGACATCACATCTCCGAAGAATTGCGAAGTTCCCTCGAGTCTAATCTTACACGTAAACAAGTCCAACGAGTTTCTTGGTGTTGTCAACTATGTTCGAGACTTTCTTCCCGAGCCTCGGAACATATTCATCCTCTCACTAAGATGCTCGGGAAAAGAATCCATCCTCTTGGACACTGTACTGAGACTCAAGCCGTAGCTGCTCTCAAAGAACAAGTATCACGAGATCACGTAAATTGCATCTACCAACTACAGTCGGAAGATACTTGAGGCAGATGCAGCGACAAATATTGGAGTGCTTGTTTTACTTAGAAGACATCAATGGATCCGAGACATTTATGTGGATTTGCAAGTGGAAGATTCAAACCAGCGAAATACATTATCATTCCACCTTCAAAGAAATCCTTGCTTTGTCAAAAAATGGGATAAAGAAATTCGGTTTTTATCTCATCGGGTCAAAGTTCTTAGTTGAAACCGATATGAGTTCATTTCCTAAGATGTTGCAGTTCAAGCGAAAGCAAGTCCCAAATCCTCAATCGCTCGGATGGTCAACGTGGTTTGCGCAATATTCCTTTGAGGTCAAACATATCAAAGGTAAGTCTAATGTAGTGGTGATTTCCTTTCGAGCTCGAATCGCTTTGCACCAAACCCATGATAGCTATGATCCGGGCCAGCTATTCTCGATCATCTCGGGACCATCGATTGTCCCTCCCCGATTTTCCTCCAGATTATCGAGTTCAGTGTTATGTTGACTCAATGATCCAAAAAAGAAATTTTTATGAGTTACAAATCTTTAGAGAATTTGGAGGATCCATCCTTAAACCATCTGGAGTTAATCAGTATTTCACTTTCGATCGAGTTTTCATTCTTTCGACCCGATGATTTCCCTACTCGATAGAAATGGTTCTTTTGGTATCTCTGCCAAGAATATCATATTCTCATTGAAATCAATTCGGCAGCATTTCTTAAAGGTTTTACCCCAAGTCTCTTTGAATTTTTAACATGGTTTAAACCTTTAGAAGAATGGAAGAATATCTTTCTCACCTTCCCAAAACATTTCCTTCTTTTTGATATTCATCGACCCATCACTTCCGACTTCACAGTCCACTCATACTCCCATCTGTACCAGATCAATTCCATTACTATTCTTGATCTTCCTCACAAATATTCTGAGGCCCAAAATTACATCTTTGTTGAAAATAAGATAATGCCTCAAGAAATTTGACCTGGTAATTATGGTCTTGGAACTACTCTACCAACCATCCTCTGATACCAATTACCCCAAAAGCTTAAGCTGTTAGGGAACGGCCCAGTATACCCTTTTCATCCTTCAGTCCACCACGCTCCACTGCGGGCTCTCCGGCGGACGCGCGTGTTTTAACGGGGCTCCCAAATTCCATGACTGGGAGTCGAACCCGTGACCTCCGAGATTACTTTAGGCTCTGATACCAAATATAGTGATGACCTAGAAACTGAAAGTATTCGAAAGAGAATAACTTCAGAACTCAAACCTGGACTGTCTAAGAAGGTATGACTTGGATCAACACAACGGCCAACTCTTGGGCACTCAAAGGATCCTGTCCTCTTATCTTTCAACAATCCAAGCAAGAATGAAATCCATCATTCAAGAAGGAATACTAACAATTTCTAAGTATCACCGAACAAGGATCTAAGCTAAAGCCATATCAGAAATAGAAGCAGAGAAGAAGAGTATAGGAAACTTAGAGAGTCATGTTTGTAAAACACAAAGGATATTATTACTCGGGAAACTTAGTCTGCCTTCTCAATACAAAGGAGGGCTCTTTATATAGAGCTCTAAGAAAAGTCTAGAAGGCTGAATTATTGAGCTGTGACATCACTGCTTACATAAGGATAGCAGATGAAGTCATGGCTTACGTCACACCACACTATTAGCTTTAATAAGCTAGAAACAAACAACAGTACACTGGATAATAAAGACAGACAATCGATGACGAGCACTTAAATATAAAGGTCTTCACGTACTGTATTCCTCACGAAGTAGTCGGTGTGGAAACATCACTATCGAGTGGAGCCGAGGGTCGGTGATATTGCGCTCAATAATGATGTCTCGATGCATAGCATGTGCCTTTGCTTTTTTCCTCTTTCTTTTGAGAGCATCTTTTTCCGGCAGAGGTGTCCAAGTGGTCCGAGCAATATTACTAGAGACCCAGGGACGTGGAAAGTTAAATCCATGTGATGGCTGAGAAGAAAGTTGGTCTGTTGAAGGTTAAAGTAGTCAAAAGGTGTTTCTGTAACTGGCTGAGAATCGGGCAGGTGTTGGAGGTACCAGGCATGTGCTATCTTGATGTTTATCTCATGAGGATGGTTGGTAGAGTAGTTCCAAGAACCATAATTACCAGGCCAAATTTCTTGAGGCATTATCTTATTTTCAACAAAGATGTAATTTTGGGCCTCAGAATATTTGTGAGGAAGATCAAGAATAGTAATGGAATTGATGCAGTACGGGATGAGAGTATGGGTGGGACTGTGAAGTCGGAAGTGATGGGTCGATGAATATCAAAAAGAAGGAAATGTTTTGGGAAGGTGAGAAAGATATTCTTCCATTCTTCTAAAGGTTTAAACCATGTTAAAAATTCAAAGAGACTTGGGGTAAAACCTTTAAGAAATGCTGCCGAATTGATTTCAATGAGAATATGATATTCTTAGCGAGAGATACCAAAAGAACCATTTCTTTCGAGTAGGGAAATCATCAGTCGAAGAATGAAAACTCGATCGAAAGGGGAAATACTGATTAACTCCGGATGGTTTAAGGATGGATCCTCCAAATTCTCTAAAGATTTGTAACTCATAAAAATTTCTTTTTTGGATCATTGAGTCAACATAACACGGAACTGGATAATCTGGAGGAAAATCAGGAGGGACAATCGATGGTCCAGGATGATCAGGATTAGCGGGTCGGATCATAGCTATCATGGGTTTGGTGGCAAAGGATTCAGGTCGGGAAAGGAAATCAGCCACTACATTAGACTTACCTTTGATATGTTTGACCTCAAAGGAATATTGCGCAAACCACGTTGACCATCTGAGCAGTTGAGGATTTGGGACTTGCTTCTGGATCTATGTCAGGTGCTTTGTTGGAGCACGGAGAAGGAGACTGTTTCTTCTTCCTTTGGCAGCACAGGAAATTACTTTCCTAGGAATGCATTTTAGTGCAGGTACATACTCTCCCGGACATCACATCTCTGAAGAATTGCTGATCTATCTGAGATAAGATCTTGTTCTGAGCAACAGCATTCTCAGATTGCCAGTTGAGAACAGTTTCAACAGGATTAGCTGGTAGAAACTGAAAGTATTCCTTCTTGAATGATGGATTTCATTCTTGCTTGGATTGTTGAAAGATAAGAGGACAGGATCCTTTGAGTGCCCAAGAGTTGGCCGTTGTGTTGATCCAAGTCATATCTTCTTAGACAGTCCAGGTTTGAGTTCTGAAGTTATTCTCTTTCGAATACTTTCAGTTTCTAGGTCATCACTATATTTGGTATCAGAGCCATTGGTGTATCAGAAATAAGGCTAGAGTTGAAGAGACCCTCATCTATAATGTATCCAGAAACATCCCGTTCTTCTGTATCCTTAGATACTACTCCTTCATTCCGTCAAAGTGCATCTAAAAAATTAGATTACTTATATGAAGTTACTATAGATTCATCATCTCAGTTTGCCCCTGAGAATCACCCTTTCATGAATCCATATACTAATTATGCCAAGTCCATAGTCTCTCCTTGGAAGACTTTTAAATCTCTTATCCGCCACACAACTACCTCTGTTCGTGAATATGTTCAGTGCTCTAAAATGGATCAACATCCTATTATAGCTACTGGTAAAGAGCAATTTGTTACTCTTTACATTCCAGAAGACTTTCCTCGTCAATGGAAGCAACATGGTTATACTCACCTCCACTTTGGTGCTGTCCGTATCGCCCTTTACTCTCCATGGCGGAAAAGGTCTCCCTATGGTAACCCGAGTTGCCCTCTTGGATACTCGATTTCTTGAATATCAACATGCTTGCATAGCCACAGATCGAAAGCAACGTTGAACGCGAGCACGGTATTCATCACTGCTGTACCCAAATTTCAACATGTCATTAGCGAGATCCCCAACTGCTAGATGCCCTCAAGGTACAAGTCCAAATAGCTGGAGCCTCCCTGGGTACATGACGCTCTTCTTGCTACTTTACATTGCAAATGATCTACCGAGTCCAAAACCATGCCATAGATCTCTCCCTTCTCGGTGGAGAGGATGCTTTGCTCATTAAGGTAGATGATAAATAGTCAGCAGTCTGCACTCATGTTCCCAGACAGATCCCTAAAAATGAACTTCTCCGTCTTCTGCCTGATGCTTGGATCACAGAATATGAAAAGATCCATGAGGCTGCAAATCAACCTCCCGGAATCTTCCTCCTCTCGAATCTCCCGAATTCGATGGCTCTGTGTCCATCAAATTCGATCATAAGCATCTCCGATCTGTCAAGCAAACTTATCCTCGGGATTTCCATGATCCGACTCCCGGTCACTAATCCTCCATCCTATCATCAAGTTGAACTTGACAAGCTTGCTACAGCGAGATCCTTGGGACTCACTTATATCTTTCCGGGATACCTTCCCAGATATTATCAAGTGGTACCAACCAGATGCTAAACCAGTTGTCTTTGAAACTGATCCGTTCTCCAATCATTGTTATTGGGGTGGATGAATTCTGGATTTTGTGAGAATGTCTGGCATTGTCTTTGGTAAAAGGTGTGTCCAGCAAGAATGAAATCCATCATTCAAGAAGGAATACTAACAATTTCTAAGTATCACCGAACAAGGATCTAAGCTAAAGCCATATCAGAAATAGAAGCAGAGAAGAAGAGTATAGGAAACTTAGAGAGTCATGTTTGTAAAACACAAAGGATATTATTACTCGGGAAACTTAGTCTGCCTTCTCAATACAAAGGAGGGCTCTTTATATAGAGCTCTAAGAAAAGTCTAGAAGGTCGAATTATTGGTCGTGACATCACTTTGCTTACATAAGGATAGCGAGATGAAGTCATGGCTTACGTCACACCACACTATTAGCTTTAATCAGCTAGAAACAAACAACAGTACACTGGATAATAAAGACAACAACAGTACAGAGCACTTAAATATAAAGGTCTTCACAGCTGTATTCCTCTGAAGTAGTCGGTGTGGAAACATCACTATCAGTGGAGCCAGGGTCAGTGATATTGCGCTCAATAATGATGTCCTGATGCATAGCATGTGCCTTTGCTTTTTTTTCTCTTTCTTTTTGAGAGCATCTTTTACGGCGAGAGGTGTACGAAGTGGTCGAGCAATATTACTAGAGACCGGACATGGAAAGTTAAATCCATGTGATGGCTGAGAAGAAAGTTTGGTTGGTCGAAGGTTAAAGTAGTCAAAAGGTGTTTCTGTAACTGGCTGAGAATCGGGCAGGTGTTGAAGGTACCAGGCATGTGCTATCTTGATGTTTATCTCATGAGGATGGTTGGTAGAGTAGTTCCAAGAACCATAATCACCAGGCCAAATTTCTTGAGGCATTATCTTATTTCCAACAAAGATGTATTTTTGGGCCTCGGGAATATTTGTGAGGAAGATCAAGAATAGTAATGGAATTGATCCAGTACGGATGAGAGTATGGGTGGGACTGTGAAGTCGGAAGTGATGGGTCGATGAATATCAAAAAGAAGGAAATGTTTTGGGAAGGTGAGAAAGATATTCTTCCATTCTTCTAAAGGTTTAAACCATGTTAAAAATTCAAAGAGACTTGGGGTAAAACCTTTAAGAAATCTTTGCCGAATTGATTTCAATGAGAATATGATATTCTTAGCAGAGATACCAAAAGAACCATTTTATCGAGTAGGGAAATCATCGGGTCGAAGAATGAAAACTCGATCGAAAGGGAAATACGGATTAACTCCAGGATGGTTTAAGGATGGATCCTCCAAATTCTCTAAAGATTTGTAACTCATAAAAATTTCTTTTTTGGATCATTGAGTCAACATAACACGGAACTCGATAATCGGAGGAAAATCGGGAGGGACAATCGATGGTCGAGATGATCGGGATTAGCGGGTCGGATCATAGCTATCATGGGTTTGGTGGCAAAGGATTCGAGTCGGGAAAGGAAATCAGCCACTACATTAGACTTACCTTTGATATGTTTGACCTCAAAGGAATATTACGCAAAACCACGTTGACCATCCGAGCGATTGAGGATTTGGGACTTGCTTTCCCGCTTGAACTGCAACATCTTAGGAAATGAACTCATATCGGTTTCAACTAAGAACTTTGACCCGATGAGATAAAAAGCCCGAATTTCTTTATCCCATTTTTGACGAGCAAGGATTTCTTTGAAGGTGGAATGATAATGTATTTCTGCTGGTTTGAATCTTCCACTTGCAAATCCACATAAATGTCTGGATCCATTGATGTCTTCAAGTAAAACAAAGACTCCAATATTTGTCAGCTGGCATCCGTCCCAAAGTATCTTCGACTCAGTAGTTGGTAGATGCAATTTCAGTATCTGTGATACTTGTTCTTTGAGAGCAGCTACGGCTTGAGTGCATGACAGTGTCCAAGAGGATGGATTCTTTTCGAGCATCTTAGTGAGAGGATGAATATGTTACGAGGCTGCAGGGAAGAAAGTCTCGAACATAGTTGACAACACCAAGAAAGCTGTTGGGCTTGTTTCACGTGTAAGATTAGACTCGAGGGAACTTCCGCAATTCTTCGAGAGATGTGATGTCGGGAGAGTATGTACCGCACTAAAATGCATTCCTAGGAAAGTAATTTCTGTCTTTGCCAAGATCATTTTCTTTTCGAAAGCATTACGCCATAGTTTTTAACAATTTGAGCAAATTGGCGTAACGAGTTTATATGTTCATCCTTTGAAGAACCGAAAAGTAGGATGTCATCAATATAAACCGAGTGCAGAGTGCAATAGTGGTTCAAAAAATCTTGACCATGGCTTTTTGAAATAAAGATGGTGCGGGTTTTAATCCAAAAGGCATTACTTTCCACTGGAAATGCTTTGGTTAGGTATGCAAAAAGCCTGTTTTAGGGACGTTTCAAATCGGGATGAATGCCTAATTGCCAAAAACCAGATTTCAAATCAAATTTGGAAAACCATTTTGCACCAGAAAGCTATGATAACAGTGTGTGCTTGTGTGGTAATGGAAATTTGTCATCTTGTAACACTTCATCTTCTTTGTCATTTAGTCTCTTCATCTTCATCTCATGCGTGAGGAGTGATCCAATGAGCTGTTTAAGTGGAAGAGTTTTCAAATCATTTGATTCCTCAATTGCAAGTGTCTTTGGTTGCCAATATTTTGGTAAAGCATCCAATATCTTCCTATTTTGCTCTCCAATAGTATAGCTCTTCCCATAAGCTTTTAAGCCATTGAAAATGTTAGTAAACCTTGTAAACATATCACTAACATTCTCACCTTCATTCATGGAAAATAACTCATAGTCTCTTACTAGCATGGCAAGCTTTGCTCTTTAACTTAGTTTGTACCTTCATGTGTTATTTGGAGTAATCTCCATATATCATGAGCAGTATCACAACCACTAACTCTATTTTATTTAGTTACATCTAATGCACAACTTAAGATATTCATGGCCTGATAATTTAATGTCATTTTCTTTGAATCATGTTCATCAAATTCGTAAGTAGACTTTGGTTCTAAGGTTACTCCATCAGCTCTCATTTTCATAGGAATATAAGGACCTTTTTCAACAATATTCCACAAATCAAAATTGATAGAACAAATATATATCTTAACTCTAAATTTTCAAAAGGTATAGTTTGTTGCATCAAACAAAGGTGGTATATTTGTGGAAGATCCTTCTAGATAAGGTAAGTTTGAAATATTAGCCATAAGATCTTTAACTTCTAAGTTGTAAAACCACACAAAGAAGTCCTTGCTCTGATACCAATTGAAAGACCAAAGAGGGGGAAGGGGTGAATTAGGTCTTTAGATAATTTTCGCAAATAAATTTCTTTTACAATTCTAAACAATACCAGTTTATATGTACTCGATTCAATGAGAGAATATGTCAATTAATAGCAACGTAGTAAAACAAGGTAAGATCAATGAACACAAGTAATTTATAGTGGTTCGATCTCTTCAAGATCTACGTCCACTACCTTGAGCCTACACTCAAGGATTTCAAATAATCGACTATATGCTCAAGTTCACAAATTACATACGAGGCTCACCACACAATGGTTTTACACTCACAACTTCTTTAGCAATTCTACAAACAAGGTTCACCATACCAAAGAATTTTATATCTACAAACAACCTTGAGTCAATGTCTCAAGGATCACCCTTATCCAAAGGATTTTATGTTATCAAGATAACCTTGCAAGAGCTAGTAGAAAACACAATTTAATAAAGAGCGGAGAATGTGTAGATGTTACCACTTGTTGGTAGATGATTACATAATGTTGTACCTTCACACTTTGTTGTCTTTGGAATCTTGAATGATCAATTGAAAGCACAAGACAAAAGAGAGCTTTAATGTTTTGTAAAGGCTTTGGAATGTTTAGAGTTCTTGGAGATTAAAAACTTACAAAAATTCTGAAGTTTATAGCTTTCATAGAATTTGAAAAATCAGTTTTAACAGCTATAAAACGGTTAGTAACAGCTAGTTTCAGAAAATTCAGACTATCGAATTTTCTTGTGCGTTCGAATTTTACTGTTGCACGTTTATGGAAAATTTTGGACGACCAATTTTTTTCATGCGTCTGAACTTTCGTCCGAATTTCTTTGGAAAAACAGTAACCATGCTGAAAAAAAATTCGGATGATCGATTTTTTTTTCATGCATCCAAACTTCCGTCCGAATTTCTCTGAATAAAATAGTACCAATTTTGGCTATAAAAGTCGGACGACCAAATTTTTTGGAAGCACAATAGCCATTTTAAAATTTGGTTTTCAAACTTTGTAAAATGATTTGAGATTTACCTTCAATAAGTTTAAAAACATTTTGTACGTATAGATAAGTTATTTAGACATATGTAAACTTAAGAAGCATAATCAAATCTCTTTGATCATGCAAAGTTTACTCAAAATCATTTAAGATATAAAAACATATTTATTAACAAAAAGTTCATTCAAAGCCATTCAAGATTAAGAAAAATTGTTTTATGCTCTCTTATGTATTCAATAGATTCCAAGACACACAAGTGTAGAGTTTACAGAGAAATATACCTATTTAGCATATGTACCCTACACTTCGAGTCTTCAATGCTTTTTAATCATCTTTGAACAACCTTCTTCAAACTTCAATCGCTTGGACTCATTGAGGTTGTTTTTGCACTTTGGCTTGAAAGCAACAAGACTTTATACTTCTTTAATCCATAAATCCTATCACACAATATACAAGCATATTAGTCCTTCTCAATATTTGTCATTAATAAAATGTAATAATAACTACATGATTTGCCCTTAGGGCTAACACTTGAGACATTAATTCAAGGTTGTTTGTAGATATAAAATCCTTTGGTAGGGTGAACCTTGTTTGTAAAATTGCAAAAGAGGTTGTGAGTGTAAAACCATTGAGTGGTGGGCCTCTTATGTAATTGTTGAACTTGAGCATATAGTAGATTGTTTAAAATCATTGAGTGTAGGCTCAAGGTAGTGGACGTAGATTTTGAAGAGATCGAACTACTATAAATTACTTGTGTTTATTGTACTTATATTGATTATTGCTTTGACATTGATTGATATATTCTCATATTGAATCAAACGTACATATTCTGGTATAGCTCAAAATTGTAAAAGGAATTATTTTCGAAAATTAGCCAAAGACCTAATTCAGCCCCTTTCTTAGGTCTTTCAATTGGTATAAGAGCAAGGGCTTCTTTGTGTGGTTTTGCAACCTAGAAGTTAAGATCTTATGGCTAATATTTCAAACTTACCCTATCTAGAAGGATCTTCCACAAATAGACCACCTTCGTTTGATGGGAAAAAATATACATTTTGGAAATGTAGAGTTAAGATATATATATGTTCTATCAATTTTGATTTGTGGAATATTGTTGAGAGAGGTCATTACATACATATGAAAACGAGAACTGATGGAATGACCTTAGAACCAAAGTCTACAGACGAATTTGATGAAAATGATTCAAAGAAAATGACATTAAATTATCAGGCCATTAACATTTTAAGTTGTGCATTAGATGTAACAGAATACAATAGAGTTAGTGGATTTCATACTGCTCATGATATGTGGAGATTACTTCAAATAACACATGAAGGTACAAACCAGGTTAAAAAGTCTAAGCTTGCCATGCTAGTAAGGGACTATGAGCTATTTACTATGAAGAAATGTGAGAATGTTAGTGATATGTTTACAAGATTTACTATCATTTTCAATGGTTTAAAAGCTTATGGGAAGAGCTATACAATGGGAGAGCAAAACAGAAAAGTATTGGATGATCTACCAAAATCTTGGCAACAAAAAACACTTACAATTGAGGAATCAAAGGATTTGAAAACTCTTCCAGTTGAAGAGCTCATTGGATCACTCCTCACTCATGAGATGAAGATGAAAAGACTAAATGACAAAGAAGATGAAGAGAGGGGAAGAAAAGGAGTTGTACTCAAAACCTCAAATCACTTGAGTGAACAAGAAAAATCATCAAGTGAAGAAGATGGAAACAGTGGAGAGGAGGAGATAGTCTTGGCTGTAAGAAAATTCTGCAAGAAGGAATTCCTTAAGAAAGGGAGAAGGCCAACCAAGAAGAGTGGACAGTTATCATCCTTCAAACCTCAATGTTTTGAATGCAAAAGTACAGAACATCTTGTTGCTAATTGTCCAAAGGTGTTGGAAAGATAAAGAGACAACAAATTTAAAAAGAAGGGGAAAGGACTAGCTGGAACCTGGGATCAACAAGAAAATGAAGATGACAGTGAACGAAAGGCCAACATATGCTTTATGGCAATTGATGATGAGGTACAATCTACTCCTTCAATCTCTAATTACTATGATGATGATGTTGATCGTAGTGAGTTACTTGTTGAAATGTATGAAGAATTGAAAAAAACCTCTAAATGGAATAAAGAAATGAAGACCAAAATCAATAAGTTGTTAAATGGGAATTCAAAGTTATATGTTAAAAATAGGAAACTTCTTGATAATATTAATTGTCTAAACATTGAAAAAGAAGTTTTAAATGTAACCATTCAAAACATATCTTTAGAAAATAATGATCATGAGATATTGAAAAAGAAAGTTAATGATCTTACATTATGCATTGAAAAATTTACAAATGGAAGAGAAAATTTAAATAAATTACTCGGTTATCAATGATCTTCATATGTAAAACATGGTCTTGGTTACATTCATGATAGTTGTGCTCCAAAATTTAAAAACTCCTTAGCTAAAGAAACTTTATATTCTAGGCCTCATATCTGTTGTACATATTGTGGCAAGCATGGACACAAAGTATCAAAATGTTATGTAAAAAGAAAAATAGAAAATGGCATCAAGACTGTTTGAAAAGTTAAAGAAACTATCACTAACTCCCTTGGACCGAAGAAGATATGGGTACCAAAAATCACTCTCTCAAATTTGGTGTAGGTTCGTTTTGCTTCAAGATCAAGTGCCACAAAACGATTTCTTGACAGTGGCTGTTCAAGACACATGACAGGAAATGCCTCACTTGTTAGTGAGCTTCAAGCAACAAGTGAAAGCTTTGTCACATTTGGTGATAAGAAGAAAGGAAAAATACTTGGAATAGGTAACATTGGTAAAGGTTCTTTCCTTCTTATTAAACAAGTATTGCTTGTTGATGGTTTGAAGTATAATTTACTTAGCATTAATCAACTATGTGACAATGGATGTAAAGTAGAATTTAAATGTGATACTTGTGCTATTTTTGATAGCGCAAGTAGCAAAACCATCTTTGTTGCTAATAGAGTTGGAAATGTTTATGTGTTATATCATGATGAACTTATCAAAAATGATATAAAATGTCTTGCCATTCATGATAATGATGGATATTTGTGGCGTAGAAGATTAGGTCATGTGAGCATGGATTTATTGAATAAACTTTCCACACAAGAGCTAGTTAGAGGATTACCTAAAATGCATTTTGATAAAACTCATTTTTTTTATGCTTGTCAATATGGAAAACAATAAAAAACATCCTTTAAACCAAAGAAAATGGTTTCTACTTCAAAACCTCTTGAACTTGTTCATATGGACTTGTTTGGACCAATGAGGACCACTAGTCTTGGTGGTAAAAGATATGCTTATGTGATTATTGATGATTTTTTAAGATTTACATGGGTGATTTTCTTAGCTCAAAAGGATGAAATGTTTCATGAATTTGGAAAACTTTTCAAAAAGGTTCAAACTTCTCTTGAGCATAAATTAATTTCTATTAGAAGTGACAATGGAAGAGAATTTTGCAATCAAGACTTTGCAAAAGTTTGTGATGAATATGGTATAACTCATAATTTTTCAGCTGATAAAACACCCCAACAAAACGGTGTTGTTGAAAGAAAAAATTGAACCTTACAAGAGATGGCTAGATCAATGCTTTGTGAAAACTCTTTGCCAAAATATTTTTGGGCAGAAGCCGTAAATACTGCTTGCAATGTAATGAATAGAGTTCTATTAAGACTCTTCATAAGAAAAATACCTTTTGAACTCCTATTTGATAAAACTCCTTCAATTGTCTATTTTATGGTTTTTGGTCGTAAGTGTTTTATCTTAAACACTAGTGATAATCTGGGAAAATTTGATAGAAAATCAGATGAAGGTGTATTTCTTGGCTATTCATCAAATAAAAAGGCATATAGTCTATAACAAAAGAACATTATGTGTTGAAGAAACCATACATGTAACTTTTGATGAATCTAATATTTACCTTGAAAGAAGAAATGAAGATGACGTATGTTCCTCAATGATTGATAATCAAACTCATCATCAAGCACCCACATTAGAAGAACATGCCAAAGAAGAAGAAATCATAGAGCAAGAACAAGATGGTCAACCTAGCAATGATCAAGAGCTTTCGAAGGAGCTAAGATATGCTATGGAAGAGGAGTTAAATCAGTTTGAAAGAAATAAGTATGGACTCTTGTCCCAAGACCTCATGATCATTCTATTATTGGTACAAAATGGGTATTTAGGAATAAATTATATGAACTAGGAGAAGTTGTTAGAAGGTATTGATTATTGCTCAAGGTTTCAACCAAGAAGAAGGTATTTATTATGATGAAACTTTTGCTCCGGTAGCTACACTATAATCCATAAGAATACTTTTGGCGTTTTCTTGTTTTAAAGATTTTAAATTATTCCAAATGGATGTTAAAAGTGCATTTCTAACACTACAAGAAAAACTGGTATTAGCGACAGATGAAGCCCTAAAATTCAAATCGCTAATTGCGACGGAAATTCAATTCCCTCGCAATTACTGACGGATTTGCGTCCGAAATAAAAAGTGGTCAAAGTCTTGCGCTAACCTATTATATTTTTTAATTATCGATTGCTAATCCGTCGCTAATTAGCGACGAATTAGCGACTAATTTATAAATATTTTTATTTTTTTAATCGGTCCCTCGTAAAATCGATAGCTAATTTATATTTATATTTTTTATTTTAATTTAGTTTTTCGTCGCTAATTAGCGACGGATTAGCAACGAATATTTAAATTTTAGCTTTCCGTCTATATTTTAAAAAAGTTTAAAATATCAGTCGCTATCTTTTTAAAAAAAATAAAAAATATCCATCACTAATCCGTCTCTAATTAGCAGCGGATTAGCGACGAATATTGAAATTTCGAAAATGTTTAAATTTTAGCCTTCCGTCGGTAAATTTTTAAACGTTTAAAATATCTGTTCAATATCTTTTTTAAAAATAAAAAAAGGCGTTGCTAATCCGTCGCTAATTTTTTTATTTTTAAAATAATTCTAATTAATTATATGCAATTATCTTGTAAAAATTCAAAAATTAAAACCTCATAGAATGAAAGTATCGTACGTGAAAAAATATCAAGAGAAAGCAATAATTTTACAAAAACAAATCAGTAAATAAAATGTCTGAAAAATATCAAATAACAAATACAGTCATACATTTACAAACTAAAATTCTAATATACTAATTAGCCTGAACGGAAGATACTGGAGTGGGAGCTGAGGGCGATGGCGAATCCATGGGGGCCTTGGGGAGGAGGATGGTGATCCAGTGGCTCAACTGTGTAGTCATCATCATCGTCATCATCAGTATCATTAGTATCATCATTACCACCAAGGAACGAAGGCGGAGGCAGATTCAAGGTCTGTGACAGAAATGATAAATAATTTGTCATACTTTGTTATACGTGACGCAACTTCTTCTCAACTTTCTACCGCATCTTTGTCTCGTCATTCAACCTTTTTTGTAACTGGATAACATTGCGAGAAGAGGAACTAGGCATGCCCTCAGAAGTAGAAGAATGATCCAACTCCGTCTCACCTTTGATCCCTCAGAGCCTAATCCAAAGACACAGTTCTTCTTGAAACCTCCCCCAACCTCAAGAAATAGTGACTTGTCGTCAGGTTGTTGATGAGAAGTCACAGAACTTTCAGACTCTGGCTGAGAATAACACTCCTTAATTGCATTAACATTATCCTGCAGACATAGAAAATCAAGACTGTATGAATATTAACAATTACAATTGGTATTTTATAAGTGTAATAGGAAGTTGATTCGTACCAAAGTTTGTCGTGACTTCTCACTGACAAACTCGCCCTGCTTTGACCCTCTTTGGAAAGTGTGAAGTTTTTTAAATAACTCCACGTAACGAAAGTCATCACCTTTTTCTTTTCGCTATAATTTCAACATCAAAGATACAAAGTATTAATTTTTATAGAAACTATTTAAGAACAAGTTTTAAAAATGTAGACTAATATAACATACCATCCGATTCTCATGCTCCGTAAAAGATATAGACCCTCCCGTGTGCGATGTGCCACTAACAACAGCTCTATTCTGTTTGGCTGTAGAAGAAATGCGTTGAAACCCCACAGTTCTCCACTCCAGTTGCATATGGTCCCAAAATTTAGGCGAACCTTGCTTAGCGCGAACCTTGCACAACTGGCCAGAAAGTCGCTCACGACATTTCTTATTCCAAATCTCCCATATCTGCTCGCTATGCTCTGGGAACCACCTAAAATGACTCTGCAAAAAACATTAAATGAAAATACATCTATTACATAATTACTATTAACATTATATTAACACATCTCAACAACATAAATTTTATATATGTTTATACTTACAGTCCATAAGTCGAACCACATATTTCTCACGTCCACAGGAATATCTGCAAATCAGGTGAAAGGTGCAATATAATGTCGCTGAAATATCAGTGATATGTCTCTAACGACATCCATCGATGGGAGGAAACTATTTTGACATAACGAATATTCAATTAACCATTCCAAAATTTGACAATGCCGAAGCTTCTTAAATTAAATTGGAATGATGATAAAAAAAACTTTATAGTCTGTAAATAAATGCAAGTTAGAGATACCTTGAATGTTATCCAAATCAAGCAATATTAAAAAATGCATACTACTTACCTGTCACCATCTGGTGCAATCAAAGCTCGTGTGTCTGAATGTCTGTTGCAGGCGTAGATGCAGCTGTGGAAGGTCTCGATGTAGGCGTTCGTTGCTGTCCTATAGACCCTGGTGACTGCATTGGTGGCAAGCTACGTAACTGCGAACCCGGAATTGGAGACGAAGTACCATCATCTCCAGTCTCAGTCTGCTCTGGTAGTCCTCTGCCAGTAGACATAATTTGGTTTACACATATGACAATAAAAAAGTTAGAGTCTACATCAATAAATATGAAATAAATTATTTGTCAAATTGTAAAATATTAGCTCACGTTTAAAAATAACTAATCATATTCATTTTCTTCATTATCTAAAAAATCGTCATCCATATCATCATCTGTAGGAGAATCCGTATCCGAATTAACATCTTCTATATCCACATCAACATTTTTTTGTGTTCTCGATTCTACTACTTCGCCTTCTCCCACTTCATTTGCAAGTCCACCAATCATCTCATCTTCGATGGAAACATTAACAGCCCAAGATTCATCAGTCTCCTCTTGATATGGTCGATCAATTGTAGGTGCGTCAATTATGTGACGAGCCTTAAGTTTACATATGGTTATCCAATCAGACTTCTTCTTTGTATAGCCTGGATATGATGCATAATATACCTGACTGGCTTGCTGAGCTAACACAAATGGGTCGTATTTTGGGTACTTCCTCCTACAGTTAATGTCCACGGTTCCAAACTGTGGATGTACCTTCACTCCCCTATTAACAGTTGGATCAAACCAATCACACTTGAACAAGATAACCTTCTGACAAGGAGACGCAGGAAATTGCACCTCAATAATCTCCTTCAAGACTCCATAATAGTCTCTCGTATTTGCATCTCCGCCTTTGACACAAACCCCACTAGTAACGGTTTTCTTTCCCATTTCGTAATCGTACGTGTGAAATCTAAAACCATTTGTTAAGTACCCACGGAAAGACTTCACCTGCCTCAAAAGGCCCCAAGCCATACTTTTAAGATTTTTGTCACTAGCACGATTGTCAGGATGGTTAACCTACAACAGATGTTAGGCAGACAATATAGTAGATAATTTAAAAATACTCAAAAAATAATATGGGAGGGTAACAATTACATAAGTTCTAAACCATGCCGGAAACTCATCCTCTAATCTCCGGTCAACTTCTTCATCCGTTATATGTGGTGCAACAACTTGTAATTCGCTCTTGAATTTACTGTAAAGTAATCACTCCCGCCTGAATTAGTCTATATGTGTTGTCCTATTAGCAAGGGAAATGTAATCGTAATATTATTATAACTGACCCAATCAACAGCTGTAGTTCCTCTCAATTGAGAATGATATAAATTGTAGCTGCATTAAGTTCCTCTAATGTTAGATATCTGGTTTATATTTACCCAATCACCCTTCCTGAAATATTGCATATTGACAAACTAGGGCCATGCAGGTTTGGTTCACTAACACCTTCATCATTTCGAGCAGCGCTTGTATGTCTTGTCTACACGTGAGGCTCAAAATAATAGGAGCAAAATGTTGATGCTTCTTCAATTAAGTAAGCATTGCAAATAGATCCTTCAACCCTTGCTTTATTCTTAACCTTACTTTTCAAGCAATAGAAGAACTTGAAATATCACTACAAATTAAAACTACAGTGTCTCATACGTAATTGTTTATAAATTGAGAAATGAACATTGCCAAACATAGATTTACCGCTCGAATAGATACATCCATCGGTACTGAACAGGGCCAGCAACCCTCGCTTCATAAGGCAGCTGGACCAAAAAGTGCTCCATCACGTCAAAGAACCCTGGTGAAAAAATCTTTTCTATCTTACAAACCAAAATTGCAATAGTTTCCTCCTATTCCCATTCTCTCACGGTGAGCTTGCACGCTGTCTTTCGATTTACCTTTCACATCCATTACAGTGTTAAATACATTATCAAAGACATTTTTCTCATTATGCATCATATCAATGTTATGGCGAATCAGATTAGTTTTCCAATATGGTAAATCCCAGAAGATACTCCTCTTAGCCCAATTGTGGTAGATGCCTCTGCCCGCGTGTCTCCCAACTTCCACTGCAGTGTCCACTATCTTTGAAAAATTACACACTCTATGCGACATCTCATCGCCAGAAGCTCGTATTATGGGTACGGAGGTCTCACGGCCCCTATCTTTTCTAAATGACTTATTATCCTTCCTGTATGGGTGCTCAGAAGGCAAGAATCGCCGGTGACAATTGAACCAAGATTGTTTCGACCCATTTTGCAACTGAAATGATTTTGTTAACTCCATGCAATATGGCCAAGCTAATTTGCCTGCTGTACTCCATCCACTTAGCATGCCATAAGCAGGAAAGTCATTAATTGTCCACATAAGTGCTGCACGCATTTGAAAATTTTTTTCTTCGAAATGTCATCTGTCGGGACTCCCCTACACCATAAATGTAATAATTCATCTACTAAAGGTTGTAGATAAACATCGATCTTCTGTTTTGGATTCTTTGGCCTCAAGACAATTACTGTAAGAAACATTACTGGATCTTTCATGCACATCCACAGGGACAAGTTATGAGGGGTAACAATAACAGGCCAACTAGAATACTGCTTTCCCGACATCCCAAAAGGTGAAAACCCATCGGTGCATAGAGCAAGACGAACATTTCAAATTTCTTTGGCAAATTCAGGATAGGTCCGATCGAAATGGTGCCAAGCTTCAGAATCTCTTGGATGGCTCATAACTCCCGGCTCTGACTGATTCTCTACATGCCACCTTATATGTTTGGTAGTCGTTTTAGATGCAAACAGTCTCTGGAGTCTAGGTGTCAGAGGGAGGTAATACATCTTTTTGAAAGGAACATCCTTATGTTGTTTATTTTTTGCGATATTTTTGTTTGACATATATCGGGCATGACCGTAAAACTTGCAATCTTTTCTATCTATATCATCTTTTCAATAAAGCATACAACTATTCATACAGATATCTAATCTTCTGAACAGGCAAACCAAGGCCAAAGACCATCTTCTTTGTCTAATACAAGTCATCTAGAAGCTTATTATTACTTGGCAAGACCTCCTTCATCAGTTGCATCACCAGATTAAAACACCTCTCCGAAATATTATTCTCTGATTTAATATTTAACAATCGCGAAACACCCAATAACAACGAGTGCGTTATGCATCCCTCTCACACAGGAGAGTCAGTCACTTACAACATGTCATAAAATCTTTTAACTTCTGCATTAGGTGGTTCCTCGGAATCAAAAGATGACGGAGGGTCTGTTATAAAATCTCCACCGACTCCCTCAATTACCATCTGCTGCAATTGATTAACTGCCGCCGGCCAAATAGAGGTACCAGCTACTGTGCACGTACGATGTGCCTACTTAAGATCCTTGCCATAACTTGTCCAGGAGTAATAATCAGAGATAAATCCAAACGATACAAGTGCATCTCCACCTCATCCGGAGATAGGTGAGCTCCATTCTTACATTTTGCACATGGACATCTTAGCCATGACGTCCAACCTTTTGACAAACAGTATGCAATAAAACCCTTTACCCCTTACTCAAAATCTAATGTAATCCCTTTGATCCCTTGCACATGTCTCCTATACATCCAACTACGATCATCCATTTACATTAAGCAGCAATATTATCCAAACGTTCTCAAGTAAGAAATTCTCACACAAGATTTTGACAGAGTCTCCCCTAAAAAAATAGACTTTTTCGGGCTCAAAGCCAATACAAATTCAACCCCATAGTTGATGAAAATAAGCATATGAAAATAAACTAAAATTGAAAGAGAATAAGAAGATGAAAATAAATCAAAAATAAATCGTAACTTATTAAAAAAAACTATAAACATATAGGAGAACATGTTTCACAAAAGCAACATTGCAAAAGCCACCTAAACAATTGATAGTTCCACCATTACCGCTAAGTATTTGTGTTTCCTGATATTATATATAAGAGAATATGTTGATCACTTCAATTTTATTATGCAACATTATTGTGGCTTTTATAAGGTCCCCATGGTAGTTGATTAATGGCTAATTTTAATGCTTGCTTAATCAAGCCTAGGTATTTGATAATGAAGCTTCTAAATGTGAATAGTGGCTAAAGTTTTATATAGGAGAATGTGCATTTTCCATTTGATTATTACCCTATTATAAAATAGTTGAATATCTTAAGCTCCTTTTGATTAGTTGATAATAAAGGATTAGTTCACCTCAACCCAAATAGCATTTTCTTCCATAAGAATGTCAGTGATGGCTTCTTTGAGCTTCTCAACAATTATTCCCAGGAATGTAAAAGAAAGAACTGGCAAAAAAAGAAAACCATGCTAGTCTATACACCTCAACCCGAACAAGTTTGCTTATTTTCCCTGTTGTGTTATGCTTAAGTTATAAGGAACAACTAGATTGTGGAATAAGATAACCATTCTCTTGTTTCTTTTGATTCTCAAGCAGTTTGATTATTTTGATTCACTTTTGTTATGCTTAAATCTTCTTGAGCTCTTAGGCATATCCACTCAGGTTTACTGTTTGTTGAATCACAAAAGCCTTCCTGCACAAAACCAGGAGCTTTGTGGAATCATTAAAGGTTTTGGCTATCTTTGTGGCTGTCAATCGTGTAATTACTGCAATGTCCTTCAAACAGTTGTGTGTTAAGCTTTCATTGAAAACTTAAGCTCCTAATGTGGAATCTTTTGCTTAGGCTCTTAATGCATATGAATTTGAGCGGCATGCCGGTTGCAAGACAAAGCACACAAATAACCACATATACTTTGAGAATGGAAAGACCATATATCAGATCGTCCAAGAGCTAAGAAGCACACCTGAGAGTTTGTTATTTGCAATCTTTCCTGACAGTAACTGCTTCACCAATTTCTAATCAAGCCTTCCGAATTTCGAAAGGTAGTGATTCCTTCACGCCCTCAGTCTTCCAGATAAAATTCCCCTCATCCCAGAGAACAATTGATTAACTGCAGTTTGAGTCTTAAACTATATCAAAATGTCCACGTTTTTCATCCAAGTTCTCTCCTTAACCCACAGTCTCTCTCCCCAACCCGCAGTCCAAAATCACCAAGTTTTAAATCCAAAATCATCCATGACAAACAAACCCATTGCCTCGCAATCACAAAACCCTCGTAAGCAACAACTCACACTCAGCAAATTTCATCTTTGCAAATCGCCCAAACCACATATACTTTCAAATCGCAATGAGTGTGTAATTTCATCTTTGCAAATCGAGACTCAAACACGGAAGACAAACCAAGGACATTGAATAAACGAGCTGAGCGAAAATTTACCTCTTGAAGCTCAAAAAAATTATCTTCAATAGAGGTCGGCCAATCAGCAATGAAAGAGGCGGAGAATGAGGGAGGGGAGGGTTTTTTTCCTTTGGTTTTTTGTAGACATAGACAAAGCCGAAGCTTCTGCAGTGACTGTTGTGTTTTGTTTCTATGCCTTTGTAGGCAAGTGCACCCATCGTTTAAATTAGTATAATGACAAGCAAGTTTAAATATCGTATCCACGGGGATGGTTAAATATCATTACTCACTTTCTACTCTATTTTTTAGCCTAACAAATTTGTTTGTGAAAATGATTGAAATTGCTACTAGGAATAGAAGTCTAACTTAGCTAATTAAACCAACTTAACTAATTTTTGTTTTCAAGAGAGAATTCAATTGAGAAAACAATACTTGAATGGTTAATCTCCCTAGAATTACCTATGTGATAGAAATGTCCCTTGGTTGATAAATTTCACTTCTTATGTTTGATGAAATTCCAATGATAGAACTCACTCTATCTCTAGATGAAAGTTCTCTGATGAAAGTTCTCTACTCTTAGATTAATTAGTTGAAATATCTTTCCAACCAATTCAACCCAAGAATGCATTAAGAATTGTGAATTTCCAATTAGATTTCTCTAATTATCAAGAAGATGTTTAGGTTTCTATCTCTAGTCACCTGAATCATCCCCATTGTTTGTGTATGTTCTATTTCACCATCCTTTCTCAATTCCAAGTGAAAATTTCCAGATTATGAATCAATTATATATCACCCTTCCTTTCTCAATTCCAAGTGAAAAAAAATTCCATATTATGCATCAATAATTCACTCAATCAATTCAACCATTAAAACCCACAAACAATTCATAAGATATTTGAATTCAGTCAACCAAGGAAACAATTCATTCACACAAGTAAAATCTAGGGTTCATACCCATCCAAGTATTCAAAAGTTTAGCTAATCAACATATTACAAATCAAAGAACATAAAACAACAAAGAAAGAAGAAGAATTGCTCATTTTCATGGTTGAAATCTCCTCTCTTCTTCAAGGTTGAAGTTCTTCACAATTTTGTTGAGAAAATTGCAGCTTTTTCCATGAATCTTCAAGGTGGATGTTCTCCTTCTTCAAGAATTCAATCTTCTCTCTTAATTTCTCTTGCAAGATTGATGGATTGGAAGAAGAATTTGGTGTGTTTTCTTGGTGTTTTGCAGCCCTTTTTTCCACTCCAGCCGGCTCTCTTGTTTTTACCCTAAAGGGGTATTAAAATCTGCTCCAAAATAGAGAGAAAATTAGCATAAAAATAGCTTCAGATTGACACAAATGACACCGCTTGCCCCCAGTTTTGGTGCAAGGTTTTGCTGCCCATCTGTTACACTATTTTGATTTCTAGGTGAATTCAGAGCATTATATACAGAGATTTGAATCACCTCAATAGGGCATCTAGAACTCACGATATGATCATTCTACCAAACTGTGTCAAAAATGGAACACAATGCAGAATATGTGACTTTGCAGCATAAGCAAGGTAGGTAAATGAACTCCGATTGACGCAAATATTACCATTCTGAAACCTTCCGAATGTTCTCCATAATTGTATAGAATACTAATTTTGCATTTGGAATCTGTATGGAGGTCAAAATCACAATTGAATATTCTCTACCAGTCTATTTTTTTCTCTGCATTTCTCTGTTTTTTCTCATTGTATAAATTCCCATTGTTTGCTTCATTTAATTTCAAATCTTCAATAATATCACCTAAAGCAAATAAGAGATAAAGGGAGTATAAATGGTGATTAAAACACCAAAATTTAACATAAATTTAATCTCAAAATGATAATTATATAGAGTACAAATATGGAATATCAGTGACGCTGCTAATATCAGGAAAAGGATGCATTATCGAATTGTTCTGTCCGGTGCCAAGCAAACAAATGCCACATTTTCGCATTGCGTTGTTCAAGATGTCAATAAGGACGCATTCTAATAATGGGTCTTTCACGCGGAAAACAAGCTGAAACCCAGCAACAAGAATGCATTCAACTAACGCGACAGATGACGCACGATCATGAAGCGTTCTCACACAAGCGGTCGCTAATGGGTCACAAAGTAAGTTGGAACGTATTTAATGGTGCGTTGTTTGCTAATTAGCGAGGGATTTGCGACGAAAATCAAAAATAAAATATAAATTTAACTATAAATTTTATTTTAATCCAATTGAAATTTTATTCCACAGCTAATACATGCCTCAGTCTTGTTAGAAATTACCGACAATAATCTAGAAAGAATTATTAGTAATGTTTGGGATTCAAACCAAGTAATATAAACATCTACTCTAAATAGCTTATGTTATATACCATTAGAAAACAAAGTAATTGAAGCAAAGAACTAATGAATGATATAAAAATTATCATATTATATGTAATGCAATATTTGTTCTCCTCACATATAAATAATATATCCTATGCATTCATCTTAATTTTATGAATTGTGTATGTATGGCATTAATAATAAATTGTAAATTTGATTAGAATAGAATTTTATGATATATGGTTATTACATAATGAAAAAACAGTGATCATTCCCAGATTCTCAATACTCATGGAATATACAGGGAAAAGCAATATAGGAAACATAAAATTTTTTTTTGCATCGCTAATCCCTCGCTAGCGAGGGATTAGCGACGGAAAAGTGTTAATTATGCAAGATTTTAAAAATTTAAAAATTATTATATCCTTGCAAATCCCTCGCTAATTAGCGAGGGATTAGCGACGAAAAAGTGTTAATTATGCAAGATTTTAAAAATTTAAAAATTATTATATCCGTCGCAAATCCCTCGCTAATTAGCGAGGGATTAGCGACGGAAAAGGGATTTCAGAATTGCAAGATTAAAACTAAAAAAATTTTAACACGTCCGTCGCAAATCCCTCGCTAATTAGTGAGGGACTTGCAACAGAAAAGTGTTTTAATTATGCAGGATTTAAAAGATTAAAAATTTATTATATCCATCGCTAATCTCTTTCTAATTAGCGAGGGATTCGCGACGGAAAAGGGATTTTAGAATTGCAAGATTAAAACTAAAAAAAAATTAAAACGTCCGTCGCAAATCCCTCGCTAATTAGCGAGGGATTAGCGATGTAAAAAGACTCACTAATAGCAGTATTAAAAATATTTAAAATTTATTATATCCCTCGCTAATCAATTAGCGACGACAAAGGTTTTTAAATTTCGAACATTAACAATATTCATAATTTATTTATGCCGTCGCTAATCCCTCATTGATTAGCGAGGGATTAGCGAAGAAATAAATACAGGATTTGAAAAATATATTTTGAAATTATAAATACAAGTCGGTCGCTAATCAGAGAGGGATTAGCGAGGCATAAAATTTTGAATTACAAAAAGTATTTCTAAATTTAAAAATATTTTGCCGTCGCTAATTAGCGACGGATTAACGATGGATGAATAGTTTCGGTCAAAGTTTTGTTTTCCGTTGCTAAACCATCACTAATTTAGCAACGGAGTTTTGCCGTCGCTAAGTCCGTCACTAATGGTGCATTTTCTTGTAGTGTAAATGGTTTTATTGAAGAAGGAGTTTATGTTGAACAATCACCTGGCTTTATTCATGAAAAATTTCCTAATCATGTTTTCAAGTTAACCAATGCTTTATATGGATTGAAACAAGCTCCAAGAGCTTGGTATGAAAGATTAAGTGGTTTTCTTCTTTCAAAAGGATTTGCAAAAGGAAAAATTGACACAACACTGTTTATAAAAACCTCTAGCAATAATGATTCGTTACTTGTGCAAATTTATGTTGATGACATTATTTTTGGTGCTACTAACACATCATTTTGTGAGGAATTTGCCAAATCAATGCAAAATGAATTTGAAATGAGTATGATGGGAGAACTAAATTTCTTTCTTGGGCTGCAAATTAAGCAAACTAAGGATGGAGTCTTCATAAATCAAGCCACGTATACCAAGGAACTATTGAAAAGATTTGGAATGGATCAAGCAAAAGGGATAGGTACTCCAATGAGCTCATCAACTAAACTTGATAAAGGTGAAAAAGGTAAAAATGTTGATGAGAAGTCATATAGAGGTATGATTGGGAGTTTACTCTATTTCACAGCAAGTAGACTAGATTTCAATCTTGTCCCAAAGAATCTCATCTAATTTATGTCAAACGTATTTTTTGCTATTTGATTGATACACATGACTATGGTTTTTAGTTTTGAAAATCTTCATATTTTGAACTTATTGGATATTCAGATGCTGATTATGCTGGATGCAAAGTTGAACGAAAGAGTACAAGTGGTCATTGTCAATTTCTTGGTAGTTATCTTGTGTCTTGGTATAGGAAAAACAAGCATGTGTGTCTTTGTCTACTGCTGAAGCTGAATATATTGCAGCTGGTAGTTGTTGTGCTCAAATATTATGGATGCAACATACTCTCCTTGATTATGGTCTAAAATTCAATCGTGTGCCAATATTATGTGATAATACAAGTGCTATCAATTGGAGCATAAATCCCATTCAACATTCTAGAACAAAGCATATAGAGATTAAGCATTATTTTATTCGTGATCATGTTGATAAAAGAGATATATGCTTGGAATATATAAATACAAATGATCAAATTGCTGATATATTTACAAAGCCTTTGGCTGAGGAAAGGTTTAATCACCTAAGAAGGCTCTTAGGAATCTCAAAATGCAATTACTAATGTGCTTATTTGAGTGTGACAAAAGCAGGAAAAATTCAGACGCACAATTTGGATGCATAGAGTGAAAACGGAACGTCCAAACTTAGTCAAAAAATTCTAGATAGAAAAGTTCGGACGTATGACAGAAAGTTTGGACGTCCAAACTTTCTAAAACTGGAGAAACAGAAAAGTTCGGATGCATGTTCGGATGCATACCAAAAAGTTTGGTCGTCTGAACTTTTTGGTTACAGCAGTTTTAAAAAGACCAAAATAGCCATTACTCACAAATTTCTTTATACCCTTTTGCGTCCAAACCTAAATCTATCTAAAATTTCATCAATTTCACATCAAACCACTTGGATTTTTGAATTCCTAACCCTAAATACTTCTCAGATTTCACTGCTTTTCTATTGGAAATACATTATGGTGAGAACTAAGGGAGCAAATATTGAGAAAGGCAAAGGGAAAGCGAAGGACAGAGAAGGAGGACGAACTCTCAATGAACCAAGAAGAATCAGGGTTCCTCAATCATCATCTGGAGCAGACAAGTTTGTCTCTATCAGGGCTGCATCAAAATTCAAAGATTGGAGCAAAAAATCAAGGAAAATCATCCCTGGAAACAGAGTGGATTTCTACAAACTCACAAATATGGGTAATGTCCTATCTTTCTTTGGTGATATTGGCTGGAGTAATCTATTGGTTATGATGAATAGTATTATCCTTCACTCATATATGAATTTTATGCAAATCTAAAAGAAGAAAGAATTGAACACGAGGGGGACAATGTTATTCATTGGTATTTTTCTAGAGTGTCTCAAATAGATTTTGAATTCAATGATGCATTAGTGAACAGAATCTGTGGAGTAAGTGATGTTGGAGCAAGGTATTTCTCTATAGGAAAACACTGATATATAAGAGAGCTATTTACAAATGAAAGATTTGAAGAAGCTTTCACCAATGGTAGAGAGTTTAGGACCATTAAAGAAAGGGAAATCAAAGCTTTAGATGCAAAGGGAAGAGTTATGCATCATATGTGGGGAACATACATATGGTGATTATGCTTGCTTTGCATGAGCATAGGAGATTGAATTTTGGATATATGGCATTGAAGCATATGTTTGGGGCTAGAAAGACTGACAACAAAGCTCTACCATATGGAAGACTTTTAACAAGGATCTTCAAACAATTTCGAGTCAAGCTTCCTGCTAGGGTACAAACTTTCAAAAGGTGACAGATTTATACAAATGACTCTCTCAAAAGAATGCACTTAACTCTTGATGATGAGGAAGTATGGAGAACTAGAAGAGAAACTCCTCCAAAAAGAAGAGAAGCTGAAGAAAGTGAGGAAGCTAAGGAAGAAGAAGATGAGGCAGAAATATGGGCAAGAGAGATAAAAACAAAGAGGTGGCGTGATTCAACAAGTGAGAGGGAGTAACCTCCCTCCAAAAGAAGACTCTTTGAAGAAGAGCCAACTCCTCAATCACATCCTAATGTTGGAGAAGGGCCTAGTGCTGAAGGGATTTTAAGAAGAGATACAATTCAAGAAGCACTGAACAACCACATAAAGGAAATGGAGAAAATGTACAAATTCTTTGAAACATTTGCTCCTATGGTGCTTGGAAAACTGGACAGTTTAGAGAATAGAGTCAAGCACATTGAGGAAACATTGATGAGAAATCATCAAAGTGGTGAGGGGAGAAATAGTAACCATGCTAGAAACAATTTTCAGACGACCTAATTTTTTTCATGCGTCGGAACTTGCGTCCAAATTTCTCTGGAAGCACAGTGATCATTTTCAAAGTTTGGACGTTCAAACTTGCATCCAAACTTATCAAATTTTGTCAAATCATTTAAAAATCATCCTTAATAACATTGAAATCATTTTGTATAAATAGATAAGTCATTTAAACACTTTTAAACACAAAAAATTGTTACCAAAACATTTTAATTATCCAAAGTTTTCTTAAGATCATTTTAAACTTCAAAAACACATTTTTTATCAAAGAGTTCACTCAAAACCATTTCAAAAACAAGTTTTGTGCTCTCTTATGCATTCAACTAATTCCAAAACATCCAAGTGTAGAGTTTACAGAAAAATATACTTATTTAGCATATGAACCCTATACTCTAAGTCTTCAATGCCTTCAATTATCTTGAACATACTCTTCAATCTTCAATTACTTTTGGCCTAATTGAGTTGTTCTTGCATATGGCTCCAAGGTTATAAAACTTCATGCTTCTCAATCCATCAATCCTATCACTCAACATACAAGCACATTAGTCCTTATCAAATGTTTGCCATTATTCAAAACTAAAAGACCTAAGAGGGGGGGGTGAATTAGGTCTTTGGATAATTATCAAAAACTTTTCCTTTTATGAACTTGGCTTGGAAAGATTATATTCAATTGATTCAATGAAAATGTAATGAACTCAATAACAAAGCAATTCACAATGAACAACAAAGAGTGCAAACCATTTATAGTGGTTCGATCTCTCCAAGATCTACATCCATTACCTTGAGTCCACACTCAAGAATTTTAACCAATTCACTATTTGCTCAATCCAAGCAATTACACAAGAGGCTCACCCTTCAATGGGTTTTACCACAACAACCTCTCTTCAATCTAATAAACAAGGTTCACCCTTATCACTAAGAGTTTTATGTCACTAGACAACCTAGACCAATCTAATCCAAGGCTCACCCTCACCAATGGGTTTTACACAACAACCTTGATTAATCTAGTCTATGGCTCACCCTCCACAAGGGTTTTAAGTCTCTTGACAACCTTGTATCAATCACAACAATAATGTAAAGAAAGAGTTTGGATGTTAGCAACACTTCTTGGTGGATGAATACAATTGCTAGCACCACTTCACTTCTTGCCTTTGGAATCTTGAATTTTAACCTTTGAGCACAAGGCAGTTTGAGATTTTTTCAAATAATTTTGATGTACAACAAGTTAGAGCTTCAAGGATTTTGAATGTTCAGAAGTTCTTTCAAAAAATTGGAGTTTGTGGCTTTTATAGATTTGAAAAATTAGCTTTAACAGTCATAAAACTAACGGCTTTAATAGTCATCAATTTGTTCATGAATGCAAACATGCTTTAAATAAGTATTACCCTTAGTAGAATGATCTCTAATGAGATGAAGTTTGATCTCTATATGCTTTGTCCTAGTTTGTTGAATAGTATGATGGTCAAATTTATTGCATTAGCGTTATCACATAATATAGCCATACATTTGAAATATAGGTCATAATCACTTAGAGTATCAATAAGGTAATAGAGAATGTATTTAACAGCAATCAAGTAAGATTCTTTAGGACAAGATGAAATCTAGCACACAAGCACATGACAAGCATAATATTGGCTCTACTTGCTGTCAAATATAGTTGACTACTCCTATGAAAACCTTTATTCTTGTCAAGCATAGTTGATAAACTTATAGAAGTGATTATACCTTAACTTGATTCATGAAAGTGCCATCCTTGGTTTGCTTGATTTGTAGGCCAAGAAAGAAATTGAGTTTTCCTATCATGCTCATTTCAAATTTACTTTGCATTAACTTGGAAAACACATCACAAAGTGAAGTATTAGAAGAACCAAAAATGATATCATATATTTGGACAACTTATAGATCATTGTTACAAGAGGTTTTTATGAAAATAGTAGTGTCAACCTTTTCCCTTGAAAATATTTTTTGAAAGAATAAAAACACTCAATTTTTTTCATACCAATCTCTAGGAGCTTGTTTTAAATCATACAACACTTTGGATAATTTGAAAACATGGTTAGGAAACTTTTCGTGATCAAAACCGGGTGGTTGTTCCACATAAACCTTTTCCTCAATAGAACCATTTAGAAAAGGACTTTTGACATTCATTTGAAAGAGTTTGAAACCTTTAAAAATGTAAATGCCAAAAGCATTCTAATTGATTTAAATCTACTAACCGGAACTAAAGTCTCATTATAATCAATGGCCTCTTTTTGATTGAATCCTTGGCGATAAATCTAACCTTATTTCTAATAACTTCTCCATATTCAATAAGTTTATTTCTAAAAACCATTTAGTTCCAATAACGGAATGATCATGAGATTTAGGAATATCCAAATTTAATATCTTTCAAATTTACTTGATTCCTCTTGCATAGCAATAATCCAAAAATCATCACACAATACATCATTAATACTTTTAGGCTCATATGCAATAAAAGAATAAATTTATTGATAAAGTACCGCCTTATTTTTACTCCTTGGGAGATACCACCAGTGATTTGCTCCTTAGGGTGGCCTCTTGGATATCTTAAGTTCTTTGGGAGCTCTTGGTTATTAGTAGTTGGTCATCTTAATTTTGTTCAATCATTTCTTCCTCATCGGTATGATCCTCCAAAGTTAGTGCTTGAAGATGGGAGCTCTATAAGCATTGTTGTTAGAGGAAAAACCGAGGAATATCCCATCATTCGATTTTCTATCAAATTTTCCAAGTTCAATATAAGGCACTTGCAACCAAATACTTTGAAATAGGAAATACAGGCTAGTAGTATTCAATATAAAGTACTTTGTTACGCATATTTATGTATATTTAAATTTTGGAATATTCTATCAAATAGAAGTTCAAAAGATATTTTTTTAAAAAAAAAAGCCTCAAAAGAACTCTATTTAAAAACATAACAAAGTAGTGTTTTTAGCTTTGTCCCAAAAATATTTTGTAAAGAATTTTCTCCAAGTATAGACTTAACCATTTCTTGTGAGGTACGATTTTTATTTTCAATAACTCCATTTTGTTAAGGTGTTTTGGTAGCCAAAAATTTTGTGAGCAATCCCATTCTCATCACAAAGTTTTGTAAAATCTTAATTGTAAATTCTCTCCCATTGTGACTTCTAATCAATTTGCACTCAAGAGAGATTTGGACCCTTTTGAAAAGTCTAACACATTCATGAAAAGAACTTCGTCCTTTTGAGCTAGAAAGATCACCCATGTAAATCTAGAGAAATCATCAACAATCATATATGAATACCTCTTACCATCAAGACTAGTGATCCTCATTGGTCCAAACAATCCATATGAACAATTTTTAAGAGGTTTTGAAGTGAAAATAATTTTCTTAGGTTTGGAAGATTCTTTTTTTTTTGTTTTCCATATTGACAAGTATCTCAAAGACAATTTTCTCAAAACACATTTTTAGCAATCCTCCAACTAAATCTTGAGAGGAAAGTTTGTTCAACAAATTCATGCTAACATGACAAATCTTCTATGTCAAGAAAATCAATCATTATCATAAGCAACAAGACATTCAAGCTTATCAAGATAAAACACACATTGAAACATTTTGTGAGTAATCATTTTGTGAGTAATTGATCAAAATCACAAAATATCATTTTTTCATACAAGTTCGGGTGACCGAACTTATGGTCTACATTCAAACTTCAAATCCGAACATTTTGTAAAGTTTCATAAAGATGTTTTTGGCCAAGCAAATGCATAGATATTCAATCATAGCTATTTTAATCATTTTATCATGACATATGATCAATTTCAAGAACATATCAACCATGAATTCAATCTCATATAATCAATGTTACCTAATCAACATCGTAGAAGCAATTGACAAGTCATGGTTGGCAAATTTTCAATGCTTAAAAAATGGTATTCTCAACTGAAACTTTGCATATTGGCATTTAACTTCTTATTCATTGTCACACTATTGACTAATACTAAGCAAGTTATAGTTCAAATCAGCACTAAGCAACATTTGTTTTAAAAAGAATAGAGGAACCTTTACCAACATTGGTTACTCCAAGAATTCTTCCTTTCTTCTCGTCGCAAAAAACAAATCCTTCATTGGTTGCTTTGACCTTGCTTATGAATTAGGTATTTTCCATTATTCTTTAAGCCAACATCATCAATGTACCACTTAGTGATTATTGAGTTTGAATTGAAGAGTACATGCAATAAAGGAGAGGAAGTATTCTTTGGCACCCATATTTTCTTGGGTCCATGGGGGTTAGTAATAATTCCCTTAACTCTCCAAATGGTTTTTACACCATTCTCTACTTTTCTTTTAACATAACATTTGGCGACTTTATGTCCATATTTTCCACCATGGGTGCAACAAGTATGATGGAAGGAAGTAGAAGTAGCTCTAACAAAGAAGTTGTTATGTTTAGGCACATTATTGACATAATTATAACCAAGACCATTTTTAGCAAGAGAAGATCTTTGAGATCCAAGTAGTTTGTCAAGATTGTCTCTTCCATTTGTAAATTTTTCAACACATGACGTAAGATCATTAATTTTCTTTTTCAAACTTTCATGATCATAAGTATTTTTTCAAGAGAAGAAACTTTTGTACAAAGAGATTTATTTTCAAGAGATATGTTTTGTAAAGAAACATTTAAAACTTCTTTTTCAATATTAATATAATCAATAGATTCAAGAAGTTTTTTGTCCTCACAAAATAATTTTGAATTTTCATTCAATAACTCATTAATTTTGAGTTTCATTTCCTTATTCTTTTTCGAAGCTTTTTTTAATTCTCCATACATCTCAACAAGTAATTCACTAGGATCATCAATATCATCATCATAAGAAGTAGAGCTAGATGGAGTAGGTTGTACCTCATCTTCCATTGCCATGAAGCACACATTTGCTCTTTCTTCTTCATGAGTGACTTGAAGTAGTTTCCACATTTTATGAGCGGAATCACATTCCATCACTCTATTGTATTCATTGACAACCAACACACAACACAAATGTTTATTGCTTGGTAGTTTAATGTCATCTTCCTTGAATCGCTCTCATCATACTCCTCCATGGACTTCGGTTCCCTTGTAACTCCATCGGCTTTCAATCTCAATGGCACATAGGGACCTTTCTCAATAATATTTCACAATTCATAGTTAATAGAACAAATGTAAATCTCAGTTCTAGACTTCCAAAAAATATAATTAGAACCATCAAATAATGGAGGTCTACTAGTGGAGGAACCTTCTGTATAAGGAAAATTTGATAAACTAGCCATATAATCTTTACTTCGAGGTTGTTAGACCTTAAAAAAGAAGACCTTGCTATGATACCAATTGAAAGACCTAAGAGGGGGGCTGAATTAGGTCTTTGGCCAATTATCAAAAACTTTTCCTTTTATGAACTTGGTTTGGAAAGATTATATTCAATTGATTCAATGAAAATGTAATGAACTCAATAACAAAGCAATTCACAATGAAGAACAAAGAGTGCAAACAATTTATAGTGGTTCGATCTCTCCAAGATCTACATCCATTACTTTGAGTCCACACTCAAAGATTTTAACCAATTCACTATATACTCAATTCAAGCAATTATACTTCTTAGTTCACCTTTCAAAGGGTTTTACCACAACAACCTCTAATCCAAGGCTCACCCTCACCAATGGGTTTTACACAACAACCTTGATTAATCTAGTCTATGGCTTACCCTCCACAGGGGTTTTAAGTCTCTTGACAACCTTGTATCAATCACAACAATAATGTAAAGAAAGAGTTTGGATATTACTAACACTTCTTGGTGGATGAATACAATCGCTAGCAACACTTCACTTCTTGCCTTTGGAATCTTGAATTTTAACCTTTGAGCACAAGGCAATTTGAGAGCTTTTCAAATAAATTTGATGTAAAAAAAGTTAGAACTTCAAAGATTTTGAATGTTCAAAAGTTCTTTCAAAAATTTGGAGTTTGTGGCTTTTATAGATTTGAAAAATTGACTTTAACAGTCATAAAACGGCTAGCAATGGCTAGTTTCAGAAAATTCGGACGACCGAATTTTTGGTCGAATTTTTTGAACATACTATTCACGTGAACAGTGTACTGTTCCCATACTATTCACAATGCATGAAACATTTGGTCGACCAAATTTTCATCTTGCGTTCGAATTTGCGTTTGAATTCTCTGAAAAAATAGTAGTACTGTTCATTGTACAGTACTGTTTACACAGTGTTCATTGTACATTACTGTTCACGTACTGTTTAAAATGAGGACGACCAAATTTTTTTGAACGTGCGTCCGAATTTCTCTGAAAAAATAGTCGGTACTATTCATGTGAACAGTTACTGTTCACAACGGAGAAAAATTTTTGTTGACCGAATTTTCTCTTCTGCGTCTGAACTTTTTAAACTTTGTCAAAACATATTCAAATCAATTCAAACAAGTTGGAAAACCTTCTAGCCTAAAAGATAAGTCATTGAAGACCTTTTAAGTGCGAAAACCATTGATGAAAACTTAATAATTAAGTTAAGTTCAGCACCATTGAAACTTTTCAAATCAAGTTTTGTGCTCTCAATTGAAAGTCATAGATTCCAAGGCTTAAGAATGTAGGGTTTACAAATTTTACCTATTAAGCACATGTAACCTACACTTCATGTCTTCAAAGCCTTCCATCATCTTGAACAAACTCTTCAATCTTCAATCACTTTGACATATTGGAGTTGTTCTTGCATTATGGCTTGAAAGCAATGAGACTTCATACTTCTTAGTTCACCAATCATATCACACAATATATAAGCATATTAGTCCTCATTGTTATGAAATTAATATTATTATGGATGTCCATTATCAGAGTTATAAAGATACTCCAACTATCCAGAAGATAGATGGTAGAGTTCTATCATATCTTTGATTAGTGATAGGATTTGTCTTCTGATTACCCTATACCTATTCTGATTTGGATGTACCCCTGAACCCTATAAATAGGGCTCTAGACTGAGGTGTTGTATACACTCATTGATTGATTGATTTACTCTCAGAGAATCAATAAATGCTCTCTTGTTCTTTCTCTCTATTTTCTCTCTATAATTTTCTCACATTCTCTACATTATAATTTCTTTATTAAGTTCTCTACATTAGTATTACTATTTTGCTGTGCCGACAATGACTACGCGTCAACAAATTCATAACACGTTATCAGCACGAATCTCTGCCACCGAAGTTGAGAGTTTAATCAAGAGAAAAGAGGTATTTTTTCTACCTTTGAATACTCATGACAAACTTTTCAAAACTCATTTTTTACTCTTGATATTTATAGACAAAATTATATGTCATAGAAACTAGATGCTTAAATTTATTGAGATGTAATGGGTCTGGCAAACACCATTATTGAAAATAATGCACAATCATCTCAAAATCGCATAAAAGCCATGATTTTTCTTCGCCATAATTTTTATGAGGATCTAAAGGTAGAATATCTTATCGTGAAAGATCCACTTATTTTGTGGAAGGATGTAAAAGAAATATTTGACCACCAGAAGATGGTCATTCTATCAAAAACACAGTTTACTTTAAATCTGTGAGTGAATGTATTAGAACTAATGGTTATGACCCTGGAAGAGGTCGTAGTCATGGTCGATGCCGTGGACATAGACGCAGATATGGTAAGAATAATCCATATAATCATGGCAATTAGAATATATGCATCTGGATATTGTGGGTCCTGAAGACACCATTTAAAGAAATACAAAGCATCAAAGCCACTTGATTACTAGCAAATTGTGAATGAAATATACAATCACCAGAAGATGATTAGTATATAAATGCTAGTTATGATTTGTTATAAGTGTGCCTAAAAGATTTTATGTCTATCAGTATAAAATATTTTTCCTTTCTCATATCTCTAACATGCTCTTGTAGAAGCAATATCGAGAAGAATTATTTCAGAAGAATTTTAAATTTATATCTTTTGAGACTAAATGAGTCCTTAATAAAATATTTTGACGCTCAACCAAATATTTTTATATCATTCCCTGAAGTGAATGACATTAGAAATTATAATATATTTATATACGAGATTTTGGTCACAGCTAGTAGAAATACACTTTGTTCTTATACTATAAGAATGACTCATTAAATCTCCAGTGAAAAAATACTCACCAGAAGTGAGAAAATAATGAGAAGGAAAAAGGGAAAGTAATAATTCTAACATGTTATTGATGCAATATGAAAGTTTGTCACGTACTTGTAGTACGTCAAGCATGTTATGCTTTACTTCCCTAAATCATGCTACTGATAGTAATGATGCTTATGTCGAAAATATTAACATGGCATATGTGAACGTAGCCAGTTCTTTTGAATTTCCAAAAAGAGTTTTTAGCATTTTTAATGTCAATCAAAATTTTAAATTATCGAATTGCTACTTTTCCTATGTTATTTTAGTTTATTTTGGATCAAGAATGGTGAAGATACAATTTGTCTAAACAATATTTGTTGTTTATTTGAACAAAATTTAAAATATATGTCCAAAGTATAAATGGTAGTGCAAGGTTCCTGAAGAACTAATTGATCAAATAACTCTAGAAGAGTTAATTGATTAAAAGCTCCAGAAGAGTTACCAGATCTTCACCTAATGGTCAATGATTGTAATACATCATTCTCTATATAGTCTCGTAAAACTTTTTGAGCATTGATTATATTATCAGTATATCAAGACATTGGATGAATGAAATTTTGAGACATATGTATTACCATTATGACAAGAAATATATGTCAATTATAGATACCACTATTTATCTCTCATGAGTTATATTGCATAGAATTATGAATTTGAGATGCAATATTGAGTAAACTTGAAGTTTACTGATAAATAATTTATTAGTTGGCATGACCGGTTGGACCATCCCGGATCATTAAAATACGAAGAATGATTATGAATTTATTATGGAACCAGAAGTTTCCTAATATGATGAATTTATATGTGCTACTTGTTTTATTTAAAAGTTACCAGTATTACTTGGGGTTGAATGTGTTATTATGGGATGAATATTGAGAAATTATTAGTTGATGCATCAACAAATAGTCTTATAAATATTATTGTTTTTGCAACCTGTAGTTTGCACAGTTCATTGATAATGAGCTCATGTTTTAAGATTCTCCCAAAGACATAATTTGTCCTAATAATACTAGTTATATTGAGATAAATATTGAACATCCTGCAGAATGTTTATGACTTGATGTATTAGCACTTATTTCATATTTTGCCAACATATTATACTTCTCCTCATAGTAGTTGGTTTGTGGTCAGAAACCAAATATTTCCCATCCTAAATTTAGAGATGCACTATGTATGTTGCTCCATCACAAAGGTAATGAGATTGGTTCTCAAAGAGATTATTAAATATGTTGGGAGAAAATCTCAATGGAGAGATCCGTATTTTGTTAATTTTGAATATGTTACTCCAACATAAAGAGGAGAAATTATGAGGCTGGATAAAGATATTAGTATGTGTCTCATGTTGATCTTCTATTTTGATCCTCATAGAAGATACCTTGAACCAGAAGTTCAAAGAATAATTTATATAGCCAGGTATATTAATTGACCAACATCCAGCAAAGAATGCTCCTATTTGATATCCCTGAAGGATAATCTACCACTACAAATAAATTTGAGACACAACTGAAATGTGGTAGATAAGTCGATTCCAAAGATACAAACTCCTCACTGGAGCAAAGGCTTAATATGGTCATATATGTTAAATCGAGGAGATGTAAATTTCAGCAGAATTTTTCTCCCAAAAACATGATTGATAAATTATTTCCAGAAGAAATTTAGGTACCTGAAAACTATGATAAATGATGAGATCTCAACATGATTGGAAATTATTGGAATTGCACAAGTATATGACTTTAAAGATATTAATGCGCATAATATGTTGAGGATTTTCAAATCGAGGTCTGCAGACTCGAAATGATAAAGTTCGCATGAGAAATATGAAAAGTTTAAACTATTCATAAGTACACTTGAAGTGTACATGTATTCCCAGCAGGAATTATACACTTGAAGTGTAATCCAAAGAGATAGCAATTAATATTTGCTTATAAAATGCGAACCACAAAAGTGAATATTGCCATGAGTTATGGCATATGATTCTTCGTAAAACCTGGCACTGATAACGAAGAAATATATTTATAGTGGTGGATATAATAGTGCATGATAACACTGAATATGTATTTATATTTATTATCATTTGATAATAGTATTTATATTTGAAGTCCATGATGGACTCGATATGCTTGAAGCATATAATTGTTCCTGAAGAACATAATGAGATTATCTTAGTGAATTTTATTGAAAGAATGATTGAATATGTCCATATATAAAGAAATTCTATACGTAGCTATACTTGCTATATATATTTCTTTATCAGAATATATCATTATTGTACAATCTATTGATTAACATAGTGTTCCCCACATTAGGGGGAGAAAATAATCAATTAAAAGAGGATATTATTTATGACTTTTATTATCTTGATCTATGCACAAGTATTAATGAACTAGAAGTTCAAAATATTATTTATTTGCATAATATTGCATATTGATTGTTTGTCTGACTCTTGTACAGTTAGTTAATATAATATTCTACTTATAAATATTTCTATTTGGATAAATATCCAGCAGGACAAATATATAAATTCTATAGATATATGATTTTGATACACGCCTGAAGCGTAATTGATCTATTAATTTTGAAAATAAAATCCTCAAAAGAGAAAATGATTTGATAATCAAGATATTTTTCCTAAAGAATTTAGAGAAGCAATTATTGTGATCAACATTTTGTTTTGATTGAACATCCTGAAGATGTTTCACATGGACATAGCACATCAATAGTTATTGGGTTATTATATGTGAGATCCTTTATATCTATTAAAGGATATTGAAGAACTCTTTGGTCTTGAAGTACCATAACTCTACAATTTAGAGCATAAATACACTTGTTTGCATACAAGTATATATCTATTCTAGTTCTTCTCTACCAAATGAATTTTGAGATGACATAAAACTTGCCTATTGACATCTCCTTGAGATAACTTATCTCGAATATTGAAAAAAATCAAACTCCTGTTGAGATGGATATGCAAGGTATAAATTACCTATATGATTCACATAAATGATGCATTTATAAGCATGTGTTGATTATAACAGCCACATCTTCAACTCATGTTGAAGTAATAGGAATTCATGATGTTGGTTGAGAATATATTTGATCATGATTAATATATTCGAGATAAATCTATATCCTCTAAGGAGGAATTCCAACTATATTGTTGGATGATAATAAAGTTTGGAATATATCTAAGGAGATATGATAAAATTTTCTTTACTCATAAGCTCCTGAAGAGTGGTGACATTGATGTGCAATAAATTCAATCATGTGACAATCTGACAGATTTGTTCACTAACGTATTACCAGCCGCATCATTTGATAGATTGGTGAACAAATTTGGAATGCGGCAGTTAAAAAACCTTAAAGGATTATCTCATCAGGGGGAGTAAATATGGCATAAAGAGTAATGTACTCTTTTTCCTTCACTAGAGTTTTTCCCACTGGATTTTTTTATCTAGTAAGGTTTTAACGAGGCATACTCTTATGCAATGGACATCCAAGGGGGAGTGTTATGAAATTAATATTATTATGGATGTCCATTATCAGAGTTATAAAGATACTCCAACTATCCAGAAGATAGATGGTAGAGTTCTATCATATCTTTGATTAGTGATAGGATTTGTCTTCTGATTACCCTTTACCTATTCTGATTTGGACGTACCCCTGAACCCTATAAATAGGGCTCTAGACTGAGGTGTTGTATACACTCATTCATTGATTGATTTACTCTTAGAGAATCAATAAATGCTCTCTTGTTCTTTCTCTCTGTTTTCTCTCTATAATTCTCATATTCTCTACATTATAATTTCTTTATTAAGTTCTCTACATTAATATTACTATTTTGCTGTGCCGACAACGACTACGCGTCAACAAATTCATAACACTCATCAATATTTGTCATTAATAAAAAAAACCACATGATTTGCCCATAGGGCTAACTAAAACTAATCATAACTACATGATTTGCCCTTAGGGCTAACATGCTATATCTTCTATCCTAATTGTATGTTGGAAGGAAGGAGGTTAATGGAGGTTGGTTGGGCCATAGGCTCATATTGAGCCTTTTGAATGTCAATATGCTCAATTGGTTATTTGACATCAATGCTTCTTTGTACTACATTGATTAAATCCATCATATTTTGCATCAAAGTTTGTCATCATCAAAAAGGGAGAGATTGTTAGCCTAAGGGCAAATCATGTAGTTATAATTAGTTTTGATTTATGACCAACATTGATAAGGATTAATATGTTTGTATGTTGGGTGATAGGATTTGTGGATTGAGAAGGAAGCAAGTCTTATTGTCTTGAAGCCACAATGAAAGAACAACTTAATTATGTCAAAATTAATTGATGATTGAAGAGTATGTTCAAGATGATTGAAGGCATTGAAGACTTAAAGTGTAGGGTTCATATGCTAAATAGGTATATTTTTCTATAAACTCTACACTTGTATGTCTTGGAATCAGTTGAATGAATAAGAGAGCACAAAACTTGTTTTCGAAATGGTTTTAAATGAACTTCTTGATAACAAGTATGTTTTTGAAGTCTCAAATGATCTTAAGTAAACTTTGGATGATTCAAAGGTTTTGGTAACATTTTTTGTGTTTGAAAGCCCTTAAATGACTTATCTATTTATACAAAAAGACTTCAATGTTATTAAGGATGACTTTTAAATGATTTGACAATGTTTGATAAGTTTGGATGCAAGTTTGGACGTCCAAACTTTGAAAATGATCAATGTGCTTCCAGAGAAATTTGAACGCAAGTTCGGACGCATGTTCGGATGTCCAAACTCTCTGATAGCCTGGTTACTGTTTTTCCAGAGAATTTCAGACGAATGTTCGGACGCATAAGGAAAAGTTCGGACGTCCGAACTTTTCCAGACAGCTTGGCACAGCGAAGTTCAGACGAAAGTTCGGACGCATAGCAGAAAGTTCAGACGTCTGAACTTCTCTGAAACTAGCCGTTACTAGATATTTTGTAGCTGTTGCAGTTGAATTTTCAAATCTATAAAAGCTATAAACTGCAGATATTTTGTAAGTTCTGAATTTCCAAGAACTCTAAACATTCCAAAGTCTTTAGCAAACATTAAAAGCTCTCTTTGTCTTGTGCTTTCAATTGATCATTCAAGATTCCAAAGACAACAAAGTGTGAAGGTGCAACATTGTGTAATCATCTACCAACAAAGTGGTAACATCTTTCATATTCCCCTTTCTTCATTCAATTATATTTTCTACTAGCTCATTGCAAGGTTATCTTGAGAACATAAAATCCTTTAGATAAAGGTGATCCTTTAGATAAAGGTTATTTGTAGATATAAAATCCTTTGGTAGGGTGAACCTTGTTTGTAAAATTGCAAAAGAGGTTGTGAGTGTAAAATCATTGAGTGGTGAGCCTCTTATGTAATTATTGAACTTGAACATATAGTAGGTTGTTTGAAATCTTTGAGTGTAGGCACAAGGTAGTAGACGTAGAAATTGATTGTGTTTGAAATCATTGGTTGTTTAAAATTGCAAAAGGACCCATGAAATCAATACCCCAACAATCAAAGACCTCACATACTTGAAATGTAGAGAGGGGCATTTCATGCCTTTTTGAGATATTACCTGTCCGTTGGCAATTGTCACATTGTTCTACATACCTTTGGGCATCACTAAAAAAAGTAGGCCAATAAAATCCCGACTCAAGTACCTTTCTTGCTGTCCCATTGGCGTGATAATGACCACCAGCCGGACCTTTGTGACAATGCTCTAATATGCTCATGTTCTCAGGGTAGGCTACACATCTCCTTATGATTTGATCTGCACAAATTCGGAACAAAAACAGATCTTCCCAAAGATAGTACTTTAATTCCGAAAAGAATTTCTTCTTTTGTTGAGGGGTTAAATTCTTTGGTAAAATCCGACCCACAATATAATTAGCATAATCTGCAAACCAAGGGGTGTGATCATCATTACCCATAACCAAGTATAACCTCTCATCAGGGAAAGTGTCATTGATGTCTTCCTCATTCAATTGCTCCAATTGTGGATTCTCCAACCTTGATAGATGATCGGCGGCAAGATTCTCCGCTCCCTTCTTATCTCTTATCTCCAAATCAAATTCCTGCAATAAAAGTACCCACCTAATTAGTCTAGGCTTTGCATCATTTTTGTTGAAAAGATATTTTAGTGCTGAATGATCAGTATAAACAATGACTTAAGACAAAACAAGATAGGAGCGGAATTTATCAAAAGCAAAAACTATGGAAAGAAGCTCCTTCTCGATTGTGGTGTACTTTTCTTATGCTTCCGTCAAGGTCTTGCTTGCATAGTATATTGGTTGAAAATGCCTTTCTTTCCTTTGTCCAAGCACTGCCCCTACTGCAAACTCACTTGCATCACACATTAGTTCAAAGGGACTGGACCAATCGGGGGCAACCAATATGGGGGAGTCAATCAATTTTTTCTTCAACATAGTGAAAGCAATTAACCATGTATCATCAAAAACAAAGGGTGCATCTTTTTCAAGCAAATTTGTAAGAGGTTTAGCAATTTTAGAAAAATCTTTTATAAACCTTCTATAGAACCCTGCATGACCAAGAAAACTTCTAATTGCCTTTACCAAAGTTGGTGGTGGCAATTTTTCTATGGTCTCTACCTTGGCTCTATCAACTTCTATGCCCTTGCTAGAGATCTTATGCCCCAATACAATGCCTTCTTTAACCATAAAATGACATTTCTCCCAATTCAAAACCAAATTAGTTTCTTCACATCTTTGCAAAACGTTTTCAAGATTTTTCAAACAAAACTCAAAAGAATCACCAAAAACAGAGAAATCATCCATAAAAACCTCCATAATATCCTCCACAAAACCCTCAAAAATAGCTAACATGCACCTTTGAAAAGTTGCAGGAGCATTACACAAACCAAAAGGCATGCAACGGTAAGCAAAAGTACCATAGGGACAGGTAAATGTAGTTTTCTCTTGATCTTCCGGGCTATTGGAATTTGAAAGTACCCCGAAAAACCATCAAGAAAACAGTAATACCTATGACCGGCAAGTCTCTCAAGCATTTGATCAATGAAAGGAAGTGGAAAGTGATCATTCCGAGTGGCATCATTAAGCTTCCGATAATCTATACACACTCTCCAGCCGGTCGCGGTCCTCATGGGAATCAACTCGTTTTTCTCATTAGGCACGACGGTCATCTCTCCTTTCTTGGGAACTACTTGGACGGGACTCACCCACGGACTATCCGAGATAGGATATATGAGACCGGCATCAAGAAGTTTGATTACCTCTCCTTCATATTTGGGTTTAGCCTTCTTTGGGGTTGTACCACCGGTTTGAAATCCTCTTCCATCAATATTTTGTGGGTGCAAAATGAAGGGCTAATACCATTGATGTCGGATATCTTCCATGCCATTGCATTTGTATGCTTCTTTAACACCTTTATGAGCTCTTCTTTCTGTTCTTCTTGCAAATCAGTTGCAATGATCACCGGGAGTTTAGAATTATCTGCAAGAAAAACATATTCCAAATGATCCGGTAGTTTTTTCAACTCTAGCTCCGGGGGTTCTTCAATGGAGGACTTCATTCTACCCCCTTTTTCCTTCTCAATTTTTTCGAACTCCATCCCTTCGGTTGTGATTGGAGATGACTCCATATGTGCTATGACTTCACCATTCTCCTGACACTCCTTCTTTGCTTCTTCATCTTGCAACAAGGATACCTCTGAATGATCATCATTCAATAATCCCTGCACATGGTTGGAGACAATGTCATCAATAATATCTATCCTAAAACAATAATCATCATGATCAAGAGAATATTTCATAGCCTCAGGAACTTTAAAAATAACTTCCCTTCACATACATCTATATTGGCCTTAACGATAGCTAGAAAAGGTCTTCCTAAAATCAAAGGCACCTCCACATCCTCACTCATATCAAGTATCACAAAATCAACAGGAAATATGAATTTATCAACTTTCACAAGTACATCCTCAATAATTCCCATAGGATACTTCACCGATCTATCGGCCAATTGAATGCTCATTCTAGTTGGTTTAGGTTCACCCAATCCCAACTTTTAAACATCTCATATGGCAACAAATTAATGTTAGCACCCAAATCTGCTAATGCCCTACCAATTGACAAACTACCAATAGTACAAGGGATAGTAAAACTCCCTGGATCCTTTAGCTTTTGTGGTAGCTTGTCCTTGTTTTGAAGAATGTCTGAACACTCCTCATTCAATATCACCATTGAGAACTTCTCCAGCTTTCTTTTCTTGGAAAGGATCTCCTTTAGGAATTTGGCATATCTTGGCATCTGCGAAAGAGCTTCAAAAAATGGTAAGTTGATATGCAATTGCTTAAAAAGTTCAAGAAACTTACCAAATTGTTCATCCTTTTTCTCTTGTTGAAGTCTGGCAGGATATGGAATCTTTGGCCTACATTCTTGAGTTTCCTTATTCTTTTGTATTTCTTTCTTCTCAATCCTTTCTTCATCCTCAACATACACTGGCTCATCTTTATACACTGGCTCATCCTTTCTCCAATTCTTTTCCACTTCTCAAGGTAATAGCTTTAGCATGTTCCCTTGGATTCGGTTCGGTGTTACTTGGGAGAGTTCTAGCTTGCCTTTCGGAAAAAAGTTTTGCCAGTTGGCCTAATTGATTTTCCAAGTTGTGAATGGAAGCTTGTTGGTTCCTCAGGGATACTTCTTGATGTTGGAACCGGGTTTGGATAGTTTCAATGAACTTTGTGATCAAGTCTTCAAGGCTAGGCTTCACAGGTTGTTGGAGAGGTGGAGGTGGTTGATGTTGATAAGGAAGAGATTGTTGGGCGCGAGGATTTGATGAAACTTGGAAGCCGGGAGGATGAAACGGTCTTTCTTGCCCTTGGTTGCTCCATGAGAAGTTTGGATGATTCTGCCACCCCGAATTATAAGTATTACTATAAGGATTGTTGGGTTGCCTTCCTCCTCCAAGAAAATCCACATGCTCCATTGATGATGCATTAGAAGTTCCCATGGTTTGGCACTCATGGTTTGGATGACCACCTCCACAAAAATCACAAGCCATCATCACTTGGGAGGTTTGAGGTGACAAACTCAAGCTCTCAATCTTCTTATTTCAGGCATCGAATTTTGCCTCCAAAGCCGTCATCATGTCTACATTGTGTATTCCACTAGGCTTGGCTTTCGGTCTAGGATTCCCCCATTGGTAGTTGTTCATGGCAATGTTTTCAATGAGGTCTTGTAACTCTTTCGGTGTCTTCAAACTAGTGGTATCTCCCGAAGAAGCATCAATGAGTTGCTTGGAAGGGAAATTTAATCCACTATGGAATGTTTGCATTTGAAGCCCCAAATCTAGACCATGATGTGGACATTTCCTCAATAGCTCCTTCCATCTCTCCCAAGAATCGTATAAGCTCTCACTCTCTATTTGTTGGAAAGAGAAGATATCATTTCTTAGCTTTGCAGTCCTTGCCGGAGGGAAATATCTAGCAAGGAACTTCTCGGCAAGATTGTTCCATGTAGTGATGGAACCCGGTGGAAGTGATTTTAACCATGACTTGGCTCGATCCCTCAATGAAAATGGAAATAGCCGAAGGCGAATGGCATCTTCGAAAGCCCCATTTATCTTGAAAGTATCACATATCTCCAAAAAGTTGGCAATATGAGCATTCGGGTCTTCGTCCGGTAAACCATCAAATTGCACCAATTGTTGAACCATTTGGATGATATTCGGTTTGATCTCAAAATTGTTGGCTTCAATCTTGGTCGGGCAATACTTGACTCCGCTCCTAACAATGAAGGTCTCGCATAGTCTCCCATTGTCCTTGGTCTTGTGTTTCCGTCATGTGCCATAGTGTTCTCAATTTGAGGATTTTCACCTTCACCTTCAATTCCTTCAAGTATCACCTCTAGGTTTATACCCCTTGGATCCCAATAAAAAATCTGCTCAATTTCGGAATTAAGTTGATTCAATTCTCCCGAATTACTTGAGGTCATAAATCAAAAGAATTCACACCTTCACCACAAATAAAGTAAAAGTTGAGCTCAAAGAATACTTCCTTAAAACGAAACAAAAACAGAGAAACATAAGCTAAGAACTCCAATTCACTAATGACTTACAAAATTACAAACAAGATAACAAAGACTAACACTAGAAATAGGTATTAAAACAACAAATAAGTAAAATGACTAAATCAATAGATTTCAAGCTTTCCCAATATTAACCAAAGCTCCCCGGCAACGACGCCAAAAACTTGTTGTGTTTTGTTGTCTATGCCTTTATACTCAATTTTATTACAATCTCTAACAATTTGCACACAAACACTAGGCAAGTGCACCTATCATTATGAGTAGTACAATGGCAAGTAAATTCAAATATCGTATCCACGGGGGTGGTTAAATATCATTACTCACTTTATACTCTATTATTTAGCCTAACAAATTTTGTTTGTGAAAATGTTTTGAATAACTACTAGGAAAAAGAATCTAACTTAACTAGTTAAACCAACTTAAATCTTGCTTGTAAGAGAGAATTCAATAGAGAAAACAATACTTGGATGGTTAATCCCCCTAGAATTACCTATATGATAGAAATGTCCCTTGGTTGATAAATTTCACTTCTTATGTTTGATGAAATTCCAATGATAGAACTCACTCTATCTCTAGATGAAAGTTCTCTACTCTTAGATTAATTAGTTGAAATCTCTTTCTAACCAATTCAACCCAAGAATGCATTAAGAATTGTGAATTTCCAATTAGATTTCTCTAATTATCAAGAAGATATTTAGGTTTCTATCTCTAGTCACCTAAATCATCCCCATTGTTTGTGTATGGTCTATTTCACCCTTCCTTTCTCAATTCCTAGTGAAAATTTCCAGATTATGAATCAATTATATATCACTCTTCCTTTCTCAATTCCAAGTGAACAAAAATTCCAGATTATGCATCAATAATCCATTCAATCAATTCAACCATTCAAACCCACAAACAATCCACAAGAAATTCGAATTAAATCAACCAAGGAAACAATTCATTCACATAGGCAAAATCTAGGGTTCATACCCATCCAAGTATTCAAAATTTTAGTTCATCAACATATTACAAATCAAAGAACATAGAACAACAAAGAAAGAGGAAGAATTGCTCATTTTCGTGGTTGAAATCTCCTCTCTTCTTCAAGGTTGAAGTTCTTCGCGATTTTGTTGAGAAATTTGCAGCTTTTTCCATGGATCTTCAAGGTGGATGTTCTCCTTCTTCAATGATTCAATCTTCTCTCTTGATTTCTCTTGCAAGATTGATGGATTGGAAGAAGAATTTGGTGTGTTTTCTTGGTGTTTTTGCTGTTTTCTGTCCACTCCAATCGGCTGTCTTGTTTCTGCCCTAAAGGGGTATGAAAATCTGCCCCAAAAGAAAGAGAAATGCAGCTTAAAAGCAGCTTCATATCGACACAAACGGCGCCGCTTATATCACACCAAACGGTGCCGCTTGCCCCCAGTTTTGGTGCAAGTTTCTGCTGCCCGACTGTGACACTGTTTTGACTTCTAGGTGAATTCAGACCACCAAATCGGCTGATCTAGGTCTTGATGTCTTCATGAAAGTTGTAGATCAGGATCTTATAGTCCCACAGAGATTTTAATCCCATCAATTGGGCATCTAGAACGCAAGTTATAATCATTATACCAAACTGTATCAAAAATGGAACTCAATGCAGAACATGTGACTTTGCAGCATAAGTAGGGTAGGCAAATGAACTCCGATTGACACAAATTTTACGATTCTGAAAACTTACTAATGTCTTATATAATTGTCTAGAATACTACTTTTGCATTTGAAATCTTCATAGAGGTCAAAATCCAACTTGAAATATGTCTACCAGTCTATTTTTCCTCTGCATTTCTCTATTGTTCTTCATTGTGTAAATTTCCCTTATTTGCTTCATTTAATTCCAAATCTTCAATAATATCACCTAAAGCAAATAAGAGATAAAGGGAGTATAAATGGTGATTAAAACACCAAAATTTAACATAAAATCAAGCTCAAAATGATAATTATATGAAGCACAAATATAGAATATCAATGTTCAAGATTAACAAAATATGAATCTCTCCGTTGAAATTCGCTACCAATATATTTGATAATCTCTTTGAGAACCCATCTCATTATATTTGTGGCGGAGCAACATACATAGTGTATCTCTAAATTTAGGATGGAAAATATTCATTTTCTGACCACAAATCAACTACTATGAGGAGAATTACAATGTGTTGGCAAAATATGAAATAAGTGCTAATATATCACAGTCATGAACATTCTACAAGATGTTCAATATTTATCTCAATACAACAATTATTATTAGGACAAATTATATCTTTGAGAGAATGTTACAACATGAGCTTTTTATCAATAAATTGTGCAAACTACAGGTTGTAAAAATAACAATATACATATGACTATTTGTTGATACATCAACTAATAATTTTTCTATATTCATCCCAAAATAACACATTCAACCCCAAGTAATACTAGCAACTTTTAAATAAAACAAGTAGCACATACAAATTTGTCATATTAGGAAACTTCTGGTTCCATAATAAATTCATAATCATTCTTTGTATTTTAATGATCCGGGATGGTCCAACCGGTCATGCCAACTAATAAATTATTGATCAGTAAATTTCAAGTTTACTCAATATTGCATCTCTATTTCATAATTCTATACAATATAAACCAAGAGAGATGAATAGTAGTATTTTAAATTGATGTATATTACATATCATAATGATAATACATATGCCTCAAAAGTTCATTCATTTAATGACTCGATATACTGATAATATAATCAAGGCTCAAAAAGTTTTACAAGACTATATAAAGAATGATATATTACAATAATTGACCATTAGGTAAATATCTAGTAGCTCTTCTCAAGTTTTTGATTAATTAATTCTTTTAGAGTTATTGGTCAATTAGTTTTTTAGGAAACTTGCACTACCATTTATACTTTGGACATATATTTTAAATTTTGTCCAAATAAACAACAAATATTGTTTAGAGAAATTGTATCTTCACCATTCTTGATCCAAAATAAACTAAAATAATATATAAATACTATAATATAAATTTATAGTATTAAAACTTTTCAATAATAATCACAAAATGATAAAATAGAAAAGTAGCAATTTGATAGGAAAAATAGCCTATTTTCTCCCTGAACTATTTACGTTTAGCCAATTGAGTCCCTAATATTTTTATTTAACTACTACGAATCCCTAAATAATTTACGTGCAGCACAAAGAGTTCCCACCACCATCTTCACGGCAGAATCCAGGCAGAAATTAACAGTAACAGTGCACATGACATAGTAAGAGGGGTAAAATTGTCAAGCCCTCATCTCTACCCCAAATTCTGTTGACCAACGCTCACACTCTTCCCTCCCCCTCTCTCTCCCCATTCGAACCCCTCTCTGTTGTCTCTTCGAAGCAATGTTGTGTTCCACCGGTACATTGTCTTTGATCCATCAACCCTATCTGAGTGCCTGGCATAGCCAGCCGGCATTATTCCGAATCCATCCTTTATCCCATTCTGGATGAAATTATTCTTTGGATGTCGGCATCACACCATCGGTTTGTAGTTGGCATCCTTGTGCTTACAAGTCTATAGAACTTTTCCCTGAGTGACCCTCTTTGGGATTAAAGGTGGGGTTGCATTGCATCTTTATTAATATTTTTTTTAAGAAAAGAAGTGAATATTGAATTGGAATGGCATCCCATCTGAAACTAAATCCAGAAATCTTGATCCAAACAAGTGAAGTAGTTATGCTCAAATTCGCCCAAACCACAAATCCAGATTTAGCAATATATACATTGTATCCATGACTCTTCTTCTTTAGTGTAGAAGTTGTATCGTTTGGTTCAAAACATTAGAATTTAGGAAACTGTGGATCTGATAATAAGAGGACGTAGCTATGTTTCAAACGAAAGAGAAGCTGAAAGCTACTATTCTCCTTCCCTCAAAAACCTCTGCTGCCGAGCAATGAATGCCTCCACAGTGTAACATCCCGTCTTTTAAACATTTTATATGTGTTCATTGTGTGATAAAATATATAATTTTGGCATTAGTATATTAGGTTGAGATATTTTAGATTTTTCTCCAAAAAAAAAGAAAAAAAAGAGAAGAGGTGGATAACTCCTCAAGTGACAAGTGTCACTTGAGGGGATGACTCCTCAATTCTCAAGTCGGTAAACCGACTTCACCAAAGGATCTTATATATCAATCTTTTGTTTTGTCTTTTTTTTTTTTTTCCTCTTTGGTTGCTCTCCAGAACTCTCAATCCTTTTTCTTCTTGGGCTGACTCCTCTTGGTCCATTAAGGTAATAACTCTATTATTTTTTTTTTGTTTGATTTCCTTTTTGTTCATAATTTCTTTCACCTGATAGTATAATTATTTATTTAGTAGAAATTGTTGATTTTAGTATAACCCTATAATATAAATTATTTATTTAGAAGAATTTGTTTATTTTATTATGAATTTGTTTTAGTATAAAACAAATCTATATGTTTTAGAATTTGAAATAAATTTGATATTTGTAAAATTTTATTAAATATATAACTATTCGAATAGAGTTAATATTTATGGTGTTTATGAAATTTTTATGAATTATACCATAAATTTAAGGATAGAATAAATAAAATAAATAAATGCTCTTTTGTTTTATTTTAATTTGAGTTCAGTTTCTTTGTTTTAATTGTAACTTTTATCCTTGAGAATTTGAAATATTAAGAGTCGCTAAATTTTGAGATTTGCGATTTAAATTAAAATGATATTTTTATTCTCCTAAAATGATATTTTTATTCTATATATTTTTCTCTTACAAATTCCTATGTAGTGTTTGAGAATCATTATTGAACGCAATATCACTGACCCGGGGTCCACTGATAGTGATGTTTCCACACCGACTACTTCAGAGGAATACAGCTGTGAAGACCTTTATATTATCAAGTGGTACCAGCCAGATGCTAGACCAGTTGTCTTTGAGACTGATCCGTTCTCCAATCATTGTTATTGGGGTGGATGTACTTCTTGTGAATCATGTCAGAATTGCTGTCTTGAATGTGGTCTTGATCCAGAAGACTGCACCTGCAATCAATCCCGCAGAAGAAGGAAGAAGAAACAACCTCCTTCTCCGTGCTCCAACAAAGCACCTGACATAGATCCAGATTACCAGCAAGGAGCTCAAGTAGTCCAGACCCGCAGCAGGTATGATCCTTCTATAGCGGAAGTCCCTTCTACATGGTTATCTCCTAAACCAAAACCACCACTTCATCCCTACTACCAGAAATGTCTCAAAATCCTTGCCAAAGAAAAACCTGTAACACCAAGTTACAAACCCATCAACCCTTTCTATAAACCACCTGAACCGACAACTCCTATTCCGGCCATCTGCATGTTCCAACCTGCAGAATTTCCTCCACTCAATTCTCCCTTTCCTCAGTTCAATCCCTCAGGCCTTAGCTCAAGGAGCTGATGTTTACATAAGACAGAAATACCAATCCATCCTTGGTATGACTCCCAGTGGACAAACCACACCAGCCAATCCTGTTGAAACTGTTCTCAACTGGCAATCTGAAAATGATGTTGCCCAGAACAAGATCTTATCTCAGATAGATCAGAAAGTTACCCAGGTAAATTCCCGTCTTGCTACTGTTGAAATTAAAGTAGATTCCCAAGTGCAAGATCTGGAAGCCACCAAGAGACTAATCGTCAATATGGAGCAAAGATTGAAACAAGTTCCTTATGACTTGCCTATGCCTGGAGTAAATCCTGCTGAGGTCATTCGACAAAAACAGAAAGAGGTAGCTGATCTTGAAGGATACATTGCTTATCTTAAATCACAGGTTGAGTCAACTCCTTACTCTCCTCCACCACCAGCTACTACATTACCCTCAGCTCTCTTCCAGTTTCTTTCCACCTTTCACAAACCCTTTTCAACCACCATCTAAAACTCGGTACTCTGCTTTGGAACCATGGGATATGAAAGGTCCAAACCATCTCCAAGTACTTTCAATCGTTTGCTCAATGGCTAAAAGCCAAACAAGCACAAAGACAACCATCGTCATCTGCTCCTCCTCCGGAAGTCCACAAGCAAGCTATGATTCAGAACCCATTGACTACTCTTCTTCAGAAGGCTACCATATCTCAGCTTTGTCCCTCATATTGCTTTGTTGTCCAAGAACAAACTCAGTCCGAGACTCAGTACTCTTCCCCAACAGAATCGAATCACTTACTGCTCGGATACAACCTCCGAATCGGACTCTTCTACACAATCTTCCTTAGAAGAATTTGAGATTCCACGAGATAAACATGGCTCGTGAAGAAGATGAGCTCGAAGTGACATCGAAGCTACTCCCATAGTTGAAGAACCGAGAATCATCTCACCACGTCCAAGAAGCTCACAAGTTCGGGAACCTTCACATTCCGAGTTGGATGACATACCTCCAAACAAATGGGCAGTAAGGCTTCAAGAGTTCCATGCTTGGATGACCACAAGAGAACTCACTTTGGAATCACAGCGAGAGAATATTCTTACGAAATTCACCTCCCAGATTCACAGCACATTGAAGCATCGGTTTACAACTCTCAATTATGTTGAGAGAACTCAATTCTTAAACTCTTCAATTGATCAAGTCTGCTTCATTACTATATTACTTGTTTTCTTGGTGAACCCTGATTCCGATCTTGAATTAAAAGCGAAAAGAATTTTTCCAAATGAAGTGTTATTCTTTCCAAAGATCGGATTTAGATAAACATTTGCAACGAATGACTCAATTATTCTATCTACTTGAGTGCGAGATGTAAGTTTGAAGCAAGCCTTCCTCGGTTCAATCCCTCGGGCCTTAGCTCAAGGAGCTGATGTTTACATAAGACAGAAATACCAATCCATCCTTGGTATGACTCACGGCCAAATCGGACAAGCCATTCTCCAAAGCCTTGAAGATCAGTGCCACAAAGCGACAAGTTATCAAGCGATATCTCAAAGGTGATAAAGAGATTGACCAAGTATGCGAGCGTTCGAGATCGATCATTAAATCATGCTTGCAACAAGTCGTCTTGCAAGAAATCATCCAAGAAAAAGAAGTTCTCCAAGATCCATACTACGGGACGGAAGATCTTCAAAGAAAAAGTGGAGATACTTTAGAAGAAAACACTCATCTTCCGAAGCTCCGGGAAGCAAGTCGGGACTATTGCTATGTACTGCAAACAAAAGGGCCATTATGCCAAACAATGTCCCCGGGAAGAAAAGGAGGCAGAACCTCATCTCCCCGAGTTGAGCAGGTCGCTACTGTCTACAACGACAATGACCTTGAATCTCTCTTTTTACGAACAAGATGAATTGGATGAACATACTCTCTTTGCAATTGAAGAAGAAGAAATTCCTCTGTCATATCACATTGCAGAACCAGTTGAACCAATTCTTTTAGAAACTATTCCTCCAGAACCTGATCCAATACTTCCAGAAAAACCTTCTGTTCCGATTCTTGCTATTCAACCTCCTAAAACACATCCTCAAGCCCCTGTTCAAATCCGAACCTCCAAGTATGATAAGCCCATTCCCGCCATAGCCTTTTTTTGATACAGGGAGCTGCAGTATCCATGATGAACCCATCTGTTCTACCCCCAAAAGCTGGATACAACACAGAAGGAATTCATAAGCTGCTGATGGTAAAACATTCTACACATCCTTGATCACTAAACACCCCATTACCATCCAGTTTTTCCCAAAATGTGAAGTTCGTTTACATTTGATTGGTTGTGCTGAAACTGACAAAGACCTTCTAGTTGGTTTTGACATATACGATAAACTTCACGGAGTTCCAAATCCTTCCCAATGGTATTCGTTTTGGTAAATGAGTTCGAGAGAATACGGTACTATCCCAAGACTTTACCAAATCACTCCTAATCCCATCACTTTGAGATTCATAAACTTCTTGTTTCCCAATCTTGTGCGAATCCCATCTGAAATTCCTCACCAAATGTTCTCATCCATTGTGGCAAAATCCTCGGTTCTTCATTAAACTCCCATTCAAGAAAAATGAGGATATCAATCCCACTAGCCGATCATTACGGCATGAACCCTCGACCACCTCCCGGTTAGCCACAAAAAGAATGCCTTGACCTCCTTCACTCGATCTCATTGAACCAACAGATTCCCAATGGTCTTGTGAAGCATTCTATGTTGATAAACGAGCTGAACAAGCTCGTGGGAAAATGAGGCTGGTAATTAATTATCAGCCTCTCAATCATTTTTTACAAGATGACAAATTTCCATTACCACACAAGCACACACTTTGTTATCACGACTTTACGGTGCAAAATGGTTTTCCAAATTTGATTTAAAATCTAGTTTTTGGCAATTAGGCATTCATCACGATGAACGTCCCTAAAAGCAGAGCTTTTGCATACCTAACTAGAGCATTTCAGGTGGAAAGTAATGCCTTTTGGTTAAAAACCCGCACCATCTTTATTTCAAAAAGCCATGGTCAAGATTTTTGAACCACTATTGCACTCTGCATTTGGTTTATATTGATGACATCCTACTTTTCGAGTTCTTCAAAGGATGAACATATAAACTCTATTACGCTAATTTGCTCAAATTGTTAAAAACTATGGCGTAATGCTTTCGAAAAAGAAAATGATCTTGGCTGCACAGAAATTACTTTCCTAGGAATGCATTTTAGTGCAGGTACATACTCTCCCAGAACATCACATCTACGAAGAATTGCGGAAGTTCCCACGAGTCTAATCTTACACGAAACAAGTCCAACGGTTTCTTGGTGTTGTCAACTATGTTCGAGACTTTCTTCCCGAGCCTCAGAACATATTCATCCTCTCACTAAGATGCTCGGGAAAGAATCCATCCTCTTGGACACTGTCATGAGACTCAAGCCGTAGCTGCTCTCAAAGAACAAGTATCACAGATACAGAAATTGCATCTACCAACTACTGGTCAGAAGATACTTCAGACAGATGCCAGCGACAAATATTGGAGTGCTGTTTTACTTGAAGACATCAATGGATCCAGACATTTATGTGGATTTGCAAGTGGAAGATTCAAACCAGCGAAATACATTATCATTCCACCTTCAAAGAAATCCTCATTTGTCAAAAAATGGGATAAAGAAATTCAGTTTTTATCTCATAGGGTCAAAGTTCTTAGTTGAAACTGATATGAGTTCATTTCCTAAGATGTTGCAGTTCAAGCAGAAGCAAGTCCCAAATCCTCAACTGCTCAGATGGTCAACGTGGTTTGCGCAATATTCCTTTGAGGTCAAACATATCAAAGGTAAATCTAATGTAGTGGCTGATTTTCTTTCCCGACTCGAATCCTTTGCCACCAAACCCATGATAGCTATGATCCGAGCCCGCTAATCCCGATCATCTCGGACCACCGATTGTCCCTCCCGATTTTTCCTCCAGTTATCCGGTTCCCATGTTATGTTGACTCGATGATTCAAAAAAGAAATTTTTATGAGTTACGGATCTTTAGAGAATTTGGAGGATCCATCCTTAAACCATCCGGAGTCAATCCATACTTCCCTTTCGATCGAGTTTTCATTCTCCGACTCGATGATTTCCCTACTCGATAAAATGGTTCTTTTGGTATCTCTGCCAAGAATATCATATTCTCATTGAAATCAATTCAGAGCATTTCTTAAAGGTTTTACCCCATGTCTCTTTGAATTTTTTAACTCTGGTTTAAACCTTTAGAAGAATGGAAGAATATCTTTCTCACCTTTCCAAAACATTTCCTTCTATTTGATATTCACTGACCTATTACTTCCGACTTCACAGTCCACCCATGCTCTCATCTGCATGCAGATCAATTCCATTACTATTCTTGATCTTCCTCACAAATATTCGAGGCCCAAAAAATACATCTTTGTTGAAAATAAGATAATGCCTCAAGAAATTTGGCCTAGTGAATATGGTTCTTGGAACTACTCTACCAATCATCCTCATGAGATAAACATCAAGATAGCACATGCCCATGTACCTCCAACATCTGCCCGATTCCCGGCCCGATTCATGAAACACCTTTTGACTACTTTAACCTTGACCCTGGCCCGACTCTTCTCGGCCCATCACATGGATTTAACTTTCCACGTCTGGTCTCTAGTAATATTGCCTGGACCACTTCAGACACCTCTGTCAGAAAAGATGCTCTCAAAAGAAAAAGGAAAAAAGCAAAGGCACATGCTTTGCATCAAGACATCATTATTGAACGCAATATCAGCGACAGGGGTCCACTGATAGTGATGTTTCCACACCGACTACTTGAGAGGAATACAGTTTGTGAAGACCTTTATATTTGAGTGCTCTGTCTTTGTTGTTGTCTTTATTGTCCAGTGTCATTGTTGTTTGTTTCTAGGCTGATTAAAGCTAATAGTGTGGTGTGACGTAAGCCATGACTTCATCTCGCTATCCTTATGTAGCGAGTGATGTCACGACTCAATAATTGAACCTTCTAGACTTTTCTTAGAGCTCTATATAAATAGCCCTCCTTTGTATTGAGAAGGCAGACTAAGTTTCCCGAGTAATAATATCCTTTGTGTTTTACAAACATGACTCTCTAAGTTTCCTATACTCTTCTTCTCTGCTTCTATTTCTGATATGGCTTTAGCTTAGATCCTTGTTCGGTGATACTTAGAAATTGTTAGTATTCCTTCTTGAATGATGGATTTCATTCTTGCTTGGATTGTTGAAAGATAAGAGGACAGGATCCTTTGAGTGCCCAAGAGTTGGTCGTTGTGTTGATCCAAGTCATACCTTCTTAGACAGTCCAGGTTTGGATTTTGAAGTTATTCTCTTTCGAATACTTTCAGTTTCTAGGTCATCACTATATTTGGTATCAGAGCCAATATAGTGATGACCTAGAAACTGAAAGTATTCGAAAGAGAATAACTTCAAAATCCAAACCTGGACTGTCTAGAGAATTTGGAGGATCCATCCTTAAACCATCTGGAGTCAATCCATACTTCCCTTTCAGTCAGGTTTTCATTCTCCGACCTGATGATTTCCCTACTCCAGTAAAATGGTTCTTTTGGTATCTCTGCCAAGAATATCATATTCTTCATCTGCTATCCTTATGTAAGCAGTGATGTCACAGCTCAATAATTGAGCCTTCTAGACTTTTCTTAGACCCTCATCTATCATGTATCCAGAAACATCCTGTTCTTCTGTATCCTTAGATACTACTCCTTCCTTCCGTCAAAGTGCATCTAATCATTTTTCTTCTTGGGCTGACTCCTCTTGGTCCATTAAGGTAATAACTCTATTATTTTCTTTTGTTTGATTTCCTTTTTGTTCATAATTTCTTTCACCTTATAGTATAATTATTTATTTAGTAGAAATTGTTGATTTTAGTATAACCCTACAATATAAATTATTTATTTAGAAGAATTTGTTTATTTTAGTATGAATTTGTTTTAGTATAAAACAAATCTGTATGTTTTAGAATTTGAAATAAATTTGATATTTGTAAAATTTTATTAAATATATAACTATTCGAATAGAGTTGATATTTATGGTGTTTATGAAATTTTTATGAATTATACCATAAATTTGAGGATAGAATAAATAAAATAAATAAATGCTCTTTTGTTTTATTTTAATTTGAGTTAAGTTTCTTTGTTTTAATTGTAACTTTTATCTTTGAGAATTTGAAATATTAAGAGTCGCTAAATTTTGAGATTTGCGATTTAAATTAAAATGATATTTTTATTCTCAAATACTACATAGGAAATTTGTAAGAGAAAAATATATAGAATAAAAATATCATTTTAGGAGAATAAAAATATCATTGAAGTCCTGATGATCTCGTTATTGGCTCCGGTAATTCTACCGTTGAGCAGGAATCTGAATCTTTGTCATGTTTGAGAAATTTTGGTTTGAGAAGCTATACTGAGGTGTCTTGATTCGCTCAGACTTTCCAGCTAAGCCCAAACCTGATCATGAGATTTTGTGCATTATTTTGGAACAAGAAAACTTAATTAAATATAAGACACTTTTAAAATACTATGCACATACGTCTATCCTCATATTCTAGAAACCTCATATTTTGGAAACACGCCAGCACACACGTGAACTCACTGAGCTTTCTAGCTCACACGTGTTTTTGTTTAATGGTTATTTTCATATGTCATAAATCATGGATCAGAACAGCGATTCTTTGATTTGCTTCGGAGTTAGCTTGTTGAAGGGCTCACATATGTGTTCAACCAGTTTGTACCCTTTTCTGTTACCTTTCACTAGAGAGCGAGAGAAGTCTGTTTTTTAACTATTTGTAAATGAATGTTGAACTTAGATAATATAAGATGTAGGATCTACTTATATATTTATACACTTCCGCTGATGTTTTCTATAATTGTAACATATTGTATTATATGTATACTTTTCTCCTTCATTTTCCTCCGAACGAGATTAGTAGTTGCACACATTAGTGCCGAGAGTCACGCTGGTACCTTACTCAGCCGCAGTGGAACCTAGCGGAGGAGTTGGGGGTATCACACACAGTGCGTCTGAACTCTTCACTGCTCATTTCATCCTCCGCGTATGAACTAACTGTTGGTTTCTCACCATTATCTACACTAATCCAACTAATTTATGTCGTCGTTCGCCTCAACTGTCACCCGTCCCTGGCAGCCTCAGCGTGTTGCCGCCTCTTTAGGTTGCCACCTCTTTAGGTTGAAGAAGATATTTTACAATTTAGGTTTCAGGCAACAGAATCTGGGTGGAGATGAGGGTTGGACAATTTTACCCCTCTTACTATGTCATGTGCACTATTCGTGTCAATTTCTGCCCGGATTCCGCCATGGAGATAGTGGCAGGAACTCTTTATGCTGCACGTAAATTATTTAGGGATTTTTAGTAGTTAAATAAATATATTAGGGACTCGATTGCCTAAACGTAAATAGTTCAGAGAGAAACTAGCCTATTTTTCCAATTTGATAATTCAAAATTTTGGTTGACATTCAAAATGCTAGAAACTCTTTATGGATATTCAAAAGAATTGGCTACATTACATGTGTCATATTAATATTATCGACACAAACATCATTACTATCAGTAGCATGATTTAAGAAAGTAAAGCAATATCAATAATTAATATATTCATAACATGCTTGACGTACTACAAATACGTGGCAAACTTTCATATTACATCAATAACATGTTATAATTATTACTTTCTCTTTTTCCTTCTCATTATTTTCTCACTTCTTGTGAGTATTTATTTACTAGGGATTTAATGAGTCATTTTTATAGTATAAAAACAAAGTTTATTTCTATTAGTCGCGACCAAAGTCTCGTATTTCTAATGTCATTCAGTTCAGGGAATGGCATAAAAATATTTGGTCAAGCATCAAAATATTTTATCCAGGACTCATTTAGTCTCAGAAGATATAAATTCAAAATACTTCTGAAAAATTCTTTCTCTTTATTGCTACTACAGGAGTATGTTAAAGATATGAGAAAGGAAAATTCTTTTTTTCATTACATTACTAGTGATATTTCTCCTTATAACTTTAATTGAGGAGAAATTCTAAATACAATAAAATTTTGCATACTGATAGACATACAGTCTTTTAGGCATACTTATAAGAAATCGTAACTAACATTTATATAACAATCATTTTCTAGTGATTGTATGTTTCATTCACAATTTGCTAGTAATCAAGTGGCTTTGATGCTTTGTATTATTTTAAATGGTGTCTTCAGGACCTACAATATCCAGATGCATATATTCTAATCGGCATAATTATATGGATTATTCTTACCATATCCGCGTCTATATTGACGACTTCGACCATGATTACGACCTCTTCTAGGGTCATAACCATTGGTTCTAATGCATTCACTCACAGATTTAAAGCAAAAAGTGCTTTGAGAAGAATGATCATCTTCTGGTGGTCAAACCTTTCTTTTAGATCTTTCCACAAAATAAGTGGATTTCTCACGGTAAGATATTTCGCCTTTAGATTCTCATGGAAATAATGGCGGAGAAAAATCATGGCTTTTATACGATTTTGATACATTATTTCAACAATGGTGTCTGCCAAACCCATTACATCTTGATAAATTTGAGCATCTATTGTGTATGATATATAGTTCTTTCTATAAATATCAAGAGTATAAAAAAAGAGTTTTGAAATGTTTGCCATGGGAATTAAAAGGTAGAAAAAATACTAGGTAAAACAATAGACAAGTGCACCTATCATTATGTTTAGTATAATGAAAAGTAATTTAAATGTCGTATCTACGGGGATTATCAATTACCATTACTCACTTTCTACTCTATTGTTTAGTCTATCAAATTTGCTTGTGAAAATGATTGAAATAACAATTAGGAATAAAAATCTAACTTAAACAGAAAAATTCAGTTTATGTAAATTTCAGTTTTGCAGGAGAAAATTTCAATTGAGAGAATAATACTTGAATGGAAAATCCCCCTAGAATTACCTATGTGATAGAAAAGTCCCTTGGTTAATGAATTTCCCTTCTTATGTTTGATGAAATTCCTAAATTAGAACTCACTCTATCTCTAGATGAAAGTCCTCTTCTTTTAGATTAATTGGTTGAAATCTCTTCCTAACCAATTTAACCTAAAAATACATTTACATTAGTGAATTTCCCAATTATATTATCTAATTACCAAGAAGATGTTGAGGTTCCTATCTCTAGTCACCTAAATCATCCCCATTGTTTGTGTATGGTCTATTTCACCATTCCTTTCTCAATTCCAAGTGAAAAATCCTGATTATGAGTCAATCAACAACTGAATTAATTCAAGCAATCAAACCTCCAAATTAGATTTCTCTAATTACCAAGAAGATGTTGAGGTTTCTATCTCTAGTCACCTAAATCATCCCCATTGTTTGTATATGGTCTATTTCACCCTTCCTTTCTCAATTCCAAGTGAAAAAAATCCAGATTATGAATCAATTAATAGCTGAGTCAATTCAAACAATCAAACCCACAAACAATCCACAAGAATTCGGAATTCAATCAACCAAGAAAACCAATCATTCACATAGATAATAACTAGGGTTCATAACCATCCAAGTATTCAAGAATTTAGCTCATCAACATATTACAATTCAAAGAACATAAAGCAATAAAGAAAGAGTAAGAATTTCTCATTTTCATGGCTCAAATCTTCTCTTCTTCAAGGCTTGGAGTTCTCCAACTTGGTTGTGAAAAGTTATGTTCTTGGGCTTGAATCTTCAAGATTGATGTTCTCCTTCTTCAAAGATTTGATCTTCTCTCTTGATTTCTCTTGCAAAGATTGAAGATTTGTGAGAGGTTTTGGATGTTTTTCTCTCTTTTTTTCTCCTCTCTGGAACCCTAGGTGGCCGCCCCCTTCAAATGCCCTAAAAGGTTGTAAATATACCTCCCAAAAAGAGGGCAACAATTGCAGAAAATTCTGTTTATACCAAAATGGTGTTGTTTGGATTATTGGTGAATTTAGAGCATTAAATCAAACAATATAGGTTTTTTTTATCTTCATGAAAGTTGTTGATAATACTCCTACGTTTCTACAGAGTTTTGAATCACCTCCATTGGACATCTAAAACTCCAAATATGGTAATTACACCACAATGTGTCAAACCTGGAACCAAATCCAGAAATACTGACTTTGCACTATATGTAGGGTGACCAAAAGAATTTGGATTGATGTAAACGTTACAATTCTGGAAACTTCAGAATCTCCTCTATAACTGTCCAGAAGATCATGTCTGCATTTTAAATCTCTATGGAGGTCAAAATCCCACTTGAATTGTTCTGTCCCGCTGCCCTGTTTTGCATTCTTCTTTTTTTTTTCCCTTTATTATAAGTATGTAGAATCTCCTTCATTATGCTCCAAATCTTCAATAAACTCATCTAAACCAAATAAGAGATAAAGGAAGTGTAAATAGTGTTTGAAACACTAAAATTCAATAGAAATTTGAGCTCAAAATGATCATTATATTAAGTACAAATATGAAATATCAAAGATATTTCGCCTTTAGATTCTCATGGAAATAATGGCGGATTTATATGATTTTGATACATTATTTTAGCAATGGTGTCTGCCAGACCTATTACATCTCGATAAATTTGAGCATCTATTGTGTATGACATATAGTTCTTTCTATAAATATCAAGAGTAAAAAAAAGAGTTTTGAAAGGTTTGCCATGGGAATTCAAAGGTAGAAAAAATATCTCTTTTTCTCTTGATTAAACTCTCAGCTTCGGTGGCAGAGACTCGTGCTTTCTTGCCTTCATATAGATTTCAAAGATGCAGTGGTAGAGTCTTGTGTTGATAACTTGTTATGAATTTAAGTGTTGGCAATGCAGAATTAAAGTAAAAATGTCGCTCAATATGTTTGGAGAATAATATAAATCTAACGGAAAGAGAGAATATAGAGAGAGAAAGTAGAACTCAAGAATCAAGATCAAATTCCTCATCATCTTATTAATGTCATCATATGACCCTATATATAGGCTTATAATACAAGAGCTTATGAAAACTAAAAATCTGATAGAGAAAGGAAACCAAATCTGATTATGAGTTATATTTTGGAATCCGAGTTCCCTTTAGAAAACTGACATATTTTGGGAGTCGAGTTCTCTTCAAAAAACTGACTAATATGAATATCCACATATTATTTCATAACAATAATAGAATAAGATATAAAGAAACTTACAGAGATAAAATATAAATAGATGGATAACACAATAAATTTATTAATCTTCTATGAGAGTAAATAAATCAATATAACATTTCAATTTATATTTCTATTTATAGATTTCGAGAGTACATATCAATAACAAAATATAAGCAAAAAAATCAGAAAATAAATATTATCAATAATTAGAAATATAATAAAACTCTATCATCTATGTTCATAAAGAACAAAGTAGCTCTGTTTATGATATTGATATTAGATAATAATATTAATTGCATAACAACTTTTAAGCTTCTGGTTCCAAAACTGTTTTGTTTTTTTTTTTACTTCTTAAACCCTATAAAAATAGGCATAAAAATTTTTTATTTGAATATAAAATTAATTATTTTAAAAGAAAATATATGTTTAAAGTTAGCTTTTCTCACAGAAAGAAAGTTTTCAGTTTGAATTTCAAACATACCCTCGACTTTGTATGTTGGTTTCGACTGTGAATCGTCTAATACACCAATATATACATGTCATGCCATATTTGTTTGTTTTTGCCTTTAATCGAGGGCATTCGAATCTAGAAGTAGTTGAAAAAAAATCTATAACGTTTTCCTGGATTCCTAAAAGGTGCTATTTCTTCATTAATGGGTAAGAAGTAACCTTCATTTTGCCACTTTGACTTTAAGGCTGCTGAAAAGAGCAAGTACAAACATATCTCTAAATCCCACCATCCTCAGAACAAAAGAGAAAGGAAAATTTTTTCAAAACTAAAATTATGAAAGAATATATCACTCTTTCCGTTTCAAAATATAAAATTTTTTATATTTTTTCTCTCTTCTTAAAATTTTTGGCCTTTATAAATTTTAAAAAATATTTTTTCTAAAGTTAACATCCGAAAAAATATAATTTTCACGTTCTCTATTATATTAATAGAATTAGTTAAGAATATAATTAAAAATATATCTCCTTTTCTCATTCCTTAATCTATGCAAAAAAAGGGGGTCAAAAGGCTTTGGGAATAGTTTTGAAGTTAATATCTAGCGGTTGTGCATGTTGAAAAGTCGAAAATTAATCATTTAACCATTAAAAAAAAAAAAGTTGTAGTCGTGATGAAAAAAACTAGGGTTTCATCAACGGACTGACCATAGTTCTATATACTGAATACTTTCATTTCTTCTTGGCATGAAGTTTCTTAATTTTCCTCCCAAATCCTTGAATTGGTTATAGAAACATTGAAGTAATTTGAATCAAATATTCCAATTTTTTGCTATCTTAATTAATTGAAATAAAGGTTTACATATATTCACTATTGTTTATTTTTGCACACATAGAATATCATTCTTCTTAAAGTAGTTAAACCATCCAAGACCATCCCTTGGAGCTCTAATTTCAGAATACCTTCTCAGCTGAAAAGGAAAAAAAAAAAATTCTCCGTCTTCCTTCTTTCTTGTGCTAAAAATTGTTTGCTTGTCGAAGAGATACATACTAAAATAATAACCTAAAAGAATTTGATAGTGGCAGTTAATTTCATAAAAATGGTAAGTTTCAACAAAATGGTAGTAAAAGCAATAACTTTCGTAATTTGTAGGATGTTCCAAAAGAGAAATGTTAGGATTCATAATAGTGATATCTTTTTACAAAGAAAATGATTTTCTTTGTTGAAAAAATTATCATGTTTTCATCAAATTATTTTCCATTAAATTGATGAAGTTACTTTTCAAATAAGCACCACCCATGCTACTATGAGCGTGTTCTCAATTACTTAAAATAATTTAGTTAAAATTTTTTTAATTAAAAACTATTTTCGAACTATTCTGAACTACTTAATTACTCACTTATAATTTTAGTTTAAATAATTTTTAAAAATTAATTTTGAGAAGCTAATCTAGAAATGCTTTTGAAACAGCTTTTACGTATTGAAACTATTAATTTATTTTATTTTTGAATATAACTTTTTTAAAAATACATTTCTTTAGCAGTTTAAAAAAGTTTCAACGATTGAGAGTAGATCGATATCATACTGAATAAAATTAAATCTTCTAGAAGGCCTTTATAACAAGTTCAACTTGCACATCTCTCAAACAAATCTCTTCCGAGAGAAGATATGTATTTTATCAACATTTTGCGCCATTAAAAAGGTTGAAAAAGAATCTCATCACCTGTTTCTAAAAATTATTGAACTTAATCTTCAATCCTTAAAAATCTTTAATGCTGCAAATAAGTAAATATATAATTTTCTAGTTTTGCTGCAATGACTTAGCAGGCACTTTTGCTGGTATTGCTCTTTGGTTTCTTGGGTGATGTCTCCCCACAGTAATGTCTCAGTATTCTAGCTAGGCTCTAATTTCAAACGGTTTCCAATCCAATAGAGGCCATATTTTCTTCATTGTATTTTCCAAATTAAAAAACAACGAAAATATAATTTTTATATTGATCAGAAAACGAGTATGGATCGACCATCTGAGGTTCCTGTTAAAGAGAAAAAGGGATGAAATGGATGGTCAACTCAACTTATAGTTAGATAAATTTTCCTTTCCTTTTTTTTTAATTGGAAAGGTGGTAAGATTTTCATTAATTTGAAACCTAATTAATATGCAGTGCATTACATATATGTATAAAAGCTTAGGATTGGAATAGGAATCATAAAACCTGGAAAGTCTGAATGATGAGAAAATTGCAAAGTCAAGAATTGATGTCCAATTTGGCCTGCAAGAAGCTCATAAATGGTTTTCCTTTCCTCAACCCAATACAATGATTCAAGTCTTGATCAAGTACTCATAAGTATCTCAATTTGGGACATCGGCAATACAAAGATTTAGAATAAAAAAGGAATCTCACTTGCTAATCATAAATACATAAAATATTGGTTTTTAGCCTCTCGATTTTACAAAGCATGATTTCAGTTACTGTTCTTTATCAGAAAAAAAAGATGGTTGTAGAAGAGATAATCATGAAAATCTGAAAAGCAAGGTCTGAGAATATCATCTAGGGTTTGATTTTGATCATGAACTCTGCAAATCTCTCAAAGGACAGCAAGGTCTGAGAATATCATCTAGGGTTTGATTTTGCATTTGCGGGGCTCTTATATATTATGGTGGACCATTTTCCTTTTACACATTCTTTTCAAGAATCTTGATCCTATATGCTCAAAACAACACCCCCTTTCTCATCATGAACCCCAAAAATGTTCAGACAAAACAAACATACAGATCTATACATACAGAAAGATCTGCACGCGCGCACACAAAGATTGGGCGCAGGGGCAGTGGTGGGGGTGGGACTGGTGTGGTATAATCATACTCAATGGGTTCCAACGTCACTGTTTTATTCCCGGGATAGAATCGGCCAAACGAACTTTCTGATGAGGACAAAGAAACCTAATTGTATAGTAATATAATGTACGTAACTCAAGGTAACCGTTATGATTATTCCAATGCCCTTTAGTCAACAAAATCCTAACAAACGTTTCTTTGAATCACATGACTTCCCTAACATAAAACAATTTGGTCCAATCCTTAAAGATCACAAATAAATTATATACATCAATGTTTACTACTAATATTACATGCCCAATCTTAGTGATTAGTCTCTAATTTTAGTATGCAGAAGTCTTTAAGTTCCAGACTCATCGCATGCCGCACGGCGTTTCCTATTAGTCTTCTAATTATGGTGTCATCAAGAAAGTGATTACTCTCTAATTACCTCATTATTGAAGCACATAGGTTGATTGCTGCCAACCCCATTAGCTCCAACATTGTACGGGGAGGCGGCGGAGGTTGCAGCTGCGGCTGAGGCAGGGGCAGCGATTGTGGGGGAGCTAAGACCTTTTGGGAAAGTCCAAGCTGCAGGCGGAGGACATGTTGGAACTCCGAGGGATGGTTGTTGATTTGCTGCTTGAAGTTGACGGATTTGTCGTTTCAAGAACTTGACATAGCGAATGGCTTCATCAAGCATAGATGCAGTGTCCATTTTGGTTCCCCCTGGAACAAGTCTTCGAAGGATTCTGATTTTCTCACTTATTCTTTCACGGCGATGTCTTGCTGCAACGCTTTGAGGATCGTCGCTGATGCGAACGTTTCGCCTTTTTGGCTTCCGAATCGTTGCTGGATCAATGTCCACCGGTTGCATTGCTGCAATCTTGAACATCATCTCTTTCATGGCTCCTAATTCCTCTTCGGCTTTTTCTTCTTCTTCCTCCTCCATCTGCTGTTGATTCATGATTTGATCGCGGAGAACATGGCCAGAAGCATCTGGTATTTGGCATGATGAAGAAGAAGAAGGGATTTGATGATTTTCGAAGGCGACAAAGTTAGGCCAAAATGTTTCTAAAGAAATTTGGTCATTGATCATATGATTTTCCATTGCCATGGATGCTTCCCAAGTGGAGCTCGTGAGTTTGTGATGATTGTTACTAGCCATGATTTCTCTCAAAAAGGATGGAGAAAAATATCCCTATTTAATGTGATCTTGAGCTTTCATGATGTGTGTCTTTTGAAGATGAGCTGCTCAATTCATCTACGCAATCTTGCTACAATAAGGGAAGGGGAAGGAAGTTAATTTGTAAGGTAACTGGAGGGATGAAACATCTCTAGAATTACCCGCAACTTCTGTGAGCTTGTTAACAATTCTACAATGCTTCTGTGTGTGTGTGTGTGTGAGAGAGAGAGAGAGAGAGAGATATTTTTTTTGAAACAAAATAAGGGAAGTGCAAAAAAATTTTGGGAAGGGGCAAATGTAGGCGAGGGACCACATGTGATTAATCCCTAGCTTGATAAGCAGTGATTGGCGAGCTAAATTTTAAATATTACTCGCTCTCAAATTTTTTTAAGGAAAAAATATAATGATATTAAACAGATAAGTCTTCCATGACGGCAAAAAATAGGTCAGAGAGGCAAAGCCAGCCAAATAGACTGAGAAAACAACCTTAACCCACTCTTAGCATCTACATTTAGACGTTTTCATTCTGTTTTCAATTTGAAATTTTAATTTTTTAATTTAATTTTTAAAAAAATTTACAAAATCAAACCGAATCAAATTTTTTTATAAACCAAACTGAAATAAATTGGTTGGGTTCGGAATTAGGAAAGAAAAAATAAGAACGCATGTCGAAAATGCGTTCTTAAGTAAAAACGTATTATATAAATGTGTTAAGTATTAATTTTATTTTAAAATGTTAATTTTATAAAAAAAATACATTAGTAAAATGCGCTGTTACTTGACAACGTATTACTAAAATGCGTTTATATATAATTTATTAAAAATTTTAATTTTTCGATTCTATTTTTGCTCTAAGCACAAAAATAAAAAATCGAACTGAATTATACAAAATTTTTAAAAACCGAACCGAAATATAAAAAAATATTACATTTCAATTTAGTTCAACTCAATTTTTCAGATAATACCAAATAATGAACACCCCTAGTTACATTAATTACCTTCCTCCAATCCAATATATAGCTATGTTCACAATCAACCAAGGCTAAACAACTCCCCCTTAAATTAAATGCGGGAAAAAATAGATACTTAATTTGGACGAAAAATATAATAAAATATCAAAATAATATATGATTAATCAGTGTAAGAATACATATTTAATAAACTTTAATTGTACATTCAAACCTTTGTAAAAGATTGGACGGCACTGTAGTAAAACCCGCAGCTCATCACCGATCTTCTTTGATAATAGGCAAGGTTTCAAAGCTGATTATAATTATTCTTGATGGGATTATCACTATGATGAAGAACCAGCAAGCCTTACATCCATATGATGGCAACACTTGTGAAACTACTTGCCCAAAATAAATTGCATTCGCTCCGTTTTACCCATTTATAGAAGAATTAAAAAGTTGTGAAAGGAATGAAACATTTGTAACAAATATATTTTATATCATTAACAAATTGGGAGTAGATAGAGAGTAGGGATAGAATTGAAAAAAGATAAGAAATAACTCTTAAAAGTGAAAAGTGACATATACTATAAAATAACGATTTATATTTTAAAAAAGAAAAAAATTGTTGGTGAACTAGTGTTACATGACTAAATTATTCAAAATAATTGGTGTGTAATCATTTCGTTTCAAAATATAAAACATTTTGAATTCTTTATTTTTTAAAAAATATTTAATTTTTTACAAATTTAAAGAACTATTTTCTTAGAGTTGCACTCAATTGTAAAAATAATTTTTTAAATAATTTTTTAATATTCTCTCATATTAATAAAAATAATTAAATTAGTTTAAAAGAAAATAAAAAATATTTTTAAATTTTTTTAATTTATCTAAAAAATATCAAATTCACCATATATTTTGAAATGAATTGAATATAAAAGTAAAGGATCAATTAACTGGTCTTGGACGAGGAAAAGTGAGAAGTGGGACCGCCACGATTTTAGGTGATCAAGGGCTATGACAATCTTTCCATTCTGGAAGAAGTACTTCAAGGTGAAGCAATGCATTTATTGAAAACATGCAGGCTTTTGCCTCATTTCTAGACTTCTCTTAGCCTTCTGCTACTGACTATCACAATCATACAAGATTCAAAATTGTTTTTGAGAGGCGCTTTTATAAGTCACATGCTTTTCAGGTTTTACATTGTAAAAGATTATAAATTTAAAACATATGGTTAAGAAACAAAAAATCTACCTAGCAAAAAATTGGATCTTTCATAGCAAGGAAACTAAAAATAATATTTATTTATTAAAGAAAAAGAAAGTGTTTGGGTCAATACATAAAAAGGACTCCACTTGTTGTCTCCAACAAAATCAGCTATTTTCAAATTGAAAAAGAGTAATATACATCTTTAGCCCAGTTCGTGACAGACAACGTTTGCAAGGTTTTAATCAACTTATCCATTAAAACATTCCAAATGCTTTAATTAATCTAACTTGGAACTTATCTAATACACTAAATAATAGAAGACAAGGAATTATATTCCACCGTCGCACGAACATAGATCTTCTTTTATTTTCACGAAAAATAGACTTATAATTTGAAACGGAAGAAAAAGAAAAATGAACCTGTCATCCTGGAGGGAATAACTATAATCAAACTCCAATAGCTTGACGTATTTTCTAACAAATTAAACAAGTCATTAGTATAAAAGTGATTAACTATTTGGCATTATTGATAACGTGAGATCAGCTTCAGCCTTTTTCAAAGATAGTTGTCTTCAAATAGACGGTACTATCTTTAGAATACATCGAAAGATTAGTTTCCCAAAAAGGAAAGATAAATCGCCAATGATGTCTTGAGCATCTTGCATGTTGTCGTTTCTCAATTTATCACAGCATCACTAGGTTTTAGACTCGAGCATTTCCAAACATGTGTGCTGCTGGTCATCAACCCTCTCTCTTTGTCTGCATTGATTTTTCTATTTTTCTTTTGTCATGTTGAATCACTGGACTTTATTTTTTCTTTTTAATTTTCCACGTGAAAGCATGTTTTGATTGAGAATTAATGCATAATAATGGAGAAAATCAAAGCAGAAATATGCTTAAATTTTTTAGCTATAATTTATTCACAAGTCTTAGTGACAAACACATATTCTTTATGCATCGAGCAGAAAATGTAAAAAAATAATAAATAATAAATAAAGATAATAAGAAATACTTTGAAGAAATAATAAATAAAGGAAGGTAATATCAGTGAGGATTAATTACAAAAAAAAATATCATTCAAATAATTTAAAGATTCTTATATTTAGATTTAGATGTCATAAAAAATATGATCATGATCAATTTTTAAAGCCTAAACTAGAGAAACATTACATCTTGTCTGGTGTACTAGTGCAAGTAGACCTGCGTCATTGTTGTGCTAATTTTAGGCAAGTTGTTTTTTCTTATTTTTCGGTTAATTTTGGGCAATGTTTTACATTTAAAATTTTCAATTTTCTTCTTAAATTAAGTCGAAAGGAAAGGAAAATACATTGAACTACAGTGTTTTTTTTTGGATACATTCCATTCTCTAGAAAACGGACGTTGAAATTACTTGAATAGATCTAATTATGTATATATAGGAGTAGATATGCATAATGCGTATGTATATATATAGTTTGTCGAAAAGTTATGATCAAAGCCATATTGATTAAACAAAAATAATTTAAAGACTTTAAAAGTTAAAAATACAAAAGTACATGTACCAAAAAACAAAAATACTAGTTTAAAGATCAAATTAGTCAATTTTTATACACAATGGGGTTGCGAATGTAATTAATTATATATATATATGGTCTACCAAGTTTAAAAGGGGTTGAACTCAGCCTCATCACAAGAGACTAGCTTTATCAAAAGTTTCCACAAATGGAAAAAACACATTACGAGAAGAATTGAATAGATCTGCGTGGAGGCTTCCCATTCATCACATTGAAAAAGAGAAGTAAGAAAGTCTTGAAATTCAACAAACAAATTGCTCCTCAGAGTCTGTACTAACAATGACTAGTTTGGAGACAAAATTTTCAACTTCCCGTAAAGGGTAGATTGAAGAAAAAAGTGGATGTTACAATTGTTTGGGCTTAAAATTGTTTAAAACAAACTGGTCCTCTCATAGGATTAGGTCATCCAAGTTATAGCGCTTGTAGGTCCTTGGGAAAATGCGCACACACATACACACACAGATATATATAGGGCACTTTTTTAAAAATCTTTTTGCCCTTTTTGGGTCTTCTTTGACAGAGAAAATTCAAATCATTTATTAATGAATTTTCAATCAACAAATTGTACAAAGTTCTTTTTTTCTTTGCATTAAATGCTTTTAGCTATAGCAAACGGTGTGCACGATTTTCACCCATCAACCACACCATGCATGTCCTAAAACGTAGGGAACAGAAAGTTTGAAGAGAGGAGAGTGAATGAACGAAGAAAAGTTTTGTTTCCTCATATTTTTCCTTCTTTCTTACTTTTTTTATTCTCAAACTGTGAATCGGTGTTATTGCTGGCTCCTAATAAAAGTTTCACAAAAAGCACACACACACACACACACATATATATATATATATATATATAACAAACAATTATTGTGCATATGCAAAGACGAAATCAAGGGGACAGTGAGTAGCGGCCGCCCTCAACATGTTTTAGAAACTTTTTGTATTTATAATTTTCTAACCTTCTAGTTATGCTTTGTTTAAATTTCCCACTAAATTTTTAAAAGTTCTCATGTATATATTGAAATATTGCCTTTTATTCAAATTTGGTAATTTCTACAAAAGTGTATGAAATACTCTGAGTTTTAGTCCTTGATTAAATTATGAGTTTTGGGAGAATAGCTGCAATTGGGCTTTCTGCTCTTTCCACTACAAGAAAACAACATAGTTGAAACCGCATTTTGAAACCGAAAATTTCCGTTTCTAATTAGAAATCAATTTGAAACCAAAAGAAAATTGGTTTCAAATCGGTTTCAACGATCTTGAAATATTTTAATATTTTTTCTTAAATTTGCAAATTGGATTCTAATCGGTTTAAAATTTTTTAATTTCTAATCGGTTTCTAGATCAACACTTTTATATATTAATATATTTAAAAATCAGTTTTCACATTGGTTTCTAAATAAAAATCTTATTTATAATTTTACAAATTTGACATTCGGTCTCAAACCGATTTCTAACCCAAATTTCTTATATTTTAATTTATTTCATAATTAGTTTCAAATCAGTTTCTAACTCAAAATTTTATTTATATTTTAATAAATTTAACAATCAGTTTCTTAATTTATTTTTTCTATTTTATTTTATTAAGTAATCAGTTTCAAATAGGTTTCTAAATTAAATATTTTTATTTTTTAAATGATTAAGAAATTGGTTTCAATTTAGAAACTGATACCCAAATTTCAGATTTTTTAGAAATAACTAAATTGAAAATGGAATCGATTTCAAATCCGTTTCTACATTGAAACCGATTTGAAACTGAGACCCAAATTCAGATTTTCAAAATTAATTAAATTAAATATGTTATCGTTTTCGAATCAATTTCTAACTAAAAATTTTTATTTATATTTTGATGAATTTAACAATCAGTTTCTAAATTTAATTTTCTATTTTGTTTCATTAAGAAATTGTTTCTAAATTAAATATTTTTATTTTTTAAAAGATTTAAAAAGTGTTTTCAATTTAGAAATCGATACCAAATTCTAGATTTTTTAAAAATAGTTAAATTGCAAATTCTTTTGGTTCAATTTAAAACTGATTTGAAACTGTTATTTAATTTTAGATTTTCAAAATTAATAAATTGAAGATTGCATCGGTTTCGAATCAATTTTAATTTAGAAACCGATTTGAAACCGAAATACAAAATTAGATTTTTGTTTAATATTTAATTAAATATTTCTTCGGATTCAAATCGATTTCTAATTTGAAACCAACTTGAAACCAATTTATTATTTTAGATTTTTTTAGAAATAATCAAATTGAAAATAGAGTCGGTTTCAAACCGGTTTTTAAATTGAAACCGATTTGAAACTAGTTTGAAATCGAGACCGAATTTTAGACTTTCAAAATTAATTACATTAAATCCAGTATCGATTTCAAATTGATTTCTAACTTAAACTTTTATTTATATTTTGATCAATTTAATAATCAGTTTCAAATTGGTTTCTAAACTTAATTCTTTCTATTTTATTTTATTTAGTAATAGGTTTTAAATCAGTTTCTAATATAAATATTTTTATTTTTAAAAAGATTACAAATTTTGTTTCAAATCAATTTCTAAATTGAAACTGATTCCAAAATTTAGATTTTTCAAATTAATTAAATATCAGTTTCTAAATCAAAATTTTATTTATTCAATTGATGAAATTGGTTTCTAAACCCTAGAACGGTTTCAAATCGGTTTCTAATTGATTTGTAAACTCTATAACGATTTCCAATCGTTTTCTAAATCGAAAGTCTAAAATTAAAATTTGTGGTTCATAATTAAGTTTTGTAACGTGAAATTGTATACTTAGGTGATGTCTAATAAAATTTATTAATCATACGCTTTTTATTGAGCTTATAATAGAGGGAATGTGTTGATGAAAACTTATTTCTATCATTATACTAGTATTATCTATGCATATTGAATGTTATCCCTAGTCAACAATTGTATAAGTTACGGGAGGAAGTTCTTTGATTTGGTTATATACAATGAAAATGAGAGTTTGATCACTAAACACATATAAGAGGTGATAATGTTGTTATATGCAATCAAGAATTTTATCTTATCACTAAGCCCACATAATAAGTTAACAACAAGAATTGATAATTTTTCATAGTTTATATAGTTAATAACTTGTGATAACATGTAATTATATATAATGTTTTTTATGTTTTATCTATACACATGCAATTAAGAATTTTGAATAATCACTAAACACATGTAATAAGTTAATAAAAATAATTTTTGCTTTAATAAGTCAGATCAAATTAGAGTTCTCAGATTTAATCCATTTAGCGTGTTTCTGATATGTGTTCTATGCCAAATGAACAATGAGCGCATCACGAATTTGTGTCATCCATTTAATTTTTCAGAAACCCTCTCCTGCAGATCAGTTTCGTGCCAACTGAAATATGAATGCACCTCCGTTTTGTGTCATCCCTTTCATTTTTCAGAACCCTCTCGGTGAAGATCAACCACAAAAGCTAAGTGTTCATCAGTCGAGTCTCCACTGATTTCAAGACCCATTTGCAGCAGCCTGTGAACTTTGGTCACTCTTTGTGCCCTCTCTCTCTCTCTCTACACTAGCAAGCGTCTCTTTCTATTGATTCTCTCTCAAATCTTATGTTTCTCAACTCATACATGGAGTTGTTCGATAGAAAGCTGTTTAAGATGCAGTGAAGATTGAAGATGCTGCTGAGAAAATTGGAGGCCGTTTTGGCTTGAAAAGGTGAAATTGCTACTGTTGGAGTCTTCAAACCAGGTCTGGTAGCTTGAATCTCTCTTTGTATTACATTTTTCTAGCTCTCTTGGTATGGTAAAGCTCAGCCGATTGTGCTGTTTTACTTAAATTTTTTTTAATTGAATTAAAGGGAATTGCAAAGAGCTTTATTTTTTGGTGATTGGGAATTAGATTTGAATAAGGAAGAATTTGAAACTCTGTTATCATTATATTATGATATATATTGATGTTGGATTTGCGAAATTATGCATAAAATTTCTGTGCATTTGGTTGACGATGACTTTGCCTTGTGAGGTTTCGTTGATAAGCAGAATTTGTCTTATGAGGTTTTGTTAATATTTGAATATTTTTAATTTGACTCTTGAGCAAAAGCTCTTTCGGAATTGTGGCTTTAAGGACAAACTGGTGGTTGTAGCAGTACTGGGAGCCCCTTAATTTCGGTTCCTTCATGTTTCAGGACTAGTTGACACTTGAGTAGATTGGTTCAAATATTTGTGACAAATAGTGTGATTGGTGTAGGTAACCTTTCATCCAGAAGCTTTGGTTAAATTTGGAATATAGGAAAACAAATAAACTACAGCAGCCAAGCACTATTCAGTTGTTGGATTATGCAACAAGTGTGTAGCGATCAGAAAATCTCCAATAGCGATCAGAAAATTGCTGTTAGAAATAGAAAGAAAGAGCACATAGTTTGGAGTAATATACACGCCTTCTTCTAGATGAAAATGATATCACACTTTGGCTTTTGGATATGCCCATCCCTTTTGTCTCCACTGATTTATATTACTATATGAAAACAAAGATTAAGCATGACATACATGCAATGTCACACACTGGTCATACAACTATTTGTTTCAATTTTTTGCTCATGAAAACTTCCTAGACCCTATGAACTAGGACGTGGATAATTCTCAACTGAGTTTATAAAGAATTGATCCCCACTTTGTTGGAGGTAATTTTTTGATTAACTCATCTATTTTCTCTTGTTACACAATCTTTCATTTAATAGCATTGGCATTTCATATAAGTGGAGATATGCATATCATAAGATGTTGTTTGTATTCGTAATGACCATTAATTATCTTCTCATTTCTTGATGACTATTCATTGTCATGCCAATTCTAGAATTAGGCATTATTCAATTTTTCAATAGGATATCTTGAGGTGACTAGTTGAAACCTTAGTTCAGATGATTAAATGTACTTAAAAAAATTTTAAGTTTTTGCATTTGGAGCCTTGAAAAAATCAAGTATCGCTATCGCAAATGTTATAGACAAATGTAGACTAATATTAGGAAATTAAGAATTGTGAATGTACCATCTTACATACTTTATGTACCTTCAAGGAAAAATGCAGGACTCATAAACAACCACTCAAACTTCCCTCTCTCGAAGTCAACCTATGGTGATCTTTGTAAAAAAATCCACCAATTTATGAAAAACTGTATTTCTAATTCCCCCTAATTCTAGTCTTCCCTACTTCTTTCATTGCCTTCAGAATGGAAGATCGTCAATGGATGTACATCAGGGATGCCCCAAGTAGAAAGGTGCTATCGGAGGATTTTGTTAATGGGGTAAACAGGTTTTGTGGAATGGGCTCTTGAGAAGGCAAAAGAAATGGGTATAAATGAACTCAGGTGTCCTCGTTCAAAATGTAAGGATAAGAAATTTTAGGACGCTAAAGTTGTTAAGGTGCATCTTTATAGTAAGGGGTTTGTTCAAAACTATTATAACTTGACGTCTCATGGCGAGCAACTTTTAACATTTAAATTGTGGCAACCTCGTAGTTCCGATGGTTATTCGAATCGTAATTCATATCGTAAAATGGTATTAGATGCTGTAGGGCCTAGTTTCGGTAGACACCGGGATGATGTTAAGGAACCTCCTAACTCTTTTGCACAAAGATTCTACAAAATGTTGGAGGCTGTGGATATCCCATTATAGGATGGATGTAACAACCACCCTCAATTATTGGTCACTACTAGGTTATTGAATATTAAGTCAGAAAATAATGTCTAAAAAGTGTTTTGATTAACTTACAAAATTAATAAGAGAGGTTTTGCCATTCGAGAACAAAATGCTTGAGGATTTCTACAGTATGAAGAAGTTAGCTTCTGAGCTTGGTTTGCCAGTTTAGAAATTTGATGTTTGTGTGAACAGATGCAAGCTATTTTGGAATGTAAGTTTGCAACATGTGAGATACACGAGAAGGAAGAGAGGTAAAAATAAGGTGCAAAAAGAGGGACCATTTAAGAAGATGTTTTATTCTCCTGTTACACCAAAGTTGTAGAGAATGTATGCGTCAACTAAGACTGCACAACATATACGCTGGCTTGCTGAAATCCAGCCAGAGGATGGTATAATGAGCCACCCTCGTGACGGGGAGTTCTGACAACATTTCGATAGGCAATATCCAGCTTTAACTGCTGAGTACACAATATTAGGTTAGGACTATGTACGGATGGGTTCTCACCTTTTGGATTATTTGGGAAACAATATTCCTCTTGGCCTGTGATACTTACTCCCTATAATTTGCCTCCGTGGATGTGCACGAAGCATCTTGTGATGTTCTTGACAATCATTATTCCAGGCCTGCAAAATCCAAAGCATAAAATAGACGTTTACTTGCAGCCAGTTATTGAAGAGTTGAACCAATTGTGGACTAAAGGTGTCGAAACATATGACATTTCAAAAAAAGAGAAATTTCATAATGCGTGCGGCCATTTTATTGACAGTGACTTCCCAACATATGCGATGTTAAGCGGGTAGAGCATTTTAGGGATTCTTGCATGTCCATATCGTATGGAACAAACCAGGGTATTTCATTTGGGTGCTGGGGGAAAGCATTCAGAAAGATAGGGATAAAGACTTGTCTGCCCCTCCTCCACACTTATCTGGTGAGCTGCTTTGGGATAGAATTAAAGAATTTTCCAAAATAACTGAAACTACTACGGAGTTGATATTTATGTTCTTCTAATAATTTTTTTGCGTTATGTATGTAATTTTATATATTTTATTATTAAAAAATTTGCAGGAAAAGTTTTAAAATCTTATGACTCGAGCAAGTCAAACAGCTATTAAAAGTGGTAGGAGCATACCCGATGAGTTGACGTTAATGGTGAAGGCACCTGATGGATTCAAGAAGGGCCATGTCTACAGTCCTAGATTAGAGTCGCTTCGCCTCAAGGGAGAAAGTTCAGTTTTAGGCAGTAGTTCATATATTCATGGGGCATCATCACCGGCTTTGCAGTCAATGAGAGAGAGCATAGAAGCTAACGATCGAGCCGAATTGGAGCATAAAATGTAGTCAAAGATGATGAAGATGACGAAGATGTATGAGGCACAAAAGAAGATATTTGCACAGTTAGGGCTTGACTCTCCAACCGAGACTGACTCATTAGATGATGAAAATGAAGACACCGAGCACGACACAACATCGAGTCCGGCTACTCCGGAGACTTAGGATTTCTTATACTTTTTATCTATTCTGTTGTTACTCTGAATGGATTGATATTTATGTTTAGATTTGGAGTATTAGTTTTATTATTAAGAGTATTTATTTTGGTTAGGTTGATATAATCTTGCCTTGTTGATGGTTTGATGTTTGCATTTGGGTGTTTTTGTAATTTGCATGGAGTAATTAAAATAACAAAATTAAATATTTTAAAATTTATAATTTTTAGAAACCGATTTGAAGCCACTAAATCAGTTTCTAAATAAAATTAATTAATTTTTTATTTATTAACAAATATTTAGAAGCCAATTTGCAAACAAAATATCCGTTTCAAAAAAATAGTTTCTAAATTTAAGAATTTTTAATTGATAACTCATTAGAAACCAAAAATAGGTTTCTAAACATTTTTTAAAAAATTTAAAAAAAAATTAATTATAAATGCCGATTTCAAATCAGTTTCTAACTTTGTGAATTTAAAATCACTGAATTTAAGCAAATTCAATTTCAAATCGATTTCTAAAAAAATTAAAAAATTTTAATCTCAGTTTTAAATTGGTTGCTAAACTAAAAAATATATTTTAATCCTCAGTTTCAATTCGGTTCTAAAACATAATTAGAATTAATTTTAAACTCGATTTCAAATTGGTTTCTATATGAAAAGATTATATTTTAACATATCAGTTTCAATTTAATTTTTAATATTAAAAAATTTAAATTTAAATTTAAATAGTAGTTTCAAATCGGTTTTTAAAAATATATCAAAAACTTATTTTCTTTTTTCAGTTTCTATATCAAAAATAAAAAAATATTTTTATTAATTATGTTTCAAATCAGTTTCTACATTTAAAAATAAAAATAATGGTCGATTTCAAAGCGATTTCTAATAAAATTTTTAGAGATTTATTTATTATTCGACCCGGTCCTAAATCAGTTTTAAAATGGTTTCCAAGTTTATATTTATTGGTTTCTAATCGGTTTCGGCTCGGTTTCTATTTTTGTGAAGAGTTGATTGCCGAATCAAATTAGAAACCGAAATTGGTTCTAATGTTCGGTTTCAAAATTAGAAGCTGACGTTTTTAGTTTCTAATCTTGGCCGTGACCATCCAATTAGAAATTAAAATTTTTTTATTTCAAATTTCAATTTAGAAATCGATTTAAAACCGAGTTGGCGGTTTCAAATTACCTATTTTCTTGTAGTGTTGATTCTCCATATTGAGTTACCAGTTTTATTTCTCCTTCGCCCAAATGGGTAAGTTGTTTGACCGAACTATGTAATTTTCGTGGTATCAGAGCTAGAAACAAACCAAACCAACAAGATTGCACAATATTAGTTTAGTAAATCAACTTACTTCAAGAAGCAAAACCACTAATTTAATTTGAAGAAATATAAAATAGAAAATACAAGTCGAAGCCCAATCCCAAATCTTGAACTTGGCAAAAGCAAGACCTTAATTAATGACTAAAGGCTAAAGTATTTCTCATACCCCAAAATTTTCCGGCAGACGAAACAATAGTTTTTCTAGTAAAGCAATGTGGACTGGTGCATAAACCTTTATAAAAACTACTAATTTCCAATTAATTAGAAATTATGAATCTCGCTTTTTTAAAGTTAAAATTCTAGTTCGGTCTGTTGGCGAAGGGGTGTTTTGTTGTTGGTGGGAGTAGTTAGAAGTGTGAATAATTAAGAAATATATGCATTGTACTGAATTGCATGTACGTTTCTGCAGGGACGTTTTCTTTACCGCAAATGCGAACTTTTGCACGTTTTGCAGGCATTTATTGTATTACATTTACATGTTCTCTTTGTTGCTCATCAAAAGTCCCTTTTGTTCAGTTCAGTTCTCATTTAGTGAAGCAACATTTAACTGCATGCCTATAAGGATTGGTTTTTTTTAGAGTTCTTTGTTCTCATCACTAATATATTTTTCTTTCATGGGAACATGAAGCTTTGTTGAAAATTGAAGATGACAAAAAAGAAAGCAAAGTTGAGAAACATAACTAGGAGCACATAAATCTTTTGAGACTAGCAAATGGCTTGTTCTCGATTGCTTTAATTTTTCTTAAACTAAAAATTATTTTGAACTACTTTTTTGGTTATTTTTTCATTTTTTATTTTAGCTTTAGGAAGTTTAAAAAAATATTATTAAGAAGCTATCATGGAGGAGATTTTCGATGTTGCTTTTATTTATTAATTTTCTTGAAAATTAAAATATTATACTCCCTCTGTCCCATTTAAATTGACAGTGTTTGGACTGGGCACAGAGTTTTATACAAAAGTTTGAATTGAATTATAAAAGTAATATAGTATAATAAAATGTAAAAAATATATAGACCAGCAGGTACTTTATGACAAATCTAAATATATAAAAATAATATATATTGGGGTTAGTGATTGATTGATAGTATAAAATATACTAAAAAGTTTCTTTTTATAGAAACTATCAATTATATTTGAGCGTCTCAATATAGTGAGAAGGTCAATTAGAATGGGGTGGAGGGAGTACTAGTTTTTAAAATGCTCCTCCCATTTTAAAATATAAGACTTTTTATTGTTTTCTTTCTTTGCTAAATATTTAGCCTTTTGAGAATTTTAAGGATGAGTTTTTGTAAAGTTGTCTAATCATAAATATAATTTTCTCATTGTCTTTCATATTAGTGGAAATAGTTAAAGTTATAATAGAAAAAATATCACTTTTTTCTTCTTTCTTAATCTATACGAAAAAAGAGTTAAAAAGTCTTATATTTTGAAATTGAGAAAATAACTTTTCTTTTCTAGAGTTTTTGGATTTTGAACACTTTGAAAAAGAAAATTCAGAAATCCAAAACAGCGCCTAAAATAAATGTGAAATTACCTTAACTAGTCAACTACAAAGAAGCATCAATGCATGTACGTCGAGATCTAAGAATTTGGGATTTCGAGTTTGTGAGGCAATTTTAGAAAGTGGTCTTTTGTGAGGGAATTCGGGGATTCCAAAAGTGTTGCCAATGACTGTCTCCGTCTTTCCGTCCTTAAACACAACAAGGTAAAACGAAAAATAGAAATACTATTCCGATCAACCAATTAACCAGCAACGAAAAAGTAAAAATTTCACAAAATTAAAAATGGTACCCAATTTTGTAGAAAAACACTCATAATTATTACTCCATCTATTTTTAAAATATAAAGCATTTTGCTGCTTTTGGTACAGATTAAAGAAGGAAAAAATAAGGAGTATTTTTCTATTATATTCTTAATTAATTTTACTAAAATAATAAATAGTGAGAAACTTATATTTATGGTGATAATAATTTTTAAAAAAATTAATTATTTTAAGAATAAAAAAATAATTTTAAAATCTTATATTTTGAAATAGAAAAAGTATTGTACATGCTAACTGTAGTATTTAACAATTATAAAACAGCCCATAAAGTTTGTCTAAACACCTAGACGAACTACTACTACATTGCATCCTCATTCCTACGCAAATAATTTCTCGTTTCAAATTTGAATGTCCACATTTCTTCTTTAGAATATTTCAAATTAAATTTTTACTTTCTTAAAATGATCATATATTTTTTCTAAACTTCTACTACTAATTGTCGTAAATTAAAAACATTAAACTCTATTAACACAATGAGTATATTATTAACCTCTTTGGCTCTCTTGCTTCAAGGAATTTAAGATTCAATAATATATAAGTTCTACTACTTATCTTTTTAATTTATGAAGATATTATACTAACTGATTTAGTCAAATTATTTTCTTTAAATTTTATACTAAATTAAAACAGGGTATTCAATTCCGAACGTAAGAAATACTAGGCTTGGCTTATCCAAAACAAATGTGTTTCTTTCTTAAGCCTTTAGTATTATTTGCTGGAGAAAGTTGGTGTGGAGAACAGTTAAATTCTTAACTTATAGCTCGTAAAGTTTAAATTTAAAAAAATCTTTATTTGTAATATACAGTTTACTTTTTTTAATAGATCCCATTCAACTTTGTCCACATCATTTTTCATATTTTTTTTTCTCTCTACCAAAGCCATTCTCTCTATAAGTCTAACTCTCAATCCTAAAAAAAATCTTTCTCTTCTACTGTATTTTTAACAAAAAATTGAGGATAAAGAGAAATAGAAATAGATTTCATTGCTTAAATTGAAACTGTTAGAAATTATCCCTAATTTACTTAGGGACTTAAGTATGGCTCACACATTAGGTTACCATAATAGTTAAGGTAACTAAGGTCTTTTATTAATGAGAAGTTGAATAGGATAAGGATTCTATTTTCTATTGGATTATGCATACCAGTTAGTTTCTTTGATGGACAAAAACACATGCGTACTCTATTTACTCTGAGGGTCTCTAGCTTAACTATATATATGATGCCTGTGACATCCATCAGTCGACGGGATTATCTTTTTCAATAGATATATGCTAGAAGACTCCAGAGTTTTGGTCGTGAATTTTGAAGTTGGTGAGAACATCTTTTAATTTTGTTTAAACGATTATAGTTATCGCCAAATATATGTTTCTATATTATTTTTCTGCTACTATTCAGTTGCATACTTTTAAAAGCTTCTAACAGAAATAACTAAAGATGAGTAAATCGGAGAGAGAGAGAGAGGGGGGGGAGTTAGAAATAAGAGGAGTAAAATGGGACGAAATATGGAAATTCCTTGTTGCGAAAAGTAAAATGCGTGTTGCAAATAATTTTCAAATTTAATCTTTTATTGTTAAGTTTCTATATTATTATTAATCCAAAGTGATAAGATGAGCGTTTTAGGGCTTGTTTAATAACTCAATTAAGCAGTTAAAATTACTTGATTAAATATTTATTAAACTAAGCATGTATAATAACAAATATTATTAATTGCTTAATCTTTTAAGTGCGTTTGATAACAAATTTTACTAATCACTTTATTATTTAATACCTACTTAATTGTAATTATAAATTTTAAGTAAAATCAAACTGACTTAAGTTTGAAATTTGAATTTACTAATTACTTATCTAATTATTATATTCTTTGACATATATATTTCTAATTTCAATGAAACACAACACAAATAAATATTTTAATATAAAAAATTATTATAAATATCTTTTATTTTAGAATAAAATTATAATAATTTATCAATTTTTTGAAATTTTTATTTCTAATAACTATTTTTAATTAAAAAGTTATACCATTACAAAATTATCAAACCTTAAACTTTTATTGAAAAAGTATTGTTAAATAAAATTAGTATTAATTCTTCATCGACAATAAAATTTTTAAATTTTTATTTTTACCCATTTAATATTTCTAAAAATGATGAGAGTCGAACAAAAAACTTTATTTTCAACATTTTTTGAGCAAAAAGAAAATTAAAACTTTAAAATTTCAGAGTTCATTGATAAATAATTAATACATATTAATTACATTCTTCAAAGTTAGATTTCAGCACTCTTATTCAATCTTCAGAAATTAAATATTTCAAGCTTCAGTGTTCATAATTTTGTTTTATCAAATGGGTTCTTACAGTAGAAGTTACCTTACTCCCTCTCATTCATAAAATAAGACTTCTAGGACACTTTTCTTCCCTTCTCAAAATTTTTGATCTTTTACTAATTTTAAAAATTATATTTAAAATAAATATAATTCTCTCATTTTCTAATGTTTCCCTAATCTACACGACTCAAAAACTTCATTTTTTTGAACGGATGGAGTGCGAGGTAGCGGAGGGCTGAGGCCTTCATATACAGTTAAAGCATTGGATTGGAGATGGGAGTAAATACACATGTTCATTGACAAGTAGAATTAAGAGGAGCCAAGGACCATGCTGCTTCGAATTTGGCCCCACAGTCTTGATTCGTTGTTGTAGAGGCCAGTGGAGTCAAATGGGATTGTAACTTAAGAGTTATGGACAAATAATGGTAAGAAAAAAATGAGATCTAGTTTGGAAAATGAAGCAAGATGCATTCAAGTTCTTGAATTGGAATTAATCAAACGGCACTTCATTTTAAGCAATTTTTGTCTTGCGCTCCCAGTCAAATTAGAGTAGTCTAGTTAGATTAAAAAGTTATTGTTAATTAATGTGTGTTTATATTAGGAGGTTACAATTGTCCTTTTGTTCATTAAAAAAAAGAGTTATCCTTGTTATGTTTTGATTAGGAAGCTATATTTTGTACTACATCTCACATACATTAGAAGTACAAAGGTCCTCTGCCTTGATACTTATCCTAATTTGTCTTGGTATGTTTAATATAATTGAGTGTATGGGTTGTAGGTTAAGCGAGTCGTGAGTAGTATAAGACAATATTCGAGGGGTGGTTTGTGAGTTTATTAGGTAAAATACCAAAAATACCCCTGTATAAATCTCCAAGTGGCCGTTAATAAATTAGCATTAATTCTAATATTGTCCTAGACATAGGCGTCATTAAACAAGTGGAACCATATAAATTACTCTTGTGTTTTATTTTTCTTTTTTCTTTCTTTAACATTTATCTTAATTTATGAGCCAATATAGTAGTTCAGTTTATAAAACACTCATTCTTAGATCGAAAAGCATCAAGTTGGATACTTACAAATTAGGATTCTCTCTATTATGCATCTTCTCTAACACTATCAAAAAAAAAAAAAATCAAAGGATCTAATACTATCCATACACTTCTTACTCTTCGGTAAATGTCTTCTTTTCATATCTAAACACAAATTAATTTTCACTAACCATCACTCCTTAACCAAAGATTAGTAATAATTTAGCCAACTACTCCCTCTGTTTAAAGATTTGGCCAACAATAGTTAACCCTCTAAATCCAATCCAAAAACGTTAGTTAATCCTTGGTTACGAGTGATGAGGCAAAAGATTAGGACACATCCCACAATTAATGCTGAATTTCTTTCATGTTTACTATAGATGCTAACGGCCTTCCCCATCATGAGTAGGCCAGCATATTAAACACTTCTCGTAAAAGCCAAACTTACATTCTTAATTTATGTTTCGCTGGGTAGCCCAATCTTATATTCAATGCAAGCCTAGCCCTTTTGTTTTTGTTTCCTTCAAGACTCTGAATAAACTCTACTGTCGCCAACCGTCTAAGCCCAAGATTTCGCCACCGCACTTCCTTTGCCATGAGTAGCCCAAATTCGTAAACTAAGCATGGACAATACATCTTTAGCCCCAAAAACTGACTCGGCTACAACCAATTTCACTAATCAATCATTAGTGTTAAATAGCATGAATAAACTTTATCTTGATTTACATAATCATTCGCTTCAAAAAAAGAGCCACTTGTAGGTTAAATACAAATATAGTTACATAGTTATCTGAACATAATATAAAGAGGCATTGTCTATTCATTCATGTTGGTTAAACCTTTCCCCCTTCCAAATGAAAAAGCATAGAAAAAGCGTTGAATACATATGCATTTGTCAATTATCTCCTATCGCATTACCTCGAGTATCACTACTTCTTTTACAAATAATTTATTTTTGTAAAAAATAAATTAAAATTAAACTCCGTTCAATTCCATCCAAAGTCTTAAAGTACTAAGAACTTCAACTTTAGCATGAATGAAGCAACTAAAAAGGAACTGAAACCCAAATTGTGCTTGAATTGGCAACGCATATCTATTCTCTCTCTCTCAAACATTTCGCCCACTAAAACTCAAATCTAGAAGAAACTGCTTCGAATTTGCACGAAAGAAGGTAAGTTTGTTTATAAATTTTTTCATCTTTGTACATATATGTTCATGAAAATAAGGTTTAAAATAGCCCAAATCTTTAAATTTGATGCAATTGGTACATGTCACCCTCGAAGGGTGAAACATGGGGGTGGAACTTGTTTGACACTTTTGCCCTCAAGGGCGGAAGTAGCTATACTTCCATCGCTGCCTATGTAGGTCGCAGTCGAAGTATGCGGTGACTTCTGCCAGCAGTGGAGGAAGTCACCCATTTTTTTTTTTATTTCTTTGGGCAAAACTCACCTTGGAGTTCCACCCACTTGGAGGGAACATCATGGTTTGTTAGTGACGAAAACGAGGTTTGGTAGAGAGAGAGAGAGAGAGTATAGGTGAAAAATGATAAGTTAAATGATTATATTACTCCATTCATTTTAAATTTAATGTTTACTTTTTAAAATAAGAAAGTAGATATTATTCAATTCGAGATGAAGGGAATTTATTAAGAGAGTAATGGGTGAAATAAGTAGATTGTTGTAAAATTGGTCGCAATAGACACAAAACGAATTATAAAATAACAACAAATAAAACTTTGAATTATAACAAAAGAGAAAAGGAGAGAATACAAAAATATAGAAAATAATTTATTGAGAGCTTTTTCATAATTCATTCATACTCTTACAAGCTCCTATTTATATAATTAAAAGTAACCATTTCCATCACAGGTCATTACTAACACCTCCTATAACTTACATAATTTACCTTCCATAATCTCTCATGATGTTTATGATAATTGAAGTAATGAGGATATTGGTATATAAGGGATGAATATTACAACTTTGGTCTATACCACATACAATTGTTTCAATCAATACAAAGATTTGTGCAATTTGATGGAATAATTTTCATGACTATATATTTGATTTATATGCTTTAGGCATTTTAAATCCTTCAAGGACTCTTATATAAGTATACTTGTTAAGTTCGCCATATAATTAAGTAGTTCGCCATATATGTCTAATAGACGAATACCTAAATTTTCATGCATTCCTAAACTCACAAGATAACGAAATGTGATTATATCAATTATTGGAGAAAATCAATTCCTAGTCTTTGCGAAAGCCCTTGTACTACAAGTCGTGCTTTATATTTTATAATTTCATTATATTCATTCCATTGGTAACTAATGGGTTTTATACTTTTGGAGTTTGAACTACAGGTCCAAAAACCTCACGACTTGAAAGGGAATTGAATTATAATTGAATTGCATTTTTCTATTTTGGCCAGTCATTTTAATCCGACGTTTTTCAACCGATTTTGGCTCAAGATCCTTATTTTCACTAAAAATATGAAGTGCTACGTTGTATACAAAAGCATTATCAAGAATCATATAAGATTCCAATATCTTTTAGTAGCAAAATTTATTGAATTCTCTGTGTTATTTTCAAGATCTTATCTTTTTGCTCATCTATCTCTTGGTCATTTTTATCTATATCTTTTCCATGATCATTTCGGTTATTTAGTCCTCTCTATTTACGAGGACTTTTATCCTTGGAACTAAGAGGTCAATCACAATTCAGTGTACTTTAGAATAATTAGCTGTAGTATTTTTATTTTATTCTATAGGGATATTAACTCGAATTGGAGTATCTACAACAAGAATATGTGATTTGGTTACTCTTGTAGAGTAGGCAAAAGTATCAGGTAATTGATTTACAATTTTTTGCAAATGGATAATCTTTTGAACTTCTAGTTTACTAGCACTTGTGAGCGAATCAAAATGATTTAAAGTGGATATTGCTCATATAATTTCTTGTTTTTTCTACTTATTTTCTCCCCCTAATATGGGGAAAATTGTCTCATCAAATTGACAATCAACAAATCTTAGTAAATACATTTTCCGTTAATGGTTCAAGATATCGTATTATAGAGGGAGATTCATAACCAACATAAATTCTCAATCTTCATTGAGGTCCCATTTTAGTGTGTTGATTTGGCACTAATAGAACATAGACAACACATCCAAAAAATCTCAAATGGGAAAATTTTTATTCAAAACCAAAACTAATTGAAAATGGGAGTACTTGTGATAATTAGTTGGTATAATGAGTATAAGTGTTGTTGTATGCACAATAACATGTCTCCAAACATGTGTAGGAAGTTTTATTCTCATCAACAATGATCTAACAATCAATTGCAAACGTTTAATAAATAATTCAACTAGTCTATTATGTGTATGAACATGACCTGAGGATATTCAATAGCAATGCCAATGGACATACAATAGACTTCAAAAGTATGAGATGAATATTCACCAACATTATCTAAATAGATTTTCTTAATTGGATAATAAAAAAATTGTGCTCTTATGCGAATTATTTGGGCAAATAATCTGGCAAATGCCAGGTTATGACATGATAATAGACAAATATACGACTATCAGGTCAATACATCAATTAAAATTATAAAGTATCTAAATTGGCCACATGGTGAATGAATAGATCTAAATATATTGCCATGAATCATTTCTAAAAATGTTGGAAATTCAACTCCCACTTTCATTGATGAGGTTTAATAATTAACTTCCCTTGGAACAAGTAGTACATGAGAATTCATTAGAATTCAATACATTTTCATTTTTCAATGAATAACCATGCATATTCTCAATAATTTTTTACATCATTATAGATCCAAGATGACCTAATCATTCATGCGAAATAATAAAATTATTTGGATTAGTAAACTTCCAATTTACTAAATTATGTCTTTCAATTGAACTAATTTTGGCATAATATAAGCCAGAAGAAGGAGATGATAATTTTTCTACAACATGTTTCTTTCCTAAAATAAAAGTAGTAACATATAAGAATTCGCTATCACTTTCTTCAAATGTCTCGATATGATATCCATTAGAAGGAATATATTTAAAACTTAATAAATTTCTTTGATACTTTTTAGAGAATAATGCATTTTTTATGAACAACATAATACCTCATGGTAAAAGAATATTAGCTCTTATGGAGCCTCCGATTAATTTTTCTCTACCACTTATAGTATACACTTTTGTTTCTCCCATATTCAAGTAAGAAAAATATTTTTCATATTTCAATATAGTGTGCATTTTTCTACTATCAATAAGACATAAATCCTCACCATCATTCTTAAAAAAATGTGACAATAGCCATATTTGAATAAAAACATAAATATTATATTAAAAATAAAACTAAATGAAGATTACATCAAACTAAACTAAATACAATTACAATCAAATAATTATTCTAATGAAACTGAACAAAATATTGCAATAATTTTAATTTTTTCTAATATGCCCATCACCAATCAAATGATCAATCTTTCCTTCTAGATGCTCAAAGAAATCTACTATATCTAAATGTGTTATATCAACGTGAGCATCACTAATATTATCACCATTAATATCAAAAGGAAAGTAAATTTGGTCTTAACACTTTTATCTTTCCTTTTAAGTGAAGCTTGATAGAGTTCAACAAGATGTTTCGTCGTATGATAGGTACAAGACTAATGCCCTTCCATACCTCATCAATAACATTTATCTTCATAGTTTCCTAAAGTAGTATCATTTCCTTTTTCATCAATTTTGTTATTCTTTTTGTGATTTTCATAAGGCATGTATTTACCGCACTCACGTCCGCGACCACAACCTCTTCAGTGGCTAGAATTATTAGTTCTTGTCACATTCACTTCAGGGATTGGAACGGAACTAGCTGGTCGAGTTTCATGATTTTTCATGAGCGATTCATTATTTTGCTCAGATGTGAGTAGGCATGAAATTAACTCAAAATATTTCTTGAACTCTTTTTCTTGATATTATTGCAGTATGAGCATATTTGAAGCATGAAACATAAAAGACATATTTTCTATCATATCTTCTTCAGTGATTGTAGAAAATATTTTTTCTAGCATATCTTCTTCCGTGATTTTTTTTCACATAATATCAATTGTGAAATAATACTAAACATTACAAACTTGTATTCACTAATAGTTTTAAAATCTTGTAACCTCAAGTTATACATAACGAGCTTTTGGTAAAATGACTATTTTTAGGTAGTTGTACCTTTCTATCAAATTTTGCCAAAGAATAAGTGGATACTTTTATGATAAGGCATTCAACCTTCAAGGTTTCATGAAGATGGTGACGAAGGGAAATCATTGCCTTGGAATGATTTTGATTCGACTCATTATTATTTTCTCTAATGGTGTCTCCAAAATTCATTGCATTAAGGTAGATTTCAACATCTAGAACTACGATAAATAATACTTTCATGTGATATCAAGAGCCACTAATTCATGTTTAGTAAGATTTGACATAATGACAAGGAAACTGTTAGTCCTAAGGGCAAATCATGTAGTTTTGATTAATAACAAATATTGATGATGACTAATATACTTGTATGTTGTGTGATAGGTTTTATGAACTAAGAAGTATGAAGTATCATTGCCTTGAAGCTAAAATGCAAGAACAACTCCAATATGTCAAAATGATTGAAGATTGAAGAGTTTGTTCAAGATGATTGAAGGCATTGAAGATATGAAGTGTAGGTTGCATGTACTTAATAGGTAAACTTTGTAAACCCTACACTCTTAAGCCTTGGAATCTATGAATTGCAATTGAGAGCAAAAAACTTGATTTAAATGGTTTCAATGGTTTTGAACTTACCTAAATTATCAAGTTTTCATAAATGGTTTTTGCATTTAAAAGGTCTTTAATAACTTATCTTTGAGGCTAGAACGTTTTCTAACTTGTTTGAATAGATTTGAACATATTTTGACAAAGTTTGAAAAATTCGAATGCAAGATTCGGACGCAGGATGAAAATTCGGTCGTTCGAATTTTCTTACACAATGAACAGTACCAGTGTTCATGTGAACAGTACCGACTATTTTTCCAGAGAAATTCGGACGCAAATTCAGACGCAGCTGGAAAAATTCAGTCGTCCGAATTTTACCTGGATTGTGAACAGTGTCGTGAACAGTAATGAACAATGCCGTCTGAAATTTTCGACCAAAAATTTGGTCGTCCGAATTTTGCTGAAACTAGCTGTTACTAACCGTTTTATTACTGTTAAAGCCAATTTTTCAAATCTATAAAAGGCACAAACTCCAGATTTTTTATATAACTTTTGAACATTCAAAATCCTTCAAGCTCTAACTTGTTTTCAAAATTATTTGAAAAGCTCTCAAATTGCCTTGTGCTCAAAGGTTGAAATTGAAGATTTCAAAGGCAAGAATTGAAGTGGTGCTAGCAATTGTATTCATCCACCAAGAAGTATTGGTAACATTCAAATTCTCTCTTTACATTTTTGTTGTGATTGGTACAAGGTTGTCAAGAGACTTAAAACCCTTGTGGAGGGTGAGCCGTAGACTAGATTAATCAAGGTTGTTGGGTAAAACCCATTGGTGACGGTGAGCCTTGGATTAGATTGGTCTAGGTTGTCTAGTGACATAAAACTCTTAGTGATAAGAGTGAACCTTGTTTATTAGATTGAATAGAGGTTGTTGTGGTAAAACCCATTGAAGGGTGAGCCTCGTGTGTAATTGTTTGGATTGACCATTTAATGAATTGGTTAAAATCCTTGAGTGTGGACTCAAGGTAGTGGATGTAGATCTTAGAGAGATCGAACCACTATAAATCGTGTGTTCAATTTTCGTATAGCTTTACTTGTTTACATTCTTGTATTATTATTATTATTATTAGTTTTTAGTTGTTGATTGTTTGGTTGTAATGTTATTGTTTGATCACATTGTCTCAACCATCAAATCACATATAAACTTGAAATTTATGAATTTAAAGAAGAGCTTTTATTAAGGCAAAGGATTTGCAAAAAAGGAAAATAATTTCCTAAAAATTAGCCAAAGACCTAATTCACCCTCCTCTTAGGTCTTTCATAAACAATTTTTTACTTGAATCTTCAAAGAATCCTTTCTTAGAGAATTGTGCTTCAAAGAAACTTCAAAAACAATCCATTCATACTATTACAAGCTTCTATTATTATAGTTAGAAGTAACCCTTCTAATCATGGGTCATTAATAGCTTCCTCTATAACTTACATAATTTACCTTCCATAATCTCTCATATTCTCTAAGATAATAGAGGTAATGTGAATATTGATTTATAAATGATGGATGTTACAACTTTAGTTTTAACTCCAAACCTTTCATATTCTATAACGTAGTTGAATTACCTCTTGAAATAATGAACATTTATAATATTTCAAAATATAGATTCACTTTTTAACCTAATAGACCATGTCATCTCATGAAGAGTCTATCTACTATTTTTCTTAAAATAAAATATGCCGGGTATGTAAAAAGAAAGTGATATTTTCGCTCACTCCTGTTTTTCTCAAGATTGAAAAGACCCTTTTTCCCCCAAAAAGAATAAAATTGAAAGGGCATTAATACCCAAAGAAGGATTCAAAAATTTCAGCTCAAGCCTTATTTAGAAAAACTAGTTAGAGACATTTTAAATGAAAATACTTTAATGTCCCTAGCCAGATTTTCTCAAAACTTTAGCTGAAATTTTGAAGTATTTTTTGGATATTAAAGTCTTTTTAATTATTAAAAGGAAGAGAGAAGTGAAAAAATAAAAAAATAAGTGAAAATATTAATTTCTTTTTACAAATCTGGCATATTTTAATTTAAGAAAAATAGTAAACACTAATCCACCATAATTGGCAAAGAATTGCCAGATCCATACCCAGTGAAGGAGTCATATTAATAGTGGCAGTTTTAAATTGGAAGCTTACCCAATAGGGTAGGGGAGACCTCGGTTTGACCGGGGGACTAGACCAGGGGTAAGGGAAAAATTTTTCCCTTAAAACACAAAAAGGGGGATTGAACCTCAACCAATAAGGCTCTCCCATTTGCTCAATCCCTTGAGCCTTGTGGGAGATGTAAGCCGGAAAATGTGCTTCAACTGTTTAGAGTTTAAAGACTGACATTTATCTTTGCTTACAAGGGACCAAATACCATCCGTTTAGAAGGATTGAAACCCCCACCTTACAGCTGCAAATTAGGCTCTCGCCATGAAAAGGGAAAAAGAAAAAGAAAAATAACTCCTCCTCTTCCCCCTTCACTGTGGATAGGGCGGAGATAGGGAGAGTTGCTTCCCACTCCCCACGTAACATAACTTGTCCCAATTTTATCCTCAACTTTTCCCCACTTGTCCCCATTCACTTTTATATTTTATATATTCTTTTATTGTACACTCAATTTAATTTTTTAAATAATATACATCTTATATATATATATATATATATATATATATATATATATATATATATATATAAGTGTAAATCTCCTCTTCACTATCCAAAATCTTCAAATTGATTATTCAATTTGATTATTTTGGAAATAAACAAATAAATGTATTGAAGTGAATAAATACTCCCTTCATTTCAAAATATAATGTCTTTGATACTCTTCTTTCCTTCTCAAAACCTTTGGCATATTTACAATTTTAAGGATTGTTTTTCTAATGTTATCCACACCTTTAAATATAATTTTCTTATTTTTCTCATGTAAGAGTAAAATTAGCAACTATATACAATTTTTTTTGGTCTATACGTAGTGCGAAAAATTTTCATTATTTCGTTTTAATTTCGAAAAGTTTCTAGAATTTTCTAAAGCATTCGGACATAAAAATTCAAATTTAAGAACAACAACAAAAAAACTTCGCGAAAAAATGTTAGTTTATCAAATTACTTATAATTTTACATTGATTTAGACATAAAAAACTTAAAAATCGACCTTAAAATGGCCGATTTTGAAATCGGCCAAAAAAAATTTGAATTCCGCCAACTGCGTGGCAGAATTCCGCCACCATTGGGTACAACTCCAATTAGGAGTTCCGCCACCAATTGGCATAATTCATCCATGAATTCCGCCACGCAGTTGGCGGAATTCAAATATTTTTGGCCGATTTTAAAATCGGCCATTTTAAAGCCGATTTTTAAGTTTTTTATATCTAAATCAATGTAAAATTATGAGTCATTTGATAAACTAACATTATTTCGCAAAAATTTTTCGTCGTTGTTCTTAAATTTGAATTTTTTTGTCCGAATACTTTAGAGAATTCTAGAAACTCTTTGAAATTAAAACGAAATAATGAAAATTTTTCGCATTACATATAGTCCCAAAAAAACTATATAGAAATGACGTTTATTTTTATTGCTACTACTATTATTCTTATTAAAATAGTATTAATTTCTGTTGAACTCATAATATATATTATGTGAATCAGCATAAAATGCAATAATACATATTTATAAATTTAATAATTTATAAAAAAATTAAGTAATAAATATGAGACTTATAAATCTTCTTACAAATAATTTAATTTTTATAAAATTTAAAATAAAAATTTTAAAACTAATATCGAGTCAAACCCTAAATTCACGGACCTCCAAAGTACAAAGGTGATAAATGGCCTTAGTCCTTTATTTTTTGATAAATGAAGAATGAAGATGTGGCATTTAAGCAAAATCTACCCGTTCGACATTCGGACATACTCCAAGAGCAGCACAAGTATGTGTTTTCTAATGTTATTTTTCATTATGACAAAGTTTCCTTTTCCGGTTTTTTCCTTTTCCAAAAAATGGGAGAAATTAGCTGATGATATAAGTGGGTTGAAGTTTCGCATAAATTCGACTCCAGCCCAAATTGGGCTTTTAAATTTTAAATGAGGCCCATTTTAGAAAATGGGATGACATTGACTGTAGATAGATATACCTCAGCCTTTTTCCTTCGCGATTTCTATATATAGTTTTTTTTAGATTATATGTACTATTACAAATTTTTATTTTCAAACTTCTTTCTCTCCCTCCTCCAACAACTCTCTCTAACATTTCCTTAAAAAGTCCACACTTTTCATGCAAAAACACCCAAATTTTATCGTAATATAGCAATGAGCAAAGATTCTACGAAGGATTCTCTCGAGTTTGAGGTAAAAATCTATTACATTGTCTTTAAATTCGTATTTTCTTAGTTTGTTGAATTTTTGGCACAGTTTTCGCCACTAAGTGGCGGAATTGTCCGACGAGTTTCGCTACAAAGTGACGAAATTCTTGGATTAATACCGTGAAGATCTAGCGAAATTCATCGAGTAATTTCGCCAGAATCTGGCGGAAGTATTCCATGAATTTCGCCAGAAGCTGGCAAAATTCTTTATACTTTCGCCAGATTCTTATGATATAGTTTCAATCTTTTTTAATTTTTTTGTGATAACTACGTAGTTAGTTGTATTGTTGTATAATTTTATACTTGATAATTATATTGTATGTTAGGTTACACATCGTAGATAGCTTTATTGTTACGGTTCTTGATGCCTTAAAAATAACCAAGAGTCACGTAATGTAGTAACTGACTCTGGCGGAAATCACGGTGGAAATTCTGCCAAATTCCTGGCGGATTTCCAACCTGGAATTCCGCCAAAAAATTAGCAGAATTTGACGGCAAATTTTGCCAGATTTCTGGCGGAATTTACAGTCAAATTGTTCCAAAACGGGTACAACTCACTTGGTGAGTTGTACCCGTTTTGGGTACAATTCACCAAAAATTTCCGCCAGTCACTGGCGGAATTTTCTGGTACTGGCAGAATTTTCTGGTGAGTTCCGCCAACTGCTGGCGGAATTCGACAGTGAATTCCGCCACTTAGTTGGCGGAACTCCTGCTGCAAGATTGCAACATCAAAATCGGCCGTTTTTTGGTCGATTTTGATGTTCTTTTAATATAAAACGATGTAAATTGATGAATAGTTCGAAAAACTAACCTTTTTACGCTGAAATTCGATGTCGTTTTTCGTAGATCTAAATTTTTTTGACCAAATGCTTCAGAGAATTTTGAATACTTTTCGAAATTCAAATGAAATTATGAAAATTTTTCGCACTACATATAGTCCAAAAATTAACTACATATAGTAGTGGCCTTTTTCTTTTTCCTTTTTTTTGTCTTTTATGTATATGTTAGCTGGCAGGGACTTGAATGGAATATGCAATTTTTTTTAGTAAAATAAGAAAATTACATCGCAGTTCATGATATTACCTACACAGAACAGGGGTGCAAAGCACCCTTCTTATCATCAAACAGAAGGTTAAAAGCATTTCCTAGAGGTTCGAGCAGCAACTTCTTTTCTTCCTTCATTTTCCAAGCATCTCGGAAAGCCTTTCAGCTAATTTATTCGCTTCCCTGAAGGTGTGGGCTAAGATTACTTCCGGAGTTGGTTCCAGGTTAGTCGGCAATCAAATAAAATTTGTAAGTACATGAGGTTGCATTGATTTTTTTTTTTTTTTGTAGCAACTGAACAATCAGAATTCAACTCAATTTTGGAAATTCATTTGAACTGCAAGATAAAGACTGACCCTTGTGGCTATCAGCTCCGCTGAAAGACATAGGGCAAGCGGTTAACAACATGACCTCAAGTGTAAGAGCTTTGTTTGCAGACATGGTGGTTTCCATGAGTGCATAAACCTCGACATGTGACCTAGAAAAATCCAGCGTATTGCTATCTTCTTTAGGGTAAAAATAACCCTGTAGTTATACATCCCTTATCTGTCACCTTAGCTCCACTCTCACTACAAGAAATTTGAAATTTTGTGTGTTGCAAAATACAAATTGCGATGGAATTATCCGTCGTAAAATTTTAAGTCACAAATTTGCAACGGAATGCATATTTGTCACCGATTTGCGACGAAATTACTTTGGCCAATTTAGCCATCTTCTTGCGATACATTTGCGACGGAAAAAATTTAAAAAATTGTCACAATTTTGCGACGATATTTTCTTTTTAAAAAAATATATACTCGTTGCAAATCTATCCCAAAATTGTGACAATTTTACGATGATTTTTTATAATTTTTTTAAAACATATTTTCGTAGCAAAGTAGTAGTAATTTTGTAACAAAAATTTATTTAAAAAAAATTAAATTTAAAAATATTTAAAATTTTATTTTAAATAATTTACAACAATTTTGCTACAATTTTAATTTTTATTATTAATTATTAAAAATAATTATTACTTATAAATATAATTTAACTTGAACTTTTAATTTTTAATTAAATATTTAAAAATTTTTTAAATAATAGTTTTCAATAATTTTGAAATAATTATTTTAAAAAATAAACATAATTATACAATAATAGAAAACAAAAAATGAAAATTAAAATTAATAAAATTAAGCCATTAAATGTCAATATTTTATGCATACAACATTGAAAAATATGATACGAAATTTATGTAACTATAGAAGGCGGCGCTACAGACGGTGGAGGGGGCAGATGTGGATCTAGAGGGCCAGTCGTTGGAGGATGGTCATCAGGCGGATCGATTGTGTAATCCTCATCAGCCCCGTCTGCCCAGTCCAGTGAAATGCCGGTGAAACATATCCGATACGCAATGCCCTGTCCCTCTTGATGGGAAGAAATTGTTATATTAAACAAATAAACAGTTAGTAATTCAGCGAAATAAACAAATAAATAGTTAGTAAATAAAAACTTACTCGTTGCTATAGAGGGTACCACAGAAGCTGTGGTCAAGGGCGTCCTTTCAGACACCACTACTCGTGTGTCATCCTCACTCGTTAAAGGCATCGGTCCGGGTAAAGATGGAGAAGTAGTATGATCACCCATCCCAAACGAACGTGATCTATGTGAAGGCATTTGAAAATTAATGTAAAATAAATTTAAACAAGTGTTAAAATAGAGTCGAAAACTTAGACAAGTGTTAAAAAAATCATTAAAAAAAATTTCGACAGTATCTCCGCTGTAAAATGGACGTTTTCCAGGCAGAAAGCCACCTCAATCAATCCTCCACATCCAAATTTAATTCTCCCAAAAATTTATTCCACGTAAATATACCTAAAATTATAAGCATCTTCACAAAACTAAAAAACATCTAAAAATAAAATTCTGGAAACAAACATTGAACCAAAAAAATAGGATATGAAAAAAAACAACAGGACAAAAAAATAAGTAAAATACATAAAATAAAATCCAAAAATACATAAAATGCAATAGGACAAAGTGAAAGAAGACTGCACAAGCATAGGTAAAGTTTGATTTTCATAAAAGACCATAAAAAATCCAATAACATAATACACCTATTTAATTCTTTTGATTGCTAAAAACTGCTAATGAATGCCAGAATGTTTGGCAGATGAATGCTAGCAGGCAACTGTATCATTTTCTATCTTTGTACCCAATAAATCCACCAATGGTGCCATTACAAATGGCCTTTCCCATATTCCAACTATACGGCCCATCTCCCTCTCAATCCTCTTAGGCACTCTCAATAGTTCATGAGGTCCAAGCTTTGTGACTCCTCTTGCCGGAGGGTTAAGGAAACGAGGCTCGGTCTCATATAAACAAGCATAACATGCTCGGTCTATGCTTAGAAATATTTTTGAAAAATTGTAACATAACAGACAATATAAAAAAAAGAACGAAAAATATACCCGATAAACAAGAAAAAAAAATAGAACAAAAAATTAGGATATGAAACAAAATAGCAGGACTAAAAATTAAGGAAAATACATCAAATAAAAACCAAAAAATAAAAATAAAAAAATTATAAATTGAAAAAACAAATGCAGCAAAACATAACAAGAAATACAAATAAAGGAAAAACAAATGGGGCGGCGAGGCAATTTTTTACCTCAGCTTAGCAGCGGCAGTGCGAGCTCGAGAAGCTAGCGAGGTGAGGCACGGCGTGAGATGGGGCACAAGGTGAGGCGCGAGGCAATGCGAGGTGCGGGGCTCGGCGCTAGCGAGGCATGGTGTTGGTGACGGGAGGCAACTTTGGGAGGCGCGACGCTGGCAAGGGGAGGCAGCGCTGGCGAGGGGCTGGCGAGGCACGGCGCTAGCTAGGAGAGGCTCGGCGCTGGCAAATGGGAGGCGGCGCTGGTGAGGCGAGGCGGAAGGGAGGCAGCGGCGGCAGCTGGCTGGGGAGACCGAGAGGGAAAACAAATAGGGTGGAATTTGACATAAGAATGTAGATCTTGCGGCGGACAATTCCAGTCGCAATTTCATCACATAATAGCGACGAAATTTATTTTCAAATTTATTTAATATATGCAGTCGCTATTATGCTACTGATTTGCGACGCAGATTTGCGGCGGACCTGCAACAGAATTAATTTCAATGTGGCAATATTTTGGGGGGGTAAAATTTCAAATTTCGTCGCAAATGTGTCGCAAAGTTGGACACATTTGCGACAAAAATTAAATTCTAATGTGTTTCTTAAGTATTTTTCTCTTTCTTCCACTTCTCCAATAAGTTTATGGTTAAGATTTGTTAATAATTAATATTTATGAAACATACACATGTAATTATCATATATGTTATGCTAGTGTATATATTAACCTCATCAACACTATATGTTATATAACATTATATATTATAAATTGGTCATACTCAAAAGCTTTAAGTATTAGTATTATACACATATATAATATATTTTTATATGTTTTATATCATGTGTTATTATAGTCAATAGATATGTTATATCAAAATAAATTACAAAATATATATATTCGTATGTATCTTTATATAAAGACTGCTGACTATAGAGTACCAATATTTCATAAAACATATTACAACCGTCGTTATATGTTTAATTAAATAGTAGATTTATGAACACTGCGAGGTATGTCCCACAAAAAAATAAAAGATGCAAGAATAGGATGGAAAAAAATATTATGTTACAAATCTGTTGCAAATCCGTTGTAAAAATTGTTTCGTAGCAAATTCGTAGTTAATTTGCAACGGACATTTTAAAAATATTTTTACTTTTTTTTGTCACAAATCCGTAGCAATATTGCGACGGATTTGTGACGGCGACGAATTTGTGATGAAAATAAAATTTTTTTTCCTATTGCAATATTTTAAAAATATTTTTGTTTTTATCATTGCAAATTTGTAGCTATATGACAAAGGATTTGCGACGGAATATATAAATATTTTTCATTTTTTTATTTCCGTTACAAATTCGTAGCCATATTGTGACGAAAATAGCGATCTCAAATCCGTTGCCAATTAGCGACGGATTTGCGACAGAAAATAAAAAATATTTTTAAAATATTTATTTTTCTTTTCTGTCGCAAGTTCGTAGTTATATGGCGATGAATTTACGATGGAATATATGTAATCTTTTTTAAATATCCTTTTTTTCGTTTACGTTACAAATCCGTCGCAAATGGCAACGAATTTGCGACTATTATTATTCCGTCGCTAATTTTGCTAATTTCGTTTGTAGCAGTTCTGTTATAAATACGTCGCAAAATGGCGATTGACTCTGCCGTTACAAATGGCCATCGCAAAAGTGATTTTTCCGTGTAGTGCCTAATTAATGGAGATTATGTAATAAAGTATTAATTTTGCTCATGTACAGCCTTTGTTTTTTGTTTATTTGTCTAATTTTGACGTTTCACACATATTAAGGACGTCATTAACAAGGTTAAACTATACTCCTTCTGGTTGTCAATTCAAGTATCATTGTAAAAATCGTTATACAAATTAAGATATAATAATTAAATTGACTAGTTTGCTCTTAATTAAATATTCTCTCTCCTTATGAAAAATTACAACATATGTAATTACAATTATTTACGACAAAAATGTTATTGCTTTATTATGAGGGTAAAAAGAACGTCAAAAAATTTTGTTTAATAACACTTGTTTCGTAACCAAAAACAAATTCTATAATGACATTTATATTAAAACGGATGGACTAAGATAAAATGACAATTCTGTTTATGTTGGAACTTGAAAACTTAATTAAGACGGTTAGTAGAATAATAAAAGCAAAGGGTGAAAATGAAAAGAAATGTAATAAATGACTTCTTAATATTCTGAATTTAACGGATACTTATACGAAAACACTAAACCAAATCTAGACAATTAAAAAAAGATGGGGGGAGTGTGTTTATTGTGCTAGTTCTATATAAATAAGGAGTTCTCAATACATTTCAGGTTGTAAATTTGATGACAAGTCACAAAATACTTGACCAAATTCCTCCGTGGATCACTGAATCAGAAGCTAAAGAACTCGAACTTGACTCAGAGATGAAAATCTGCCCCTCACCTGTAATATTGAGAGCTAATGTATGATAAATTCTAATACTTCATCTACTCTGTTACTGTTCGTCAATGAGGTATAGGGATCCACTCATCACCTTGGATGAAATTATGTAGAGAGTATATGTTAGCATGCTCAGCTGGGACTTTGCTACTCCAAGGGACTCTTGCAGATGTAGCAGCACCAGGCCCTTGTTGTCCAGCTCCCCGTAATAAAGCGTATCCAACGCGAAATCACCGGCCCATGGCAACCATCCTTCCGGCATTATAAGCTCTGCCAACGTGCAGTTGAGGAAAACAGTCCTGGAATACTGTTTCCAGGGCCTTCCTAGGTAAGTTTTGTGTACTTTGGGGTTTTTGTGGTACAATGACATGTATTCTTCGGTGCCATTGATGGTGCAATTCTGAAATACGAAACCTGTAGATTGTGCCGGGAGGCTTCGGCCGTGAGCCGTCACGGCGTTGTCCTCTCCATTCTCATGGTCGGTTTGTCGAGGGGCGACGAGGAGGAGACAGTCTTGGAAAACTGCTGCAGCGTTTCCAAATATGAAGTCCACGTTGCCCTGGATTCGGCAAGATTTGTAGAATTGGCGAAGGGAGTGAGGATAAAGAGTGTCTTGGTTTCCTATGAATTCACAATTTTCTATGATTGAATGATCGGATAATGATCTGAAAGCCACTGCCTGTTGAGCTGCAGAACCTGCTGCGTTCTCGATGGTGAGATCTCTGGCCATGAATCCATCGCCAACAACTCCTGCAAAGTGATTTTTCAAGTATTAGAAGAATCAAAATATGCAAATCATGTATGAGGGCCTTAGAAATGGTTTTGCACTGTTATTCTTTACCCTCCAAGATTTGATCCTTATCCTCTTTTTGAAGGAAAACAAGATAAATTTTACTGAGAAATGTCAGTAGATACAATTAAATGGTTAGAGGAATTGAGGAGTAAATATTGTTTGCAAAATGACTTATACTTTAAAAGGCCTATCATTTTTTATAACGATTTATATTGAAATGGGTATATTCTAAGTATTGGGCTGCTGCATTTGTTAGGAGTTAGCCTTCCTTTTACCAAGACAGCATGAAACATCCTTGCGCATGTTCTCTCCAAATTTGCTATTTCAAGTTAACCTCAAAAGTATGAGTGGAGGCGCATCCTTCTGTAAATGCTTCTATTGTCGCAGCAAATATTTCTTGATGAAATACTATTTTTCCCCCAAAAAAAAAGGTTTACACGGGGCTGCTACATGTAGACTATATTTCTTGTAATTCCGAAAAGTGTATTGGTTAGGAGATATTTATGGATAAATCTACTCACCAAATCTCAACTATGTAATCAAGATTCCGTACAGTGCAACACAATCCCAACCGTACAACTGATCTCCCTTGTTATTTCCAATAAAAATTATTCACTCTTACATGATAAAAATGAGGTTAGAATTTAGGTCCGATGGCTTTTTATTGGAGGGTTAACCCTAAGCCCCTTCCAAGGGTAATAGATAGGACTGTCAATGGGTCGGGTCTTATTCGAATCTAATTCGGATCCTATCCGATAATCTCGGATCTGGGACAATATTCATACTCGTTTATCCAGACCCGGACTCGAATCTGATTGTACATCTTCTAAACGGGTAGGGTACGGTATACAAAGTTCCAGATCCAATAGACCCGATTACCCGATTAAATTTTGAATAATAAATATTTTATATACTTAAATTTTTTATAACCGTTAAATGTGTTTGGGGCAATGGTTAATTAATTATAAATTTATATTAAAATATATTATCGGGTCTACCTGTACCCGACCTGATACCCTATAGAGTAGGGTACGGGTTCACTCTATTTGGATCCGTCGGATAATCGGGTCGAGTCCGGTACCAATAATAGTCAATCGGGTCCGAGACAGGATATACCAGACCCATTTGAACTTGTTGACACCCCTAGTAATAGAACAGTGGCGTGGTTAACTTGGTTAAATTCAAGTTCAATAAGACAGTATATGGTTCAAGAAATCGGAATTCAATTGGAAATATAAATTTTTTTGGCAAAATTAAGAATTTTTATTGAAAGCAATTAAATTTTTTTTAAAAAAAAAGTTCGTGATATTATATGTGTAATACTATACTTGTACATTATATATCATATGATATCTTTATTGGTACAGACTTATCCACGGTGCTTTACTATCAAAAAGGAAATCAAGCGTCTATTTGAAAACATTTCATTTCAAAATCTAATACAAAATTTTAAATTTGAATCTCACATGTCTTCTTTTACAAATAATTTAATTCTTATAAAATTAAAAATAAAAATTTTAAATTCAAATTCTATCACATTCAACCCCACAAAAAAGTGTACAGGGTGCAACTTCCTCTTATTGAGAGATTATCATCATCTATCCAAAAAGCTCACAAAAAAATGTTCATTCTAATCTTAGATACTCTGAATACTATATTATTAGTTTAAAATTAAACTAACCTAAACCCCGTGATATGCATAAATATATTTAAATATTAAAATTAGATTTTTAAAAGAAGTATTCAAAGAGGAATATTTTTTACCCTTCAAAATATATGTGTTTAGAAGAAAAAATTGAATAATACCAAACATTAAAATTTCAATGGTTCAAAAATATCTAATACCTTTTTCTTCATCATAGGCTATTAGCATATTATTTCTACCTCGTTTGTTCTTCCCGATAACAAAAGAATACCAGAAGAAATTAGAAGAATAATAAAAGTAAATACTATAAGTCATATCATTGTCGTACCACTGAATCAAAAAAGGCAAAATATTAGGAAAAAATATAGAATAGAAAAATAATCTAAAATTTTAAACTTTGAAGTCTGTGATCAAAGTACCCAAGAATAATTAAATTTATATTTATTGACAACTATTAAATAATTAAAGTTTTATTTTTACAAAGTAAATGAATATAAGGTGCTCAATTTTTATAAAAAATATAGAATTCAAATTTCAAGTTAAAATATAAGTAGTTTTACAAAATTTTTAAAGTAATAATTAAATTCTGTATTCTTTTATAAAATAATTTAATATACAAAATTTTAAAATTAAAATTAATGTATAAATTAAGAGTTTTGTTTTAATAAATTTAGTTCAAATTAAGAGATTTTATTCAATAAAAATAATAAATATAAATAGTTTAAAGTTATTTTAATAGATTAAAAATAATCATAATCAGTTACAGTTTTAAAAATTAATTAAAAATGTAAAAACTCTAAAAAAATTAAGTTGAGAGGTTTAGAGTTGTAAAAAAAATAATTTTATACGAAAAAGGTATAGGATGGAAGGAAATTAATGACGATCTAGGACTTACGCTGATCAAACCGTTCACTGAAAATTGCTTCCATCGTCCAAATTAGACAGCTATCAAGATTTCAAATAGCATTTGGGCCCTCTATCTTGTGCAAAGACGAGATCCTGTCTCGTGTCTTTTTCTCTTGAATTATATTTCTTTTTATTCTATTTTTAGAGCTCCTTAAAACCTAACCTACCCAATAATGGACCAACCATCACCGACATCCTTAAATGACCCAGTAGCTGAGCAACTCAGGGAAGTAGTACCAACTTCCTCTTTCTACATAATTCTCTCCATCTGTCCATCTCTGCGTCTCAGCCGTATGCAACTTCCTACCGGTAATCTCCGAGCACCGGTCAAGATTGGAATTTGGAGCTTTGAGAGTCTAGGCGAATCTTTACTTTTATGTAATTTTTTGTCACCCTATTCATTTATTTTACTTCAAAACTACTATATCATTAAAATCTTTAATTTTACCATTTGTATTTCTACCGATTTTCTTAGATTGGTAATTTTTAAAGACATTGATATATTTAGAGTATTACAAATTATTGTTTAAGAGACGAGAGGAGTGATTGGAGATGATGGTATCAGAAGAAAGACTTTAGTATTTTGTTTTATTTTCTTTTATTGTGTCTTATCTTGATGGAGTATGGTATTTTCTTGTTACCATAACTTTTTAACTTATTCGTATAATTTTTTTCTATTTCTATTAATGAAATATTTTAATTAACAAAAAAAAAGACTCACGAGACATGACTTCAAAAAAATGTACAGAAAAAGAATACATATTTTTTCTCCCCACCCCACCCCAAAAAAAAAATTTTAAGTGTATTTGGATAATATTTTTATCTGAAATTCAGTATAAAATTTTATAGTTGAGACTCATATCATTTTTTACAAATAATTACCTTTTACGAAACTTAAAATAAAAACGTCAACTTTGCCATAATTTATTTTTTAAAAAAATACAGAATTCCAAATTTAAGTTAATATATAAATATTTTAAAATTTTTTTAATGAGTTAAAAATGATTCTATCAATATAAAGTTTTTTAAAGTAATACTTAAAATCTCATACTTTTACAAACTAACTTAATATACAAAATTTAAAATTAAAATTAATTTAAAAGATACTTTAAAATTATTTTAATATATTAAAAATGATTCCAACCAATCAAATTTTGAAGACTAATTAAAAAATAAAAAATAAAAAATAAAAATTAAGATAATTCAAAATTCAAGTTAATATATAAGTCATTTAATATTATTTTAATAAATTAAAAATGATTCTAATCAAATCAAAAAAATTTTAAAGTAATAATTAAAGTCCCCTACTTTGACAAAATAACTTAAAATATGAAATTTAAAATTATAATTCATGTATAAGTTAATTTAATATTATTTTGATAGATTGAAAATAATTTAGTTTAAAATTATTTAAATAAATTAATGATTCTAACAAATCAAAAATTTTTAAAGTAATAATTAAAGTCTTTTACTTTTACAAAATAACTTCATATATATATATATATATATATATATATATATATATATATATATATATATATATATATATATATATATAATTAAAATTAATGTATAAGTTAGTTTATAGTTATCTTAATAGATTGAAAATGATCTTAACCAATCAAATTTTTGAAGACTAATTAAAAAAAGTAAAAACTCTAAGAAATTAGAATAAGATATTTGAAGACATAAAAAAAAGAGTTACATTTCTATAATATATAGATAGATAGATTCATCATTTATAAAATTAAAAATAAAAAATTTAAACTCAAACTCTCTCAATAATATTAAAAAGTATACTCGATTTCGATCAATCGCATACTTTAAAATATGTAGTTTATGAAAATCAAATCTACCTAAAATAATGTCAATTTTTAAAACTAAATTCGTAGTCCATATATGACATTCTCTAATTAATATCCTCTTTATCTACAATTGAATATCCAGATTCTTTTTAAAAAATGTTCGGAATTGAATGTCTATTTTTTAAAAATATTTATATTTTTTATTTGAAATTTCACTTATAATAATCTTCTTAATTTAAGAGAAATAATATCCACTAACACAAAGGCTCCATCACTAACCTCTTTTACTTTCTTAATTTAAGATATTTAAGTTTTGCTAATATGTAGATCCTATCATTAATCTCTTTAATTAATAATATTGATATCATAATAATTTTTTTAATAGTCAAATTACTCTCCTTAGTTTTATACTAAACCAAAATGAGACTACCTAATGAAGAAAAAAAAGAAAATAATAAGACATTCAATTATGAACGAAAAGAATATTTAATAAGACATAAAAGGTAAAATTTCTAGAAAATATCCCCCAGCTGCAAGTAGATATCAAAGTGTTCAATGTAATATATATATATACAACTTTTTTATGCATTTCATTTTGATATCAACGGTAAATTTTTCACTTTAAATTTTATTTTTAAATTATAAAATTTTAAACTAAAATATTATTCAATATCACTTATAGTGATTAATCTATCAAGATCAACATATATATATAGATACTCTATCTGTTTTAAAATATAAATTATTTTAGAGAAAATAAGTTGTTTTATAAAATAAGTCATTTTTTCTCTTTCTCTAACTATTTCTCTCTTTTTATTTACTATTAAAAGTATAGGATTTATTTTATTAATTTGTTATAAATATTTTATTATTTTTATAACTTTTAAGTTTTGTGCAAGAAATAAAAATAACTTATATTTTGAAGAGGATTTTTTTTTTTTTTGAATAAGATGACTTTATTGAACTCCGAGAGACTCATAAATGTGGTAAACTTCCCAAAGAAGTCAAACACACAAATGCAGGCAAACAAACAAAACATTAAAGGACAGATCGAAAGAGGACTTACCGACGGTTGCAGAATCGAAGGTTGTTACTCCAGCAATGCCAACACTCAAGGATCCTGTAATGACCGTTTTACCCATGCCATCTCCCACAAACACCACATCCTTTTTCTCCAACGGGACCCGAACTATCTCTTCATAAACACCCGCTTTGATCCATATCACAAACCTCCCGCCGGCATCATTACTCGATGCGGCGTCCACCGCCACCTGCACTGACTCGTAATCACACCCTCCGGCTTTACACACAGTCACGTCCGCCTCCTCCCCCGATGGCACACCTCCTCTGAACACCGGTAATGGCCCAGCACCCGGTCCCTCAACCCTTTCCCAGTACCCGACGCGCTCCGTTTTAGGAGGGCCCCATGATGCTGTTTCCTCCCCAAAATTATCGTAATTCGCCATCATACTCAATGCATTATTGGTTAGTACAACCAAGTTCTCCAGAAACGCCACAGTTTGATTAAGCTTGGACGTGCCGTTAACTTTCTTAATCCCGGCGGCGCAGCCAACTTGGTAGCCGGAGGTGGCGCTCATCCATGCACGTGCGTCTTTCATTCTGCCACGTGGCAAAGCATCAGCCGTTAGAGCTGTTCTATAATTGCCATAAATTAGTCCCACCAGACATTGGTGAGCAGCAACCGTGAGGTTTTTATTCTCCGGCGAAGACTCCATGAGATCGTTCACCATTGAAATGGCGACGTTCTGGTTTTCTGACGACACCCACAAGGCTGATTGGATGATACTCATGAGGGTCGCGTTCGCCGGCGGTCGACCGGACTGGATTAAGGAGGATTCACATGCAGGGGTATCATTTGATGCCTTGCAGGCCTCACGAATAAGGCCTATGATCTGAGGTGGTGGTTGTGAGGTGGGTCCAAGTGGTGGTTCTGCATCGGGACCGGCCGCGCAGGAGAGGTGCTGCACCTGCAGAGAAGGAGGAGAAGAGAGAAAAGGGTGGTGGAAGAAAGAGACGAATATGATGCCATCGAAAACAAATGGAGAGAATTGACTCTCTCCAAAACGTATATGGTGGTGTGGGGAAGGTGGGGGGGCTTACGGTTGTTCATGGTTATGGTTGCATGATTTGGCTAGTGTGTGAATCCGGTGAATGGAAAATAGTTTTCTGCCAACAAGTTTACTACACGGTTTGGTTCCTGTACCTTTTGCCGCACGTGCCAGATAAACTCCGGTCGTCGAATTAGATTTTGAACAGTTGTGAAATTTTATCAAAATTTAAAAAAAATACATATAGAGATCAAATTTTAAATCTTATTCAACAAATCAGATTTAATGTTGCACTCGACCTGAACCAAATTGTGCGAAGAGGGTTGAGGTCAGGAGTAACTGTCAATCATTAATTGGCATGTGGAATTGCCTGTTGTGGCACATAAATTCATGCAAATTTTACTTTAAAATAGATTTTCTTTTTTTTTATAACAAAGTGATAAGTTATTTGGATTTACTTTTCAATTAAAAATTTTATTTTTTTACTTTAAATTCTACTACTACTTTTATAAATAATTTACTTTTATAATTTTCAATACAATTTATTTCAAAATAAAATTCAATTCAAGATGGGGCTTAATTTCCCATTATAAAAACATCTTTATAAGACATTTTCTTCCTCTTCTGTGCTGATAGCTTTTGAGTTAGATTTACAAGTCTTTGTCGAAATGTACTAAAAACGAAGAAGTTTTAAGCTTGCTAGGAGGTTTTTCGTTTGTCAAAAGGAATAAAAAATTAGAGTAGGTTGGACATAAGTAAGTTACAATATTATCCATACTAATTAAAGAAGTTAGCGGTAGAATTTACGCATTAGTGGAGTTTGAATACCTTAGATGAAGGAAGTTAGTTATGAGAATTTATAGAGAAAATATATTTATTTGAAAAAATAAACATTCCTTTTTATAGAAAAATTACTAAAATAGAAATGTAGTTTTTTTTGAGGTTATATTGTTTTATTTAAAGGTGGGTATTTTATATAGTGAATATTATAAAAATTAACTTCAATACTTCTCTTTTTATTGGCCATAATTCTCTTTATTTTTAACTTGATAGATAATACTCTCTTCGTTTCAAAATATAAAGTATTGTGACTATATTAAGTCTTTTCAAAATATTTGATATTTTATAAATTTTAAAAATTATTTTTCTAAAGTTACTCTCACCATAAATATAACACTCACACTTTTTATTATATTAGTAAAATTAATTAAAGATATAGTAAGAAAATTATACTTTATTTTTCTTTCCTTAATTTTTTTAAAAGGAATAAAAAAATATTATATTTTGAAATGAATAGAGTACTAGTAGTGTTCACCCCTTTATCTTCTAAGGATTTTTGTTTAGTAGAAGTACTTTTTTCTAGTAGTTAAATATCCAATAATCAAAATATACAACCTCTCTTTTCCTTTCCGCTATAGTTTCGATGTTTTACCTCTACTAAACGTATCAAAACATACTTTCCCAAAATAGCAAAATCAACAAGAATATTTTAAGATTTAAATATAATGTTTTTTTGTTTTGTAAAAAATAGAAGGTTAACCAGATAAAATATTTTAGAGTAATTTGCCTACCTCTGTTGAGGTTTTTCCGATTTCTTTTTTAGTATAACTCTCTTGAACTGTGTTTTTGTAATAGAAACCTCACCTTCTATTTAAAAAAATTGCACCAACTTCCCATTAGTAGAGGAGGCCAAAACCAGGGAAAAGATGAACCGCCCCTACCCCCACAACAATTACCGCAACGTTTCTATTCGAAAAGTTTCATCCTGACTTTTGGTTTGTAAAAGAATAAATGATCCTTTTTTTTGGAAGCAGCAATGTCTGCAAGATTAGCAGAAAGTACATTACCAGGAACATTATTTGTGTGTGTGTATATATATATATATATATATATATATATAATTAGCAAGAACATTACTCTATCTATTTCATTTTTTAATAATATTTTATGTAAATATTTAAATTAGATTATAAAAATAATATAATATAATATAAAGTAAAAAATATAGATTATTTAATATTTTATGTCAAATTTAAATATATAAAAATAATATATAATAAAATTAATAATTAATTAATAATATACAAAATATAAAAATATTTGTTTACAAAAATTATCAAATATTTAAAAACATCTCAATATATTAAAAATGGGACATTTGTGGATACACAGAAGAATAAAGTAAAGTTCCTAACTAAGCAAATATAAAAGTTGGCCCATTGCCGTTGCTCCGAGCAAAAGAAAAACCAATTACATGAAATTGCTGAAGCTCAACGGACAAAGCTCCTTCACTGACGGCCATTTTTAGGGTGCTGCACGGGGCTTTGTGCCGTACGTGCAGCACCTAATCTGGTCCGTCAGATCAGATTTCTTACGGATTAGATTTTTTCTCCTAAATGTATTTTTTATTTCGAAAAATTATTTTTTATTCAAAAAATTTACAGCCGTCAGATCAGATCTGAGATCTGATCCGACGGCCTTTCTTCACTGCAGCACGTACGGACAAGCCGTACGTTCTGCACTGTAGTAAACCCCTGCACTGACGGTATGTACTCTAATATTTACTCCTAGGCCTAGTTTGGTTAGAAGGAAAAGAGAGAAGAAAAAAGGGAGGTGAAGTAAAAAAGAAATTAAATAAGTGTTTTATTTCGTTTTGTTAGGAGTGAAGAAGAGATGAGAGTAAATATAGAGAGGAAGAGCTCCCCCTCCACATCATTAATTTCAATAGTTTCATTTTTGGAATGATTGAGATGTATTTGATACTTAAAAGATCATTATGCCTTAACTTCTACTTTTATCATAATTTTTAATTTAAAGAAAGGATAATTTTATAAACACAACAAAATATCCTTTCTTTCCTTTTAACTTTTCGTAAAACTAAACAATGAGAAGTATTTCTAATTTACTTTCCTTCCCTTCGTACCAAACAAAACTAAAGTAAATACAAATACCTCTCTTATAAGAAGTAAAATGTGCATCTTTCTCTCCCCTTCTTCTTTGTGAACCAAACTAAGCCTTATCTTTCCAAACTAATTGTCACATAATTATTAATTTTTTATTGCAAAATACTTATCAATATATATATATATATATATATATATATATATATATATATATATATTAATTTCAATATATTTTACTCATTTTTTCAACTTTACTTTCATATTTTTTTAATTTACTAAACATAATTTTATTTATCTTTTAAAATTTTGAAATGGTTTTTGAGTCATTTAACTTAATAAATGAAGATCAAACCAATTGTTTTCCTTGATTTATGTGACAGGTAAAACGGGACGGAGGAGTAGTCGATTAACAACTTGCAATGCATCACCTTCTAACCATTAAATTCCGCACTAAATTTCATTTTGAAAGAAATTAAAGTATTTCCCCCACAGCGTTTTCCGTGTGGCCGTACTAATGTGGTAAGAGTTGAGCCATCCTACCCAAAATGTTGAAAATTATTTCGTAAGTAATGTGGAATTTATTTATTAATTTGTATAATATTAGATTGGATATTTATAATATCTACTAATAATATTCGTATTAGAATAAAACCCCGACATCATCATTATCATTTCTAACTGCGACAAGTTTTTTATCCTCTTTTTTCATAGAGAAAATATTTACTTTAGTCTCTTAACTATTTTTTATTTGTTAAAATAATTTTGAAATGATTATTTTAATATTTTTAGTTTTAATAAAATTTTCTTTTATCTTTCTTCATTCTGCCACCATTATACTTGGCGAATTTTGACAGAGGAAGTGATTATGATATATTTTTCCTTTGCTAGAAACTGCCAATCATAATGGAAAGAGATAATGTGAATAAGAACATGATAAATAAAAATGTATACATAAATAACTGAAATTTTTTTAATTATTTTTACTTTTATATTTAGTTAATAATCTATTTTTTTCTTCTTTATATAATTACAAACTATTTTTGTTTCTCATAATTGATCTCAACTAGGACTATAAATAAGTCTTAATGGATTTGGGATAGCTAATCCCAGACCCAAACCTATTACAGTATTAGTGGTATTAGACTCTACCCAATTAGTTCACTGGTCCATACAAAGTGGACTAGTATTCTACTCTATAGGTATCAAGCCAGGTTTAGATATATTAAATTATAATAAGAGAGAAAATTATATTATAACTTATTGAACTTGTTCATACCAATAAAATCCTGATGTAATAGGTTATTTCTTTGCATTTTAATAAGTAGGTCACATTCTCAGAGAACTTTTTGATGGCAGGCAAGCAAGAATTTCATGAAATAAATGGTATGCTCTCAATTGATTAAAATAAGCTGTTTATAGTTTTTTTTAAAACTAAAAGTTATTTTTGAACTATTTTCAATCATTTATTCACTTTTAATTTTAAAGTGAATAATTTTTAAAAATCTATTTTTTAGAAGCAACCTTAGAGAAGTTTTTTAAAACAATTTTTGCTTATTGAAATTATTAAAAATAAAAAAATTATTTTTAAATTTAAATACAATTTTTTTTTAAAAAATATTGTTTAACTACTTAAAAAAAGTTTTATCAATCAAGAATAGAGCCAAGGTCAATAGAAATATTTTAGTAATAATAGAGTAAGCAATTAGGAAAAGATTGCAATTATATTATAACAAAATTAAACAAAAGATACCTTAGTCAGAACCTAACAGATAACCATTATGAATAAGTAAAGTTACAAAATATCTTTATAAATAAGTAAAAATTAAAAGTAATAGAAAAAGGACTTAATATATTACTATAAAATATTTTACAATAAATATTAATCATGTCTAAGATTTATCGAATCCGAGAAAAGGTATACTGACCCATATTCATTATATAAGGCTTGATCGATTTTGAGTATAGGTCTGAGTAAACAAGTATATATCTTGGTTTATACTCCTCACTCTACGTGTCGACAGCCTAGTCCCAACCAGCATGAGCTTGGTAGCATATTGTCAAATTTTGCATGCTTGTAGTAGTTGGAACCAAATATAAAAAATAAAAATAGTTTGAAGTGATAAAAAGGAGAAAAATATATTAAAAACTAAAAATGAAAATAAAAAATAGTTGAGGGAGTATTTTTAAATATTTCTCTAAAAAATTATAAAGACTAAAAAAGATAAAATATTAGTTTCAATATTATAAAATATTATGAATATCAATTATTTCAAGAGATAATTCATCGAAGTTATGAAATATAAAAGGTTAGGGGGGTTATAACTAAAGTTGTAACATTCATTATTTATATATCGCTATTTCTATTACCTTAGATAACATAAAATATCATGAAAGGTAAATTATGTAAATTATAGAGAAGATTACTAATAATTTATAATGAGAATGTCACTTCTAACTTTATAAATAAGATCTTATAAGAATGTGGATATATTGTGAAAAATTTTAAATAAAATTTTTATTTCTATATTTCTTGAGTTTTCTTTTCTTTATTTGTTATAGTTTAAAGTATTGTTTATTATTATTTTGTATAAGCATATATTTTATGTCAAATTTAAATATATAAAAATAACATATAATAAAATTAATGATTGATTGATAGTACGTAATATATAAAATATTTTTTTATAAAAATTATCAAGTAATTTAAAAATATTAATATAATAAAAATGTTATCAAAATTAGACGCAGAGTACCTAAACAAGAATGAAGTGATAAATCGAATAAAAACTAATGGGGAAAATTTATCGCCTAATAAATGATAATTACGGCTTAAGTGAGGTGAATAGTCACCTACTACCACCAACCTTGTCTTTTTGGAGACCAAATTAGTACTGACTAGTCCCACAACCTACGCTTAGAGCACAACAAAACCCTCCGTAGACCTACTCAGTGTGGTCACAGTCTCTGTTTCAGCTCCCGCACAGTCCTCAGTTTCTCACTCCTTAGTCACCACTGGCCGCGTCTCCATTCCCACAATCTCAACCCGTGACTCCGTGAGTCCGTGATTCCTTTTTCCTTTCCCCAATATCCCATTCCAAATCTTAACCATTTCTCTCTTTAATCTCACCCATTACCTTCCAAATTACTACCTTCCGAAAAGATCACCATCGCGCATTCCCCTTTCAGCATATATGCGTCCATCAACATCTAAAATTCATGCATCCATCGAGTTATCCACATATACATGTTTAATCTTTCTACATCTCTACTTGGCCTCAAGCTGAAACAAATAATTTTTAACCAAAAATGATCGGTTTTTGAATCTTGATTTCTGCTGATAATACCGGATCGGTTTTCTCTTTTATGTGTTTCTTCTAGAAACAGATTGTATATTTCACAAATCTTGCCTATATTTGCATAATTTAGCACAAGATTTCGACTTTTAACCATTTCGATAATAGCAAGAATAAATAGTGTATTCATAAACCATGATGTATCACAAGAAACCTATAAAGCCCCCACCATTGTTCAATACTACACAATCCAGTTACAAGCCATTTGGCAAGTTAAAACTCCCTTTCATCTTAATGGCCTCAGTTTTCTTCCTTTCCATTCTCTCTCTCCTCCTCTTCTTCTCCTTATCCTCCGCCGTCCGCCACCATAATCACCACCATACTACACCCCCAACGCGGCCCATTTCAAAACCGCCACCTTCTTCATCCTCCACACCACCGCAAAATGGGCTCATCCGCGAAGCCTGCAAGGCTTCACGTGACCCACCCACTTGTGAAGCGGCACTTTCACAGTCGGGTCACGTGCCACCTAATCCGACCCTCGTGGATATCATCCTCTCCGCCAACGCAGTCTCCACGGATGGCATCAAAACCGCCGAGTCCTTGGTGAATGATATCCTGGACGCGTCCGCAGGGAATTTAAACCGCACCAATGCAGCTAAAACGTGTTTAGAGGTGCTAAATTACGCTAGTTATAGGATTAGTCTGACGGCTGGTGCTTTGCCACGTGGAAAGCTCAAGGATGCCCGTGCATGGATGAGCGCCGCCGTGGTCTACCAGTATGACTGCTGGTCCGCGTTAAAGTACGTTAATGGGACGTCGAAAGTTAACGAAACGATGTCGTTCTTAGATGGTGTGATTAAGTTGAGTGGCAATGCTTTGGGCATGATGGTAAATTATGACAATTTCGGACAAAAAATCGGGTCATGGGGACCGCCGAAGACGGAACGGGACGGGTTTTGGGAGGGGACTGTCGGGTCGGGCGATGGTTCGGGTTTGGGGTTCAAAGGCGGAGTGCCGACCGGGTTGAAGGCTGACGTGACGGTGTGCGCTGGTGGAAAATGTGACTATGAGAAGGTGCAGGAGGCAGTGAATGCCGCTCCCGGTAACCCTCCTGAAGGGCGGCGGTTCGTGATATGGATTAAGGCTGGTACGTATGAGGAGACGGTTCGGGTTCCGTTAGAGAAGAAGAATGTGGTGTTTTTGGGTGATGGCATGGGCAAAAGTGTCATTACAGGTTCGATGAACGTTGGTCAAGCCGGAGTTTCCACCATTAATTCTGCCACTGTTGGTGAGTTTGGCTTATTGATGAATAATTTGGTAATTTTGACTTTTTCTTTTACATTTGCTGCGGGTTAGTTTTTTCTTTTTTTTTCCCCTCTTTAAATACTATGTTATGGAAGCTGGGGCTGCTGGTAGAGCCAGTACATATTTTTTTCGTTTTGATTTTTTAAAATATATTAGCTGCAGAAGAAGTTCAAGTGCCAAGAGGACATAGAACACCCTTTTCTTGAATTCTTTTTAAAAAGAATTTTGTGGGTCTGGTAGAAATGACTAATGCTTTGTGTAATTTTCATTGCCTCACAAATTTATTTGAATATCAGTTTATGTGAAATGAGGAAAGTCTGGGACGAATATGAGTTGTGAAAGCGCATAATTGGGATGTTAGTGCTTTCAAGATCAAAGACCGACTAAGCAAAAATTGTTGGTGCATGAGTTCTTAGCATCTATCTGTTAGCAGATGAAATCATTAAAATACATCATGGTGCTGGTTTTCTGTAACAAAATTGCCTGTCGGGAATCGTATGTGGATTCATGTGAGACCTCATAGTAGCTCACAAGTTTCTGGTCTGATATTAAATAGAACGAGTACGAATAAACTTGGTTAGGAATTACTGCCTGTGTCATAGCTGAATTTGATACCGGACTTGCAATGGTTAGCTATAATCTGATGGGCAGTTTGAAGTTGTTGTTTCCCTCTGCTGCATTTTTTGTTCTTTTGTTTGTTACTTCGTTCTTTTTGATTGATAGAGGCGGTTTGGCAGATCATATGAAACACTAGAAAACCTTGTCTGGGGAGGCCTGATCGTAATAAGCTGATAAAGATTATCGAGATTAGCTTTCCCGTATATTCTTTTATGTATATATTTTCTTATTTCATTTATGGCGAGCATTTAGCTCATTTACCTTGTTTGAGTTCCAGAAATATATGTGAAAGGTCCGAGATGTAGCCGTTTGGTTCTTGTGAACTGCTGAGCAGATCACCAATCCTCGTGTGAAATTCTAATAATTCTTACTTAAATCCTTTGATGCTTGGCGTATAGAATATATACTTCCATGAAAGGCAAATCTGAACTTTTTGGTGGGGGAAGAGTATTCTAGCGGAATCTCTAGTCAAAAGTTTCTGATTTCATGGTGGTTGGAATTGTATTTTGCAGGAGTTTTTGGTGATGGATTCATGGCCAGTGGACTCACCATACGGAATACAGCTGGTCCCGATGCCCACCAAGCTGTAGCCTTTCGATCAGATAGTGATCTTTCGGTGATTGAGAATTGTGAATTCGTTGGCAACCAAGACACACTCTATGCCCACTCACTACGCCAATTCTACAAGTCATGCCGCATCCAGGGTAATGTGGACTTCATATTTGGAAACTCTGCTGCATTTTTCCAAGATTGCCTCATCTTAGTTGCTCCTCGGCAAGTCAAACCCGAGAAGGGAGAGAACAATGCCCTTACCGCTCACGGCAGGATAGATCCTGCCCAATCCACAGGCTTTGTCTTTCTGAATTGCATCGTCAATGGCACCGAAGATTACATGGCTTTGTATTACAGCAAGCCTAATGTACATAAAAATTTCCTTGGAAGGCCCTGGAAAGAGTATTCCAGGACAGTATTCATTCTTTGCACGCTAGAGGCCCTGATTACACCCAATGGATGGATGCCGTGGAGCGGAGATTTCGCGTTGAATACACTTTACTACGGCGAGTTTCAAAATCGTGGAGCTGGGGCTAATGCATCTGGAAGGGTTGCTTGGAGTAGCCAGATTCCAGAAAATCATGTTGATGTATACTCTGTTCAGAATTTTATTCAAGGTGATCAGTGGATTCCTACATCTTCTTGATTAATCGGTGCATTCGTTGTAGAAATTGCAATTAAGAGTTAACATCTGGGGAATTTTATGATCCCTTTGTGTATTCAGATATCTCAAAGAATATGATTGAAGCATTTGCTGGTTCATTTTCAAGTAGAATTAACCAAATACAAGAAGAAAAATTTGTCCTATTATTAGCTGGGAAAGCATTAAGTTATTGGAGAAAAACTGCGCCCATGATAACGTACAAACTCTGATATACTTTGGTTGTGCGCCGGAGTTGGATTGATTCTACAGATTTTTTCGCATCTATTCGAGAGACCTATGTATTGTTGACCCGTGTTATCATATGCAAGAATAGCAACCATTAGAGAGTATGTGCATAGAGAGAGGGAGACAGTAACAACACTATCAATGTAGATCTTCAAAGGTTTGCCCACTTGAGTTTGGAAAACTCAAAGATAATTAGCAAAAACATCAAAGTGCTGAAATCACTTGTGTTTGCGTCTTTGTAGAGTAGATAATATGTGCTAGGAGGTAGCCACTCAATTGCGACTAAGATAAAAGTAGGATTTTTTATAATCTAATTTATATACGTAGAAGTAACTAGTTAGTTATAATATTTTTATTAAAACAATAAAAAAGAAAAGAAAAGCATAATATCAACCTGTATTAGTCCAATAATTTCATCCTCAAGTCATCATCTTGGGTGACAAATGCATTTAAGCTACGGATAACTGATGTTAGTTCAAGTAGAAACCAATCAAGCACTCCCAAAGAATATCCACAAAATTGGAAATCCCATTTGCACTACAAGTTGAGGGCGATGAGGCAAATGGCTGGTTTTCCACCTTGTTAGCACTTCCATAATGGTATGGCATTTGGCAGAACATGTTTCTCATTCAAGTTGAAGGCTTAAAGCAACAAAGTTTTTCAGTGTGTCCCTTTTATGGGGTCTCTGATTGGGATATCCTTAATTCTCCAATACTCACCATTCAGCCGACCAAGCACAACAGAGAGAAAAGGCAAAGCTTACATTATCACATGATCGCAATAATTGCTTTCACAAGCTCACGGGACTTGTAAACTTGTAATTTTTGTCATTTTTTATTGAGTTATGTGTTCAATATTTTATTTGAAGATTTTTCACTTTGGTAATGTGAAAAGTTGACTATTTTTTGAGGAAATATTGGATTTGAAGTTAATGTTTTGGTAAAAAGTAAAAATATGCTGTTTTGATAAGGAGTAAAAAGTTCTTCATTTTCAAAACCAATCCAAATGGAGGCTTTTTACAAAATTGAGGAAATTATCCCTTTGTGTTGTGGAAATTTGATCTTTCTAATTTTAATCATTTGTTTTTTCCTTTTTCTTGTCAACGAAACTGTTAGTTGTGTTGTTTGGAATGTAGAAAAGAGAACCCTCAAGCTCAAAGTCTTGGCTGAACTAACTGAAAGACTTGGAAAGAAACATGAATCACAAGAACTTTTGTGTCACCTGTCACAAGAGGTTACAAAAGTACTACAACTACAAACAAAAAGAAGACTAGAATTGTCTGTTGCATTCACATGTTTGAGATTTCATATGGTTGTTGGATTTCCTTTTTGGTATTCTTTGTTGCGTGAAGTTCACATGTCCATGGCATTTTGTTTAGAGTCACAATTACTCAGTCCTATCACAAAGTGACTGCTATTCTAGTAGGTAATGTTGTTTGATTAATTCAAAGATTAGGTTTTTGTGGAGCCAAGAGAGAATATTGACTGCTATTCTAGTAGGTAATGTTGTTTGATTAGGTTTGTGTGGAGCCAAGAGAGAATATTCATATTTTATAACCTTATTTACAATTAAAAGATTTCCGAATAAACAGAAAAGAGTTAGTTCAGTCAGCAAGAATTGTGTTTAAGCAGAAAATGTTCTTGCGTTTAATCGTCGCACAATCTACATTTTCTTGAGAGGAAAAGCTAACCTAGATGGAAATCTACATTTTCTTGCTCTTCTTAGATACTGCACTTTTGGGTGGGAAGCCCACTATGAATGTTGTGTATGAAGTGTGGAGCAGTAAGATATCGTCATCCTCATATAAGAATTCCCGTACTGCTCTGCGTGGTAATTTATAGTTTATCTGTACAGAGTAGCTTGCATGTGGCTTCCACTACTACCATGAATAGAACATCAAAGATTAAGAAATTGAATGGATGATGTGAGAGTCTGGATCTCTTTTGTCTTGTTTCTTTTTTTTCTCTGTACTTTACTATATCCGATTGTTCATATGGTCTGTCTTTTTTCTTCCCCGTATAATTATCTATAAAAAAAAAACATCAAAGATTCATGAGAAATCAGCCTTTGCCTTAGCTGCTCAGCTGTTGAAAGCAGAAACAGTAACTGATGGGGTTGGGCCTCATGGGTCGTGCACGCACTCCGGATCTAGTTTGTGGGGGGTAAAAGGTCATACCCAGTCCTAGCAGGTTCGGATCCGCCTGGTGAAGTAATATCCTAAACGCTTTTACTTACTAAATTTTAGGAGGATTTAGTTGTTAAATGTTAATAAGACTAGCACAAAGCACGTGCAATATTTGCACATGTTAAATGTCTCAAAAATTAAACTGGTATTGAGTTTTTTATTTAATATAATTATTTTTTATATTTATTTGATTTTAAAAAAATATTAATATATTATTTTTATTTTCATGCTATAATATTTTTTATTTTTATTAAATATATTTACATTTGAATTTTAGTAATCATAATTATTCCTTGTATTTTATTATAAAATAACATTATTTTTTTCTTTCTCCTTTTTCTTATTCTTGCAAAGGTAGAAGTTAAAGTAAATTTATTTACTCTTGATTATTTTATTCGTATAATATTCTAATAATAGTATTAATTATATATTCTATTCTATAAAGGTTATATGATCCATTTATATCTTATATTACATTATATTTTTGAATTAGAAAAAAATTGTAACTTAAGTAGAGGAGTTAAAATATTATTACTTAGTAGTTAAAAACCTAATTAAGAGCTTTTCTATTAATTCTTTATTTATAATTATTATTTTTTATTTATTTATCTTTTAACTCATGTAACTCCCACAGAGCACTTATGATTTAAATTTTTAATACTAATATTAATAGTAATATAAATAACAACAACAAAAATAATAAACTAATAGAGTACTCTTCTTTTTTTTTAAAAAATAAATAAAAGAGTACTCTTCTTTGACTAATATAACTCCCAAATAACTCTTATTTTTTATTACTCTTTATATAACTCCCAAATAATTATAATTAAATTAGAGTTTAAAGGATGGATTTATATGAAATAATTATATTTATACACCTTGTGTGATTTTAATGTTTTATGGTTAGTCCATCAAAATAATAATAATTTATTTTTCTAAGGGCATTTTATGCAATCCAAAAAAGGAAGAAACAACTAAGTTTAAATCTCCATGACTCCTATCCATACTTTTAGTATATTATAGATCTATTTACCTAAACTGAGGTATGGGTCTTATAAATACATCTATTTTATCTTTCTATGGAGGACACTATTTTTTGGAATTAACTTAAGCATCAGACAGGGGTTGAGACCCCTCTGTTACTTTGGTTCTATTTTCACAGGTTGAAGTCTTTCCTTCGGAGTTCGTACTGCGCGAGAGTTGACTTCTAACACTAACATTTTGTGATTAGTTTGAAGAGTAATCTGCTCAAACAGAGGATTTTTCTTACGAATCTTTTGATTTTCACATATCTAAATCTATGCTTATTTCCTTTGCTCTTCACTGAGTGCAATGGATTTGAGAGATTTTATATAGGTTTGAGGATGAAAATATATTTTTGATGGTGATCTTGGATCTTGTCAACCCCAAAAGCTAGCTCATGAGGTGAGACTTTATAATCTGATCACTTGCCCCTTCCACAGTCGATGTGGGATAACCCAACCATCTCCCCCTTACACATCAGGCCATGGGTCGGAGGAGCGACAACCCGTTTCTCCCGAAAATTGGACTGAGAGTATCATAACTTGGGCTCTGATACCACTGATAGGTGATCTTGGGCCCAAAAACTAGCTCATGAGGTAAGACTTTCCTTCACACTTATAATTTAATTACTTGCCCCTTCCAAAACTGATATGAGATAACCCAACAATTTTGAGTGGCATTCACTTCCAAGATTTGGATGAATCTTTGTTATTTAACTCACACCTTAAATTAACAATGTGAGGAATCTATTTTGAAGTATAAAGTACTCAAGCAAGTTTTTGCATGATGTATATATATAACTTTTGTAACAAGTTTCATGTTCTTGAATGAATTAATGCCAAAATCACTTACTAGATTTGCTATTTGCATTATAGATATTGGAATTCATGTATATACAACGAATAAGAAGTTTGCCTCAAAATATGACAAGATTGTAACTTAATAGATTTAAGGTTGTAGTTCATATATGACGTTCATGAATTAATATTTAATAAGACATGAAAGGGTGAAATTCCTAGAAAATATTCCCCAAATTGCAGGTAGATATCAAACTATTCAATGCAATAGTGTATATATTATTGGCACTAAGTAAATGTATATAGAACTTTTTAATATAGACTATATTTGGACTGTGTTTCATTTTGATATCAAGTGTAAAGCTTTTACTTTGAATTCTCTGCCTTCCTTCCCCTAAATAATTAATTTTTGTGTATTCAAAATATAAAATTTAAAATCAAAATACTATTTAAATTACAATGTTACTACTGAATCTACTTCTTCTAATGAGGGTCACTCTTCATCTTCCCAAGTCCACAACATGCTATGCCAATCGACATCACACAATTTGTCATTGCAGTTCTTTCTTGGATCCTTAACTTCAATTCTCCAATGACCATCTGTGTAGTTCCTTTTCTCTGCCTGTTTTCTATCGTACTCGAGCTGAGCCCTTTGTTTTGATGTTAAAACACAAATATTTTGTAGTTCTTGTGGCATTGCATCATGAACTCTCCACCAGATTCCATGAACACTATCACTGGCAAACTCATGCAATTTTCCCACATTCCAGTTGCAATCATAGTCCCTGAAGCACATCCAGGGCTTGTATCCTAGATAATGAAGGACATAGAGCTCTGGTGGTTCTGCTTCAAATAACTGGATTTTCTTCTCCTTCATTGCTTCATCATCACCAGGCCAGAAATGCTTCAAGAAGTTCATTTTCCGCGGTACCCGGTGCCACCATGTGAATATTTCATTCAAGTAGCCCTGATCTCCAGCATTGTAGGATTCAATGCCATTTATGTGATCCATCAATAGCTGGAAGGTGCAATTTGATGGCTCAATGACCATTACTCCAGAGTTGAAGATCATCCCATGGTTGCCCACAGCAGAGATCTCTGGCAGTCTGAATAGGCCATCAATATTTCTTAGTATGATTAAATCAGCATCAATGAAAATGATTTTGTCATAATCTGTTAGCTGCCATAGCCTGAACTTGCTGTAATTCCATTCGTTATAGGCTTTTCTTTCGGCTTTGGGATTTCTTATTCTTTCTATTATCCTGACGTTCCATCCTGCCAGTTCTAGTGCCCTCTTCTGACTCTCAGTGATTGTTTTGTCAACAAAAATCACAAGGTCTCTCGTGGAACCTGTCATTCTGATGCTCTGGGCTGCAGCAATGGCTCCGCATGCATAGTGCTTAGACGAAAGGAGGACTGTAGCATAAGCTTCCCGGTGCTGTTTCACTGAGCAGCTTGATTCTGTGTTTCATTACATTGCATAAATTCTTGTAAACAAGTCACTGTAATCAACATAATATTTTGGAGAATCCTAAACATTTTTACAAGAATAAATGATAATGTGGAAATGGAAACAGACCCAATGTCTTACTCTTGCACAAATCATTCTACAAGTTAATTCAAGATTATCTCAAACATCACTGGAAATCTTTCTCAAGAAACTATGACATATCTGATGATAGTTTCGTTATGCTTTCTAATGCCATATTTATAGAAGATTGAAGTTATAATAACTCACTTATAAGATCTTTTAATACACCTCGATTAGGAAAACACGAACCTTTGGTCATATGATCAAAAAAGAAGGATGGATTTAGTTTACCTCTATCTCCAAGTGGAAGTGCAAGCTCACAAGATCCTTCAGGGAGCTGAAGTTTTTCTCTGAGTACATTCAAGTCCGGTTTATACAACCACGCGTTACCTTCACGAGCAACAAGTTCCTTGCACAAGAACAGGTTCGGTATAGGAAAGCAGTTTGTGACAAACAGCAAATGAGTAGGGTGACTGCCTTTAGCAGATGCTGCTAAATGAGCTGCTGCGATCTGCAAGTGCAGCCTAGCAATGTCTCTTGACCAATCACTATCATTTCTGCAAGGAAGCTTAACTGCAATAAGATCAAGTCGTTGTCTTGGCATCTCAATCTGTGGTAGAGGAGGGCAGCTCGGAACTTCTTCTTCCTGTTCTTCATCGATCCACTCAGGAAATAAGGATTCCCAGATTAAGTTCTCATCGGCATAATCTAACTGCAGGTTTGTGTAATTGGCAGTGCTGATGAACCTTTTCAGGTGGCTAATTTCATTGCTATTGAAGTTGAGAATGCCAACACCATGAATGGTACTCCTTTGAGGTAAATGCGCTAAAACTCTTGAAATTTGATCCCAGCTGATCTCTAAATGGGATGTATACCTATGATCTGATATACCATTTATCCACCTGCCCACAAAATGAGACCTGTACAGCATAAGCTACTTACTAGTTACTACCGGATAAAGATTGTTCGATTTTTATAGTTTAATCACCGATACTCGTCTTCTTTCTTTTCTCTGAATGAATTGAAACAATACTTAGATTGCTACCTTAGGTACTGGGCAGAGAATGTTTATGAATAAGCTAAAACATTCAACAGCTTCTTAGCATTTTCAAGACCAACAGATTGTGTATTGAAACATACCTAGAAACAGACCATGTTATGTTTTCACGGCCACAGATAGTTGGAGAGGAGAGAATCATAAGACAAATGCCTAGTAAGACGAGAAGCAAAACAAATTTGAGAAGATGGAGCTTGAAAGTTGTGCCCTTCTGTTGTAAAGGAAATTGGAAGTGCTTCTCTGACTCTTTGAAGCTAATTCTCTTCGACCTTCTTTTAAATGAATCATCTCTGGTAAAGGAGTAGCATTGTCTATTAGTAGATTGAAATGAATTATAAAGTCAAAAATATTAATGTGGAAAACATAAGATGCATATGATTAATAATAATAATAATAATAATAATGATAGTAATAAAGTTGTATCAGAACAATGCTAATGGATCGACACTGGCTTGAAAATAGAATAGAAAGCACAAAGGTATATGAGTTTTAACTAAGAGAATCAAATTGCACAAAAAAATAGAAATATTACATTCAATATGAAATAATCAAATCAATATTTGCAATACATTTATCCTTAATTAAGTGGTTAACTGGAGAAGATAGAAGAAGAATTTTTTCTGTTGCTCAAGATGTCCTGCTATTTTTCTCAACAACCACTATATTTTGGGGGCAAGAAATATTTGAATTGTTTATGATTAAGTGAGGGGTATGGGTTATGTATTTGTTATTTGGTTATCTATTTTTGTTTTTCTAGATCAATTTTATGGTATATTTCATCATTTAATCATGAGAAGTGATATGTGCATTCTCCTTTTAATTTTGTAGTCCCCTTCTTTTTCACAATTGAAAAGAACCATAATACCCAAAAAAACTCCAAAATTCAGTTGAAACCTTGTACTCTCAAAAGGTCAATTATAGGCATTGTATTCTTCTCATTTTAAAAAAGGGACTCTAAAATCCTAAAAGCAGAGTGCAAGTATTAGTACCCTTAATCAGTAAAGCAAATCAAAGTAAATTAACCTTTAATTCTTTTAGTTATTCAACATTATGAACGTTCAATTTGTCCGCTAAAAATGGAGAAAACATGTTTAGTATAAGTCACGTTTCACCTCTTCCATACATTTATAATAGCACTAGCACAAAACACGTGTAATATTTGCACGTGTTAAATGTTTCAAAAGTTAAATTGGTATTAAAATTTTTATTTAATATATAATTATATTTTATATTTATTTGATTTTTAAAAATATTAATATTCTATTTTTGTTTTCATGCTACTATATTTTTTATTTTTCATTAAATATATTTACATTTGAGTTTTAGTAATCATAATTATTCCTTATATTTTTATTATAAAATAACATTATTTTTCTTTCTCCTTCTTCTTGTTCTTGTAGAGGTAGAAGTTAAAGTATATTTATTTACTCTTGATTATTTTATTTGTATAATATTTCAATAATAGTATTAATTATATAATATATTCTATAGAGGTTATATGACCCATTTATATCTTCCATTACATTATATTTTTGAATTAGAAAAAATCTCCAACTTAAGTAAATGAGTTAAAATATTATTACTTAATAGTTAAGAACCTAGTTAAGAACTTTTCTATTAATTCTTCATGTATAATTTTTATTTTTTATTTATTCATCTTTAATTCATGTAACTCCCACATAGCACTTATGATTTAAAGTTTTAATAATAATGCTAATAGTAATATAAATAACAATAACAAAACAATAAACTAATAGAGTACTCTTCTTTTTCTAAAAAAAAATAAAAGAGTACTCTTCTTTAACTAATGTAACTCCCAAATAAATCTTATTTTTTATTATTCTTTATGTAACTCCCATATAATTATAATTAAATTAGAGTTTAAATGATAGATTTATATGAAATAATTATATTTATACACCTTGTGTGCTTTCAATAATAATTTATTTTTCTAAGGGTATTTTAGGCAATCCAAAAAAGGAAAAAACAACTAAGTTTAAATCCTCATGACCCATATCATTAAAAATTTGTCCAGTCGGATCAAAGAATTACTCAAATTTCCCCATATATAATAGTTAATGGGCTTAAATCCTCCAAAGTGGTTATAGCTTGTAATGATAAGTATATATGAACTAGAAAAATATAACGAATATGTAAAAAAAAATTCCAAAAGGTACTCATTAATCTTGGTTAATACGAATAACAAAATTCAAAAAAAACAATATCGGAAAAGAAAATGCAAGACTCACAGGGATCGTTGTCTTGCCTCCATCATACTCCAGAAAGTATTGATCATCATGAAGAATGAAACTCAGGAATCAGGATACAAATATATAGCATCCAAAGGTGTTTAATGCTATACTTGACAGATATTTAGTCAACTAACATGAGTTCCATACCTTGCAAAACCATTGTATGGAAAGCAATCAGAATAGGAACTTGAAAAGGTAAGTATAATTACTCAAAGAATAAACATGGAAGCATATATGAAAATGCACATCAATTGACAGGAGATATATGGCTATTGTAAAAGGAAAAGTAAGGCATGAATTGATATGATATTTTTTTGGATTATTCTTGTTTTGCAGATTTATTATGTGTTCATATAATTTCTAGATCGTCTAGAATATGTTTTGTATGAATCTTGTAATTTGCAATAAAGGAAAATGGTTTCTTTCTAAGATTGTATTTAGATTATGTTTGATTGGGAGATATTTTATCTCGAGTTTTTTAAAAATAATTTTTTTGTGAGAGGAGAAATAAAACTCAATTGTGTATTTGATTAAAAGAAATACAATAGAAATATAGCCTTATTCAAATATGTGATATGCTTTCGTTGAACAATCATTTGTCACATGTTCATTTATACTTTTGAACATAACCAAAAGATTGGTCTGTTCTGGCCCAATTGGCAAGATTGGGGACTGACACGTTACACTTTATATGTGTAAAATTAATCGGGTGCATTTGAAACACGTTTCATTTCAAAAGCTAAAGAAATTTGTTACTTGTGCTTCACTTTTTTTCCACACAAATAATGTATCTTTAATAAAACTCAAGATACAAATCTTAAATCAAAATATTATCCAATTCTACTCTTAGCTTGTTAGAAAGAATGCTATGGCAGTGCTTGAATTGCATCAAGAGCATCACCCTCAACAATTCAGTTCTGCAGACCTTTCTTCTCAACAAATTTGACTGCTTAATGAAAAAGATAAAGATGCCCTGATTATTTGTATAATTCACTATGCAATTTGGAATTCTTATTGAAAAAATAACTCCATTATCATGATTTACATCAAGGTTCTTTAACTAAGGTGATAAATGTGTAGTCAATCTGCCAAATCAAATTAATCACCAAGAAAAAAGGATTTATCTATTTCTGGATCTGTAACAGACTAGAATTTAGTTGCTATAGAGCAATTTTTGTGTAAAATCAGAATCTAACTACAAAAGAAAATTTCAAATCAATCTTGGAATAAAATGAGGGAACTGGAAGTTTTGGCAGCAAAATCTTTTTTCTCTCAGCTTTATGACTTTCAATAATATAATATCTACTGTTTTTAGGCTGCTAAATGTGTCTATAACACATTTATGGCTGCTCTCTCCTAGAACATTGGGAAAAGACAGAAATTTGTTGAACATAGTGGGAAAAATGAATCATCTGAAACAAGCAAAACTTGCTAAGATGAACTTGAAAGAGATACTTTTTCTAAAGCAGGCGGTGAAGGATGGAAATATGGATCATCTGTCCAATTCTTCTCCCCCCAGTGCTTTAACATGCTCTTCCAAATGCATAATCTATCAATGCATTTCTTCAAACGATTATCCTTAATTTTGATCTTCCAATGACCATCTGAATAGTTCCCTTTTTGTGCTTGCCTTCTATCCCACTCCAACTGTGCCTTCTGCCTTGAGCCTAACATGCAGAAGTCGTGTAATTGCACCGGCATTGCATCGTGCACCCTCCACCAGCTCCAGTGAGCAACGTCGCTGGCAAACTCTTGTAGTATATCGAAATTCCAGTTGCAATCATAGTCTCGGAAGCACATCCATGGCTTGTAGCCTAGATAGTGAAGGACATAGAGGATTGGCGGTTCTGCTCCGAATAGACGAATTTTCTTTTGCTTCACAGCTTCTTCATCACCTATCCAGAAGTGTTTCAAGAAGTTCATGTGCTTTGGTATCCGATGCCACCACGTGAATATCTCATTTAAGTATCCTTGATCTCCGCCATTGTATGATTTAATCTCATATATATGATCCATCAGCAGCTGGAATGTGCAATTTGATGGCTCTATTACCATAACTCCAGAGTTGAATAGGGTTCCATTGTTGCCAGTTGCAGAGATCTCTGGCATCTTGAATAAGAAATCTATGTTCCTAAGTATGAGTAAATCAGCATCAATAAAAATGATCTTATCATAGTCTGTCAACTGCCATAGTCTGAACTTGCTGTAGTTCCATTCATTGTAGGCGTCTTTCTCAGCTTTGGGATTCCTTATTCTCTGTATTGTCCGAATTTTCCATCCGGCTACTTCAAGTCCACTCCTGTGATATTCACTAATTGTTTCATCAACAAGAATCACAAGGTCCCTAGTTGATCCTCCCATCCTTATACTTTGAGCTGCAACAATCGCTCCACAAACATAGACATCAGCTGAATGAAGGATCGTTGCATAAGCTTCCCGGGGCCTTCTGACCGCATATTCTTCCTCTGTTTCATAAATTCCAAATATTAAATTTTTTGTGGACTTGCTATCATCAAGACAAGGTTTTTCTGATATACCAAAAAGTGATTAGAAGGAAGAAAAGAATAAACGTACCTCTGGCTCCGAGAGGAAGTGCAAGCTCACATGATCCCACCGGGAGCTGAATCTTTTCTCTTAGTTCATCCAGGTTAGGTTTGTAAAGCCATACATTACCTTTACGGGCAATAAGTCGCTTGCAAGTGCACAAATTTGGTATTGGAAAACACTTGGTAACAAATAGCACATAAACAGGATAGCTTCCTTTAGCAGAGGCAGCTAAACCAGCAGCTGCTAACTGCAAGTGCAGCCTAGCAACATCTCTTGACCAATTACCATCATTTTGGCAAGGAAGCTTGACTACAATGAGATCAAGTCGATTTCTCGGCAGCTCAAGCTTTGGTAGAGAAGGGCAACTGGGAACTTCAGCTTCTTGTTCTTCGTCAATCCACTCGGGATACAAGTAGTCCCAGGTAACATTTTTTTCGGCAGAGTCCAACTGCAGAACTGTATGTTTGGCATAGGAAACAATCTGTTTCCATTGGTTTATTTCACTCTTGTTGAAATTTAGGAGACCAACTCCTTGAATGCTATCCTTATCAGATAATTTTTCAAGAACTTCTGAAATTTCATCCCAATTGATCTCTAAATTTGATAGATACCGAGGATCAGACCCTGCCCATATCCACCTGTGAACAAAACGTTGCCTGCATTAAATAAGTTATTCATTAATGAATAACCAATTATTGATTAATTTTGTTATATATGTACATTTCCTAAATAAACAAATCAATTTTGACTATTAATAGCTCTTATATGTTTCTCTTGGGACATTATTCTCTCAGAACATGCAATATGTCAAAGAATGATACCAACTCAATTACACTTGGAGTTCATTCCTCCTTCTTGTTCTTCGAAAGTACGCAAAAGACTCATAGGACGAACAAAAGAAAATGAATGTATAACCAAAAAGAAAACGGATCAGGATAATACCGAGAGATGGCATTTGATAATCTTTCGTGTTGACATACAGATGGAGAGGAGAAAACCGATATCAATGCTCCAAGTAAAATAATAACAAGGACAAGTTTCAAAGGTTGAAGCTTGTATTTTGCAGTCTTTTCTTGTAATTGGATCTGTAATGGCTTCTCAGCATCCTTAACTTTGATTCTCTGTAGCCTCCTTTTACATGCATCTTCCCTGTATAGAACAAGTAATTGACATAGATGAATCAGCAAACTGACCTTTTGCTGATGATCTTTTAGCCTATAAAATTTCATTTCAAGAACAAGTGTGATTGATTGTCTGTATATTTCATTGTCTAAACAATTTGATCAAATTTTACAAGTACTAGCGGACATTTAGTTACATTGCTATGCTTCTATATGTTTCAAGATTTTGCTTCAGGTAATAAAGAGGGAAAGAGGAAATTCCGAGAATTAGTTAATTTCTGTTAGCTTTCTCTTTCAATATTGTAGGTGTAGCAGCTTAACTGTCGCGTTCAGTACCATATTTCCTTGATATTGATATTCCAGATCTTGTAGAGTTTACAGAATATAAGCAGAAAAATTAGTTTGAAGACATAAATATATATTTTTTAATTATAATATTGTATTCATAAATTAGAAGCTTTTCACTCAGAGATCTCTTTCACCCCTAAACATCCTCTCTTTGATGGAAGTTCGAAAAACTGTGCAGAATTCTTGATTTTGCGCATCACTAACCTTAGAGGAACAAAATGAACTACAATTGGATAGGTTGAAGGAAACATAAATGGCGGTATAATCCATACTTCTGGACTCTCATCTCCAAATATTAGAAATCTCTTGACTAAACAATCATCAACAACAAAAGATAAGAAGACAATTTCTCATTCTTGAGATCCCAGGCTTTTCAAATCCTGGTTTGCTGCTCTTCCAGAAGATCAGAAAGGAAATTTACTAAAGAAAAACCAAAAGAAAGAAGAATTTATCATCTCCTAAAAGACTTTACTGCATATCTACCAGCTTTTGGTATGCTTTTTGACTAGAATAATTATATGTCAGATAATGACAAGAACACTTGGAAGTACAACGGTAACAACAACAGCTACAACAATGATTATGCTGATGATAACTAATATGAAAAATCTCATTATCATGAAAAATTCATGGGACCTAACGAACATCTAGACAGGCAGATCAATAAGATTCAAAATATGTAATAAGAAAAAAGGGAGTGGAGGTTGAGTAGAGTTCTAGCTAGCATGAAACTTTATAAGACAATAGGATTAACATATCTAAAAAAATGAAAAAAGAATGAACAAGTTAAGGTCCCATAAATCAAAGTACTAAAATTCAACTTGTCATAGAATACAGAACTGTGCTTGGTTTTATTCTTTGGCAAAAAACATCGTTATGGCAATGCCAAAATCATGCACAAACCAATTTAGGAGATTAAGGCACTCAATAGAAATGCCATCGAATATAGTCTTTGCAATCTGCAGCATCACATGGAAACAAGTAAACCTTCTCAAGAGCTAATATTACTCACAGTGATCGCTGTCTTGCCTCCATGAGTAGAGAGCTTCAAGAAACTGCCGGAAACTCTATTCGCCTAATGTTAGAACTCTTGTAAACTGCATATCACCATATGTAGAATCAAAGATCAAAAGCCAGATCATATATCATGGAAAAAAACATCGTGAAAGCCACATTTAATTACATTTACAGTTTTTTAGGAAGAAAACATAAAATGACGTCAAGAACAACGGTGCCTTTGGTGAGAAAGACACAGAATCATAGTAAACAAGTTCCAGAGAAACTAAAACAACAACAGAAGAGAATAGCAAACCCCACCTGTGAATTTAACATGCATACATCAAATTATTAGCCCAGAAGCAGAATGAGAAAGAACAACCCGATGATGACCAAAAAGTTCGAGAAAACATGATCATGAGAGATAGAGATAGAGAGTACTGGTTGTTTAAAAATGGCTGAGATAGGCTGGAAATGGTAGAATAAAAAATGATGGAAAAGGTGAGAGCTGGTAGAGAGTAGAGCAATGCAGGGAGAGTCAATATAGACTAACGTCCATTCCAATTCTCCTCTTTTTTAAGTCTCTTTCTACTATATAGGTATGTGTGTGCGTGTCCCTCTCCCTCTCTGTCTGTGTATATATAAATATATATATATATATATATATATATATATATATAGTTTATGACATTTGCTGTCAATTATATTATGTTGAAACAGAGACACCAAAGAATTTCAAGTTGGTTGTCAACTTTGCTTTGCTTCAATTTCTATTCACTAACCCCCCCCCCACCCCCACGCCCCTGCGCCCCCCCCAGGTCTTAATCTTCATACATAGAATGATGCAGTACATCCAAATTTGTGTTGCATTTTGTTTCTTTCCTTGCAAAATTCCATTTTTAATTCAAAGATGTTCCTTAAGATCTTCTCAGAAATATCTGGTTCCATTTTCTGTGTAAATTTAACCTTAAAAATCTTACATATCATGTGAAGAGGTAAAGCTGTATTATCAAAGAAAATGATGAGCAAAAGTTTCTGAAATTCTATCTTAGAAGCCAATGCATTTTTTTTAATGTTTCAAAGCTTGAATATATATGGTGGAGGTAATAAAATTTTCTGCGAGTTTTTCTCAATGGAAATTATTTGAAAAAATGATTTTTTTTCATTCTTGGTATAGAAGAAATAAGTGAATATTCCCATCATTCCCCATTCCTTCTGTGCCTTTCCACAAATCACAAAGGTGCATTGAGAACTCAGTTGTAAATTGGATATAACACTTATTATTCTCCATTGATAAAATAGATATATATATAATTGAAATATCATCTTCCATTTTATTCTCTATGTAGGTGATGACAATTTTTTTATTCTTATATTTGCTTGGTCTTTGAAAGTGGTTGAGAAGGGTGGAACTAGAAACCTTAAGAAAATGACATTGACATTATCTTGCAAAGATATTTGAAGACACAAAATATTTCAAGCAGAAGCCAAATTCTGATATATGGACAAAGCTATTGTATGATAAAACTTTCTATATGTTCTCTGCAAAGCAAAATTCAGGTTCTCAAAATATGGTTCTTTTGTTCCCTATGATTGCTTTTCACCCATTATATCTACAGCCTTTTTTTTAAAACTTTTTTACAATCACTAAGAAAATCAAACGAATAAAACCGGTATTTTCTATTAAAGAAAAATTTATTCAAAGGGAGTATGAGTATTGCATGTTGTTATTTCAATTTTTAAGTATAATAGTAGCTGGATTAGGTTAATGAAAAGAACTTGTCTTGTTGATGATGTTTATGGATTTAGATTGTTGATTAACTAGTCATATCTTACTTACCAACAGAGAAATGTTACCATCTTCTCTAACTTACTGTTAGAATTCTCTCAAAATGGATGGAATGCTGTTAAATCAAAAACCAATTAACATTAATCACTTCCCTCTTATTCACCAAAAAAAATAAAAAATCACTCCCCTTTTTGGACAATAAATTTTGTAGTTTGCTTAAAGTTGTGTCCATTTCTCTTGTAATAATGGCTACTCAGACATGAAGTCAAAAGCTTCTCAATCTCTTTTTGGCTGTTTTTCAATAGTATGATTATAAGCAACCTTTCCCTTTTCAATTGCCTTATGTAAGATTTGCAGAAGTTGCATTATTGCTGAGTGATCCATACCTTTTCATGGACTCATCCAACACTTCTTTTTCTTCTTTTCTTTTTGGCTTATAATGTTTTTCCACGTCTGATCATTCTAGTAGCTTCTTTTAGATCTTCTCAAGTAAGATTAGAAAGTGAAGATATTTTCTTTGTCTGCATTAGTAAATCCTTTTACGTTTTTATGTTGAATAATGATGTGCCAAATGATCACTTTTCATCTTCACACTGTTGTTTAGTGTAAATTATATTCTTGATTTCTATGTTAGTAATTAAACAGTGGATTTCTATTTTTATTTGTGTGATAATTAAGTAGATAACATGGGATTATTGATTACCTCTAAATTCTTACTCCTTCAAATGGAGGTATGAGCTAAATTAGTTCAACTTCTGTATAATAACTTCCAAATCTCTATATTTTAATAGATTTTCTTATAGCGTCATTTAAAAGTAATCGAAGCAAAAGTGAAATGAAAAAGAAATAGACAATTAAGAAAGACATGGAAAATAACCTTATGAATAAGTTTGCCAAAAACAAACAAAAAACAAAAGGTTATAATTAACGTTTTTTATGTTTCTTTGAAAAATAAATAAATGAATGAGATTGAGAGGGTGGGGGTAGAAGATCCTCTTGACCCATCTTTTCACAAAAAAACCTCTCCTCTCCACCTTCTATAAGAATCCAAGGAAAGAAGTCAATTCATTAGGTAGAAGCGGATAAAGACATAAAAAAAAAGTCACTAAAACTTGATGGATCAAATGAAGATAAAAAAATCATATTTAACTACTTACTAATCATGACTAACAAGTAATTTACTTGCAAAATTGAAGTCTTAACCGACCAGAAAGAATCTGAAAGTGGAATAAAAAAAAAAGAAAGAATTTGAAAGAGAGAAACTGCCACAAGCATCCACACTTGTCTCTACTCTATGCAGCCCCATATGCCTGTCTTTGTTTGGCAAAAACCCCCCAAAGTGGGGCATTTCAATATCAGTCCATCCTTGCACCTATCGCTACGTTTCTCTTCCTTACTCCATCCCATGCATTATACTCCGAAGATTTGGTATACTACATTTGTACGTATAATTACACCTTATGTAGTCGGCAAAAAAAAAAAAGATATTCTAATAATGTTCACCAGATGAATCATATGGCAACAACAGACAAATAAATTTTTCGTTTTTATACATCAACAGATGAAAGGAGAGGGGAAGTGGCGCATTTACTTTCCTTAGTGAAAGTAATACATTTACTTTTTTTTTGTTTGAATGGAAGTAAAGTAAATTTCTAAAACTAGATGAGGTTGTACTCTTATTAAGTGTAACGAAGAGTGAGATTGGATAAAGTTTAGATTTGAAATTTTATGTGTTAGATTTTATAAAAATGAATTGTTTGTAAAAGAAAAAATGAGATTTAAAATAAAAATTTTAAATTGAGTTTCGCAATAAAATCCAATCCAAATACAACCGAAATAATAAGGAAAAGAAAGACAACGAGGTATGTACTTTGTTTTCAAAGCTAAGCAAGTCCCAAGCATGACCAGCAGTGGTTTTAGGGGTATACTTCCATGGAAAACAAAGAATATCGGAATTTCAACTTTGACAATAAATCTTTTCTTGGACATTTCTTTGAATCTAAAGCTAGTTTTCTCATTTCAATTTCTTGGACCACTAATAAATGATTTCCTTCATATTAATTAGTCTTCAAGGAAAACAAGTATTCCTTCGTCCACAATTGAATATCCATATATCATTTTTAAAATATCCATAACTGAATATATATGTCTGTTTTTTTAAATAGTTATATATTTTATCTAAAATTTTACTAATAACATTTTTAATTTAAGAGAAATAAGTTCCGCGCTAACACAAGAGTCTCAGTACTAACCTCTTTCACTCTCTTGATTAAGGAATTTAAGTTTTACTAACATGTAGATCATACAATTAATCTATTTAATTAATAAGCATATAATTTTCTATAGTCAAATTACTCTCATTAATTTTGTAGTAAATCAAAATGGGACGTTAAATTATGGACTTAAGGAGTATATAAAAAGAATAAATTAAACAAACCCAAACTAGGAATTCAATTTTGATCTTTGAATTGGCAGTTTCTTTTTTCTCTTTTTCCTTTTTTTTTGTTTCTATTCTAGATTTTCTTTTCAATGGACGAGGTTTTGTATTAATTAATCAGATTCTCTTGTTAGCAATGTTAGTTTAGCAGGTCACCCACTTTGACTTTCTTCTTGACATATGATTGGTATCTTGATAATATCCAAATGCTTCTTGTAGAACTACAAGTATTCCCCCTCTCCCCACCCCCACCCCCTTTTTTTCTTTCTTTCGTTTGTCCTTAAAAAAATAAACAAAAAAATCTATTAATTACTCATCGTCCCTTAAAAAAAAAAGCACACAACAGTTGAACTGTTATTGCAATCTGCATTACTTTCATCGCTTTTATGATTTTCTGTGAAGAAATTTTTAATTACGTATTTCAACTTTTTTTAAGGCTTTTTTGATTTTCTGTCAAGAAACTTTTAATTGTGTATTTCAACTTTTTTTAAGTTGTTTCCATTTTGAGGAATTATTTAAGTAGTTTGATTTATAAATCATATTGAAAGAACTTTGAGATAAACTTTCTCTTACGTAAGAGATTCTATGAGTGCGATTCTCAGGTTAATCTTACTAATCGATAGAAATAATGAATGCTCTAAGCAATAACAAATGACAAATTTGAAAGGGGCACTTTATATTCCTTTTCATTAATGTAGTTTAAAATGTGGTCGGGACGTAGCTGGTAAGAAGGTCAAGTTCAAGAAGTTAGTTGCCAACCGCTGTGGTTTCGTTCTTTATCTCCAATAACAATTCTAGATGGTGATGACAACTCTTTTTTTGTACTATTCAATTGCTTCTAGATCAACCAAGAACAGGTAAGGTATTGTTGTTTACTATCTTAACCCAAAAAGAAATTAAGAAAATAATGAAATAATGAGAAAATAATCAATTTAATCCTCAAATTTAAAAATCGGACACCATGATTTAAAAAAAAAAAATCTATCATTATAGACCCCAAAGAAGTAATATGTTACTACTAACAAGCTCCCACTTAACGTCCTCATGCTACAAACACATACGCTCCAATTGAGAAAAAAAAAAAGAAACTGGATCTAAAAAGAATTAAAACACATATACTTGTAACATGAATATATTTTGCTAAAAAACACGTAGACTATCTATTTTGTCCTCTGAAAACAATGTGAATTTTTCAACTAAAACGTGAGGCGAAATATCCTTCTAGGAGCTTATTGCTGGTGCATAACTTCTTTGAAGATCATAATAACAGAAAAAAAAAAAAACTGTTGGAACTATATTATGTCAAGCTCGAAAGTTTTAAGGACCAAATTAGTCATTTTTCTTAAAAAATTATTGAACTAAAAGCAACAATCAAATCCTATGTAAGCTCAAAGCAAATGGTCAAAAGATTCATAACAAAACGATTAACAACTAGCTAAAAGTATCTAATTGACAAACTGAGGGCAGTACTGATGCAAACTGGAGTATAACGGCAGTTCTTGCTTCCGTTTCCCCAAAATTACACCCAAAAATAATCTTCATTTTATTGCTGCAGTTCAAATTCTTACAACCACATCTATATACTGTCTCTTTGTCAAAGAAGTTAGAATTAACATCTGAATACTTTCAATGTACTTAAACATAGAACAGGAACCAGCCTCAAATATCTCAATCACCTTCAGAAAAAAATTATGACTATTTTCGTTCCTGAGGGCTTTTCTTCTTTACAGCCCTTTCACCATCTGATCTAGGCTCAAAAACTTTATCGCCTTTCAACACTAAAGACATAAATAATGTCTTGAAACCATCTAAACAGCCTTATTCAACTTTCAGAATCAGAGCTTTTATTCTCTTTAGGTGGAGCAAGTTGTCTGCTAAGTCGAGATATTGTCCAAGGATCCAAGGGTGCTCTCTGTGCTGGTTGGGGAGTTGGAGGCTTTGCTTGTCTCAGTTCATCCTTTCTATCTATAAACCTGCAAAGTAAAGAAACATTCTTTTGTCAACCAATGAGAGAGGAGAGAGAGAACAGAGAGACAGAGTCAATACAGTGACTTTCCTGCAAAGCCTATAATATCTGCTTATCTGTCTAAAAGTCATCTTATTCTTTCCCAACAAGACAGTAACCATAAGATCTTTTATTCCTCTAAGAAGCAAATAACCAGGGAAAAAAAGGGTTTCAAAAGCCAAAGAAAATAAACAAGGGGAAAAAGTGAAAAAGGTTGTTGGACAAATTTCAGAAGCCCATCGTTAACTAGATTCTTTTCGTTGATATGAACTACAAACTATGAAGCCAATATTTTATTTACTCCTTCCTTTTTTACCCTTTTTTTTTTGGGGGGGGGGTAGATGTAGGAGAGTTTGTGAAATACGATACTTGGGAAAAAACTGAACTGTTAGCCAACTCCTTTGGAACCTAGTGGACCTTAATTTGGGTATGCATGATCAGTGATAGTTTTCCATAGGAGAATAAGAGCTTCTCAATCCATGTAATTAGCAACAAGCCCACAGTGATGGAGTGAGAATCTTACTCAATATAGGCCATTGGTGCTGCATCTCCAACTCGTATTCTAGTTCGAAGTACTCTTGTGTATCCACCGGCTCTATCTCTGTAAAACGCCCAAAAAAAAAAATTCACCATCTAGTATTGACCAAAAATCCACAAATAAAGCAGCACATTAAACTAGATCTAAAATTACTTGTATCTGTAAGCCAATTCTGTAAACAGCTTGTGAATGACATCATCTCCCCGCACAAAAGCAGCAGCACGTCTTGCAGCACAAAGTGTACCCTACAATAGTTCACAAATGTTGTCAAAACACAAGGACACATGCTGAAACACAGAGTCCTTAAATCCTAGGATCCTATACCATGGTAAATCTTTTATAACCAAAATGCAGGGGAGGCAAAAAATTCTGAACAATAGATGCCTGTTCATCATCTCATTTCTGATTACAAAGTTCTACCTCAGGCATAGCCATTATTCTAGTCCATTTATTTCAAGACAGAGAGGGTCAAGGTAGAAAAAGTTGAGCTACTCATAAGCAACTTCAGCTCAAGCATGAATCATGCCTAGATTTGGCTTAGCCTGACTTTTCTTGAACCTAAGCTCAAGTTACTAACAACAATCAATTGAAACCACTGATGCAGTTACCTTAGATATTCTGCATGTATGGTAGTTTCACATATTTTATTTATACAAGCACCAACTAAAGCTCAAACAATGAACTAGTGATCTATCACAAAATGGTCTCCAGCTCAATTAAGGAACCTGTTCACAGAAGCCCGTGCAGTATAGTTGCTTAAGGTATTCAAAGAACGTGCTCGACACGTACAAAGGCCAACAGTAACCAGGTATGTGTCTGTGTATGACAAATTCTGTTCATGATGGGTGTACATCCCCTCTGACATAAATATTTAAGTGAGAACGGATATAATGGACCTGCACCAGCCAAGATTTTTCCACCTAAATATGGGGAACAGGTAGAGAAGTTGCCTCAAATCACATTCCTTATAAGATTCTTTAGTTGAACCAAAGTCCAAGCAAATGTAGCCTCGTGTTAGTTCAAGTTATTTGAACAAGTACTGTCCCATGGTGTGCATTTCCCTAGACGTATTGAACAGAAATAACACACTTCATACTACCCAAGCCCATTTTTAACAAAACCGTGGAAAAGTTCAGAAAGAATAATCTACTTTGTCAGTTAGGAAGCAAGGAGAGAGATGGAGGAATGAAGACCACTTCTAACCCTTCTCCCTCTTCTCATCCTCAATAGGCAAATAAATGGAGAGAAGTTATGAAGCTTGCAGCAAAAATCTTTTTCTAGGACACACTTTGTCCGTAAGACCATGATCATACAGCTCTTACAAAAGAATAAATGGCATATCAGCAAAACCTCCTAAAACTTGAGAAGACCATCAGCTACAAACACAAAGAAGATGACCATTTGACATAGAATTTTTGTTGACATATGTACCCTGCCATTTTTAATGTTATTCTCTTTCCAAATAAGTTCATAAACGCTTCTCAAAATAAAGAACCAAAATTTATCATAAAACAAAGTTTGTCCCCAGAATCTCCACAGATTAAGAGATCAATCTTGTCAATAAAATATTACTTAATTGGTGTATAACAGCAAAACGTAGAACTCCTACATAAGTCTATGACCAAAAATGTATTTACAAAAAAATTACCTACCTCTTTTCCCAGCTGCACCATGTTGTCTGCAAGCCTACGAATCTCCTTAGCCTAGGATGCAAATTAAAGCAGCAAACAGAATAAGTAACTGTAAGTGGATTACACCAGTAACAACAGTAGCACAAGTAAAAGGTGTCACTTTGGCAGACCAACGGTAAAAGAATCCAATCACAACTACTCTTGTTATCAATTGAAAATCATTGCCTCTGGATCATTAAATTGATAAAAGCTATCCGGTAGTAAATCAAGAATGCCTTCCCGCAATGTAATTACATTGCACAGGAAAACTTGACTCTACTGAATCATACTTAAAGAACCAAATTTGCACAAATTTCAGCTACTCAAAACCGAACAGAGAAACTCAAAAAGAAATGCAAAAGGATGCAGAAAACTATTTTATTCTGAAAATAAATCCCAATAATTCGTCCATAAAAATCCATAAAATGCAGAATGAAAAAAACACCTCCTGCCAACTCAACTGTACAATGAAAGACATACCTTGGCAACTGTAGTTTCAATCCGCTCGTGCTTCACTAATTGCGAGACCATTGTCCTGATAGGAACGAATCAAACTACCTCAAAAACAGATAAAATTTATAGAAAATCAAATTGAAATATAACCAAATCATAGGCAAACCTAAGCATGGACATCCGATGACCAGTCGGCCGATTGAGCTTTCTAAATTTAGTCATTTTTCCTAATGCTAAACGAAAACAAACGAAGAAGAAGAAACGGAGATGGTCAGAGTTAGAGCCGGAAATGATAAACCCTACCAGGGTTTTTCAGAAGACGAAGAAGAAGGTAATGTGAAGGGGGTAAGAACTGGAAATAAACCCTAAAATCGACGACCGCTGTAAGGAAACAAATCTGGATTCGTATTCTTTTGGGCTTTTGGATTTTCATTTGGGCCGGACCATTTAGGGATAAGAGACGAGGTTGAAATGGGTCGAATATGTTTAAAGTAATAGCCAGACGGGCCATAATATTCCTTTGGCACGTTTGGAAGACGTCACCGTGATTCATACCTAAAAACCTAAGAAGGTCGAATTTTTTGGTCTCCTTGATATCCAGAGCGGGTTATTATCTGACTAATCTAGCGTGAAAGATTTGAAATACAGGGGCTCGAGCCTAGAAGTTCTACGGTATAAGACTGACTATAAAAAATTGTTGTACTTTGGGTGACTCGAACCCACATCCCTTACTTGGCAAGCCTGGTGGAGAACGCAGGGGAAGGGCCAATTTGACCAATACTCCTTAGTCGAGAAGTTCGAATCTGCTATTGTGCTTTCTTCTCATTTTTTATTTTATTAATTAAATTATCATATTACAATTCTTACTTTTAAAAAATATGTAACTTGTAAAAAAAATGAGGAATCATAAGGTGGAAAGTACAAGACATGATAACTTTTTATAAATTTTTTAATTTTTTCATTTTGTATATACAAAAACAGCACTAATGGTTGCGGATGGAAAAGTTCATGCAAATGTTAGGTGGATAGCCATAAAGAAATAATTGAGCCAAACTATGAGCAAGTAAATTTGCCGAGCGCTTTACAAAATGAACAAAGTCGTATAAGTGAGATACTAAAGTTCTACTGAGATGAATAATATGTCATGTAATAGAAAGAGCATCAGAATCACTGCCAATGCAAGTAACTAGCGGTAGCCCAAAATGAAGCTTGAGAGTCATGGTGCTACTTCTCCAAAATATAAATGCTATTTGTAGGACGGTTTTATTAATATAAAATGATTTTTAAATAATTTTAATTTTTTTATTATTCAAACACTGTATAAGATTTATAAATTTACTACATTATACTTATTTCATTCATTTTGTAATAATCACTATATAGTACAGTTTAATGAATAATTAAGATTCATTATTGTATACAAATTGTGTTGATATTAAAGTAAATTATATTAATTTAAAATTTTTAAAAAATAAATGAATACGGTATCGCACCAAAATCTGGCACTCTACTCTCAGATTGTTCTAGGGCAACACCCCACCTAGGTGCCAACAATTTGAATGTTGGGCGCATAGCTCGGGCGCCCAACTATTTTTTTCAATTTTATTTTATTTATTTGTTTTTGATTTATTTATATTTTATTTTAATTTTTTATTTATTTAATAGTTATTTATTTTTAATTTTTAATTGAATTTTTTATTATTTTATTATTATGTAAATAGTTTTATTAAATAAAAATATTTATTTGATAGTAGTGTTATAATTCTCTTAAATTAATTTATTATTAATTTGTATTAATGTTTTTATTTTTATTTTAGAAAGACATAGCATTTGAAGATAAGGTATTATGAGAAAATTTTAAAGAGTTTTTTCACATAAATTCTCGATTTCCTACCAGAGAAGCATTACAGGAGTGGGTGACAAATGTTGATAGTCCATTAAATATATTCTTCACAATTCTATTTTCAAAGAAAAATAAAGGTGGAAGTAGAAAAGGTAGAGTATGCATCGGTTGTGAGAGATATGGTAAATACAAATAGATGAAAGCTAACACTATCAAAAGGACTAGCAAATAGACCACAACCAAGAAATGTAATTGTCTTTTTCTACTAAAAAGAGTAGGGATAGAGGACGGTAGTTTGCATTTAGTTATTTAAGAAGGTCGACACAATCATACTCTTGGTTGTTATCAGCAGAGACATCCATCGGCTACTTAATTGACACTAAAACAACTCAAAGAAATTCATGAACTGACAAGATGTCACGCAAAAGTTACTAATAAATGATGTAGCTACACAGACTTCAATGAAAAGTATCTAGAATGAGCGAACGAAGATTAAAAAGGAAGACTTGGGAGGCCTATCTATAGTGCAGTACTGGATAGATAATCACTATCACACCGGCATAGGGAGATCCTAGGGACGAATGTTCACAGCAATGTCTTATTCGCGCATCTCTCATAAGTTGATATGGTATGCATATTTCCATATGTGTTGGTCATGGATTGCACCTATAAGACCAATCGATACAAGATGCCATTTTTTGAGGTTGTTGGAGTGTTGCCAATTGGCCATAATTTTTGTGTAGCATTTGGATTTCTAAGAAACGAGAAGGAATGTAGCTACATATGAGTTTTATCTCAATTAAAGATGTTGTTTGACATATATAACATGTCTTTTGCTATTATCACTGATCGAAAATTGGGACTTATGATTGCTCTTACTGTTACTTTTTTGAAAGTCCCTCATCTTTTGTGCAGGAGCCACATAGCAAAGAATGTGGAGAATAGAGTTTTATACATGACTAAAAACAAGAAAATAGGAGTTACATTTCCTCAAGGAGTTTGGAATAAGATCATGGAATCTTATAACATAGAACAATATAATTATCGACTATAGAAGATCCGCACTAAATGGGAACAATTTCTCACTTTATTGGACTATATTACAGAGACTTGGCTGCAACCCTGTTCTATTAAATTCTATCATGCTTGGACCGATGATATTCTACATATGGGTTGCCTAGGGTAGAGAGCCAACATTCATCATTAAAGGATATCCTACAGTTTTCTATTGGCAATTTTGATACAATGTGGGGCGAGATAGACACGTTGGTGAATCAGCAAATTAGTGAAATCAAGAAGGCATTCAAACACTCTCTTTATATGAATCTTCACGACGCCACAAGCAATAAAGTGTTACAAATACTATCTGGCAAGATTACACATTATGCTATGAAGGCAATGCTAAAGGAACATAAGAGGATAGGTGAGATTGATACAAATACGGAACGTTGCGATTGTAGTTTGAGGAGAACATGTGGCTCAACCATATCACCATATCTTATGGTACCCTTATAGAAGGTCATTGATATGGATGTTTTATAAATCACTGTTGTATGGCATATATGTCACCTACACAAAAATAATCAATAATGGTGAATACTATTATTTAAAAAAGATAAATATTAAAATTATAATTAATTAATTATTAGTACCTGATTTAGTATCGGAGTATCTAACTGTTTCATATAGTGTAGAAGCTTGTTCTAAGACTTCTAGAATCTCTTCTCGCATCCCCATCTCATGGCTCTCAGGAGTTTGGAGTCCCAATTACGATAGACAAGTGGTGCGAATATCAAAAAATACTTATAAACCCACGTTTGTAGTAAAGTAAAATAGTTAGCCATCTGCTGGGACCCAATCCTTGTTGCTATTCCCAATTAACAATATAATAGTGCTAGGGTAGCTAATCCTCATGATAATGACCCAACTTGTACAATATCCTTGATAGTTGTCCAGAATTTGATAGGGGACACCTTGTCTTTAAACTTATCTACGAACAAGGTACATCCAAGTAAGTGAGCAAAAAATTCTCGCCCCGTGAACATGGCATTTTGAAGTATATAAGTGCACTGGTGTTGTATTACCGAAAATTTAACTTTAAACTTTGAGGCTACTGTTTACTTAGGCCAAACATGCTAGCAACATCCAGTACTATCTCACTCCGCTCTTGTATCACTTGTAAGGGTAATCCGTTGACAAGAATATGTAGGATCATCTAGATGTTATGTAGTGTGACAATCATCTCTCCAAATGGCATATGAAAACTATTTGTCTTTGGGTGCTATTGCTTCACGAATGCTGATAGTAGAGACATGTTTAAGTGCTTACACATTCAATTTTGTAGGTGGCTATTAGTGTTGATTGTTCCACCCACTCTCGTACCTCTTCATTAAGTAAACTCTTTAATGTCCATCGTGTTAGTGTACCATAACACCCATGATATGTAAGAACTCCCCGCTCCTGTTAAGAGACATAAATATTAATATTAAAAATTTAAGATATTAAAAAGAAAACAACAAAACTAGTTAAGCAAACGTACCTCATTACAATAAATAACAGAAGCAACATGGCCGCCAAAGCTAAGTAACAAACAATGATCCTGTGGACCGCCCTTTGGCTGGTCATTGAAGCATCCACTCATATGTATGCCCAGATTTACGATTATATCCATGTTGAGCCTTATTCTTGATTTTGATCCTAACTTGGTCATCGTGAAGTGGTTCTAAAATTTTAACAATTGTTGCACGAGGATGCCAGAATTCAACATACGAGCATCGAAAGAAAGATCTGTGCTATGTCCACTCCTACACCGTTCTTGAGGCATAGCAGATGATATCATGCCTTGCCTTCTAGAAAATTGAAAAAAGGCTCTTCCCTTTGTCATGTCTGATAATAGGACTGTGTGAGTGTGTAGCATTTGGAGGAAGGTATCCTGAATATTGACTTTGAGAAACGTCCTCATCTGACTCATTGGATATCACATCCTTTTCCTATGACTTGTTTCCAAGAGGAGAGTCAAATTGCATAGGATTCGTACTGCCCATACTATCTGGTGGTACTGTAATAGGAAAGTATTGGGTTGTAACTAGGGCTTTCAACGGGTCCAAACGGGCTTGGGAGACCCTGTCCCAGACCCAGACCCGATTGACTGTCAAGGGTACCAGTCCCGACCCAATTACCCGACGGGTCTTAATAAGTTAGACCCTACCCTACCTGATAGGGTCTTGGTTCGGGTCCTGGTAGACCCGATAAAAATTATAAAAAATAAAGAAAATATAGTAAAAAAATAATTCAAATGTCATGTTATAAACTTAAAAAAAAACAAACTTGATATCTTCTAACACAATCTTTAAATCTACTTATTGACCAAAAAAAAGCAAAATGTCTTAAACTCAGAAAATACAAATTCAATCATTGGAGGAGTACATTAAGCAAGATTATAAACTCGAAGAATCAATGCTCATACACAAAAGATTGACTAATGTCTCTCTTAATCTCATTATCTGCGAAGACCAAGTCAGAGATGCTTGTGGTTGACCAATAGCGGAGCAAGAAGAATGCTGCGGAAGAAACCATGAATAAAGAGGTTAAGAAGAACGGGAGTCGGGCAAGTGATGTGAAAAGTGAGTTGCAGCAAGGTATTGATGTGATGTCCCAATCCCGCATGAGATAATTATAGGTAAATCTAGGCACCTCAGGACAGAATTTAGAATAGAAGTAGCGCTAAGCGCCCAGAATAGAATCATTGGCCTAGGACCAAACCGTTCTGATACCATAATGTCAAGCCCCATGCCAGCGGGCCCGAGTGCGCGACTCATAGGCTTGGCAGTACCCACGAGCAACTACTTGGCAACCGTCCTCACTATGCCAAAATGGATATCCCAAGTTGACAATGGGTACTTAGGCTCATGCTTATATACAGAGCACTTTACCTATAGTTATCTCATGCAGGATTGGGGCATCAAATCAATAGCTTTCTGCAACTCATTTTTCACATCACTTGCCCGACTCCCGTTCTTCTTAACCTCTTTATTCATGGTTTCTTCAGCATCATTCTTCTTGCTCTGTATATAAGCATGGCTCTAAGTACCCATTGTCAACTTGGGATATCCATTTTGGCATAGCGAGGACGGTTGCCAAGTAGTTGGTTGTGGATGCTGCCTAGCCCATGAGTTTGGCGCTCGGGCCCGCGAGCACGGGGCGTGATATTATGGTATTAGAGCGAGGTTTGGCCCTAGGCCAATGATTCTGTTCTGGGCGCTTAGCTCTAATTCTGTTCTAAATTCTGTCCTGAGGTGCTTAGCGATGACGCTAGGGCCTTAAGGGAGGTGTATGTGATGCCCCAATCTCACATAGGATAACCATAAGTAAGTGCTCTGTATATAAGCATGGGATAACTATAGGTAAAGTGCTCTGTATATAAGAATGGGCCTAAATATCCATTATCAACTTCGGATATCCATTTTGGTATATTGAGGACGGTTGCCAAATAGTTGGTCGCGGGTGCTGCACGCCCATGAGTCTCGCGCTCGGGCCCGCGGGCACGGGACGTGACATTGTGGTATCTGAGTGATTTGGTCCTAGACCAATGATTCTGTTCTAGGCGCTTAGTGCTAATTCTGTTCTGAATTCTGTCCTGAGGTGCCGAGCGAGGACGCCATGGCCTTAAGGGGGTGATGCCCCAATCTCGCATGGGATAACTATAAGTAAAGTGCTCTGTATATGAGCATGGACCTAAGTATCCATTGTCAACTTGAGATATCCATTTTGGCATAGCGAGGACGGTTGTCAAGTAGTTAGTCGTGGGTGCTGTCAGGCCCATGAGTCTTGCACTCGGGCCCGCTGGCACGGGGCGTGAAAATTGAAGCTGCTTCGTCCTCTTGAGTCTCAACGAGCGGAGTGGTGGCCAGGAATAGGATGATTGAAGAAAACAAGGAAGTTGCTAGGGTTAGAGGTTTAAGAGTTTAGGAATTATGATATAATTTGTGAATCATTCACCGTTGGATCAAAACACATCTAACGATTGTAAAAAATTAAATATATAAAATATTTATTATTAAAAATTTAATCGGGTCTCGGGTTTATCGGGTCCGGAACATTGGGTACCGTACCCATCCCCATTTAGCATATATATTATCGGGCCCGGGTCTGGGTCAGGTAAATGTTATTCCGTACCCGATCTTATCGGGTTGGAATCGGGTCGGGTCCGGGTAAACCTGACCAATTGACAGCCCTAGTTACAACTATTGGAAGCGGAGTGGATATGCTCTAACTAGTAACTTGCCATGAATCTACAACTTTTTTACCCTTATTGGCTCTCTATGGCTAGGGGTGTGCATAATTCAGAGAAAATTTACACACCGAACCGAACCGAATTATAATTCAATTTTCAGTTTGGATATTAGGGATATAATTTCGGGTTCGGTTCGGGTTGTATTATCCAAAATAATAATTCGGTTCGTGTTCGGGTTGAAGACTCTTCAGCCCGAACCCGAACCGAAACCGATATTTTTTTTAAAAAATTGCCCTTTAAGGGCTAAACCTAATAATAGTGAACTAATTTTTTCTCTGCCGTCTTGCCTCTTGCGTCTTCTCTGCCGCCGCAAACTCTTCGTCTCTGTGCAAATCTTGAGGAAGCACTCAAATAGCATACAAGCCGCCTACTTTTCGTCTCTGTGCAAATCTTGGGGAAGCACTCAAATAGCATACAAGGCCAATTTCACAGGTAACTCACCAACCCTTTTCCTCTGTGCAAATCTCTGGGATGGAGCAATGAGAGATGAAGACTGATCCGCTGGATGCCATCTCTCTGTCTTCTATGAATTTTCTCTATTTTTGAAGGTGAAAATGGGGTTGAATCTCTGCTTATTTATACAGCAGGGAAGCTGGGGTTTGTCTTCCATACGACACACTTGAATTAATATGCAATTTATAAAATTAAATACTAAGAACATTAATTAATTTTATGATTTACCTATATATGTTGATTGCCTATATATTTCTTATTTTTTTATTTTTTCTATAGAAGATAATGCCAATGCATATAGATTAGAAATTTGTTCCTTTTCATTTTTCATATACTTGAAGGGAAGGATACATCTCTTGTAAGAAAAATTCCTTGCATCCTTGAGGCCAATTACTGTGGCAAGAAAACTTGTTTACAACAAAGTGAGAGTTGCAATAGTTGTAACAGTAAGTACATACTTGCTGCCAAATATTTATGGAGGTTCAAATTGATGTTCATGGAATTTTATATTTATGGAGGGAAAGTATACGCGAACCAAGAAAATAAAATATGCATGTCATTCAAAGCATTAATTAGACAGGACAAACATATGCACTAACACAAATCTAATAGCCCATGAAGCAAACTGGCCAGGCTTGCAAAGGGTTTCATCGTTCTCATGTCCTCTCAATATTGTCCAACTCTTCCCACCAAAAGATCCCTGAAATGTCATGCATAAGGCTTCTGTCATATCTCAACTTATAAATTCAAGACATTCCGCTGTGTGTTTGCATATTTATTGCATGTATCTGTAACACACACAGGTTTATAGCAAATATTTTTACCTCAAAATTCCAAAATCTCATGAAGGCCCTTGATCCGTCCTGCCTCAATGTGTAATAGTTGCACATAAGCTGCATCAACCATGAAAATTGATAATTATGTTCCTATTAAGAAATTAATTGGGAGAAGACTGGGCTATTTTTGCCGATTATTAGAATACAATCTCTCTTTATTTCTAGCTTCCAGTGTCCTCAAGGATCATAGTAAACAAGCATTAATTAATTATCTGAACAAAAGACATTGAGTTTCTAAGAAGAATTATTAATTCAAAACCCTAGTTCTACACTTGTTCATAACATTATCAACTATGAAATCCATGTCGAACCATAGACACGACACCCCATTCCCATTCTCTCTTAATCCACATCTGTCACAGACATTTTACTCAATCCTCATCACCTTCCACCCAAAACCAAAATTTGTAACATATAAATAAATAATACAAGAGTGCAATTAAACTAGTTTCAAATCTCAAGAATTCCTTTTCATTTTTTTTATGCATATTCTTTTCTTTTTTGCCTTTTTTTAATTATTTGGATTGGTTTAGGTTAATTAGTATCCTTTTTTCTTGAAGGATGACAGATCAAGCAGATAGTTTTGAAATGAATAAAGGAAATTATACGAGTATTCCACCAAGCCAACAGGAATCTAATTCTTCCAATTCTGGCACATGGAAGCAAAGAAAACCAATGAAGCCTCGGTCTAAAGTATGGGATCATTTCACAAAGTATACAAATGACGCCGGAGAAGTAAAAGCTTCTTGCAACTATTGTAAGTTTAAATATTCTGCAAGTTCTTACAAACATGCCACTAGTACGTTGAAGAATCATGTAGATAGTTGCATGAAAAACTCACACAACAACCCTACCAGTGCAATTCAATTAAAACAACAACCACTTTCAATATATGGGGGTAGTAAAGCTGGTTCCATCATCAATTGGAGATTTAATCAAGAAGATACAAGGAAGGCATCTGCATACATGATTATTGTTGATGAGCTACCATTTAGTTTCATTGAAAAAGAAGGGTTTAGGCATTTTATGTCAGTTGTGTGTCCATCTTTTCAAATCCCATTTCGTACTACAATTACAAGAGATTGTTATAATTTGTATTTGGAGGAGAAAGTGAAATTGAAGAATTTTTTGAAACATTCAGCTAAAAGGATTAGTCTTACCACTGACTCTTGGACTTCTGAGCAAAGAATCAATTACATGTGTTTGACTGCTCATTTTATAGATGATGATTGGGTGTTGCATAAGAAAGTTTTGAATTTTTGTCCAATAGATAGTCATAAAGGTGAGGCTATTGGAAAAGGGGTGGAAAAGTGTTTACTTGATTGGGGGATTGATAATGTGTTTGCAATTACTGTTGATAATGCAAGTTCAAATGATGTTGCCATAAATTATTTAAAGAGAAGATTTTCAAGTTGGGGCACTAGTTTGCTTCGTGGTAAGTATCTTCATATGAGATGTTTGACCCACATAATAAATCTTATTGTGGCCGATGGTTTAAAAGAAATAACTCATATTTCTCGTGTTCGTGGAGCAATTAGATATATAAGACAATCTCCAAGTAGGTTGAGAAAGTTTAAGGAGTGTGTTGATATGGAAAAAATTGAAAGTAAGAAGTTATTGTGCTTGGATGTTCCTACTAGGTGGAATTCAACCTATTTGATGTTGGACACGTCTTTGATACTTGCAAAAGCATTTGAAAGACTTGAAGAGGTAGATCCACATTACAAGATTGATTTATTAAAAGAAAATGTTGGGATGCCTTGTGAGGATGATTGGGAGAACATTTCACATTTTCTGAAGTTTTTAGAACATTTTTATGAACTCACACTTCGGATTTCAGGTTCATTGTATGTGACTTGTAATCAAGTTCTTCATGAACTTAGTGATGTTGATACGTTATTAAGTACATGGCAAGGAAGTTATGATATTGAGTTGAGAATTATGGCAGGAAAAATGAGAGAAAAGTATGATAAATATTGGGGAAGTCCAGTAAAGTTTAATTTTATTGTGTTTTATGCAGTCATTCTTGATCCTCGGTTTAAATATGATTATGTTAAGTGGGTGATTGAAAAAATGTATCCACATGATGTTGAACTTGATCTTGCGGGTAAGGTAAAAGATGGGCTTTATGAACTTTTTGAGGAGTACAAGAAGTCCAATTCTTGTCAAGAGCCTTATACTCCTTCATCTCTATTGTTGTCATCTTCGAATGTCGCTTATACTTCAGTGTCAAGTCAATATTCAAGGGACTCATGTGTCCCGATATTGAAAAGAAGTTCTTTGACTATTGATAGTAGGCGTGAGTATAATTTGCACAAGAAAGAGGGAGGGATTGATAATAAGAATGAATTGGACAAGTATCTTGGAGAAGAGAGTGAAGAGGGGGAGGATGAGTTCGATATCTTGAAGTGGTGGAAGTTAAATGCTCCAAGATTTCCCATTATGGCTAGAATAACTTGTGATATATTGGTTGTTCCCGTTTCTACAGTTGCTTCTGAATCTGCATTTAGTACAGGAGGTCGGATTCTTGATACATTTAGAAGTTCATTAACTCCTAGGATGGTGCAATGCCTAATGTGTGCTAGGGATTGACTACAAATGAAGCACATTCAGTTAGAGTTGAGAAAGATATCGATTTTCTTGAAAGAATGGATAATGGTAATTTTTTCTTATCCATTTAATTTTTTTATCGTTTAAATACTAACTAACCTATTTGTCATTTGACTATTTTTTATATGTTTATCAGAATTTGACAAGGATGTTCATGAATCAACAATTCTTGATCTCTGAAAAGGATTGTGAGGAAGTCAAGTGCCCAAGAAAGAAGAGAATGCCAAGATTTTTAGTTAATTATATAATTCAATCATTATTGTACTTGTATAATTTTAGTTGTTTAACTAGTTAAAAATAGTTTAATCATTAAACATATGCTATTTTCTTTATTTATTATCATTTTAAAATTTTAATATATATTTCATATAATTCGGTTTTCTCCGAACCGAATTTTCTCCAAACAGAAATAATTCAGTTTGGAGAAAATTTGATTTGAATTCTTATTAGGTTTGGTTCGGGTAATAGAAAAAAATTTAAAAACCCGATTTTTCTCCAAATAGTAAACCCGATTTTCCTCCAAACCGACTATATGAACACCCCTATCTATGGCTATTAAAAATTATAAATTGAATTTATTTATTTCTATGAAAATTATAACTAGCTTGTGGTAATACTTATAAAAGTTACTAAAAAAATGGGAAAAAAGAGAATGTCTAAATAAATATTTAACTGAATTGCTTGCCTTGTTTTTACATTAATGTATAACACACGATTATATATACGCCTAAAACTAGAAGATATTGACAATTTCCTATGTTGTTTCTTTCAATCTTTGGAGTTTGCAACTTGATTATAAAACTAATATCGTTGCTTTGGCTTTATCTAGATTAATCAAATCAATAATTAGAGGGGATTAAAATTAAATGATAGAATTAAGGATGACATAATAGAAAGGAAAAGGATGATATAAGAGAGCTCAATTATCTCTTCTATGGTACTAACATTTCATTTGTGAAACTAATTAAAAGATATAATTTTTATCTTAATTAACATTGTATGTTATAAAAGATAGACTTCAAAGTCATATTAACTATGAAAAATTATAAAAAAATAAAAAGACAAGAGAACAAACTTAGAACAAAGTTGAAGTTGAAAGCCTTACTCCAAATTCACAATTTTCTTTTTTTCTTTGTCTTCTGTCTATAGAGCTCTTTATTTCTTTGTCCATTCTACCTCATCACTGAAAAGTTCTCTTATATAGATGTAAGAGTATACCAATACAAACTAGATGTGATTGGAAAAAGATTTTAAATCCTAATTGATTTTGATCACCTATTTAAGTCTTCAAAGTAAAAGATAATAGGAGAATTTAAAAATTATTGTTAATTGGTAATCAAGTATTCAATTGGTTTTGAATGATTGTAATTAATTGAAATAGGATAAAGGTAAAATTCTAATTAAATTCCATCACCTATTTAAAATTTTAAAAATTAAAAGAGAAAAATAGGATTTTAAAAATTGTAATTGATTCAAATCAAAATTTAAATTGATTTTATATCAATATTATTGAATTATAATAATATAATTTTTTTTTTAAAATTAACAACAAAAATTCAAAAAAATAAGAATGAAATTATAAAGCATTAATAAAATAATATTTATTAGAAATTAATAAATAAATATTTATGTAAAAATGAAACAAAAAAAGAGAGGGGGCATTGGCACCTAAAAGCAAGCACTATGCCGTGTGAGGCGCGATGCCTCAAGGGCCCGCCCAAGCTGGGCACCTTTCTGTTGGGGTTTGTGCCAGCTTTTGACGCAACCCAAATGTGGGTTGCGCCCAAAGCTAGCGCACATACCTGAGAGGGGTGCCCTAGTTAAAGTAGTGCACCCAACCCCTTCCATTTAAAGTGGTGCACCCAATCACCGCTTTTTTAAAAATATAAAAAAAAAACTTGGGAATATCTCTTTATGACAGAGAATATGTCTTTTTCTTTTTTATTTTTGAGCCATATGATGAATGAAGATGTATTAAACGACGAATAACAAAAAAACAAAGGTGAGAAGATAAGATTAGTCATTTTCAAAAAAATATAAAATATAAATAATCGCTTACCTAATAGTCTAAAAGTTCATCAAGTACTTCATTCGTCTTTTAGAAGTGCACAGATCAAATTCTGTCAACTTTTGTGTATATAACTCCAAAGTTATTATAAAAAAATATAAATAAGAAAAATTTCCCCAGAAAATGAAGAAGCATCAAACTTATATTGGGGTCTGACAAAAGCATTACCCAAACACAGAAGATGATTCATATCCATCAAAGCCCTTTTGCTAGTTTTGCTGCCACTTGTTTTCATCATGCCCCTGGTTTTCATCTCTTTTTCAATTTTCTCTCATTCTAATTATATATTCCACATCATTATCTACTTTCTATGCCCCAAACCTTAGAAAGAAAAAGAAAAGAAGGTTTGCCCCACTTCATTAATTCAAAGTTGATATTATTATTATTCTTATTACTCCCTCTGTTGTCAAATATAACGTTTTTAGACTGTATCTCTCTTCTTAAAATATTTAATTTTTTATAAAATTTTAATAATTATTTTTTAAAAATTATTCTCATATATTTCTTATTCTCTTATTCTATCTCATATTAATAGAAAATAAATTAAATTAATTAAAAATATAATAGGTAAGTATTCTTATTTTATTCTTTTTTAATTTATGAAAAAATCTTATATTTTAAAACAAATAAATGTGTATTAACAATTTTTCTTTCTCCTTCCTTATCTTTGCTTTTGAATCTACCAAAGTAAAAGTTAAATAATGATATATGCACTGAGTATGTTCATTGAATCACAACAAGATTTTCCATGAAGCTTTGGACTTTTTATTTTTGCCTTTCTTTTTGGGGTTTCTTAGAGGGCAAATGCCAAGAATATGATAGATGATGTTTCAATCCCACAAAGATTACCTGCAGTAGATACATGAACTATAGCTGGAGCACAAGCACTGATAATTCTTCTTTGTTTCTATTATGCACGATACAAAAAAATAGCCTAACAAAAATGTTAAACGTAAGACGATTTTATTGATATAAGACAATTTATAATGTTAAGTTTTTGTTCTTTAAAAATTTTATAAGATCTTTAAATTTTTTATGTAACACTTATTTCATTTGTTTTCTAAATTGTAAATAATTGTAGTCAAAATTTCAAATCATTTGGAATATTTGTAATTGAATTATGATTCTAAATCATAATATAGAATTTTAAAAACTTAAAAATTTAAAAATAATAACTTACAAATTTAAAAATTAATATTCATTAAACTATAAATTATATTAATTTTTTAAAAAATAAAACAAGAAAAAAGAAAAAAAAAGAAAAAAGAGAAAAAGGGTATGTGCCTGGTGCCCAGCTTGAGCATTGGTGGTTAGGGCTATCAACGGGTTCAAACGGGTCCGGGACACTCTATCCCGGACCCTGACCCGGACCCGATTGATATTATTGATACCGGATCCGGCCCGATTAACCGACGTATCCAAATAGGGTGGACCCGTACCCTACCCTATAGGGTCTCAGGTCGGGTCCGGGTAGACCCAATAAGATATTTTGATATAAATTTATAAATAATTGACCGTTAGATCAAACACATCTAATAGTTATAAAAAATTTTAGAATATAAAATATTTATTATTCAAAATTTAATCGGATAATCTGGTCTATCGGGTCCGAAACTTTGTGTACCGTACTCGTACCCGTTTAAAAGATGTAATATCGGGTCCAGGTCCGGGTAAACGGGCATGAATATTGTCCCGGACTCGAGATTATCGGGTTGAGTACGGGTAAGACCCGACCTATTTGACAGCCCTATTGGTGGTGTGCCAAACTTTGGCGCAACACCATATATATAATTGCTTTGACCTTAAGTGAAATTTTAAGGTACTGAATTGTAATTACATTGATTTTAAACTTATAAATTAAGATGTTGATGTACTCCCACTCAATTTATGTTCCTTTTCAAATAGGAGTAATCTTGAATGTCATAATCTTTAAATTCCAACAAATTAAGAACTATCGGGTATTGTATAATGTGTGATGATGTAAACACTTAATATTCTCTCTATTTTAAAATATATGTCTTACTTTTTTTAGTTTGTTTCAAAATATATATCATCTTTCTGTGTTAAAATTTTATTTATTATTTATTTCTAATTATATTATTGTCTCCAACTAACTATTTAAATATTTATATTTTTTAAATATTATTAATTTTTTAATCAATTTAAAATATTAATCCTTAATGTTAAATTCGAATTTGACACACTAAACACTCATTTTTAAATTGAAATATTTAAGACATCTATTAAATTTTTCTATAACATTTATTAAAATTTTAATTTCTGTATAAAAAAATAGATCATATATTTTGAAGTAAAGGAAATATATTTTATTGACAATAATTCCAAATTGAACTTTGACCTTTTTAAATTGCTAATCAACAACTCAACTTGTAACGCATATTTTGACTCTCAACTTCCGCAATCCTTTTGCTGAACATATCTATTGACTGCAGTACCTTAGTTTACTGATTGCAAGTGGTTACCTTTTATTTTTAATATACCTATTTCATGAATGATAACAATGTATATTAATTAGAGATTCAATTTTTAATACCTTGATTTTATATAAAAATTTTCAATTTTATTTAATTTTGTCTCAAAGAATTCCAAGAGATCCATACTTTGAATTGAATTTTTTATGTAAGGAGAACTAAAAGAATGAAAAAAATTAAAACAAGGAGAACAAAAAAATAAAAAATAGAAAAATAGAAAAAATGATAGAGGTTCCCCAAGAAAAGGAAAAAAATTAAAAAAATAAAGAAATAAAATTGAAGAAGGGAAGCATCTGGTTCCCTGCCCTCCCCCTCCCCCAGTCCCCGCGTAAAAGTGGAAAATGCTGTTGCAGTTAGTCAAGCCGCCCTCGACGGTGCCCGCTGCCCCTAATGATTTGTAGTTGAGGGCAATTTTTATTTTTTTTTATTTTAGCGCACTGCAATAATAAGTCCCAGGCTGAAAAAGGCTATGACAAATTATGAAATGATTGTCGCAATTGCATTTCATCACATAATAAGAACCAAAATATCACTTTCCCCAGCCACCTTCGTTTCGAGTTTTCTTTTAAGATTGGCTGAAACAAATATCTATTTATGCCGTAGGATCTTGTGATATCTCATGGAGTCTGAGAAATTGATCCGTCGAGGGTCTCATTACTTGTAAATCAAAAAGACTAAACAAAGAAAATATTGAGACGTGGGGGGACGACCCCCAAGGTCCTCTTAACCTTAAGTCAATATCGATTCATGAAAAAAAATAAATATAAAAAAGAATATAATATATATGATGGATATGAAAATGAATATCAATAACAAGAGAGCATACTTTTCTCTCTCTCTCTCTCTCTATATATATAGAGAGAGAGAGAGGTATGCTCTCTTGTTATTGATATTCATTAGCATATCCATCATCTATATTATAATCTTCTTTATATTTATTTTTCTCATGAATAAGGACACTGAATTCTATAAAGATTATGATAATTACTTATCCTACAAGAATTCTATTTTCTTACTAAACTTGGAAAGACATATATATGATGGATATGCTAATGAATATCAATAACAAGAAGAATATAATATAGAAGATGGATATGCTAATGAATATCAACAACAAGAGAGCATACCTCTCTCTCTCTCTCTCTCTCTCTCTCTCTATATATATATATATATATATATATATATATATATGTCTTTCCAAGTCTAGTAAGAAAATAGAATTCTTGTAGGATAAGTAATTACCATAATCTTTATAGAATTTGAAAGACCTAAGAGGGGGGGGGGTGAATTAGGTCTTTGGCTAATTATCGAAATCTTTTCACCTTTTTGCAAATCCTTTGTCTTAATAAAAGCTCTTCTTTAAATTCACAAACATACGATTTATAGTGGTTCGATCTCTCCAAGATCTACATCCACTACCTTGAGTCAACACTCAAGGATTTCAACCAATCCACTATATGCTCAAATTCAATAATTACATAAGAGGCTCACCACACAATGGTTTTACACTCACAACCTCTTTTAGTAATTATACAAACAAGGTTCACCCTTCCACAAGGGTTTTATATCCAAAGACAACCTAAAGACTAATCTAATCAAAGGCTCACCCACACAATGGGTTTTACACCACAACCTTGATTAATCTAGTCTATGGCTCACCCTAACACAAAAGGGTTTTATGTCTAAAGATAACCTTGCAATGAGCTAGTAGAAAAACAGAATTAAATGAGGAATAAATGAGTTTGAATATTACCAACGTTTCTTGGTAGATAAATACAATTGCTAGCACCACTTCACCTTTGCCTTTGGAATCTTGAATGTACACCTTTGAGCACAAGGCAATTTGAGAGCTTTTCAATTTGATTTGATGTAAAATAAGTTAGAGCATGTAAGATTTGTTAAGTTCAAAGTTCTACTAAAAAATCTGGAGTTTATGGCTTTTATAGAATTCAAAAATCAGTTTAAACAGCCATAAAACGGCTAGTAACGGCTATTTTCAGAAAATACTGTTCATGTGAATAGTGGTACTGTTCATGCACTGTTCATGCACCGGTCACAAAAATTTGGACGACCGAATTTTCCAGCTTCGTCCGAATTTCTCTGAAAAACAGTCGGCACTGTTCATGTACTATTCACAAAATTCGGACGACCGAATTTTCTCCGAATCTTCGTCCGAATTTCTCTGGACGAATAGTAAACGGTTCAAATGAATAGTATACTGTTCACGTGAATAGTATTACTATTCATGCGTTGTTCACTGTTCATCGTGTTACTATTCATGCGTTGTTCACTGTTCACTGTGTTACTATTCATGCGTTGTTCACTGTTCACAGTGTTACTATTCATGCGTTGTTCACTCGCTCACGAGTCGTGAAAAAAATTCTTCACAAAATTCGGACGACCGAAATTCTTTTGCATGCGTTCGAATCTTCTTCCGAATTTTTAAAACTTTGTCAAAACATATCCAAATCATTTCAAACAAGTTAGAAAATATTCTAGCCTTAAAGATAAGTCATTAAAGACCTTTTATTTGCAAAAACCATTTATGAAAACTTGATAATTTAGGTAAGTTCAAAACCATTGAAAACATTTAAATCAAATTTTGTGCTCTCAATTGCAACTCATAGATTCCAAGGCTTAAGAGTGTAGGGTTTACAAAGTTTACCTATTAAGCACATGCAACCTACACTTCATGTCTTCAAAGCCTTCTAACATCTTGAACAAACTCTTCAATCTTCAATCACTTTGACATATTGGAGTTGTTCTTGCATTTTAACTTCAAGGCAATGAGACTTCAAACTTCTTAATCCAACAATCCTATCACACAAATGACATGCATATTAGTCCTCATCAATATTTGTCATTAATCAAAACTACATGATTTGCCCTTAGGGCTAACAGAATTCAGTGTCCTGATTCATGAGAAAAAATAAATATAAAGAAGAATATAATATAGATGATGTATATGCTAATGAATATCAATAACAAGAGAGCATACCTCTCTCTCTCTCTCTCTCTCTCTCTATATATATATATATATATATATATATATATATATATATATATATATATATATATATAGAGGTATGTCTTTCCAAGTCTAGTAAGAAAATAGAATTATTGTAGAATAAGTAATTATCATAATCTTTATAGAATTCAGTGTCCTGTTAGAGAAGGGGATTCCTACATAATTGGGATTTAGAATACCAATTCTTGAGCACAAGATAATTGGGTTGGAGCACTTTATGGACCCTTTGGGTCGACTCCATCATATGCCCTACCAAAAGAAGGGAATAAATTGAGTTGAAATCCGAGATTTGTGACCTTAATCATCAATAGTGGAGGATCAAATGTCGCTTCTTGAGAGTATATTTAACCATACTTGACTCTTGTTGCAATTTTCCCTTAATATATTCAACCAAGGTCCCCTTGGACATCTTTCATGATGACCTCCAGTGATTCTTATGTCGTGAATGGACCCGTTGCTTCAAATGTAGAATCAACCTCTGGCCTAATGCTTCTTCTGATGTGGCATGAGATTTTTTCCTTTGCCCTCTCCATTGATTTTCTTCTCGGTTAATGGGCAATTTTTGTTAACGCGACTTGGGGTGCGACTTATCCTTTTACTCTCTGCATTTTGTTTGTCTTCTTGGACTGTTGGCAATTTTTGTCTTCAACGGTGGCAATTTTTGTCTTCTTAGCCCGTTGAAGACAAAAATTGCCCACAGGCCAAGAAAACAAACAAAACGCAGAGAGTAAAGGGAGCCCGTTGAAGACAAAATTTGCCTACTAGGCCCGTATGTATTTTTTGATTCAATACTTATAGATCGAATCACATTTTTTTTCGATTTGATGCTTATAGACCAAATCGTAGCATTTTTCTCCCGATAGTTTCAATCGGGCACTTTTGATTTTACTGTAGCCTTTTTCTTCAATCAGGCCATAGCCTTTTTGTCTCCTGGTAGTTTTAGTCGGGCACTTTGAATCGAAAAATTGTATTGTAGCTTCCTTTTGGCTTCGATTCGGGCGCTTTCATATGCACTTGGTGAAAAAGATTTTGAGAGCTCTTACTTGAGAGTTAATAATTTCATGGAATAAATTTTTAAAACATAAAATAATCTTTGAAGATATTTGTGAAAAATAAAGACAATAAAGAACTTCCCTATGATGTTCAATAATTCTCTTCTTTCCTTCTTTTCGATATTAGGAGGATATTTATTTAGGATGTATCTAAGTAATATTCGAGATAACCTTCAGACCATAAATTTTTGTCTCGATCGTAGCTATGTCGGGAACAAATTGACTTTAATAGATAGCCTGATTATAATAGGAGTTCCCAATTCCAAGCACCTGAATTAGCTTGCATAGAGAATTTTGTCCCAAAGCACAATGAAATAGAAGTCCACTCTTGATATAGTTGCCAATGTTCAACTTTTCAAGTAAATAAATAGTTAATGAGAACTACTCTGACTGTTGATAGATGCGTCACAATCTTGGGAGTATATATGAACCAAGATAATAAATTGATTGTGACTTTGAACGTATCCCAAAGTGCGTTGATTTTTAGCACTGTCAAACGGGTCGGTCAACTCCAGTCTGTCACGGGGTGCCCCTTAAATGAGGTAGAACGAGCTGGCCCAATTTTTAGAGCTGAATAATCTTTAGCTCATATCCACCCATATTAGGTCTAGTAGCTAAAATGAGTCAGCCCGCATGCCTAGTTTCTTTTTTTATTAATTTTATTTTTTCATCCACTAAACATGAAATGATTATCGTGGGCGGGAGTGGGTTGGGGCTGGCCAGCCCGTTAATTTTTTTAATAAAGATGTGAAACTACATCGTTTCATATCTTTATTTAAATGAGTCTGGAAAATAAAAAGATGTGAAGCTACATGGTTAGACTTGTATTTAAATAAGTCTGGACCAACTAGGTTCAAGCCAGTCTAATTATACAAACAAATGGGCTAGCATGCGGGCCTGCAGCCCGTTTGATAGTGCCAGGGATTTTGCTCAATTATGAAGCCATGTTTTGAAATTCTCAAATTCAATTTGGCTTTGTCTCCACAATAGTTGATAGTAGCTTTGATGAAGATTCATAATAAAGATGAATTTCCAACAGAAGATGAGCGGAGATAAAGCCCAAAAGCTCCAAGATATCCAAATAAAATATTTGTGATAATATTCCATCCTCCTCACGATAAGGATATATTAATTGATCAGCAACGGAAAAGAGAACATAAATTCCTTCTAAGAGGATAGATAAATTCATAAAGGAAGATAACTAAATGCTTTGGCTTATTTTTGTCAATAATAATAAGCTGTCAGAAGATTACAATAGATTTCGTTATATCTGAAAAGAAATTCAAGAAACTAAGAGTTACCAAATAAGATAATATTATAGTCTTCATGAGTAGAATCCAAGAAAGCCAAATCCAGATAATCAAGTCTTCCTCCAAATAATGACTTGTAAATATGTGTGAAATCCAATACTCAAAGATATAATAAATCTTGAAGATAAAAATACTCTTATTTGAGAGATAATAATAATGAGACCAAAAATTGTATCTTGTTCAACTTTGGACATAAAGGCCTTAAATAGAATCTAAATTCCAAATAAGAATAGGTAAAGATGAAATTCAACAAACTTGAGAAAAACTAATATAATGTGATATTGGAGTGCCATGACGTCAAAATTTTCTTCAAGTAATAATTATATATGAAACCCGATGGCTTATAGGAGATAAGATATAATCAACTCTCAAAGATGAATATATCATTTTTTGATAGATAATAATAATCATACCTGAAAATTATATCCCATCTGATCACAATATAAGGACCTCAAGTAGAATTTGACTTCAAGATAAAAAAATTTTATTAAAATTGATAAATAAAGATAAATTCCCAATAAGAATTATAGATATCCATGTAGAAATAAAAGATAGAGTTACTTGTTAGAAATAGACATATAAGAGAATTTCCCGATTTCAACAAGGAAATTTTAACTTGGAGGGATAAATTTCTGAGGGGCAAATAAGAGTGGCATGATAGTAGTTCATTTTTTCCATGAGAAGCCCATAAATTGAGAAACCTATATAATGTGATATTGAAGTACCATGATTACCAGATTTTGTAGCCAAAGAACTTCTAAAAATTAAGAGATTTAAACTTTTCAAGACCATAAATCAGACCAAAGTCGTCAATTTTAGTTTGCAAGCACCAACTGGCTCTGACAATTTACTCAGATGCAAAGAATAACTAATTGAAGATAGGCCTTTTTCCAAATCATTATTCACTATTCAAAGCATAACCTATAAGAGGGAACGAATAATATCGGCACAATTCTTGGTCCTAACCATGTGGTTGACGCAACTAAGACCCCGCCAATATTATTAAATAACAAAACCAATATTTTGTAACCATCTTAGTCAGCCAAAAAAACGATCAATTTCGGCCCTTATGAACGGCCATCATCATCAATAAGAAAATTCGGAGTCGGCCTCACCTCTTTAGGGGTCAGAACTATAATTCAACAGGTAAATTTGGCACATAATTCCCGCATCACCGATTCACCGGAAACCTTTCCTCCTTTCTCTGTCCATTCTCTCTGATATGAAGGCGTAGTAGAAGACTTGATTTTGTAAATAAATCCTTACTTCATAAGTTGAATATAATCTGAAAATTGATTCTTAAAGATAAAAAGACTCAACATTTAGAAGCGGGGCTCCACTGTGGGCGCTAATCAATGAAGTCGAGAAATCAATCCATTGAGAGTCTCATTATATGTGTGGCAAAGAGATAAAACAAAGAAACAAAGAAGATGAGAAGAGGTGGGGGTGAGCCCTTCAATGTTTAAGTCAATATTGAGAGAAGATAAGTATAAGAAAGAATATAATAAAGATGATGAACATGATAATGAAAATCAATAACAAGATAGCATATATATTATCTTTTCAAGTCCGGTAAGAAAATATAATTCTTGTAGAATAAGTAATTACTATAATCTTTGTAGAATTTTTACATAATTGGGATTTAATATATCAATTCTTGAGCACAATATAATTGGGTCGAAGCACTTTGTGGACCCATTTGGATCGACTCTATCAATATCTAACTTGATGGTAATAAAAGAGTGATTTGGTTAAGGTGTAGACAACACATTTTTTTATAGCGTGTTGAATAGATCTTAATTGTTAAATTTTAATATAACTATTGAAATCTTACACGTAGAGAATAATTATTCAAATTTGAGTAATATGAATAATTATTTGAATGATTATTCAAAATAATTATTAATCATGTGTGAGTTAAGAACTATTAGATAAAAAATTTAAAAGTTGAGATTTATTCAACATCAACGCTCTATTCAAATTAGACAGATAGATGGGAACATAATTAGTTTCGTATCTAATTCATGATATTGCAAACCAGTGCAAATAATATTTACTTCTTGGTGCTCTGGCTTTTTAGAATAATTACATAGACTTCACATTTTATTCTTATATTTGCACCAAAGTCCATTACCAGATTTAGTCCACCAGCATTTCAATTTTATCACGAACATTAGATCGGCCGCTGAAATGTTAGCAGTCTACTTTGGACTACAATTAGCTAGAGACCATGAGCTTTTCCCAATGCAGGTTGAGTAGGATGCAAAGCATATTGCTAGCAAGCTGCATTCATTTGAGGTTGATTTCTGCGGCTTTAGGCATATGTTAGACTCTTATCTGAAATTTACTCGTGAGCTTACTGAATGCTTTGCTCTCAATCCATTCTCGATCTTGTAATGTTCTTGCTCATAGGCTTGCCCAGTGGGGTTTACGAGCAAGTTTAGAACTCATTTAGTTTAATGACGCTCTTCAATATATGCTTTCTTTTGTTATGATAGATTTTCTTTCTTAATAAATAAGATTCTTTTTACCTTAAAAAAAAACTCATAAAATCCATAATGTGCTTTTCTTCTTTCCTCTTTAAGGAGAAAACATACAACCCATAGTTACTATTTTCAAATATTTATCAAGCTTGATCGTGAACTTTACCTAGTATTAGATTCACATAATCAACTACATTTATCATTAGTAGAATTCATTTATTGGTACAGCATCGTAGCCCGCCAAAACAACTAAAAAAAAAAAGGGTCTCAACTCTGCAGAAGAAAAATTAAAACCTAATCTGTAGTTAAAAGCCTAGTTAGCAGCATCTTGTGCTCATGAACTCTCTGGATAAAGCAGACCTACCAACCAAATCTTATCCCTTAGCTTTCACATTTGGAGCTGCAGTCCGTTTGCCCAATCTTGATGAAACAATGTCACCATCTTTTGCTTCTCTGCTTAGGCCCTCTTCATTCTTCATAGGAGAAAAAGGGACCAATTTGTGGGAGTTGGCAAACCATTTGGATTGCATATAGATGGTAGTCCTCCATGGAGGAAAGTGAAGGCCTCTTTCCCTAAGTGAGTGCTTTGATTCTGAGCAAAGAATGGAGATTATCTTATTGAGTTTGTTTGCATCCCCAACAAAGATTGTTGGAAGTGTTTCTGTGAGCTCTTTGTATGATGATGTCGGCCTTGCCAATTCAAACTGTGACCTGAAATCAACGTCTATGATCAGCCTTTTTGCACTCATGTGGTCTGATTCTTGAATCACAACTTCAATGTACTCATAATCACCTGTTGAGTATGATAGAGAAGCACAAATGATTCCTCAATCAAGAAGATAATTACAAGCTGTCGCAAAGAATACATTTTTATGTGTATTTTTTACGTAATATACAACTTACCTACGCAAGTATCTCAACTGCTCAAAATTATTCATACATTAAATTCATCTATTATAAAGATACAAATTACCAATATTAAAATTATCGCACAACTAATTAACGCCCCAGTACTTGATAATTCTTTAGTACACTCACCACCTGGGCAGCTCAAAGTGGTAGGCCAAGAGGTCTGACATAGAGAAGCATCAAAACCATCCTTTCTCAACTTCATGACGAGCCACTTCTTCAAGCTAGAAGTCTTCTCTGAATCCATTTTCTTCCTCATGTGCTTCAACACACTCCTAAGAACATTAACTTCTGCAAGAGTCCTACTTTCAAGAATCCCCTGCAATAACAGAAAACTATCAAGATTTCCAGATCAAACTTGCGAATCCCATCAAAACCCATGAAGAATTACCCCAATAAAGGAAAACCCATAAAAATTTTACCTGCAAAATGTAGTACTCATCATGATGATCAACTAAAGGAGGTACCTTAGAGGCAGAAGAAGGAACTGGAGATGCTGATTCTGATTCAATGAAATCATGAACCATTTGGAACAAATTTTCCTCTTCTAAACTGCCCATATATCTCTACCTTTTCCTCTTTCTATCAAAAAATATTCTAGATTGAAGATTGAATTGAGGGCAAAAGATGGCCTAGGTTCAAAACAGCAACTTTCAACCTCGTTTGAGGGTGCAAATTGTGGCGGTGCAGTTTGCATATTTGTACTGGCAGATGAGGTCATACTTATCATTGCAGAAGAAAGTTGTAAATAGTAGGCATTGGCACACAGTATTTGATAGAGAATATCCTGAAATATATCGAACAGTGAAAAAGCAAAAAACCCTGAAATTGACAGTTGCGATGTATGAGGCCATACCTGTTCTAGAAAAGCCTCAAGGTTCTGGTTTTTTCAGTTACTATTAGTATTCTTTTTTTATTTTATATCTTGGAAGAATTTCCTACTGCTGGCTAGCAATTTATGAAACTACTATTAGTTTCAGGCCCGTTTGTGTTGTGGGTGCAAAGGTTTCTAATCATTTTCGCAACAAATTGTATGGATGTGCGGCTGTGGCAGTGGCATCAATCTGCTTTTTTTATATTTTATTTTTTTAATGAGTTCATTTGTCACCATCTAGAAATAATTAGGGACTATATCAATCTATGGAGTGAATCCAGCGGAGTAGGGAGTAGGAGTATATGTGTGTAGTTCCACGCGCGTAAAGCTCAAGTTTACCTCATGAAAATGTCAGCTTAGGAGAGCTCAGTTTTGCCTTAGCCTTAGCCTGAACTATTAAATTATTAGAAAAAAGAATAAAAGATGGGAGTTCAATAGTGCGAGAATTCTCAAATAATAATAAAACAACCAATTTTATATAATTGTGTTCCTCAAATGCAATAAACTATAGTCTTCAAGTGACAAAAATTATCTAACATTTAGCACAGAAAAAAAATTCAAACAACTTGTTAATGTCTTTGTCTCTCTCCCCTGCATATATGTATGTATGTATGTACGTTATGCTATGTTATGTATAGATAGATTTATTATTTAGTTATATATAATTATTTTGTAGAGAAATTAAACGTAACTGTATATGTTCTTGTTGTAATTTTTTATTTCTTTCCTGATTAAGATATTTCTTATCTATTTTTGTAATCAAATTCTAGCATTAGACACAATTTTTTCTTTGGTAAAAACAAAGCTAGTGATTTTAAGTATATTTTTACAGTAAAACATTGTAATTTTACTATTATTGACAATAATAGAGACACATCAACTATTTGATCTAAGTAATTCATAATTACAGCCCTTCTATTATTATAAGCAAACAAAAAGAGATTGAGTTATTCTTCAATCTTTCTATTTATAACTAAAGTTTAGAGGACTAATTGGCAGGGCCATATCGAGCGATTTGAGTGCCTTAAAAGGTTTAATATAAACAACTACTATTTTTTATTATATTCTTCTACTTTCTGAGTAGTAAAATTACTTATTATAATTTTATAGTTAATATATGATAAGCTTACACTCTCAGTAGACAATATCGTTAATTTATTTAATTTAGTTATTAACACTTTAAGCAGTTTCTCAAGATTAATACAATATTTTTTGTTTATCTTTAAAAAGTCAGTCTATTATACTAAACTATATATTGAAGAAATATAATTTTATTTAATTTTTATTAAAATTTTTAATTGCTCAAAATATTATAAAATATCATTAAGAGACCTTTAGGTGGAACCTTAATCAACAACCTTAATCACCAAAGGTCCTCCAGGACGCTAGTCACGCTACTAATTGGCCCTACATGGCGTACAATAGTAAATGAAAAATAAAAGCTACTACATCTCTGCTTCATTTTCCTTGTCACAGACCGTTTTTGTATATATATTGAAGGCATTGTATTCTTTTTCAAATGCTTAATTTGATTGTTCTCTCGCTCTTTATAAATTTCTATAGTTTTCTCAATTTTTTAACTTTTTTTTATTTTCATTCTTAAGAAATAGCTCTCAACTATTATATCACAAAATTTAATCATATCAAATTATCGATCTATTGATGTTTTTAATGACTAAAATTAGAGGCATCAACTAGATTAAGTGAGTCGAATTTAACAAAGTGCAAACTCAATCCGATCTCAAAATGGCAAGCCCATGCATTGAGACCTAACTCAGATTGGTATTCGACTTAGTAAAAACCTTTAAAAAAAATCAAGAAATTACCCTAATTACAAGTTTAGAACTACCAAAGACAATTGCAGAACATCGAGATGCCAGCATACACTAGACCTTCCAAGGAATAGTCACCACTAAGATGCCAGCATGTAAATGAAAACAATGTGAGAATAATTAGTATTTTTAGGTAGATGTTGGTAGATATTGTAGAAAGGGGTTTACTAATATTTTTCTATAAAGAAGAGAGTTATGAGGAAACTTGTCATAACAGCACCAACTAGACAATGAAGGAATATAGCTTCCATATCCAAATAAGGTTATCTTCAAGTGCAAGCTGCACTGTATCAGTCTAATCAGTAACTTGAAGAGAAAGTTATAAGCAGCAGAAGTATATGTGAGAAATCCATTATGTTTAGATGATCTTTAGGAACAAGAGGATATCAAAAAATTACAGCATACATAACATAAATCACTATCATATATAATCAGCAGTGCCATTGAATTTGTTGCTGATACTCGTTTCATCCCTCTAGAAGAATTAGTTCATTGATTCTCTAAAATGGATCCGCTCCTATGGTTATATCAAGCTTAATACTAATGGTTCTGTAAGGAAACAAAAAAACCTGTGGATTGTTTAGAGATTATTCAGGTAGCGGTTATTAGTTTAGGATCCTTAAAGCCAGCTAACATCAGATGCCCACAAGTTTTAACTAATTGCATGCTCCTGTTGGATCAGATTCCAACATGGACCCCAACTCACATATTCAGGGAAGTGAAAAGATTTGGCGACACACTTCGTAAAGAAGCCATAAAGATGAATGAAGAAAGAGGCTTCTGTTTGAACCTCCCACTTATATTTTTGTCTCTTTTGAATGATAATGTTGAAAGTATTTCGTAATCCACAATTGTGTTTTGTCAAAGTAAAGAATGAAAATACTTATTCCATCCACAATTGAATGTTCATATTTTCTTTTTAAAATATAAAATTAAATGTCAATTTTTTAAAAATAGTTATATATTTTATCTAAACTATTACTATTAAATTTCTTAATTTAATAAAAGTAAACTCTACTAATATATATGTCCACTACTAACCTCTTCAATTCCTTCAATTTAAGAGACTTAAGTTTCAACAAACATTTGACTCCTACTTCTTACTTCTTTTTTAATAAGGATAATGAGATAAAGATACTAAATTGAACAAGTTAAAGATTTTAAATTTTATATCAAGTAAAAATGAGATATTCAATTGTACCATTGGAGAGCACCGTGTACCAAATATTTTGACTTTATCATTCTCTTTTTATTACCAAAAAAAAAAAAAAACAGAAGGAGCTCAATAGTCTAATAAGTAGAAAATGAGTGTACCAGCTTCTTTCAACAACCATGTTTGGCCTGTTCAAGTGCACCTAAAATTTAACTGATTCTAATTTTTTCCAAACCAAAATATTCTTCCCTTTTCAATTACCATGGAATTGATGTAAGATATTCCTTTTTTTAATCTTTGTTTGCCAGACAATGAGCACACAGAATGTCTGACATTTATGCCTACAAAGTAGGTACAATGTGCAAACTGCTCACTGTAACAAATTTAGACAAGATTTAAAGAAAAAAAAATGAACTAAAGCAGAAAACAATACTTGCAATAGGATAAATGTCAGAGCAAGTTTAGCAGCAAATATTCTTGAAAAGAACAATAAGATTAAATGATGTTTTTGTGAAATATAAGATTAGATGTTATGAGATTCCAAAACAATTGTACAAAATTGAAATCTCAAAAGTAACTGTCCTACAAAATCATCTAGTCTATCTAAACTGCCTCAAGTCCAAAGCACGATTCCTGTTCGGACTTGGTATCAATGGCCTAACTAGCAGTGCATAAAAATTCTAAGAAAAATTTCTCAGGCAGCAGCAGTAAGGGAGTGAAGAAAAGATTTTTGTATCTGCAGATTCATTGACAAAAAGCGGTGGATCAGAGGTCAAATAAAATAATGAGTCGGGTATTCATTCTCATCTCCATTATAATCATAATATAGCCTTTCTCCCTTAGCGATATCGCGGGTAGCAACCAGAAGGACCCGACATTCACCATTTACACTGTATCTAACGCATTTCAGATTCTGCTTCTTCCTACTATCCCTGCACAAAATGGGACTGGTTTCAAGATCAATTGGTTGAATGCGAACATTTTGCACACGTAAGAAAGAGAGAATGTGTGATTGAAAAGAAGGTTTAATGAACAGCTGAACAGAGAAATTTGAGCCAGTGATTGTGATGTATGGAAAGAAAAGTGTGAAAGGATGACAAACTATATGGTTGCATTGAAGGAGACCATATGCTTACGGTGAATGGTTGTTTACACCATTTATAAAACGAGCAATGTTTCCACGTTTATCAGGGCAGACAACAAGACTCTTGGATGGGTTTTTGGCTGAAAGAAGGGTCATCAAGCTGTCACAGTCATCATGCTCCCTTTTCTTCAGATAATCCACGTCTCCTGTGTATTCTGCTATGAAAGTTAGGTCCTTAATAAGCCCATCGGCCTCTACTGTATAGCTGCATTGTTCAAAACGATTACATTATTTATCACCTCAAATATAGAGATGCCATCAAATGATTCTAAATTGTGGGAAACAAAGATGTACCCTTCACATGAATCATAGACTACCATGAGGGGTGGACATTCCCCTCTTTTACACATAGATCTACAGTATTCCAGTGTTTCAGCATCTTCTTTTGGAAGAACCTATTAGAGAAAGCAAAAGAAAAAGAAAAAAAGGCCATTAGATAGGACGTATAAAAAATGACGCAAATAGCATTGAACAGTTAACTAATTCTATATGATAAATTCAAGGAGAAAACAATCCTGTAAAGAAGCCCAGACTCAAACCTGGATTCCACCGTGTTCAAACTTTGCTCGATTGGCAGATCTAGGAGCCATGCCAGGCATGTAAGTGAGATCATTACTGAATTCCATATTCATTGCAGTTAAAGCGGAAGCAAGCGATCCCATTTGCAGTAGCCTTCGAGCAGGATCTTCTGTTGGAGTAAATGGCACCAGTCTTCTTTGTTTTTTGTGTAACACCAGTGGACGAGCACGCTTTCGACGTTTTCTAACATCTGTAACTTTGAAGCAAGAAATAAACAGAGAATTTAAAAATATTCACCCCCAAGAGGACAATTTAATTAGCACCAAGCAAATACCAAAGTTAATAATGGACAAAGCGATGGGGTCCTAAATATTGTTCCCTTATTTCAGCTAATGATAACATTTCTCACATGATAGTCAAACAGTAGAGGGAAAAGTCTAAAGCTCAATAAAAATGGTCAGTCACTGACAGTTAATATGCACAAGCAATGAGAACTAGAAAAGGGATGAAACAATGAGGAAATTCAGTATTCACCAGCAGGAAATAATATCTTCTTATATTTTTTAACTACAAGGGGGGACAGAGTTCCAATTTGTGCATAGACATTTCAGTGGTCACGGTAACTTCACAAGAGAAGGCCAGAAGAACTCTTGAATCCTGTCTCACTAATGGAGCAGTATATATACATATGTATATATAAACCTTATGCATTATATGTAATCATTAATCTGTCTATACAATGCTCTCCTTAGAAAAATTGGAATTCCGATGGTCAAGAATGGCTTCTTTCCATTAACAATAAAAAAATGCCAAGATAAAAGAAATAAATATTTTTTAATGAAAAGAAGTACAAGAAATAGCAGAAGAACTGCTGAAGAAACCAAATTAAGAACCACACTAGAGCCGCCTTCCAATCCCTGTATAAATCTGTTAACGAAATGGCTTCTTTTCAATTCAACTTTAAATAATGACCTTAAATACTTCTATTAAGGAGGTAATAATGGGGAATAGCATGTTATAGTTATTCTTGGCTCTGACTACTCATTAAGAATGACCTTTTCCATCCCAAGATAGCAAACTAAGAACCAAATGGAGCTGCCTTCCAATCCCTATCTAAATCTGTTAGTGAAATGGCTTCCTCCAAATTCAACTATAAATACTTCCAACAAATAAATAACTCGTCTCGCGGAGGTAATGTGGAGAAGATCATGTCAAAAACGTTTATGACTCATATTACTCATCAAAATTGACCTATTTGCATCTAGAAACAATTACGGCTTTCTTTTGCTTAAAATAAAATAAGGCATCTTTGGGTGTGTGGTTAACAAGTCCCAATAAGGGAAGTGTGCTGCATTCTTAACTTGGAAGGTCACCAGCTTCTTAGAAAAGCCCTTCATTGACCTTGAGAGTGGTTATGCCTCAGGCAATGAGATTTCTTTGGCTCTTTTCGCCCAAATGCAACCTTCTTGAGCTCTTGTTGCACTGCAAGAGAGTTACATCGGCAGTTGTCTAAAATCTCCTGATGGCTAGTAGGTCAGTGAAAAGCAAAGCTGAGTACTGGGCACAGTTAGATGTTCTTCCTTTTATAAAGATACGTCATTCCTTCATACTCATACAATTGGCTTCAGCGTTTTCCTCTTCCTGACATTTTTGTTTGCTCTTCTTTTCTGTTGTCATCAATATACGGAAGTTTCTTTGACCAAAAAAACATGAATATCTCATCTTAGATATATTATTTGCTTAGATAAAGAAGTTGAAACTTATCAACCTGACCAACAAACGTATAATTGACTCTAGTAAAAAAAGTAAAAAAAATTCCTTTTCCCAAAAGTTACCCGTTGTATAGTTGTTCTTTTAAGAATTGAAAGGGACAGAGGAAACCATCTTCTACGAGGAAACTAAGATATGGAGCACCATTAGTCATATAGAAGACAAATGCATTAAGACACTGATTATCCAAGAGTCCCAAAACAGAAACTGGACATCAATAAAGGTGAAGATAAATATAATAGGATAGTGAAGTAGCAGAGTCTTTGCACTCTTCATAATGTACTTTTGGAAAAAATTAAATGCAGTTTACGAGGAAAAAGAGAAATATAAAGATAGTTGCATATAAGTCAATAACCTCCAATATGAATAGATTGTAACATTTATAGGATGACTTAGTTTGCATTCTTAACATGCTTTATCTTTAGCATGTATCTTGGACAAAAGTTAAAAGTTCACTAGAAAAGAAAAGGAAATATAAAATCTGTTGCCTAGCAGTAAATTACTGCAATATGAAAAGACTGTAACATGAAAAATTCCACACTACAACTCCAGTAAATATTGAGAAGAAGAGAGAAAGAACTGCATTCCTTACTTACTAGATTACAATAGGTACTGGAAAGTACAATAAAGTTTAAAATAAGAATTTTCATGATTGTGGATTTTTTTCTCTAAACAGAAAATAAGCAAAAGCATATATAAGACTGATATCTACAATTCTTTTACACAACCTAAACAGAAAGTTTCATGCAAAAATATTGATTTAAATTTGGTTAAAATTGAAACAAAAAAGGAGCAAGTTGGTATGGGTTTTTAGGCAGTGATATTTCCAGGATAGATCATTGGAATAAGGATGCATGCTAATTGTTTACTGTATGATACATTATAGCAAAGCAATTCTAGATTTCATTGTTGACTGTATTGAAATGACTGTGAAAAAATATGCCACTAGCTTAGTTAAATCATGCAGAGAAAAAGAGCATCAAATGTGTGACTATATCAACCAATCAAAAGATTGAATTTTTTAAAGAATGATTATATCAACCATTTGAACATGTTGTAACTAATCACATTAATTGCACACAGCAGAACATAGTACTAACTTCTACCTTTTCATTTATAGGATAGATCCTTGGAATAAGGACCTAACATGCAAACTTTGTGTCAATGGTAAAAATTACAGCTAAGCATTTCTAGATTTCATTTTTCACTTTATTAAAATGACTATCAAAAAGGAACAAACAGCATTCTCTGAGTCAAATCATGCAAAAGAATGTCATCATAATGCAGGCGACATTCAACCAAGAATTGTTGCAAGAACGATTATAGCAACTATCTAAACATGTTATAAACAATCACATTAATTGCACACAGCAGAACTTTGTACTAAATTCTACCGTTCTTCTGTTTATGGCATCATATAAAGAATCATATGCAAACTTATGAGAAAATAAATAACTGCTATTAACTTATCAAATTGCTTTTAAAGTGAAGGTAGCCTGATCAACCAAATTTGATGGCCAATTCTGTATTCGAGATGAGACGTATACTTCTCATCTGTACTTGTGGAGAACATTACGTCAAAATATGTACTCTAAAACCACTAAAAAGTTAAGTTTCAGTAACTAAAGTCAATAAACTCCAAAAGAAGCTCGAATGGTTTTTCAATCTCACTGAAAGAATAGCTTGCACTAGAATATGAACACTGAAAAGGTCTCCATAATAACATGCACAAGTTGTATGATTTGGAAGTATGAGAGAGCATGCTAGACTCAATTTAAAGGAATGGAACAAAAGACAAAGTAAAAGGAATCATCTGATACAAAAGAATTTGGATTAAATTGAAATCACATAGAAACATGGCACAATATCTACTAACTTCTCTTGTTCAGGTTTAACATTAACCAGCGGGCATTACTGTTTTGGACAGAAATGTCGTAAAGAAAAGAGGCAAAGAGCTAAGGAGAAGGGGGAAAAAGTAGAAGAAACCTACAATGCTCCAACATTTTCCCCTAAAATGAAATCTGATCAAGTCATTCACACTGAAAAAGGAGCATCATCTATGCTGTTTCAACCAGTGAACTGAAACAGAATTCTAAAGGTAGATACGTTGCATAATCCATATTTTCTAAACAATGTCATAGAAAATCCATCCAGTTTAAATCATATTAACAAAAACGCTTGAAAATCAGATTCTATAGGCAGTCAAAGTGCACAGCGGACAAACTAAAATTAACTAATGTTACAATAAGGATCACGCCTTAGAAACCATCAAAATTTACCTTGAGGAGAAGCACATTTCACAACTGATTCACTGCATTTCTGAATCCGAAAGAAATCTACTATCTTCGTCTGCGAAAAACCTACAATGACACCAAAATCCATCTCCTTTTTCAAAGAGAGCAAAGGGGCAACTTCTCTTCAATACATTTCAACTAAAAACAACACAGACTAATACACCCCGATAGAAACAACAGTTGTCACCAACATCATCATCTGCATTGATGTGTATGCATATGCATGCATACATGTATGCAGCATGCCATACATGCACAGTCATACACATACAAAATGTGAATTTGTACAATTACATGTACAAATTGGAGTTGAAATAAATTTCAACAACATTTTTTGTTAAATTAATGTTCATGATCGTACTTTTAATGTGATTGCGAGGGGAATTGTGGCCGGAGCAGCTAGGGCAATACCAAGGTCCAATGGGAACACGAACCACAATAGGCCTAAGGCACAACATATGGAAACCTCTATCACATTTATCACACAGCAATAGCTCATCGGCTTTATTCCCTGAGCCGCATTGCTCGCAAAGGATATGACTGTAATCAGCATCATTTTCATCATCATCGTCGTCGTCATCGTCATCGTCATCGTCATCATCAGTATAAGCAATTTCTACTCTCTTCGCCTTCCTCATTATCTCCTTCATCGACTTATATTTCCTGACCTTGCGCGGCCGCCGGCGCTGCTGGAGATCATCGTCATCATCGTCCGCCAAGCTGGATATTCTGGTGGTGGTGGTGGCGGTGGCGGTCGACGCCATTTTTAAGACGACGGCACCGGAATTAATTCTTTTATTTTTGGGGTTAAATTAGGATTGCTGAGCTGAAAACGATTTGTGTTTTCTTTTTTCTTTTTTTTTTTGGTTTACTTTAATGCCGCAGAGAACGCAAGAAAAAGGCAGTGGAAATGAGAATGGTGTGGAAATGGCGGAGCTGAGGTGGAGGTGTAGGTGGAGACGTTACGGATGACGTGGCGAAAGGAGACTGGAAAGTGTATTGTGGACCGTTTACAAAAGAGTAGAGAAATTTTGGAGAGAGATAAAAAAAAAAAACAAAAAGGGGAAATGTGTTGCGTATTTTTTATGGGCTGCCGTTTGTACATTTGAATGAAGGAGCTGGGGCAGTTGGTATTGGGGTTGGTTGGAACATGGAATGGAAGTAGGTCTCTATCACCAACAAGCATTTCTTTGTCGTCCCTTCATTTTGTTTCGAGTTCTACTTTATAAGAAATCAACCAGTATAGAATCTCTCTAACTTCAATTTCTCCTTCTCTCTAAAATCTCCTCGCGTCCTCTCTTCTTCAACCAGCATCGCCGGTGAGTTTTGGCCAGATTTTGGCCGACTTTTTAGTTCTTTTGAGTATTCTCGCTCTTTTTTTTTTATCACAAATTATTATAGTATTCTTTCAAAGTATATTTTCTTAAGATTTAAGATTCAGAGATGAGATTTTTCTCTAATCTTTTCAGATGGAGATATTTTCTCTAATTTTTTTAGAAAAATCTTTCAACTCGAACTTGATCTAGGCCCTTATTCAGTCTTCTACTTCTCTTTGAGGTAACTTTTAAGATTATAGATACGCCTATGTTCTTTTCAGTTGTTACCTTTAAATGAAGATATTGGAGCTGAGTTCTTCTTATCGTTGTGGTCGAAGATTTACGACAAATGCATTATGAAAAAATCTATTATGTATTTATTTACTTTATTAGTACTAGTTGTAGTATTAGTATATTTTACTTATAGGTATGAGTTATTATCTGTTGTCACAGTTGTTCAATCATTGTGTAACTTTTTTTATTAGATTATCTAAAATTTTCTATTCCTTCTATTAGATGAAGGGTATGAGAATTGCTTTGATTGTAATGACTTCAGCTATTTTAATATCAATGGATAACTATTTTATTTAGCAGAAAAAAAACCAGTATAGAATAATTTGTCCCTATTTTTTTATTTTTTGTCTAATTTATAAATTATGTTTTACTTTTTCTTTTAGACTCCTTCTTTTTTTATAAATTTTATATTTTTTAAAAAAATTAATGCGTATCAACTTAATAATAATAAGACATAAAGTGAGACAGGGAAAGAAACATAATCAACACAAATGAACTTGCTAAGAGGAGGGCTACATTGGAGGAAATGATCCGAACCCAAATGAATATGCTGAGAGGACTACATTAGAGGAGGGAGCAGGGTTAAATTTTATATTTTTATAACATTTAATTCGTACCATGTAACGATTAATCTTTTGTGAAAATTTTATGACTTGATAACTTGTTTCAAAGTTCTAGTTAACGTTTGTGATATTGAGGGCTTTAATTTTATAATATTTGCAAAACATTGATATTGACTAATTAAGAGAGGGGATACGAGTTAATATTGGGAACAGTTCTTCAGCACATTGGGTTTTTTGATGGCCTCTATCAGAAATAGGCTTTCCTCTGTCTGGAGGACCATTTTAAAAGAAAGAAAGCTACTAAGAGAGATTACATTGGAGGATAGGCTGAAATCAACTTTTCACTTTGCAGTATATAACGGTTAATCTCATAAGAAAACTTTTAAGAGTTGCCTTATTTGAAACTTTACATAGTTAAGCTCAAACTTACTTAAATCTTGTTACACTTGTCAAAAAATAAAGTTCATACCTGACTTAATTAGTCTATTCCATAATTAGCTGCTGCCATTTATTTGATATACATGTAATATTAGCTACTACCATAATTAGCCACTCTAGATCTATGGTATACAGTCGGGTGGGAACCCCTTCCAAATCTACACCATGCAACTGATGATAGTATTAACTATCCCTAGATGGACTTGAACCTGAGCAACCTATCACTTAACAAGTTAAGCGAAGTAGGGTAGGTGGGGCAACCAATTCAGCCAAGCCCTCTTGTTTATATATAGATAATCTAAAATTCATAAATAAATAAGAAAGTTAAGCTTGACAAACTTTTGCATTTAATTTCTAAGTTTCAAAATAATCATTTGAAAAAAATCATTTCAAACTCAATGTGATCTTCAGCCAAGAAAAAACTTGGTAAAAAAGGAGTCAATTTGGGTAAGTTGGAGTATAGGGGAATAGAAAAGTAAGAACGATTAAAAGCTACCTAGTAGAGCACTCCTCACTGGAAGGTTATGAGTTCAATATTTATCTAAAGCAATGTCTATCCCTGATCCCTTTTATAATAGTATAAGATTTAATCAAAAGAAAAAATACCAAAAGTTTGTGCAATTTGGATAATTCTAAAGGTCTACTTGCTCATCGATTTTGAAATCGATTTTAATCGGTTTCTAATTAGAACCCAATTATAAAATTTATTAAAAATAAAAAATATTTGAAACCTTTTGAAACTAAGTTGGAATCGATTTGAAACCGTTTACCTAGCGGTGATTTGTGTGGTTTCAAATTTCGGTTTCAAAATTACTTTTTTCTTGTATTGATACTTTTGAGCAAGGAGAAAAGAAAGTATTTTATCACAATTCTTTAGTTTCTTCAGTTGTCTTTTCTTTTCTTTTTAGTTTATTTATGCATGAAGTTAAAAATTTAAGCTTTCAAAAAGCATTATCTTCTTATGAAATTAATATAATTGTGGATGTTCATTATCTGATATTAAAGAGATAATTCAACATCAAAGATCGAGATATTCTATTACCAGAAGATAAATGATAGAATTCTATCATATCTATAATTATTGATAGAATTTATCTTCTAATTCTTCCATATCTCTTCTTATTGATAAGTACCCTTTAACCTTATAAATAGAGTTTTAGACTGATGTGTTGTATTGATTCATACGTATACTCTCTGAGAAGATTAGTAAAGTTCTTGTGTTCTCTCTCTATTTTCTCTACAAGTTTCTCTCTATTCTCTTACATTATAGTTTTCTTATTTGTTATTTCGATGTCATTGTGTCTAGGACTATTATGCATCAACATATTCATAACACGTTATCAGCATGAGACTCTACTACCAAATTTTTGAACTTTATAATCAAGCAAAAAATGCACTTCTCATAATGAGCTTATTTTCATAGCAAACCTCAAAATTTGGATATTTGACTATTGATATATCTGGAAGGAGATCATTTTTTATATATACATGATGCTAAGATCTATCTGAATATAGTGGGTCATAAAGATACTATTTAAAAAAATCCTAAGGCATCAAAGTCACTTGATTACTAGCAAATTTTGAAGAAAATGCACAATCACTAGAAGATGATTGTTATATGAATATTATTTATGATTTGTTATAAGTGTGGCTATAAATACATCTATTAGTATACAAAATTTTGTCATGCCTAGAATTTCTTTTCCATCAAAGTTGCAAGGAGAAATATACTTGTAATATGATATAAAAAATATTTTCCCTTTCTCATACCTCGAACATGCTCTTATAGTAGCAATATCGAGAAAAATATTTTTCAAAAGTATTTTGAATTTATATATTTTGAGACTAAATGAGTCATCGATTAAATATTTTGACACCTAAACAATTGATTTTATACCATTCCTTGAAGTGAATGCTATTAAAATTTGTAATTCATTTATGAAAGAAATTTTGGTCGTGACCATAGTTACAATAAAAATAATCTTTGTTCTTATGTTGGGAATGATTCATTCAATTATTAATGTATAGATACTCACTAGAATTAAGAAAATAATGACAAAGGAAGAGGGAAATAATAATTCCAACATGTTATCGATGTGATACAAAAAGATTTTTTATCACGTACTTATAGTACATCAAGTATGTTGTGAATTCTATATCTATTTAAAAAGAAAGAAAGATTTTTTTTTTTACTTTCTTAAATAATACTGCTAATAGTAATGATGCTTGTATCTATAATATTGATATAGCACATATGAGTGTAGCTAATTCTTTTGAATATTCAGAGAGAATTTTTAGTGTTTCGAATGTTGATAAGATTTTTAGAATTATTGAATTATTGCCTTTCTATTTTCTATCATTTAGAGATTATGATTTAAAAGTTTGATTGTTCTAGTATTTGTATACTATAATAGTTTATTTTGGATTCAAGAATAGTAAAGAAAAAATATACCAAATCAATAGTGGTTCATTAAGACATATTTAAAATAAATGTCCAAAGTATTAATGGTAGTACAAAGTTCTTGAATAACTAGTTAATCAAGAACTCTCGAAGAGTTAATTGATTAAAAACTCTAGAAGACCTACTGGATCTTCGCATAATGATCAATTTTGCAATGCATTATTCTCCATTAGTCTCGTTATTTTAAGCATTAATGATATTCTCATTATATCAAGACAGTGGATGAATATACTTTTGAGACCTATTCATTATCATCATGAACTAGAATAAATGTGAACTATAGATACTGCCATTCCTCTCGTATGGTTTATATTGCATAGAATTTATAAAATTGAGATCACATATTAAGTAAACCTGAAGTTTTATTAACTTAAATAATTTATTAGTTGGTATGACTGGTTGTACTATCCCAGATTAATAAAATACTAAGAATGATTAGAAATATTTGGAAAATATTATGAAATCAAAAGTTTTTCAATACGATGAATTCATATGTGCTACTTGTTTTACATTATTTAAATGTTATCAGTATCACTTGGTGTTGAATATGTTATTTTGGGATGAATATGAGAAATTTTTAGTTGATGCATCAACATAATAGTTACATGTATATTGTTAATTTTTGCAACCTATAGTTTGTGAAATAGCTAAGAGGGGGGGGTGAATTAGGTATTTGGCTAATTTTTGTAAATATGGTCCTTTTATTTTTCTAAGAAAAATAATAAATTATATGTACTTGATTCAATAGAAGAGTAAGACAAATAATAGCTAAGCAGTAGAATAATATAAGAACAAAGAACACAATCAATTTATAGTGGTTCGATCTCTTCAAGATCTACATCCACTACCTTAAGCCTACACTTAAGGATTTCAAACAATCTACTAAATGCTCAAGTTCACAAATTACATAAGAGGCTTACCACACAATGGTTTTACACTCATAACCTCTTTTAGTAATTATACAAACAAGGCTTACCCTTCCACAAGAGTTTTATATCTAAAGACAACCTAAACACCAATCTAATCCAAGGCTCACCCACATAAGGGTTTTACACCACAACCTTGATTAATCTAGTCTATGGCTCACCCTTATCAAAAGGGTTTTACGTCACAAGATAACCTTACAATGAGCTAGTAGAAAACACAATTTGATAAAAAGAGAAGAGTGTGTAGATGTTACCACTTGATGGTAGATGTTTACACAATGTTGCACCTTCACACTTTGATGTCTTTGGAATGATCAATTGAATGCCCAAGATGATAGAGAGCTTTAAAGTTTGCTAAAGAGTTTTGGAATGCTTAGAGTTCATCAAGATTCAAGACCTCCAAAAAATCTGAAGTTTATAACTTTTATAGAAGTGAAAAATCAAATGCAACAGCTATAAAAAGGCTAGTAACTGCTAGTTTCAGAGAAGTTTGGACGTTTGAACTTTCTGCTATGCGTCGAAACTTGCGTCCGAACTTTACTGTGCCAAGCTATCTGGAAAAGTTCGGACGTCCGAATTTTTCCTTATGCGTCCGAACATTCGTCCGAAATTCTATGGAAAAATAGTAACCATGCTTATCAGAGAAAGTTTGGACGTCCGAACTTTTCTGCATGCGTCCGAACTTAAGTCCAAAATTCTCTGGAAGCACAGTAACCATTTCCAAAGTTTGGACGACCAAACTTGCATCCAAACTTATCAAAACTTAGTCAAAACATGTTCAAATCATTGTTAATAACACTGAAAACGTTTTGCATGAATGGACACATCATTTTAACACATTTAAACACAAAAACAGTTACAAAAACATTTTGATCATACAAAATCTTCTTAAGATCATTTATGATTTCAAAAATCATTTCAAAAACAAGTTTTGTGCTCTCTCATGCACTCAATTGAATCCAAGACATACAAGTGTAGAGTTTACAGAAAAATATACCTGTTTAGCATAATAACTCTACACTCTAAGTTTTCAACGCCTTCACTCATTTTGAACATACTCTTTAATCTTCAATCACCTTTGGCATAGTAGAGTTGTTCTTGCATTGTGACTCCAAGGCAATAAGACTTCATGCTTCTCAAATCATCAATCCTATCACTCAACATACAAACATATTAGTCCTCATCAATATTTATCATTATTCAAAACTAATATGATTTGTCCTTTAGGGCTAACAATCTCTCCCTTTTTGATGATGACAAACTTTGATGCAAAATGTGATGAATTTAAACAGTATGATACAAAGAATATTGATGTCAATGATGGATAATAACCAATTTAGCACATTGACATGCAAAAGGCTCAATATGAGCCTATGACCCAACCTACCTCCATTTGCCTCCTTCCTTCCAACTAAGATAGAAGATATCGCATTTAAGCATTTAGAAAACTTCTAAGAGATGTTTTAAAGGTTGTAAAAATTTAACAGTGCTCTCCCTTAGATTGTGCTCATTTTTCAACAACTTTGGACTTGAAATGCTAAGCATCCAAATTTTGACATATCAAATCTAAACTTTAAAATAAGTAAAATAAAAGCTGCAAATTTTGTAAATAAGCTTTCCTAAGGTTGTTGAAACATATTAGATGAGCTTAAAACATATTTGAATTAATTTGAACAACAAAAGAATCAGTTTTGGCAAGATAGTTTGGATGCTTCCGAAAAATACATTTGGCAAGAAAGTTTGGATGCATCCGAACTTTTGGTTTACATCCGAACTTCAAGTCCTAACTTTTGAAAAGATGATTTTGTATTTACAAATGAACTATAGAAGTATTTAAATACGTATATTCATAATGACATTCAGTTTAGCTTTGCAAAACCACAAAACTCATGCATTCAATTGTTTTCTTGAATCAATCCAAAATTATAGGTCAAGTCAAAAACCAAGTTCAAGATTTCAACCATATTCCAAAATCTCAAAAAGATAATCAAAACCTCACACAGTATAACATATTCAATTTAAATTTGAAATGCAACCAAATATTTTTACAGTACATATTCATTTTATATTTCAACCTATAGCACACATACATAGCACATTTACAGCAAGCACACAACACATCACATCTTGCAGTCAACATTCTTTCTCCCCCCTTGACATATGCATGGATTTTCAGAAAATTCACACATTTTCTATTCATGCATGAGGAAATCCACTACTATTTCACATCTTCACACATTTTGTCATCACATTTCTTCTCCCCTTTTTGTCATTAATCAAAGATGGGAAAAATGAAAATGAGACTGGCAATTACTAAAGGAAGCTCTCAACTCTAAGGTTTCATCATTGAGCTTCATAAAAAGAAACTATTACATGGCAATATAAAAAAAATGATAAAGTGCAGAAAGTTAAAGTGCAAAAACAGAGAAAGAACAGAAAACAACTAGTAAATGTTCATAATAAGTAAAAACAGTAAATGAAGATGAGAGTGAATGTGTGCTTAGTCTTTGGATGTTGATGGAGAGTCCATTCTTGGTTTCTTCTGGATAGCAACATGTTTGACTCTTCCATGGCCAAATGTTGGATCAGATGGAGTCACTATTTCAGCTGTTGCAATTTGACTTCCCTCTTGACTGACTCCAGTTTGCTGCAATCCTTGATCTCCTTCTTGAGACTCCATGACCTGCTCATTGCCATTTCCTTGATCACCATCATCATCTTCATCATCACTGTCACTACCTTCTTCACTTTTCTTACTATCTTCATCATGCTCATCATCCTTTTCCTCTTATGCTCTAGAAGGCCCTTCACTACTTTGAGGATTTCTTGTCAATATTTCCTCAATGTGCTTGACTCTATTCTCTAAACTATCCAGTTTTCCAAGCACCATAGGAGCAAATGTTTCAAAGAATTTATACATTTTCTCCATTTCTTTCATGTGATTGTTTAGTGCTTCTTGAATCTTATTTTCTCTTGAAATCCCTTCAGCACTCGTACCTTCTTTAGCAAAAGGATGTGTTTGTGAAGTTGGCTCTTCTTCAAAGAGTCTTCTTTTGGAGAGAGGTTGCTCCCCCTCACTTGTTGAATCATGTCTTCTTTTAGTTTTCATCTCTCTTGCCCATGTTTCTTCCTCATCATCTTCTTCTTCTTCAGTTTCGTCACTTTCCTCTGCTTCAACTTTCTTTGGAGGGGTCTCTCTTCTAGTTCTCCATATTCCCTCATCATCCAAGGTCAATTGCATTCTTTTGAGAGAGTCATTTGTATAAATCTGACATCTTTTAAAATTCTGTTCTCTAGCAGGGAGTTTGACTCGAAAGTGTTTGAAAATTCTAGTCAAAAGTCTTCCATATGGTAAAGCCTTGTTATCAGTCTTTCTAGCCCCAAACATATGCTTCAATGCCATATATCCAAAGTTTAATCTTCTATGCTCATGCAAAGCCAGCATAATTACCATATGAATATTTCCCACAAATGTTTTGTGTCCAAAGTTAAGAACAATCATGGTAGTTATCATATGATGCATAAATCTTCCCCTTGCATCCAAGGCTTTAATTTCTCTTTCCTTAACTGTCCTAAACTCTCTGACATTTGTAAATGCCTCTTCAAATCTAGCATTAGTGAACAATTCTCTTTCATAGCAATGTTGTCCCATAGAATAATATTTTGCACCAACATCACTCACTCCACAGATTCTATTCACCAATGTATCATTAAATTCAAAGTCTATTTGAAATACTCTAGATGAATACCATTGATTAACTTCTTCTCCTTCATAATCTATTCTTTCTTCTCTCAGATTAGCATAGAATTCATATACAAGAGAAGGATAATATTCTTCATCAATATTCAACAAACTACACCAGTCAATATCACCAAATAAAGATAGGACATTACCATATTGGTGAGTTTTTCAAAATCAACTTTGTTTCCAGGGATGATTTTCCTTGATTTCTTGTTCCAATCTTCAAATTCTGATGCAACTTTGATTGAGATTGAAATACCTAAGAGGGGGGGGGGGGGTGAATTAGGTATTTAGCTAATTTTCGCAAACTCAAACCTTTTATGCGTTTAGACCAAAAACAAGTTATGTAATCTAATTATAGATAATTGATAGCAAGACAATAATGAAAGCAATAGCAAAGAACTCAAACAATTTATAGTGGTTCGATCCTCAAGATCTACGTCCACTACCTTAAGCTCACACTTAAGGATTTCAACAAATCTACTAATTACTCAGGTTTACAAATTACAAGAGAGGTTCACCACACTTTGGTTTTACACTCACAACCTCTTCTAGTAATTTCTTACAATACAAGGCTCACCAACCTATGGTTTTATATCTCAAACAACCTTGAATCACAACTTCAAGGATCACCCTTATCTAAAGGGTTTTATGTTATCAAGATAACCTTGCTAGAGCTAGTAGATCAACACAATTGAATAAGTAAAGAAGAGTGTGTAGAAGTTACCACTTGATGGTAGATATTACACAAATTTGCGCCTTCACACTTTGATGTCTTTGGATGGATCAATTGAATGCACAAGATATAAGAGAGCTTAAGAAATGTTTGCTAAATGCTTTTGAATGCTTGGAGTTTTCAAGATTTCAATTCTTAAAAAAATTTGCATGTTTATGGCTTTTATAGAATTTGAAAATCTGTTAAAACGTTCATAAAACGGCTAGTAACGGCTAGTTTCAGAAAATTCGGACGACCGAATTTCTTGGCTGCGTCCGAATCTTCGTCCGAATTTCTCTGGATGAATAGTAACCATGCTGAGAACAAAAATTCGGACGACCGAATTTTTTTGCTGCGTCCGAATCTTCTTCCGAATTTCTCTGGAAGAACAGTGACCATGCTGAAGGCCAAAAATTCGGACGACCGAATTTTTTGGCTGCGTCCGAATCTTCTTCCGAATTTCTCTGGAAGAATAGTAGCAAGCTTTTGTTACAAAATTCGGACGACCGAATTTTTTGAAAGCATTTTCAAACTTTTTAAAATCATTTGAGATATAACTTCAATGAGTTTTAAAAACATTTGATATATATAGAAAACTTATTTAACTATATTTAAGCTTGAAACACATGAACATATAAAGTTTATAAACATATCTTATAGAAAGATTCATTCAAAGCCTTTTAAGATCATAAGACTATTTTTATGCTCTCTTATGCATTCAATGATAACCAAGACATGCAAGTGTAGAGTTTACATAGAAATTTACCTAAAAGTTAAATGCACTCTACACTTCAAGTCTTCAATGCCTTTTGATCATCTTTAGAACAACATTCTTCAAACTTCAAATACTTGCTTAAATGAAGTTGTTCTTGAACTTTTGCTTCAAAGCAATGAGACTTCATACTTCTCAAATTACAGAACCTATCACACAATAGTCATACATTTTAGTCCTCATCAATATTTGTCATTAATCAAAACTATATAATTTGCCCTTAGGGCTAACAATCTCCCCCTTTTTGATGATGACAAACTTTGATGCAAAATGTGATGGATTTAAACAATGTAGTACAAAGAAGTATTGATGTCAATGATAGATGATAACCAATTTAGCACATTGACATTCAAATGGCTCAATATGAGCCTATGACCCAACCAACCTCCATTAACCTCCTTCCTTCCAACAACTAGGATAGAAGATATAGCATTTAAGTATTTAGAAAACTTCTAAGAGAGGTATTAAAGGTCATAAAAGATTAATATTGCTCCCCCTTAGATTGTGCTCATTTTTCAACAAGTTTAGACTTGAGATGCTATGCATCCGAATTTTGACATATCAAGTCCAAATTGTAAAATCAGTGAAGTGACAGCTTCAATTTTTGAAAATAAGCTTTCCTAAGGTTGTTCAAACATATTGGAAGAGATTAAAACAAGTTTGAATCAATTTGAACAACAATAGAGCACATTTTGGCAACAAAATATGCATGCATCCTAATTTTTGAAACATGCATCCGAATTTTGAATCATGCATCCGAATTTTAAGTCCAAATTTTTGGAAACAAGTTGAAAAGGTGATTTTGCATTTTCAAATGAACTATAGAAGTACTCAAATATGTATAGCTACTATAGCATTCAGTTTAGCTTTGCAAAATCACAAAATTCATGCATTCAATTGTTTTCTTGAAGTAATTCAAAATCATAGGTCAAGTCAAGAACCAAGTTCAAGATTTCAATCTCAACTTAACCATATTCCAAAATCTAAGAAAACAACTAAAACCTCACATATTATAACACTTTCAATTTAAATTCAAATGCAGAAATGCAGCCAAATATTTTCACATTACTCATTACATATTGCACATCAACATATACACAACACACAACACATTTACAGCAAGCACATAGCACAATTTGTAGTCATTCTTTCTCCCCCTTGATATATTCATGGATTTTCATAAAATTCACACATTTTCTTTCTCCCCCTTGATATATGCATGGATTTTCATAAAATTCACACATTTTGTCATCCTCATTTTTTCTCCCCCTTTTGTCATCAGTCAAAGATGGGGTCAATGAAAATGAGATTAACAATTTAACACATAAAGGAAGCTCTCATCACTGAGATTTCATCATTGAGCTTCACTATTACAGAAGATGCAAGAAAAATACTGAAGAAGATTATAACATTAGATGCATAATTAAAAATTCAAATAACTTAAAGCAGTAAATAGAATGGAAGAGATGCTTAGTCTTGTGATGTTGATGAAGAGGCTCTGCTAATCCCTTTCTTGATGGCCAAGTGCTTCACTCTTCCTTGGCTGAATGAAATGTGTGATGGTGAGACAATTTCAGCTTGAGCTACTTGGCTTCCTGCCTTTTGTGGTTCTTCATGTACATGTTCTTCTTCTTCTTCTTGTTCTGCCACTGTCTCATCATCTCCTCCTTGGTCATCCCCATCATCACTGTCATTATCTTTGTCTTTCTTATCTTTCTCTTCATCATCTTCCTCATTTCTATCTTGAGGCCTAGAGGGTCCTTCACCACTTTGAGTATTTCTCATTAGGATTTCCTCAATGTGTTTCACTCTACTCTCTAGTCCATCTAATTTTCCTAGAACCATTGGAGCAAATGATTCAAAGAACTTATACATCTTCTCCATTTCCTTGACTTGATTGTTCAAGGCTTCTTGGAATGCTTTGGCTATTATGGTGTCACCTCTAGTTATTCCTTCACCACTTGACTCATCTTTAGTTTCTTCTTCAACTACCCTTCTTTTTGTTGGTGGTTGCTCCCTTCACTTGAAGTGTCATGCTTTCTTTTTGTCTTCATTTCTCTTGCAAGGGTCTCTTCCTCATCTTCCTCATCTTCATCCTCCTCCTTTTCCTCCTCTACACTTTCTGTCCTTTCCTTTCTTCCTAATCTTTTTGGAGAGGATCCTCTTTTTGTCTTCCATAATCCATCATCATCAAGGATAAGCTGCATTCTTTTAAGAGATTCATCGAGTGTATATTTCTCCACTTTTAAAAGCTTGTCCTCTTCCCTGGAAGTTTAATCTTAAAATGCTTAAAGATCTTGGTTACTGATCTTCCAAAGGGAATGCCTTTAGTTACTTGTTTTTCTAGCAGTAATCATGTGTCTTAAGGCTATATATCCAAAGTTGAATTTCCTCTGTTCATGCAGGGCCAACATTAATACCATATGCATATTCCCTACTGATGATTTATGTCCAAAGTTAGGAACAATCATAGTAGTTACCATGTGATGCAATACCCTACCTCTAGCATCCAAATTCTTGATTTCCCTTTCTTTTATAGATCTAAACTCTCTTCCATTTGTAAATGCTTGTTCAAATCTATCATATGTAAAGAGTTGACGATCATAGCAATGCATTGAGGGTGCATAATATTTAGCCCCACTGTCACTTACCCCCACAAATTACATTAATCGGATCTTCACTTAATTCAATATCAACTTGGGATACTCTAGTTGAATACCATTGTATCCTATCATCCCCAACAATCTCAGTTCTTTCTTCCTTTAGGTTTGCATAGAATTCATATACCAAGGTGGGATAAAAATCTTCATTAATAAACAACAAACTACTCCATCCAACATCATGGAAACAAGACAAAACCATATCCATACTAGATAGTTTATCAACATCCACCTTATATCCAGGGAATAATCTTTCTACTATTCTTATTCCATTCATCAAATTCATGAGTAGATTTGATAGAGATAAACTCATCAACTCAGATTGTGTTTGAGGAATGCGAATCCTTCTTGGTTGATTGAGAATTGGGTCTCCATTTCCTTCCTTAGCCTTTCCTTTTCCTTTCTCAACATTGGGCTTCTTTGTTCTCACCATGATGTTTTCTCTTGAGAAGGGTTTGTTTTTCTGTATGAAATTAGGGGCTTAGAAGTTTAAAAATGAACGCAAATCGGGATGAGACTGTGTGAATTTGAAGAGATTTTGATTCGGACGTGAATGGGTATGAGAGGTTTTGAAATGATTTAAAATTCGGAAGTTATAATGTTTGGAAGAAACCGTTTGATTTTCATTTAAATAGATGCATCCGCAAAATTCGGACGACCGAATTTTAGGTCTGCGTCCGAATTTTCGGTCAAAAGTTTCGTCTCTTTGATTCGGAAAATTCGATCGACCGAAATTTTTTCATCCCTGCGTCCGAATTTTTTGATCAATAAATCTCTGTTTTCATCACAACATTAATACACACATTAGTCATTGAATTTTGAAATTCCTAAGAGTCTTCTTAGGTGATTAAATCTTTCCTCAGCCAAAGGCTTTGTAAATATGTCAGCAATTTGATCATTTGTGTTTACATGTTCTAAGCATATATCTTTCTTAATCACATGATCAAGAATGAAATGATGTTTTATCTCTATATGCTTGGTCCTAGAATGTTGAATGGGATTAATGCTCAAATTGATAGCACTAGTATTATCACATAGTATAGGCACACACTTAAATTTAAGACCATAATCAAGTAAAGTATGTTGCATCCATAATAATTGTGCACAACAACTTCCTGCAGCTATGTATTCAGCTTCAGCTGTGGATAAAGATATACAAGCCTGCTTTTTACTAAACCAAGACACTAGACAACTACCAAGAAATTGACAATGACCACTTGTACTTTTACGCTCAACTTTGCATCCAGCATAGTCAGCATCAGAATATCCAATAAGTTCAAAAGATGAAGTTTTAGAAAACCAAAGACCATAGTCGTGTGTATCAATCAAATAACGAAATATTCGTTTGACATAAATTAGATGAGATTCTTTAGGACATGATTGGAATCTAGCACACAAGCAAACAGCAAACATAATATCTGGTCTACTAGCAGTGAGATAGAGTAAACTTCCAATCATACCTCTATACAATTTCTCATCAATACTTTTACCTTTCTCATCTTTGTCAAGTTTAGTTGATGAACTCATAGGAGTACTTATTCCTTTTGCTTGATTCATTCCAAATCTTTTCAATAGCTCCTTAGTATATTTTTCTTGATTGATGAAGACTCCATCCTTGGTTTGCTTAATTTGTAGTCCAAGGAAGAAACTTAGTTCTCCCATCATGCTCATCTCAAATTCATTTTGCATAGTTTTAGCAAACTCTTCACAAAGAGAAATATTAGTAGAACCAAAAATAATATCATCAACATAGATTTGTACAAGCAAAATATTATTTTTAGAAGATGTTTTAATAAAAAGAGTTGTGTCTACTTTTCTTTTAGTAAAACCTTTTGAGAGAAGAAAACCACTTAATCTTTCATACCAAGATCTTGGAGCTTGTTTCAGTCCATATAGAGCTTTGGTTAGTTTATACACATAATTTGGAAATTTTTCATGAATAAAACCAGGAGGTTGTTCTACATACACCTCTTCTTCAATAAAACCATTTAGGAAAGCACTTTTAACATCCATTTGAAAAAGTTTAAAACCTTTAAAGCAAGCAAATGCCAAAAGTATTCTTATAGATTCTAATCTGGCTACTGGAGCAAAGGTCTCATCATAGTCAATGCCTTCTTCTTGGTTGAAACCTTGAGCAACAAGTCTAGCTTTATTTCTAACTACTTCTCCTAGTTCATTTAACTTATTTCTAAAAACCCATTTTGTACCAATAATGAGAATGATCATGAGGTCTAGGAACAAGAGACCAAACTTTATTTCTTTCAAATTGATTTAGCTCTTCTTCCATAGCAATAATCCAGAAATTATCACACAATGCATCATCAATATTTTTTGGTTCAATATGAGATAAAAGAGCGAAGTTATCAATAAAGTACCGCCTTGTTTTTACCCCTTGGGAGACATCACCAATGATTTGCTCCTTAGGATGACCTTTTGCATATGTGATATCCTTTGGAAGTTCTTGATCATTTCTTGATTGACCATCTTGTTCTTGCTCCATTATTTCTTCTTCTTTGGCATGATCTTCCATTGTGGGTGCTTGGTGTTGAGTATGATTTTCAACCATTGATGTACCTGTGTCATCTTCATTTCCTCTTTGAAGATAAATGTTAGATTCATCAAAGGTTACATGAATAGTTTCTTCAACACACAATGTTCTTTTTATTATAAACTCTATATGCCTTTTTTATTTGATGAATAACCAAGAAAAATTCCTTCATCTGATTTTCTATCAAACTTACCAAGATAGTTGCTAGTGTTTAAAATGAAGCATTTACAACCAAAAACTTTAAAATAGACAATTGATGGAGTTTTGTCAAATAAAAGTTCAAAAGGTGTTTTTCTTATAAAAGGTCTTAGTAAAACTCTGTTCATGATATAACAAGTCGTATTAATGACTTCAAAATTTCAAAAATACTTTGGTAATGAGTTTTCACAAAGCATTGATCTAGCCATTTCTTGTAAGGTTCTGTTTTTTCCTTTCAACAACACCATTTTGTTGAGGTGTTTTGGCAGCTGAAAAATTGTGAGTAATACCATATTCATCACAAAAATTTTGTAAAGTCTTGGTTACAAAATTCTCTTCCATTATCACTTCTAATAGAAATCGGTTTGCAATCAAGAGAGGTTTGAACCTTTTTGAAGAGTTTTGAAAATTCATGAAATGTTTCATCTTTTTGTGCTAAAAAGATTACCCATGTAAATCTTGAAAAATCATCAACAATCACATAAGCATAGCTTTTACCACCAAGACTAGTAGTCCTCATAGGTCCAAATAAATCCATATGAATTAGTTCAAGAGGTTTTGTGGTAGAAACTATTTTCTTTGGTTTAAAAGATGTTTTTGATTGTTTTCCATATTGACAAGCATCACAGAGGTGAGTTTTATCAAAATGCAATTTAGGTAATCCTCTCACCAGCTCTTGTGTAGAAAGTTTGTTTAATAAATCCATGCTTACATGTCCTAATCTTCTATGCCATAAAAATCCATCATTGTCATGAATGGCAAGACATTTAATATCATTTGTAATAAGCTCATCAAGATACAACACATACACATTACTAACTCTTTTAGCAACAAAGATAGTTTTGTTACTTGCATTGTCAAGAATAGTACAAGTATCACATTTAAACTCTACTTTGCATCCATTATCACATAATTGACTAATACTTAGTAAATTATACTTTAAATCTTCAATAAGTAATACTTTCTTGATAAGAGGGAAAGAACCTTTACCAATGTTACCTATTCCAAGTGTTTTTCCTTTCTTCTTATCTCCAAATGTGACAAAACCTTCACTTGTAGTTTGAAGTTCACTAACAAGTGATGCATTTCCCGTCATGTGCCTTGAGCATCCACTGTCAAGGAACCATTTTGTGGCACTTGATCTTGAGGCAAATTGTACCTATATCAAATTTGAAAGGGTGATTTTTGGTACCCATATTTTCTTGGGTCCAAGGGGGTTAGTAAAAGTTTCTTTGACCTTCCAAATGGTTTTAACACCACTTTCTACTTTTCTTTTGACAAAACATCTAGAAACCTTGTGTCCATGTTTACCACAATAAGTGCAACAAATAGGTGGTCTAGAATGATAAGATTCTTTAACAAAAGATTTTCTCTGTTTTTGGAGCGAGAATAATCATGAGTAAAACCAAGACCATGTTTTACAAATGAAGGTCTTTGATAACCAAGTAATTTATTCAAAATTTCCCTTCCATTTGTAAATCTCTCAATGCATAAAGTTAGATCATTAACTCTCCTTTTTAGAAGTTCATGATCTTTTATCATTGACTCAAGAGAAATAATTCTAGTGCAAAGCTTTTTGTTTTCAAAAGATATGTTTTGTATAGTTGTATTCAAAACTTCTTTTTCAATAGCAATGCAACTAATAGTTTCAAGAAGTTTTCCATTTTCAACACATAATTTTGAATTTTCATTAGATAAATTATTTATTTTGAGTTTCATTTCCTTATTTCTTTTTGAAGCCTTTTTTAATTCTTCATATAACTCAACAATAAGATCACTGGAATCAATATCATCATCATATATATTTGAGATAGAGGGTGAAGATTGTACCTCATCATCAATGGCCATGAAGCATATGTTGGCCTTTCCTTCACTTTCATCCTCACTTTCCTGTTGATCCCATGTTCCAGCTAGTCCTTTTCCTTTCTTGGCAGATTTCTTTCTGTTTTTGCTTTCTCTTTCCCTTTCCAACACTCTGGGACAGTCAGCAATAAGATGCTCAGTACTCTTGCATTCAAAGCATTGAGGTTTATATGATGAAGATTGTCCACTCTTCTTGACTGGCTTTCTTCCTTTTTTGAGAAATTCCTTTTTGTAGAATCTCTTGAATTTCTTCACAGCCATTGCAATTTTTTCTTCTCCACTGTTTCCTCCTTCTTCTTCACTTGAGGATTGTTCTTGTTCACTCAAGTTGTTTGAGGCATTAAGCACTACTCCTTTTCTTCCCTTTTCTTCATCCTCCTTGTCATTTAGCCGTTTCATCTTCATTTCATGAGTCAGTAGAGATTCAATGAGCTCTTCAAGTGGAAGAGTCTTCAAATCCTTGGATTCCTCAATGGCAAGTGTTTTAGGCTGCCAGGATTTTGGTAGAGCATCTAAAATCTTTCTGTTTTGCTCCCCCATAGTATAGCTTTTACCATAAGCTTTTAAGCCATTGAAAATGTTAGTAAATCTTGTAAACATATCACTAATATTTTCACCTTGTTTCATGGTAAACAGTTCATAATCTCTAACTAGCATGGCAAGTTTAGATTCTTTAACTTGATTAGTTCCTTCATGTGTAATTTGAAGTAATCTCCACATGTCATGAGCAAAATCACATCCACTAACTCTATTATATTCAGTAACATCTAAAGCACAACTTAATATATTCATGGCTTGATAATTTAAAGTCATTTTCTTAGAATCATGCTCATCAAATTCATCTGTGGACTTGGGTACTGAGGTTATTCCATCAGCACTCATTTTCATTGGGACATAAGGACCTTTCTCAATTATGTTCCACAAATCAAAATTAATAGAACAAATATAAATTTTAACTCTAGATTTCCAGAAAGTGTAATTTGTTCCATTAAACAAAGGTGGTCTATTTGTGGAAGATCCTTCTAGGTAAGGTAGGTTTGACATATTAGCCATAGGATCTTTGTCTTCTAGGTTGTTAAACCACACACAGAAGTTCTAGCTCTGATACCAATTGAAATACCTAAGAGGGGGGGGTGAATTAGGTATTTAGCTAATTTTCGCAAACTCAAACCTTTTATGCATTTAGACCAAGAACAAGTTATGTAAGCTAATTATAGATAATTGATAGCAAGACAATAATGAAAGCAATAGCAAAGAACTCAAACAATTTATAGTGGTTCGATCCTCAAGATCTACGTCCACTACCTTAAGCTCACACTTAAGGATTTCAACAAATCTACTAATTTCTCAAGTTTACAAATTACAAGAGAGGTTCACCACACTTTGGTTTTACACTCACAACCTCTTCTAGTAATTTCTTACAATACAAGGCTCACCAACCTATGGTTTTATATCTCAAACAACCTTGAATCACAACTTCAAGGATCATCCTTATCTAAAGGGTTTTATGTTATCAAGATAACCTTGCTAGAGCTAGTAGATCAACACAATTGAATAAGTAAAGAAGAGTGTGTAGAAGTTACCACTTGATGGTAGATATTACACAAATTTGCACCTTCACACTTTGATGTCTTTGGATGGATCAATTGAATGCACAAGATATAAGAGAGCTTAAGAAATGTTTGCTAAATGCTTTTGAATGCTTGGAGTTTTCAAGATTTCAATTCTTAAAAAAATTTGCATGTTTATGGCTTTTATAGAATTTGAAAATCTGTTAAAACGTTCATAAAACGGCTAATAGCTGACTAGTTTGAGAAAATTCGGACGACCGAATTTCTTGGTCGCGTCCGAATCTTCGTCCGAATTTCTCCCGGATGAATAGTAACCATGCTCGAGAACAAAAATTCGGACGACCGAATTTTTTTTCTGCGTCCGAATCTTCTTCCGAATTTCTCTGGAAGAACAGATGACCATCGTTTGAAGGCCAAAAATTCGGACGACCGAATTTTTAGTTTGCGTCCGAATCTTCTTCCGAATTTCTCGGAAGAATAGTAGCAAACTTTTGCTACAAAATTTGGACGATCGAATTTTTTTGAAAGCATTTTCAAACTTTGTAAAATCATTTGAGATATAACTTGAATGAGTTTGAAAAATATTTGATATATATAGAAAACTTATTTAACTATATTTAAGCTTGAAACACATGAACATATGAAGTTTATAAACATATCTTATAGAAAGATTCATTCAAAGCCTTTTAAGATCATAAGACTATTTTTATGCTCTCTTATGCATTCAATGATAACCAAGACATGCAAGTGTAGAGTTTACATAGAAATTTACCTAAAAGTTAAATGCACTCTACACTTCAAGTCTTCTATGCCTTTTGATCATCTTTAGAACAACATTCTTCAAACTTCAAATACTTGCTTAAATGAAGTTGTTCTTGAACTTTTGCTTCAAAGCAATGAGACTTCATACTTCTCAAATTACAGAACCTATCACACAATAATCATACATTTTAGTCCTCATCAATATTTGTCATTAATCAAAACTATATAATTTGCCCTTAGGGCTAACAGAGATAAACTTGTTTGCTCCAGATGATGATTGAGGAACCCTAATTTTTCTTGGTTCATGATGAGTTCGTCCTCCTTCACTGACCTTTGCCTTCCCTTTTCCTTTTTCAACATTGGCTCATTTTGTTCTTACCATTTCGATTCTCTAACAGAAAAGCAGGGGTTTTGAGAAGTATATAGGGTTAGGAATTAAAAAATCCAAGTATTTTGATGTGAAAATGGTGAAATTACAGAGCAATTTATGTTTTGACGTGAGTGGGTAGAGAGAAATTTTGAAAAGGAGAGAATTCGAATGATAATTTATGTGAGTAACGGCTAGTCAGTTACTTAAAAACCGCTGTAAGCGCAAAGTTCGGACGACCAAAATTTTTGGTTCGAGTCCCAACACGCGTCCGAACTTCTCTGTTTCTCCAGTTTCAGAAAGTTCGGACGTCCAAACTTTCTGTCATGCATCCGAACATGCATCTGAAGTTTTCTGTCCAGAATTTTCTGTCAATGTTTGGACGTTCCATTTTCACTCAATGCATCCAAATTTTTCCTTCTTTTGTCACACTTAAACAAACATATTAGTAATTGAATTTTGCAATTCCTAAAAGCCTTCTTAAATGATTAAACCTTTCCTCAGCCAAAGGCTTTGTGAATATATCAGCAATTTGATCATTTGTATTTATATACTCTAAGCAAATGTCCTTTTTAGCAACATGATCACGAATAAAATGATGCTTAATTTCTATATGTTTTGTCCTAGAATGTTGAATGGGATTTATGCTCAAATTGATAGCACTAGTATTATCACAAAGTATAGGCACACAATTGAATTTAAGACCATAATCAAGTAAGGTATGCTGCATCCATAATAATTGAGCACAACAACTACCGGCAGCTATGTATTCAGCTTCAGTAGTGGACAATGACACACAAGCTTGCTTTTTACTATACCAAAACACAAGACAACTACCAAGAAATTGACAATGACCACTTGTACTTTTACGTTCAACTTTTCACCCAACATAGTCACCATCTGAATATCCAATAAGCTCAAAAGATGAAGATTTTGAAAACCAAAGACCATAGTCATATGTGTCAATCAAATAACGAAAAATACGTTTGACAGAAATTAGATGAGATTCTTTAGGACAAGATTGAAATCTAGCACATAAGCACACATCAAACATAATATCTGGTCTACTTGTTGTGAGATAGAGTAAGCTTCCAATCATACCTCTATAGGATTTCTCATCAACATTTTTACATTTTTCATCTTTGTCAAGTTTAGTTGATGAACTCATTGAAGTACCTATTACTTTTGCTTGATCCATTCCAAATCTTTTTAAAAGCTCCTTGGTATACTTTGCTTGATTGATGAAGACTCCATCCTTGGTTTACTTAATTTATAGCCCAAGAAAGAAATTCAATTCTCCCATCATGCTCATTTCAAACTCATTTTTCATAGATTTGGCAAATTCTTCAAAAAGAAATGTGTTAGTAGCACCAAAGATAATATCATCAACATAAATTTGCACAAGTAAAATATCATTGTTAGTAGATGTTTTTATAAAAAGAGTTGTGTCCACTTTTCCTTTTGCAAAACCTTTTGAAAGAAGAAATCCACTTAATCTTTCATACCAAGCTCTTGGGGCTTGTTTCAACCCATATAGAGCTTTGGTTAACTTAAAAACATGATTTGGAAATTTTTCATGAATAAAACCTGGAGGTTATTCTACGCAAACCTCTTCTTCAATAAAACCATTTAGAAATGCACTTTTGACATCTATTTGAAATAGCTTAAATCCTTTAAAACAGGCAAATGCCAAAAGTATTCTTATGGATTCCAATCTGGCTACTAGAGCAAATGTTTCATCATAGTCAATGCCTTCTTCTTGGTTGAAGCCTTGAGCAACAAGTCTAGCTTTATTTCTAACAACTTCTCCTAGTTCATTTAACTTATTCCTAAATACCCATTTTGTACCAATAATTGAATGATTATTAGGTCTAGGGACAAGAGTCCAAACTTTATTTCTTTCAAACTGATTCAACTCCTCTTGCATTGCAACAATCCAAAAATCATCACTCAATGCATCATCAATATTTTTAGGTTCAATATGAGATAAAAGGGCAAAATTATCGATAAAGTACCACCTTGTTTTAACTCCTTGGGAGACATCACCAATGATTTGCTCCTTAGGATGGCCTCTTGCATATGTGAGATCCTTTGGAAACCCTTGATCATTGCTTAGTTGTCCATCTTGTTCTTGTTCCGTTAATTCTTCTTCCTTGGCATGTTCTTCCAATGTGGGTACTTGATGATGAGTTTGATTTTCAATCATCGAGGAACCTGCATCATCTTCATTTCTTCTTTGAAGGTAAATGTTAGATTCATCAAAAGTTGCATGTATGGTTTCTTCAACACATAATGTTCTTTTGTTATAAACTCTATATGCCTTTTTATTTGATAAATACCCAAGAAATAGTCCTTCATCTTATTTTCTATCAAATTTTCCCAGATTATCACTAGTATTTAAAATAAAAAATTTACAACCAAACACTTTAAAATAAACAATTGAAGGAGTTTTATCGAATAGAAGTTCAAAAGGTGTTTCTCTTATAAAAGGTCTTAATAAAACTCTATTCACGCAGTATTTATAGCTTCAGCCCAAAAGTATTTTGGCAAAGAATTTTCACAAAGCATTGATCTAGTCATCTCTTGTAAAGTTCTATTTTTCCTTTCAACAACACCATTTTGTTGAGGTGTTTTAGTAGCTGAGAACTTGTGAGTAATACCATTTTCATCACAAAATTTTGTAAAATCTTGATTGCAAATTCTCTTCCATTGTCACTTATAATAGAAATCAGTTTATATTCAAGAGATGTTTGAACCTTTTTGATAAGTTTTGCAAATTCATGAAATGTTTCATCCTTTTGAGCTAAGAAGAGCACCCAACTAAATCTTGAAAAGTCATCTACAATCACATAAGCATATCTTTTACCACCAAGACTAGTGGTCCTCATTGGTCCAAATAAATCCATATGAACTAGTTCGAGAGGTTTTGAAGTAGAGACCATTTTCTTTGGTTTAAAAGATGTTTTTGATTGTTTTCCATATTGACAAGCATCACAAAGACGGGTTTTATCAAAATGCATTTTGGGTAATCCTCTAACCAGCTCTTGTGTAGAAAGTTTATTCAATAAATTCATGCTTACATGTCCTAATCTTTTATGCCACAAAAATCCATCATTATCATGAATGGCAAGACATTTTATATCATTAGTGATAAGTTCATGAAGATATAACACATAGACATTACCAACTCTTTTAGCAATAAAAATGGTTTTGCTACTTTCACTATAAAAAATAGTACAAGAATCACATTTAAATTCTACTTTACATCCATTGTCACATAATTGACTAATGCTAAGTAAATTATACTTCAAACCATCAATAAGTAATACTTGCTTAATAAGAGGGAAGGAACCTTTACCAATGTTACCTATTCCAAGTATTTTTCCTTTCTTCTTATCACCAAATGTGACAAAGCCTTCACTTGTTGCTTGAAGCTCACTAAAAAGTGAGGCATTTCCAGTCATATATCTCGAACACCCATTGTTAAGAAACCATTTTGTGCCACTTGATCTAGAAGCAAATTGAACCTACACCAAATTGGAAAGAGTGATTTTTGGTACCCATATTTTCTTAGGTCTAAATGGGTTAGTGAAAGTTCCTTTGACTTTCCAAACAGTCTTAACACCATTTTCTATCTTTCTTTTTACAAAACATTTAGAAACCTTGTGTCCAAGTTTGCCACAATATGTGCAACAAATATGAGGCTTGAAATTAAAAGTTTCTTTAGCAAAAGTGTTTTTATATTTTGAAACATAGCTATCATGAGTAAAGCCAAGACCATGTTTTGCAAATGAAGATCTTTGATAGCCAAGTAATTTATTCAAATTTTCTCTTCCATTTGTAAATTTTTCAATGCATGAAGTAAGATCATTAACTTTTCTTTTTAAAATTTCATGATCACTAAGCATTTTCTCAAGAGAAATGACTTTTATGCAAAGCTATTTGTTTTCAGAAAATATGTTTTGTATGGTTGCATTTAAAACTTCTTTTTCATTGTTAAGACAATTTATGGTTTCAAGAAGTTTATCATTTTCAACACATAATTTTTAATTCTCATTTGATAAATCATTGATTTTGTATTTCATTTCTTTATTTCTTTTTGAAGCCTTTTTCAATTCTTCATACATCTCTATAAGTAATTCACTATGATCAACATCATCATCATAAAGATTTGAAATAGAGGGAGAAGATTGTACCTCATCATTAATTGCCATAAAGCATATGTTGGCCTTTCCTTCATTGCCATAAAGCATATCTTGACAATGACTCCAGTCAGTCCTTTTCCTTTCTTGGTAGATTTCTTTTTGTTCTTGCTGTCTCTTTCCCTTTCCAAAACTCTGGGACAATCTGCAACAAGATGTTATGTACTCTTGCATTCAAAACATTGAGGTTTGAAGGAGGAAGTCTGTCCACTCTTCTTGGTTGGCTTTCTTCCCTTTTTGAGAAACTCCTTTTTGTAGAATTTCTTGAACTTCCTAACTGCCATGGCAATTTCCTCTTCTCCACTTTTACCATCTTCTTCTTCACTTGAAGATTCTTCTTGTTCACTTAAGTTATTTGAAGTCTTGAGTACAACTCCTTTTCTTCATCTTCTTTGTCATTTAATCTTTTCATCTTCATTTCATGTGTGAACAAAGATCCAATAAGATCTTCAAGCGGAAGAGTTTTTAAGTCCTTGAACTCCTCAATAGAAAGTGTCTTTGGCTGCCAAGATTTTGGTAGAGCATCCAAAATCTTCATGTTTTGTTCTCCAATAGTATAGCTCTTTCCATAAGCTTTTAATCCATTGAAAATGTTAGTAAACCTTGTAAACATATCACTAACATTCTCACCTTGTTTCATGGTAAAAAGTTCATAGTCTCTAACAAGTATGGCAAGTTTAGATCCTTTAACTTGGTTTGTACCCTCATGAGTTATTTGAAGTAATCTCCACATATCATGAGCAGTGTCACAATCACTAACTCTATTATATTCAGTTACATCCAAAGCACAACTTAATATGTTCATGGCCTGATAATTTAATGTCATTTTCTTTGAATCATGTTCATCAAATTCGTCCGTAGACTTTGGTTCTGAGGTTACTCCATCAGCTCTCATTTTCATAGGAATATAAGGACCTTTTTCAACAATATTCCACAGATCAAAATTGATAGAACAAATATATATCTTAACTCTCGATTTTCAAAAGGTATAGTTTGTTCCATCAAACAACTGTGGTCTATTTGTGGAAGACCCTTCTAGGTAAGGTAAGTTTGAAATATTAGCCATAGGATCTTTAACTTCTAGGTTTTAAAACCACACAAGAAGTCCTAACTCTGATACCAATTGAAATACCTAAGGGGGTGAATTAGGTATTTGGCTAATTTTTGCAAATATAGTCCTTTTATTTTTCTAAGCAAAATAACAGATTATATGTACTTGATTCAATAGAAGAGTAAGACAAATAATAGCCAAGCAGTAGAACAATATAAGAGTAAAGAACACAATCAATTTATAGTGGTTCGATCTCTTCAAGATCTACATCCACTACCTTAAGCCTACACTTAAGGATTTCAAACAATCTACTAAATGCTCAAGTTCACAAATTACATAAGAGCCTTACCACACAATGGTTTTATACTCACAACCTCTTTTAGTAATTATACAAACAAGGCTCACCCTTACACAAGAGTTTTATATCTAAAGACAACCTAAAGACCAATCTAATCCAAGGCTCACCCACACAAGAGTTTTACACCACAACCTTGATTAATCTAGTCTATGACTCACCCTTATCAAAAGGGTTTTACGTCACAATATAACCTTGCAATGAGCTCGTAGAAAACACAATTTGATAAAGAGAGAAGAGTGTGTAGATGTTACCACTTGATGGTAGATGTTTACACAATGTTGCACCTTCACACTTTGATGTCTTTGGAATGATCAATTGAATGCCGAAGATGAGAGAGAGCTTTAAAGTTTGCTAAAGAGTTTTGGAATGCATAGAGTTCATCAAGATTCAAGACCTCCAAAAAATCTGAAGTTTATAACTTTTATAGATGTGAAAAATCAAATGCAACAGCCATAAAACGGCTAGTAACGGCTAGTTTCAGAGAAGTTCAGACGTCCGAACTTTCTGCTATGCGTCGAAACTTGCTTCCGAACTTTACTGTGCCAAGCTGTCTGGAAGCACAGTAACCATTTCCAAAGTTTGGACGACCAAACTTGCATCCAAACTTATCAAAACTTAGTCAAAACTTGTTCAAATCATTGTTAATAACACTGAAAACATTTTGCATGAATGGACATATCATTTAAACACATTTAAACACAAAACAGTTACAAAAACATTTTGATCATACAAAATCTTCTTAAGATCATTTATGATTTCAAAAACATACTTGTTAACACAAAGTTTATTTAAAATCATTTCAAAAACAAGTTTTGTGCTCTCTCATGCACTCAATTGAATCCAAGACATACAAGTGTAGAGTTTACAGAAAAATATACCTGTTTAGCATAATAACTCTACACTCTAAGTTTTCAACGCCTTCACTCATTTTGAACATACTCTTTAATCTTCAATCACCTTCGGCATAGTAGAGTTGTTCTTGCATTGTGACTCCAAGGCAATAAGACTTCATGCTTCTCAAATTATCAATCCTATCACTCAACATACAAACACATTAGTCCTCATCAATATTTGTCATTATTCAAAACTAATATGATTTGCCCTTTAGGGCTAACAATTTGCAATTTATTGATAATGACTCATACTTAATATTCTCACAATGACATAATTTATCCTGATAATAGTAGTTATATCAGATAAATATTGAATATCATGCAAAATGTTCATGATTCTGATGTAACTGCACTTATTTTGTATTCTACCAACACATTATGATTCTCCTTGTAGTAGTTGGTTTGAGGTTAGAAAACAAATATTTTTCATCCTAAATTTAGAAACACACTATGTATATTGTTTTACCACAAGGTAATGAGATAGTTACTCAAAGATATTATCAAATATGTTGGGAGCCAATCTCAAGATGGAGATTTATATGTTGTTAATTTTGAATATGTTGTTCTAATATAAAGAGGAGAAAATATGAAGACGAATAAAGATATTAGTTTGTGTCTCATCTTGATATTTTATTTTGATTCTCATAGAAGATACCTTGAGCTAGAAGTTCAAAGGATAATATATATAGCCAGGCATATGAACTAACCAACTTCTGGTAAATAATGTTCTAATTATAGTTGATATCCCTAAATGAAAATCTACCATTGCCAATAAATTTAAGACACAACTGGAACATGGTAGATAAGTCAGTTGCAAAGATACAAACCTTTCACATTATGAAAGGAATGGAGACTTAACATAGTCATATATGTTAAGTCGAAGAAATGTAAATTTCAACAATAATTTTTCTTTAAACCTGACTGATATATTATTTCTAAAAGAAATTAAGTACTTGAAAACTATGACAATGAAGAGATCTCAACGTGATTGGAAACTAATAGAAGCACAAAAGTATAAGATGTTGATAATATTAATGTGCGCAATATATTGAATCATAATGAGAATCTTTGGAATTAAAATATGCAGACTTAAAATGATAAAGTTTGAATAAGAAATATGAAAATTCCACACAATTCACAAGTACACTTGAATTGTACATGAATTTCCATTAAAAATTATACACTTGAAGTGTAATATCAAAAAGATGGCAATGAATATTTGCTTATAAATTGCTAACTTTAAAAAGTGAGTATTTGTTATAACTTTAAAAAGAGCTTGACATTGATTACGAAGTAATAATTTCTAGTAATGGATATAAAAGTGCACGATATACTTAATATGTGTTTATCGTTATTGTCATTTGATAATAGCATTTACAGTTGAAATCACTGTTAAGATGGATATACAATGTATAAGTTACATATATGATCCAGAAATCATGTCATTTAAAGATATGTATTGATTATAATAGCCACTTCTTCGATCATTTTGAAGAAATAGAAATTCAAGATTTTTGTTAAGAATATGTGTGATCATGATTAATGTATTATATATTCGAGATAAATCTATATCTTCCAGGAGAGAATCCTAACCTTATTTTTTATGACAATAATGTTTGAAATATATCAAAGGAGATACGATAAAGTATATTTTAATGAGATTCTTTTTACTCATGAACTCTAGAAGAGATCTGATATTGATGTGTAATAAATTCGATCATTTGATTACTCGATAAATTTATTCACTAAAACATTACCGACAACAACATTTGATTGGAATTTGTCGGGTAAGAAATCCTATAAAAGATTATTTTATCAAGGGAAGTAATAATGAAATAAAAAATAGAGTGCTATTTTCCTTCACTATAATTTTTTTCACTGGATTTTTTATCTTGTAAGTTTTTAATGAGACATATTCTTTATGTAATGGACATTCAAGGGGGAGTGTTATGAAATTAATATAATTGTGGATTTCCATTATCTGATATCAAATATATAATTAAATATTAGAGATATATATTCTCTATCCTATTAGAAGATATGATAAAGTTCTATCATATCTTTAATTATAGATTGCATTTGTTTTTTAATTCCACCTTGAATCCTACAAATAGGGCTTTCGACTGGTGTGTCATTCATTCATACACTCTTTAGAAAGATTAATAAAATTATTATGCTCTTCTCTATTTTTCTTTACAAGTTTCTCTCTATTCTCTTCCATTATAGTTTTCTTATTTATGATTTCAATTTATTGTGCCTACGACTACTGTGCACAAATAAATTCATAACATATCTTTAGGCCCTAAGGGAAAATTTAGTAGTTTTGATTATTGAAAAACATTGATGATGACTAATTCATTTACTTATTTCTGATAGATTTTTTGGATTGAGAAGCCAAGTATTCTCATAGCCTCAAAGCTATAATACTAAGGACAACTCAAATGTTCTCAAGTGATTGAAGAATATAGAGCTTGCTCAAGAAGATTGAAGGCTTTGAAGACACTTTAGTGTAAGTTTACTTTTGCTTGATAGGCATATCTTATAAACCCTACATTCCTTACATTTGGAATCTATGCATTGCATGTTGAAGCACAAGCCATTCTGATCTAGCCTAAACTTTGTTGATGAGTTCAAAAGTTTTTTCATGATTCTTTGAAAAATAAAGTATTTGATAATAGCTTATAGTTCAAAAAATTTTAAATTGACTTATCTTTCATTAAAAAAAGATTTCAAACTTGTTGTGGTTAAATTTTAAAATATTTGATTTTTTTTTTGAAAAGTTCTGACTCTAATTTAGACGACCAATTCAGATGCAGAGGTCCAAAGTCGAACGACCAAATTGTTCGGATGAAAAATTCAAACGACCGAAATTTTTCTGCAGACTAGCAAATAGAAAAGTTCGGACGACCAATTCGAATATAGAGGTCCAAGTTTGATCGACTAAATGACATTGTTACTAACTATTTTTTGAACGTTGTATGTGAACTTTTGAGTTATATAAAAGGATAGAAACTCAGATTTTGAGTAAGATTCATGAAGTTACATGTTATTATCATGAGAAGATCAAAGAAAAACTTTCATCTTTCATGTGCTTCACGTTATTATCCAAGGATTTCAAAAGCAAAAGTGACGTAGTGCTAGATTTTTTGAATATCTACCATGTTGATTGGTAATTTTTATCCTTATCTCATCTTACTTTATTAATATAATACTATATGATAACAAAAATTTATAATATAAAAATATTATATGATGAAATAAAACACAAGAAGTGACTTGGTCTAGTGGAAGAATACATCATCCAACTATGAGAGAACAAGGGTCTGAATCCCTCTTCAAGCAAAACAAAGCATTTAAGGGAATTAAATTCGGATTGGGCTAACCTGATCCATTGGAGCCAAATCGGGCTAACCCGATCCACTGGTGCCCAATCTGGTTGGGTTAGCCCAATTCATATTATTTTTAAAATTTAATTTCAAAATTTTTAAATAAAAAAATTAATATTTTCTTATATTATTAATTTTAAAATTTAAAATTTACTTTCAAGAAACAAAACAATGAGATCAAAAATTGATGATTTATTGAATGAAAATTCTAAGTTGTTTGGTAAAAACAAAAATCTTCATGATTCTAATGACTGTTCGAGCATTGAAAAAAAAGTTTTACATGTTTCCTTACAAAACATGTCCCTTGAAAACAAAACTCATTGTGAAAAGATTTCCTTATTGATCATGAAGTCTTGAAAAAGAAAGTTAATGACCTTACTTCATGTATAGAAAAATATACAAAAGTAAGGGACAATCTTGATAAACTTTTTTCCAACTCAAAGATCCACTATTGTCAAAAATAATCTAGGTTACAAATGTGTAAAAAATGTGCCTAAATATAAAATTTTTTTTGTTAGAACTATTTCTACTTTCATGCCTCATACTTGTTGTACTTATTGTGAAAGACATGGCTATAAGGCCACTAGATGTTATGTGAAAAGAAAAGTGGAAAATGGTGGTAAAACCATTCAAAGAGTAAAGAGAAATTATTACTAACCCCCAATGGACCCAAGAAAATATGGGTGCCAAAGGTTACTTCCTCCCTTTCAGTGTAGGTACATGTTCCTTCAAGAGCAAGAGTAGCTAAGTGATTTCTTGGTAGTGATTGCTCAAGACATAAGTGAGCTTCAAACTGTAAAGGAAGGCTTTGCTACATTTGATGACAAGAAGAAAGGAAGAATCCTTGGTGTAGGTAATATTGGTAAAGGTCCTTCCCATCTCATTAAACAAGGATTACTTATTGATGACTTGAAATATAACTTGCTTAGTATTAGTAGATTATGTGATAGTAGTTGCAAACTTGAATTTAAATACGACATATGTACTATTCTCGATAGTGTTAGTGGTAAAATAATTTTTGTTGCAAAAAGAGTTAGAAACACATATGTGCTATATCTTGATGAATTTGTTACCAATGATGTTAAATGTCTTGCCTTTTATGACAATGATGAATATCTATGGCTTAGAAGACTAGGTCATGTGAGTATGAACTTGTTGAACAAACTATTTTCACAAGAATTGGTTATAGGTCCACCAAAAGTGTGCTTTGAAATAAATCGTCTTTGTGATTCTTGTCAATTTGAAAAAAAACAAAAACATCTTTCAAACCTAAGAAAATGGTTTCTACTTCGAAACCTCTTGAACTTGTTCATATGAATTTGTTTGGACTAATAAGAACCACTAGTCTTGGTAGTAAGAGATATGCATATGTGATTGTTGATGATTTTTCAATATTTACATAGGTCATTTTTCTAGCTCAAAAGGATGAAGATTTTCATGAATTAAGACTTTTCAAAAAAGTTCAAACCTCCCTTGAGTGTAAATTAATTTCTATTATTAATGACGATGAGAGAGAATTCTATAATCAAGACTTTACTCACAATTTTTCAGTTGCCAAAACTCCACAACAAAATGGTGTCATTGAAACAAAAAAATCAAACTTTGCAAGAAATGGCTGGGTTTATACTTTGTAAAAACTCTTTACCAAAATATTTTTGAGCCGAAGCCATAAACACTGTTTGCTATGTAATGAATAGAGTTCTTTTAAGACATTTTTTTTAAGAAAAACACATTTTGAACTTCTCTTTGATAGAACTCCTTCAATTGCATATTTTAAAGTGTTTAGTTGTAAATGTTTTATCTTAAATACCCGTGACAACCTAGGAAAATTTGATAGAAAATCGGATGACGGCATTTTTCTAGGTTATTCATCTAACAAAAATGCCAATAGAGATTATAATAAAAGAACCTATGTGTTGAAAAAACAATTCATGTGAGCTTTGATGAATCTAATATTTACTGTGAAAGAAGAGATAAAGATCATGCATGCACTTCAATGAATGACAATCAAACTCATCTTCAAGTACCAACTTTCGCTACTGTTAAACAGGCTGGCCCGCCCCATCACGGGCCACTCCTCAAACGGGTTGGAGTAGGCTGGTCCAATTTTTGACGGGCTGGGAAACCCCTAGTTATTTTTTTCTAATTTAAATTTTATACTATACATTTTTCTCTCTTTTTCTCTATCTATCATATATGAGAATATAAATATATGATTGGGATAAAAAGAATATTTAACTAATTACCAATATTTTTAGAATAGAAAATTATCATTAATTAAATATATCATATATAATATGAATAAATTTATATAAGAAAAATATTTGAAATAAAAGTGAATTAATTAACCTTAATTGTAGGTATGATTAGGATGTGTAATGTAAAAAAATTTGGTATCAAGATTACTATCCATTCTATTGTTATAATACCAAAAGAAAAAAAAGAATGGATTTGGCCCGCTTCGGCCCGTGTTGGGCATCAGGCTGAACGGAGCGGGCCAATTCAGTTCGCATTTTAATAGGCTTGGGAAAATTAAGCCCAAGCCCGCCCGCATATATCATGGGCCAAATGGGCCAGCCTGCTTGTATGGGCCCGTTTTGCCACCACTACCAACTTCGGAAGAGCATGCCAATAAAGAAGAAATGATTGAGTAAAAGCAAGATGACCAACCTAGTGGTGACCAAGAGCTTCCCAAATATATAAGATATGCAAGAGGCCACCCTAAGCAGTAAATCATTGGTGATGTCTCCGAAGGAGTTAAATTTGTTGATAACTTTGTCGTTTTATCCTATATTAAACCTAAAAGCATTGATGATGCCTTGTGTGGTGATGTTTGAATTGTTGCTGTACAAGAGGAACTAAATCAATTTGAAAGAAATAAAGTTTAGAATCTTGTCCTAAGACCCTAAGATCATCCCGTTTTTGGAACTAAATGGGTTTTTAAAAAACAAACTAAATGAATCCGAAGAAGTTGTTGGAAATTAGACTAGACTTGTTGGCCAAGGATTCAATGAAGAAGAGGACATTGATTATGATGAAACCTTTGCTTCGGTAACTAGACTTGAATCTAAAAGAATGCTTTTGGCATTTGCTTGTTTTGAAGATTTTAAACTATTTCAAATAGATGTTAAGAATGCCTCTTTTAAATGGCTTTATGGATGAAGAAGTTTATGTGGAACAACCTCTCCATTTTACTTATGAAAAATTTCCTAATAATATTTTCAAACTAACCAAAGCTTTATATGGATTTAAACAAGCTCCTAGAGTTTGGTATGAAAGATTAAGTGATTTTCTACTTTCAAAAGAATTTTCAAGAGGAAAGGTTGACACAACTCTTTTTATAAAAACTCTTGTAACAATGATACACACTTGGTGCTACTAATATATCTCTTTGTGTTGAGTTTACGAAGGTGATGCAAATTGAATTTGAAATGAGCATGATGGGAGAAATCAACTTCTTTCTTGGCCTTCAAATCAAGCAAACCAAGGATAGCACTTTCGTAAATCAAACAAAATATACAAAAGATTTATTGATGAGATTTGGAAAGGATCAAGCAAAAGGTATTAGCACACCTATGAGTTCATCAACCAAGCTTTACAAAGATGATAAAGGTAAAAACGTTGATGAAAAGGTATATATAGGTATGATTGGAAGGTTGCTTTATCTTACTACTAGTAGACCAGATACTATGTTTGTCGTGTGTTTATGTGCTAGATTTCAATCTTGTCCAAAAGAACCTCATTTGATTGCCATTAAGCGTATCCTTCGTTATCTTAGTGATACACATGATTAAATGAATCTTCCTACCTCCCAAGATGCCTCTATGCCAATAGATGTTTCAATTTCTGTTAGTGGGAAGGAGGGTAGATAGCGCCAATAAGGCAATAGAGTGAAAGATGTTTTTCTAATTGTGCCATCTTCTTTTGATCTTATTACTTATACGGATGCCAATTATGCCAAATGCAAAGTCAAGTGTAAGAGTACTAGTGAGCATTGCCTATTTCTTGATAGTTGTCTTGTCTCTTGGTACAACAAGAAACAAGCTTATGTGTCATTATCTACTGCCAAGGCCATATATATTGCTGCGGGTAGTTGTTGTGCTAAAATGCTATGGATGAAGCACAATTTACTTGACTTTGGTTTAGATTTCAAATGTGTACCTATCTTGTGTGATAATACTAGTGTTATAAATTTGACCATAAATCTCATTCAAAATTTTAGAACCAAGCACAGAGAGATTAACCATTAGTTTATTAGTGATCATGTAGCTAAATGTTTGGATTATGTGTGTACAAATGAACAAATTACTGATATTTTCACTAAGCCATTGGCTAAAGAAAGGTTTTGCTATCTAAGAAGGAACTTATGAATATCAAAATTCAATTAATAATATGTTTATCCAAGTTTTGGAAAAACAAGTTAAATTCAAATGAGATGTTCGGATGCTTGCTTTGAAATTTGGATGTCCAAACTACTTTTTTGAGAAGTCCAGGTAGAAAAATTCGGACGCATGACAAAAAATTCAGTTGATCGAATTTACTGAAGTAAGGAGGATCTAACAAGTTCGAACTCAAGTTCAAACGTAGACCAGAAAATTCAATCATTCGAACTATGTAGTTTTAGCTGTTTTAAAAGAAGTCAAACGGTCATTTCCTTCACTTCTATCAAAATTTCTCATCCGAACCACACTCTCCTCTCAAAATTCACAAAACCAAGTCTCATCCAAACCCAAATTTCGTCCATATTTCACCATTCTCACTTGAAAACTTCCATATTTTCGTGTTCTTAGCCTTAGAGTTTCCTTGAAACTCACTTCATTTCAAAGAAAACTATCATGGTGAGATCAAAGAGGGCAAATGTTGGAAAAGGAAAAGGCAACGGAAAGCAAGTGGATAGTGGGCTAATAAGCAACTAACCACGAAGGTTTAGAATTCCTTAAGCCTCCTCCGAAGTGGACTGTTTTATTTCAACCAAGGCTGATATGGAATTTGAAGAATGGAGCAAAAGAAATAGAAAGATTATTCCTGGACATAAGATTGATTTGGAAATGCTCATTGGAATGGGTAATGTTCTTTCACTTTTTGGAGCAATGAGTTGGAGTAGCTTGTTCGTAGTAGATGAAGATTACTACCCCACATTTGTGTATGACTTTTATGCTAATCTTAAAGAAAAAAGGGTTGAACAAGTTGAAAATAATCTTTTGCAATGGTATTCATTAAGAGTGTCTCAAATTGACTTTGAATTCAACGATGCTTTAGTCAATAGGATATGTGGAGTTGATGATAATGGGCTAGATATTATTCCTTGGGGCAAAATTATTATATTCATGATTTATTTACAAATGAAAGGTTTCAAGAGGCACTCACAAATGGTAGAAGATTTAGATCAATTAAGGAAAGGAAAATCAAAGCATTTGATGCTAGAGATCAGGTATTGCATCATATGCTAACCCACATGCTTAATCCTGATTTTGGTCATATGTCATCGGTTGGGAACATGCACATTGTGATTATGCTTGCAGTCCATGAACATAGAAGAATGAATTTTGGGTATATGGCATTGAGGCACATGAAGGGAGCAAGAAGGACAAGAAACAAGGCCTTCCCTTATGGAAGCTTGCTCACAAAAATTTTCAAGCACTTCCAAGTTGAATTCCCCATAAGAGATTTAGCCATAAAGAGCGGAGAGATTTATACAAATGAATCTCTCAAAAGAATGCAAATAACTTTTGATGAGAATGGCATATGAAGAACCAAAAGGGAGACTCATTTGAAGAAAAGAGTGAAAATGTAGACATTGAAGAAGAGGAGGAGGAAGAAGAGGAAAATGAAGAAGAGATTCAAGCAAGGAAGATGAAGACCAAAAAGAGACATGATTCTCAAAGTGAAGGGGAGCAACCTCCTTCCAAAAGAAGATTATTTGAAGACATGCTAACTCCTCAATCATGCCCCAATGTTGAAGAAGATCCTTTTGGAGAAAGGATCACTAGAGGAGATACCATTGCTATTGCTTGATATCTTGCCTTGATGATATATGGTGATACTATGATATGAAGTTGAATGTTTTTTCGTAAAGCTTACTTGGCCATATGTATGTATGTTTAAGCACTTGTGTAGTTTAAGCACCTTGTTGCCAAAATCACCTTTTGAAACTTTTACCAAAAGTTCGGAGTTGGAGTTCGGATATAGACCAAAAGTTTGAACATATCCAAATTTTCATGCCAAAAAGTGTCTTGTTATCGTCCAAATTACTGAAAAACTATTTCAATCTTTCCTAGAATGTGTGAATAACCTTAAGAAAACTTGTTTTTAAAAATTACAATCACTATCTTGTATATTTTGCAATTCGGACTTGAAATTTCAAAATTCGGACTTATAGCACTTCAAGTCCAAACTTGTTGAAAAATAAGTACAATCTAAGGGGGAGCTTTGTGAATCTTTTCTAACTTTTAAAACCTCTCTTAGAGATATCTTTAATGCTTAAATTCTATATCCTTATTTAGTTGGAAGGAAGAAGGCATATGGAGGTTGGTTAGGCCATAGCCTCATCATGAGCCATTCGAATGATATTTTACCAAATTTTTTATCATTCATTTATGACATTAATGCTTCTTTGCGCTACATTGTTTAAATCTATCACATTTTGCATCAAATTTTGTCATCATCAAAAAAGGGAGAGATTGTAAGCCCTAAGGGCAAATCTAGTAGTTTTGATTAATGACAAACATTGATGATGATTAATTCATATGCTGATTGTGTGATAGGATTCTTGGATTGAGAAGCCAAGTGTTCTCATAGCCTTAGAGCTATAATACTAAGGACACTTAAAAGTGTTCAAGTGATTGAAGAATATAGAGTTTGTTCAAGAAGATTGAAGGCTTTAAAGACACTTTAGTGTAGGTTTGCTTTCGCTTGATAGGTATATCTTGTAAATCCTACACTCCTTGCATTTGGATTCTATGCATTGCATGTTGAAGCACAAACCATTTTGATCTAGTCTAAACTTTGTCAATGAGTTCAAAAGTTTTTTTATGATTCTTTGAAAAACAAAGTGTTTGATAATGACTTATAGTTTAAAAACTTTTAAATGACTTATCTTTTAGTCTAAAATGATTTCAAACTTGTTGTGTTAAATTTCAAATGATTTGACAAGAAAAATTTTCATTGTTCATGTGCTTCATGTGATTATCCAAGGATTTCAAAAGCAAAAATAAAGTGGTGCTAGATTTGTTGAATATCTACCATCTTGATTCATAATTCTATCCTTATCTCATCTTAACTTTCTTTAATCAAGGTTGTTTTGAGACATAAAACCCTTTTGGTGAGGGTGAGCCTTGATTTGATTGTTCAAGGTTATGTTGTGACATAAAACCTTTTTTGGATGAGGGTGAGCCTTGTTTATTGGATTGGAAAAGCTGCTATTGGTGTAACCCTTTGAGGATGAGCCTCTTGTGTAATTGCTTGACTTGAACATTTAGTGGATTGATTGAAATCTTTGAATGTGGACTCAAGGTAGAGGATGTAGATCTTGGTGAGATCAAGCCACTATAAATCGTTGTGTTTCTTACTCTACACTTATTACTTGCTTTTATTTATGCTATCTTTATTTGTTCTTTGTGGTTGTTAATATTGGTTGTGGACTTATTGATTGCTCTTCTTCTCTCAACCACTCTTTTCTAAACACATAAAATCTTGGAGGTTGTGAATTTTAAAAAGGAGATTCTATTAAGGAATTTTTTTAAAAAAATTAGCCAAAAACCCAAATTTACCCATTCCTCCGGTCCTAGCTTTTTCAATATCTCTTGTTTTCGCCTCTCTTATTGCTGTTAAGCCAAGCGAAGCAAAGCTTTAATGCCATCCTTCTTTGACCCTTCTAGTTCTTCGACATCAGAAAATTTAGTTGTTCATTAGGACATAGATGCCCTAAAGAATATTCATTTCCATATTTGTTGCACACAGCCTTCTCTCTTCTTTTCTGCAATTCTAATCGAAAGATTTTCTTCAAAATAGGTTGTATTATAATTTTGAGAAAATGGTCAATTTGATCCTTAAATTTAGGTGCCTAACACACCTTTGTCTCAAAAGATTTTTTTGCTATCATTAAGGTCCTCAAAGAAGTTACCCTCAACCAATAAAATCCCAGCACCATCTTCCACTATAGTCTTTGGCTGAAAAAACTCACGCTTCACTCATGTGATATATTTTAGATGGTAAAATAAGGGCACTACGCTTTTATCGCAAATCCTTGGCCATCTTCTTATTCTTTTAGCGCTTTCTTATCTCCAATTTGTTCGCAACCACTATAAGTGGATTTCTTCGATTCATTTTCTCTTTACCAAATTGGGGCACACATGCTTGTAGTGAGAGTGTCTTTTGGAAAGAAACACATAGTATGCCTATTTTCTACTCTAAAAGATGTCACGCCAGTAGGGGCGTAGATTTTCTAGCCAAAGGCTACGATTGAGGATGGTGCTGGGAATTTATTGGAGTGTAACTTTTTGGAAGATTATAATGGAAAAAAAAAGTATGGAACTATAGTATGTAAGGTCCCTAAGTTTGAGGAACAGATCGGTTATTTTTTCTTTAATTTCAAATGATATAGTAAAATCTAACATAGTATTTTTTATATGTAGAGCCATTTCACAAGCTTCTTTGGCTTAATCAGCTTCAACGTATTTTGGGAGCTCGCAACAATGGTAGATTTTAAGGAAATTGAGTGTGTTTGTAGTAGTAACTAGGTTGCTCATGTTTTGGCAGGTTAAGAAGGGTTAAGGTGCTTAGAGAAGCGTTTTTGGTTTGGTGAAATCCATCATGAATTTACTCTGCCATTAGAGCACATCTTTGCTTCAATTTCTTGGAAGTTGTCTTGTGTCTTGCTTCAAAATAAATTTGATTTCTTGGTTATTATTCAAATTTCTTAGTAGTTATGTAGCCATATTGTTTGAGGACAAGCATTGTCTAAGTGTGTGTTGGGGGGGGGAGGGGGTTTGATATCTTATATTTGTGCTTTATTGAATGATCATTTTAACCTTGAAATTTTGTGTTCCAATCACTATTTACACTCCCTTTATCTATTCCCTTATTTTAGGTGAGTTTATTGAAGATTTAGAGTGCAATGAAGTAAGGAAGAAGATTTTACATACTTAGAATGAAGAAAGAAGAAGAAAAAGCCGCCATAAGCAGAACAGAGTACTTTCAAGTGGGATTTTGACTTCCTTAAAGGTTTCATTTGCAGAAGTGGCCTTCTCTAAGATAATGGATGTGATGGGAATAGTGACTTATACGGGATGGATGTTACACTGAGAGAGAAAGAGAATAAATTTATTAATTTAAAATTTTAAATACCAATATAATTTACGAAAAGTCTAAAACGTAGTAGAATTTGATTAAAAAGAATGATCATTTAACATCAATGAAATAGTTTCTATAAAATTACAAAAATATGAATCCTATATGAATATTTTGAAAAAAAATTACATGAGTGGAGAAAATCACACATAGTCTATAAAATTAGAAAAATATTAATCCTATATGAATATTTTGAAAAACATTACATGAGTGGAGAAAATTACACATAGCCTCTAGCATTGAAAAAAATATTATATTATTATTAAAAAAAATAAATTAACATGAGTATGGTAAAATATTACGCTAATTAAAAATTACAAATACAAATATTGCTTATAAAAGGTCCAAAATATAATCACACATAAGACGAAAAAATTTGTTATATAACTGCTACAAAATACTTTAGATAATTAGTAAAAGTATGAATTATATCAAAATATTATCAGAATAATTAAAAAATTTATGAAAAATAATTTATCTTTTACTATTATAAAAATAATTTATGTATTTGTAAAAGGGTAAATAAAAAGTTAATTACGTGCAATTTGCATGTACATGATGCTAGTACTATACTAAAAGTTTGGATAGGGGTCTTGCTTCTTCCTTTTTTGAATGCCCTAAAATACCCTTTGATAAAATTATTTTTTTCATTTTATTGAAATGCATTATTGTCATTGTGATAGCTTTTGACATTTAAATAATAATTATTTAGGAGTTACATAAAAATAATTAATTTGGAGAAATTGGTTGTAAGTTAGGTTTAATAAATATAAAATAAAGAATTAATAAAGAAAAAATAAAGAATTAAAGAGAAAAGTAAGTTACTAAAAAAGAGTATTAAATAGAAAGACTATATTGTCATGAATAATTATTAATTTTTTTCTTTTTTATAATTGAAATTATTAAATTAGTATATATACCTCTCATCATAACTTGATTATTTGTTTACAAATTTACAAAATCAGTAGACAAGATTTGAAATTTTAAAAAAATATATATATTTGAAAAATTCAATATTAGAATAGAATAGTGGTAGTGGTAGTAGGTTAGATATGATCTATACTACACTAAAAGTATTGATCGAGGTCATGATAATTTAAATTTGATGTTTCTTTTTTTTAGTATCATTAAATGCCCTTTGATAAATTAATTTTCTATTTTTGAAATACATTATTGTCATTTTGATAATTTTTGACATTGAAATGGTAATTATTTAGGAGTTACATAGAAACAATTAATTTGGAGAAATTATTTCTAAGTTATGTTTAACAAAGATAACTTAAAGAATTAAAGAGAGAGGTAAGTTACTAAAAAAAGTATTAAAGAGAAAGATCTTATTATCATAAATAATTATTAAAATCAATTAACTTTTTTATTTTTCCCTATAATTGGATGCATGCATATGGTGCATTATATAATTAATATTTACACTTAAAAATATTAGATATTTGCCAACAATCAGTTATTGAAATGAATAAAAATAGAATTTATAAACTATATGTAATTATTTAATATAAGTAATAAAAACATGTATATATTTGGAATATCATCAAAATAATACAATAAAAGGTAAAAAGTGCATTTGGACCACTACTATTGTGTGTGTGTGTCTGAGAGAGAAAGAGAATAAATTTGTTAATTTTAAATTTTAAATACCAATATAATTTACGAAAAGTCTAAAACATAATAGAATTTGATTAAAAAGAATGATCATTTAACATCTATGAAATAGTTTGTATAGAATTAGAAAAATATGAATCCTATATGAATATTTTGAAAAAAATTACATGATTGAAGAAAATTACACGGTCTCTAGCATTGAAAAAAATATTATATTATTATTTTACAAAATAAACTAACATGAGTACGACAAAATATTACGCTAATTAAAAATTTCAAATACAAATATTATTTATAAAAGGTCTAAAATATAATCACACATAAGGCAGAAAAATATTCACTATATAACTGCTATAAAATAGTTTAGATAATTAGTAAAAGTATGAATTGTTTCAAAATATTATCAGAATAATTAAACAAATTATGAAAAGTAATTTATCTTTTACTATTATAAAAATAATTTATAAAATTATAAAAGGCTAAATAAAAAGTTAATTATGTACAATGTGCACGTACATGATGCTAGTTATCTTAAACACATACATCTGAGTACTTCGTAAACTTGTTTGAAAGAAAAAAGTTATAATTTGACGAATTTGGATCAATTAGTAACTCACGTATAGAAATTCAGTGGATTCTACCAAATGAGGTTGACGAGGACCATTTTTTTAAAAAGAAATTATATTTTGAGATTAAATTATGGAAAAGACTAAATTAAGACAAAAGAAATAGGTTTAGAACTAAATTTGTCAATTTCACTTTTCTCAATTTCCTTACTATATATTTTATCACATAGTATTTTCTGCACACTGTTTAGATTATCCACATTTTAAGATTTTACTCTAAATTGACTGTATGGCTGATCTACTACCAATAGCATCCTTTCTTTCCTTAAATATGAGAATATTTAGATTGGATTTCATTCCCAATATAAAATTTTCATTTTAAGTGGTTTCTTTTCTCTCACAAACAATTCAAAACTTACGTAAAAAATCTCATAATGAAACCTGATCTAGATAAATCCCAAGATAAAATTTGTCTACTTGTACCATACTTTGTTTAACGACATAAGGAGTGTAAACATGATAGTCCATTGGATTGCAAGATGAAGTTGCCCCAAGTGTGGAATCTGATTAATTAGCTGTAAAGATTAATTTCTAACCATGTATAAGTTAGCAGTGCCAAATTGTAAAATAAATCGGAAGTTAAAGTGAAGAAAGGTTCTATCAGCTTTGTAACAATTCAAGTAGTATTATAGGTTATGATTCTTTAGTATTACAGATGACTACTCAACCGCAAGCATCTATAATAGTTGATTGACTGTCTCATTCTTGTGCTTGAGGTTTGTTATGGGATTCAAATTTATGATTTCATTCAAAATCTACAGAATTATGACAATAGAGAGAATGGAGCTCTGTGTACAAGCTGAAGAACAGATGAAGAGTTAAATATCAAATGATACATAAAAAGTTTGATTAAAAAAATTGGAAACATCATAAAGTAAAGGCACAAACAGCACAGAACAAACTAGAAGATCAAGGAGACTAAAAGCTTCAAGCCCACATACAAATCAGCAGCAGAATGGACAAGTTGCCTGCTGGAGAAATCATCAAAAACACCAAAAGTGCTTCTTTTTATGTTTATCAAAGATGCCGGAGCCATACGTGCGAATGAGCATCTCAATCACAAGAGGAAATTGTAGCAATGTAAAAAGAGCTACTGGAATGGTAGAAAAGACAATGAGGGGATACGAAACCCAGGGTAATTCTTGGTTCAAAATAAGGTATAGGGAGGTACCAAAAGATGCCATCATGGTGACTATGGACAGAAACAAGCAAGCAAGGCCAAATATCAGTTTTGTAGGCAAGGACTTGAGAAAATCTTCTTCTGCATAACGTGCAGTAAGAATTCCCATGAACATGAGAATTGATGTTGAAGAAGTGAACATCGACAGTGCATTTGAAACCACAAATATCCAAAAGGCTCGTGGTTGTGTTTTAAGCATGATAGGAAGTCCAGTTCGGTCATTATTACCTCCGGGAACTGTAAAAGCTGTTGTAAACATCACTGCAGCAATGAGAGCCCCCACAATCATACTTGATCCAGCAGTATTCTTCATCCATCTTTCTCCCTCCTTGTGCAACCTCTCATGCTCATCAGAAAATAACTTCTCAGGTGTTTTATTGTTGTCGTTCAAGTCTTCCTTCAATTTTGGTTGGACAATACTTTCTACTTCCTAGAACAATAGTGATTGAAAATATTTAAGAACATGCATGTCTTAGTGCGGAGTTTGATTAACATAGATAAGAATTTTAACTACAGAGAAACAGCCACCTTAAACCACTGAAGTTCCCTTTGCATTTGTAGAGCTGCACCTGAGACACGTTCAAGACGTGCAGGAGGTGATAATTTTGCTGCTAAATGTAAAAAATTGTTCCCAAATACATCATGACGATGGGCCATTATGCTCTTTTGTGTTCCCAACTTATATATAAGACTGTAAATCTTCTCTTGTCGAAGTACAATTGCATGTGCAAAAATTGTCCTTCCTTTTTTATCTTTTCTCCATATAAATTCAGGATTGTATTTGAGTATTTCAACAACAAACTCGACAATACCATGCTTGATAGCATCATACATGATTTTGTCAATATTCATCCTTTCCAGCTGTGACTTACTCAATTTTCGGATTTCCTTGAAAATACAACGTAGGAGTTTGACTGCTTCATCATTAACCAACTTTCTGTCATGTATATGCTTGATGTCCGGGACTGAATAAATAGAAAACCATTAAAAGGCTGATCAAGAGTAGCTTAGATAAAACTTTTGGGAAATACATACCGAAGCATCTTAAAATTCTCCAACCCCAATCATGCACAAGCCCTCTTGCTGCAAAATGAAAATTGCATACTGAATAATATACAAGGTCATATGAAAATTCATTAGTCATTGAATATAATACAAGTGAAATTTATACTCGAAAACAATTGTAGTGCTATTCTAAGATTTATCAGTTGCATATGGACATCAAAATCAACCTTATATTTATGCAAAATCGAAGAGCTTGTGAACAAACAAACAAAGGTTGACCACATTATCTATCAGCATTGAGTACATAAAATTGGATGAAAGTGGATTTAGCCCCAAGTATTTTTAACTTTAATTTTTTCCTCCTTTTGTTTCTTTAGTTATGTGCTAGCTTTTCACGTCAGTCCAAAAGAACTTGCCATAAGAAACATTAATCTGCCATGATGTTTGCAGATATTCTTGTAAATGCATTTCGGTTTTATGATATTACTTGGAATGCTATATGCCTTTGCTTAGAATTGAGAGTGCTTAATACTGCAAGTTGAGTAAAAGCTTCCTCGAGCCATATATGGTGGACAAAGAGGTAATACTTACTATATGCAAACACTGATGGACCTATAAAATGGAAAATAGATCTCACATACCATTCCTAGCAATCAATTGGCCTCCATGCTTTTGATGAGGTATCTCTTCATCGCTTGAGTCATGGATGTCAACGGGGTGGTCATCAGTAGTGCTTGAACTTTCCATGGTGTCATCTTCATTGGAACTTTGTTTCTTTCCCCAGGGCGAATGCACCACAACAGCTTGGGAAATGTAATTAACTTTTTACAAGGAGCTTTTCAAGATGATGAATTACATTTAGACTATTGAATTATAAGCGTCCTTATGGATATCATACTTTTTCTGCATAGACAATTGCATCTTTTTGTGCCTGTGTGTGTTTAGGTAGAGGGAAAGGAAGGTACAAGTTATCAAAAGCGGACCTTAATAACTTCCTCTTTATCAAATGTATGTTGTGCAGAGCATATGATTTGAAAAAGAGTTAGTTAATTAGGAGATACTCACAAGAATAGATGCATTGTTTCCAGAATACAAGTTTTGTTCCACTGGGAAATGCAGATGGTTTATGAGCAAGTATCCGGAGAGGGTAGTTACCACTATGATCTTGGGTTACACCAAGTTTTGGATATCGTTTCAGTAGCATTGAAGCAACATCTGTAATAGTAATAAAGGAGGAATTAGAACAAAGTACATTAAATGCACAAGAGCACTATGAAGATTAGTATTAAGCTGGACCATAAATTTCAGCAGTAATCAGACAATTGAGCAACATGGCACCATCCTCTCCACTTTCTGGACGTAGCACTTCTTTTGGTGTCTCTCGGTATAGATAATGAACCATACGATTCTGACCATATAAAGCAGCTACAATGACAGGAAGATGGCCGTCATCATGTTCATTTGCCTTAACAACTAGCTCATGATTCTTCTTCACCAGTGCCTTTGCCAACTTTATTACACCAGCTATGGCAGCTAATGACAAAGGCGTTGCACCATACTCATTAACAAGTTCTAAGTCTTCCGGTCTCATCCTGCTCACCAACTCTTGCGCAATCCTCATGTGTCCAGCCAGAATGGCAATGTGAAGAGCCGTATCATTATGTGTTGAAACTCTTGCCCTTACAGCATTTGGATTATGGTCAAGAAAATTCTTTACGGCCGACAAATTGTCTTTTTCAATTGCTTCATACAAGTCCTCATATTCCAGATGTTCTTTTCTTCCTGAAATGTAAAATTCATTCAAGAAGTGCAGCTAAATCGGTAACAATAGCCACAATTCTAAGTCTCAACATAAACAAAACTTGAGTTATTTGAACGAGTGAGAAAGTTCATGTGGTGGTGTCATTAAATCAAACACATAATGAGCAGAAGCTCAATTAACAACTATGACTTTGAGTTAGATTTACCATTATCTTCAACATGGTTTTCTTCATCATGATAAAGTTGTTGAAGTTTCGAAGGGCGCTTTATTTTTTCAGCCAAATGTTTCCAAGCAAAAGCTGCAGACATGTGGGCTTCCTTGAACTTAGAGTATGTGCCTGCTCCGCAAGAAAGCTGAATGGCATGCAAAGCCAACGCATTCTTCTTCTTCCATTCCTCATGCTCTTGTCTCCTATCCATATTTGGTTCCTGCTCCTTCCCAGAGACAACTCCCCAAAGGCCATGCCCAACCAAGTAGTTTTTCAAGCATGCTTTCCAGTTCTCATAGTTATCCTCATTGAGCTCCTCAGGAACAATTCCAATGGCAGCTTTGTTGATTTTCTCTACTTCTAGAAAGTTAGGTATAGAAATCCATAAGTAACTGTATTTCTTTTGATGATTCAATTCAAATTCAGGATTAGTTCATGAATTGTCTCAAGTTTTTAATGTTGTTAGATATTAAAATGTGAATTACTCCTACCTTAAGAAAGTCCTTCCTAAATTGAAAAATTTTTGAATTTAAGCATAACTATTGCCAATTTTGGAAATGGGCTTTTCCTATAGAAAACCATAATTATCAAAATGGGATAAGATAAAGTGTTTGGAAATTTTTTTACAAATGTGATTTTATATTTTTGTAAACTGTTATAATTATATATGTTTTTTATACATTTATTACAACTACATCACAAATAATTTAATCATCAAAAATAATATTTTACGTATTAATAAAATAAAATAGGAAAACATATTAAAATTTTAGAATCTTGATTTTATAAATGTAGTTTGTAAATTACGCATTTCTTCTTTCTTTTTAGTGAAAGTATATTTTCTTCAATGAAAAAAAATTAAAGCAAAGTAATAAAATAATTGCTTTTGCTAAATCTATAAATTAAGAAAAAAGATATGTTATGAAGATATAAAACTTACTTGACGCCTTAGACATGCTTGTCTTCGATAAAAGCTTGGATCACTTCAATAATTGCCTTATGGAATTGAACATTACAAATATATATACACATAGGTCTCTAAAGCTACTCTAAAATGCTTTATCCTTAAGTTATTCTCAGAGTCTTGTATTCTTTTTGCCTTTTCTTTGTGTAATTCTTTGTGCTGTTATACAATCAAAGTAGTTATTCCTACTACAGTATACTATACTTTTGTTCCTTTGGTCTGCTCGCGTGTTTTCATCCTTATGTCCCTTTTTAGAAAAATGTATTTTGCAAGTAAGATTTGAAGCCAAGTTTTAAACAATAGTTCAATTGTCAATGATGTTCAGAATTTAATTTCTCAAAAAAAGGAAAAAAGAAATAAAAAAATGTCCTCCCAGTCCCACAGTTTTATATATAGAATCTAAATTCCTTTAATACAATATGTTATGAAACAATCTTATTCGAAGGAAAAAGTGAGAAATATGTGTTTTTTCTCTTTTATCATTTTTCCTTTCTTATGACATGCATTTCTCTTTTAAGTGTAGCGAAAATAATCTTGACTCATAATTAGGTATTATGTCAACGTTACTAAGTGACAAATAATGTGCCTGAGTTCTCCATGCATCTCTCTTGTAATTGTATTTTGTTTTTACTCTCCCTGTTTCAAATAATAGGACATTTTACATTTTTTATACAGATTGAGAAATAAGAAAATAAGGAATATTTTTCTATTATACTCTCAGTTAATTTAACTTATAATTTTTTGAGATAATTATATTTATTGGTTGAGGTTAACTTTAGAAAAATGGTCCATAAAATTGATTAAAAATTAAATACTTTGAAAAGAAAAAAAATCCAACAGGCTATATATTTTGAAACAGTGGAATTATTTAATTTTTCTAGCATAATTTTTAGTTTCCCTCCTAAAACAGCCATATAATCATCCTTCTAAAACAGGGGGTTTTGAGTTAATTAGAAATTGCAGTTTTATTCATCCAAAGATTCATTGATAGTTTTGGGCGTTCCCAACAATTTTAGATTTATCCATTAAATCAATTGGGATTTTTCTACACGCACGCGCACACACACAAACTCAATTTATTTAAAAAATATAAGTCATTTTAGGGTGCACTTGGATTGTTATTCAGAGTGGAAACAATTTTACTTTTTTAAGTTTGGATATCACTTTTCCTCTCTTTTCAAGACAAATAACTCTAATAAAACCCAATCCAAAAAATGAAATTGCCTATGAGAATTGAGAATTATGAAAATAATAAAATATGTTTGACAAAATACTATCCATTTTGAAATTATTGAAATTTCTTGATTAGAGTAACAACAAATAGATGATAAAATAAATTTAAGTAAATAAAAGTAAAGAAGGAAGAAAGAACCATAGCGAAAATTATCATTCCCATTATTTATCATCATTCTCTATATCCTCTAGCCTCTATTTTTAGGATAACAATACACGTATTGTAAGATGATAAAACTTTATCCTATGTTAATGAGGGGATAAAATAATGTCCTATAATATTTAGAGAGATAATATGAGGAACTTCATCTCATAAAAAATCGTCAGGGCATCCACATCCTATTTATAAGAACTATAACAAATCTTCTATACACTTAATAAATAGGGAGAGAGATATCGAGAAAGAGATAAAGAGAAATAAATATGGAGAGAGCGATGGGATATAATTTAAAAAATATAATAATGTTATGAATATATCAATTATATGGATGTCTGTTATCCTAAGTATTAATTCATATTTGAGGTTATAAAATATGAAAAATTAGATGCCCATCCCGTATAGGTTACTATTCCATCACATCCATTATCTTAGAGAATATGGGAGATCATGAAAGGTAAGTTAAAGAGAAGTCTATTGATGACCTATGATAGAACTATTCACTTCCAACTCAATAAATAGGACCATATGGAGTTAGAAGATGTATGGTGAAAATTTTTTAATAAAATTTTAGTTTTTCTATGTTTCTTGGGCTTTCTCTTTCTCTCCCTTCATTATAGTTCAAAGTCTTGTTCATTATTATTTTATAGTTAGTTTCGTGTCTATTGTAACCAGAATCTCACAACAAATAAATATTTTTGAAAAATTATAAAATGACTTATATTATAAAATAATTTTTCCTTTTAAAGTGACTTATATTATAAAATGAAGGAAAAAACATTGAGGTATTTAAAATTTGACTGATATTATAAATGAAAAGAGGAGAGTCAAAGTAATACTTAGTTGGAAAACTTTCTTACCAACGCGTAGGCTTAAATTTCTTGTTCATTGGATTTACACCTATATTTATAGAATAATGATTCAATCTCTCATTTCCTATTTTATCCCCTTTAAATTTCATATTCAATTTTACGATTTTATACTTCATTAAAAGAATTAATTAAATACATTTCACCCTTGTCTGAAGTGTAATGACCCAAATTTTCACATTGGTAACTATTGTGATGCAAGCACACTTATCATTATGATTAATATAATAGAAAGTACTTCAAATGTCGTATCCTCGGGGATGATCAAATACCATTACTCACTTTTTACTTTATTATTTAATCTATCAATTCAATTATGAAAATGATTGAAATAAATAAGTAGGAATAGTAATATAATTAACTAATTAAACTTAATTTAACTAATCTTGCTTGCAAAAGGAAATTCAATTGAAAAAATAATACTTTAATGAAAAATCCTTCTATAATTACCTATGTGGTAGAAACATCTCTTGGTTGATTGTCTTTCCCTTCTTATGTTTGGTAAACTTCTTATATTATGGCTCACTCTATCGCTAGATGAGAGTCTTCTACCATTAGATTAATCAGTTGAAATCTCTTTCTGACTAATTAAATCTAAGAATACATTTAGATTAGTGAATTTCCAATTAGATTTTTCTAATTACTGAGAAGATATTGAGGCTCCTATCTCTAGTCACCTAAATCATCTCCATTGTTCGTGTATGATCTATTCCACCTTTTCTCTCTCAATTCCAAGTTAAAAATCCAACTTATGAATCAAATAAAATCAAGTTCTTTCAAGCAATCAAATCCACAAACAATACATAAGAAATTGGAGCTAAATCAACCAAGGAAATAAATTCATTCACATAGATAATAACTAGGGTTCATAACCATCCAAGTATTCAAATGTTTAGCTCATCATATTACAAATCAAAGAACATAAAGCAACAAAGAAAGAGGAAGAATTGATCATTCTCATGTCCTCAAATCTTCTCTCATTCAAAGCTTGAAGTTCTTCAACTTGGTTGTAAAACGTTGAGTTCTTGAGCTTGAATCTTCTAGAATAATCTTCATTCTTCAAGGATTCCACCTTCTCTCTAGATTTATCTTGCAAAAAATAAAGATTTGGGATGAGATTTTTCTCCCAAAACTCTCCCGTTTTTGGCTTCTTCCAAACCCTAACTGCCTCTCTCTTCAAATGCCCTTAAGGAGTATATATATATACACCCCAAACCCTAGCCACCACCCAAGCAGTGGCGCTTGGACTCTACACTCTGTTGTGCTCTGTTCTATAACTGTGACAATTGTTTGAATTTTTGGTGAATTCAGAATATGAAATTAGATAATTTAGGTCTTGATGTCTTCATGAAAAGTTGCAGATCATGATCTGATTTTTTCACAAAACTTTGAATCACATAATTAGTGAGGACAATCGTGTTTTGATTGATATGAATTTTACCATTCTTAAAACTTCAGAATGTCCTCTAAAATTGTCAAGAAGGCCACTTTTGCAACTGAAACATTTAAGGAGGTCAAAATCTCATTTGAAAATGCTCTGTTGTGCTTAGGGTAGCTTTTTCTTCTTCTTTTTTCATTCTAAGTATTTAGAATCTCCTTCTTTGGTAAATTGTACTCCAAATCTTCAATAAATTCACCAAAAGTAAGGGAAGAGATAAAAGGAGTGTAAATGATAATTGAAACACTACATTTCAACAAAAATTCAAGGTCAAAATGATCATTCAATAAAGCACAAATATGATTTATTAGTAACTTATGGATCAAAAAGGTAACATTTTTTTGAAAGGAAAAAATGATAATTTCAAAAAAATGATAATATTATAAGAATTATTTCAATTGGCTTTTTTATCATATTTTTGGGTGGTCAAGATAGTATTCTTTAAGGGTGTATTTGGACTGACTTTTATTAAAAAAAAAGTTCATTTTTGTGGAGTTCAAAGTTATTTTTTCAAAAGAAGAAATTTTTTATTTTTTTTAAATAAGAGAACTCGATCTAAGTAGAGTTCTTTTAGGTAGTATCGTGATCATCCAACAAGAAGGTTTTAACTTTTTCCAAAGGTAAAAAATCTAGCTTTTCGTTGAACTCTATTTAAATCTTGAGTTTTGCATTCAAACTTCTAAATAGTTAAAGATTTCTCCTCTCCTTTTGCTGTTAAGCAAAGCTTCATTGCCATCCTTCTTTGACCTTCTAGTCCTTCAATGCCAGATAATTCAATCGTTCATTAGGACATATGTGCCCTAAAGAATATTTATCTCCATATTTGTCGCACGAAGCCTTCTCTCTCCCAATCTACAATTCTGATGGAATGATTTTCTTGAAAATAGGATGTATTTTAACTTTTGAAAGAATGACCAAATTAGTCCTCAAATTTAAAGCCTAACACGCTATGGTTTTAGAATTTTTTCTCTTGTTATTATAGTTCTCTAAGAAGTTACGCTCAACCAACAAAATCCTAGCACCAGCTTCCATTATAGTCTTTTGCTGGAAAAACCCACTTTCTACTCAGGTGACATCTTTTAGAGGGCAAAATAAGTACACTACATTTTTGTAGAGAATCCTTGGCTATTTTCTTGTTCTTTTGCCACTTTTTGTCTCCTATTTTTCTCTAGTTTTTCACGAAACAATAAGTGGATTTCTTTAATCATGTATTTTTGGTCAAATGGGGATGCACATGCTAGTAGTGTAAGAGTGTTTTGGAGAGATATACATAATATGCCTATTTTTTCTCTCAAAAATGTCACAGAAATAGAGGTGTGACTTTTTCTGACTAAAGGCTACAGTTGAGGAAAGTGTTGAAAGCTTATTGACTAAGTGTAATTTCTTCCAGGAAAACAATGCAAAAAAAAAAAACTATGAAACCATTGTATATCAAGCTCCTAAATTTAAGGACTGAATTGATTATTTTTCCTTTAATTTCAAATGATATAGTAACGTCTAACATAAATTTTGTACATGTAGAGTCTTTTCACAAGCTTCTTTCGCTTAAACAACTTCACCGTAGACTTAAACTCTTCCTTAACCCACAAATAAATATAGAAATGTAATATTGTTCAGTTATTTGGACCAAATTACACATCATTTGGCATTAAGCTTTTCAAATTTGTCCAAGTACTCTCCATTGTTCCCTCTTGTGTAGTCCTATTAAGTCCCTACATTATCTCATCATGGCACTCTCAACCAATCTCTTGGAAATAACCTTTTTACCATAGTTTCCAACTAAAACTCTCGTAAGTTCACCTAAATCTCTCTCTCTCTCTCTCTCTCTCTCTCTCTCTCTCTCTATATATATATATATATATATATATATATATATATATATATATATATATATATATATATATATATAGCTAATAAGCATGTGTAAAATGAAATTTGGATAAAATTGAAGGATTGGTAGGCAAAAAGAGAGAGAGAGAGAGAGAGAGAGAGAGAATACTTGAAAATTCTCATCAATTTTGAACCAACGTAAAGGAGAATTTCAAAGCCATTGCAATGATAAATTAAATATCTATCAGAGCCATTTTGGTTCCTAGTGTTTTAGGGAACTTAAAAGTTCTTTCCATTTGCTTAGTAAATTCTGCGCAACTAGTGGAAGAGAAGAGGGATTTCCGATAAAAAAATATCTATCCCCCAACCTCCCTTTCAAAAATTGTTCGTACACTTCAGCGATTCAGCGACCTTTTGATCGCCAAGTACATCATGGGAAATACAGTTCAGAAGGAAAATAACTATACGAAAGTGGAAAATCTCAAAATTTGGAGTAGAAAGAATAATGGAAGCTGCAGTTAGAGCTCCATCGATCGTCAATGTCGCTGCTCTCTATGGTTTGCTTCACCTAGGTTTTCATAATTGGGGCCTCCTCCCAGCAGGTATATATATTGTGTTGATGAAATTTGTCTAGTATTCTTGCGAATTTGTGTGCTTTATCTCCAATATTTTTTTTTGTTGATTTGGTAGTATTGGCTTGAATTTTGTAGTAATTGAGACATGAAAGTAGATTAAGGGACTGTATGTAGAATACGTAGACATCTCACCATTGCCATTTTTTAATATTGATCTTGAGGTGGATTGGACTTATCCTCCTGAAGTGAAGGCTTTTTCCCAGAAAATTCTCAAGGCTGACAGCATTCTCTTTGCTTCTTCAGAGTACAATTACTCCTTTATTGGTATTAAACTTGATTTTTTTCTATTATTATTGTGATATTATTTTTGTATGCATTTCTGAATTTGATTCTTTAGTTTAAACTTGACGACTTACTTCTGAACATGGTGATTGCATATGGGGAGAATGTTGTTTCTTCAAAAGAGTTAAGGAAGCATAATTTAACTACGCCTAGGAACGAATTTGATAATCTTTCAAATTTTGGATTTAAATATGCAATGGTCATTTCTAAATTTGAATATGTTAGGTGAGAGTATTTTCATTTTGAAAAGCTTTATCCGTGGATTGTCTAACTTATGTTAGATGTGTTCTTCAACCATTTTTCTTTATTGTAATAATTTTAAAATAGTTATTTTTTCCTTAGAGAAAGGTGCCGAAGAAGTTTAGAATGTTCCCATTCAGGAACCTCAGTCAGAGGCTTGCGCCTCTGTGAAGCCTGAGAAGGAGAATAATGCTCAAGCTCCCAAAGAGAAGAAACCAAAGGCCCTCAAAACTATTGCTCATTCCCCTTACTTTGAGGTATGATAGATTAATTCATCAAATTTTATTGATTTCATGAATTGATTCTGGAATTCTTTTGGTGACGAATTGCCTTTAGTATTGCCCATTATGTTAGAAATTTAGGATTGTAAGTGTATTGATTCATCACTCAGGGAAAAAAAATGTTATGATTCATCAAGAATTGCACTTTTGATTGATGACATTATGTTGATTGGTTTATTTTAATTTGGGAATTTGATTTGATTATGGTGTTCTTTGTCTATGTTTGACAAAAGAATTGGACAACTCCCCATTTGATTATAGGAATTTGTTTGATTATTTCTTTAATTATCTATTATATGTAGGGCTAATTCCTAAAGAAACACTGATTGAAACCTATGCTTTTTTTTTTTAAATATCCAAAGCATTTGAATGACTCTGCATACATTTGTGTATACTTTTGTGCACATACAATTGTATCTTTTCCAGCCTATATGCCATTGCCAAGTACATGGAAGAGAAGCATGAGGCTATTCCATTAAACTTGAATATTTGGGAATGAATTCTTACTGCAGTGTGTGTTAGCCCTAAGGGCAAATCATATTATTTTCATTAATGACAAATAATGATAGATGCAAAGTCATAAGGAAATAATGTTGATTAACTTTGATATGGAGTAATGTGTCTAATTTTTGTGTGGTAGAATTTTTGAATTGACAAGAATACATGTCTCATTGTATTTTTTGAATTTACAAATAATGATAGATGCAAAGTCCAAAGGCAAGAGGTGAAGTGGTGATAGCTATTGTATTTATCCACCAAGAAGTGTTGGTAACATCCGAGCTCTATCTTTACATTCTTGTTGTGGTTGATTCAAGGTTGTCAAGAGACCTAAAACCCTTTAGTGAGGGTGAGCCTTTGATTAGATTGTACGAGGTTGTCTAGTGACATAAAACCCTTTGTGATAAGGGTGAGACTTGTTTGTTGGATTGAAAAGAGGTTATAGTGGTAAAACCTATTAAAGGGTGATCCTATTATAGTTGCTTGACTTGAGTATTTAGTGATTTTTTTGAAATCCTTAAGTGTGGACTCAAGGCAGTGAATGTAGATATTGGAGAGACCGAACCCCCTATAAATAGTGTGTTCATTTCTTTATTGCTTTACTTGCTTACATACGTGTTACTATCACTTTTTCTTAGTTATTGATTGATTGGTTGTGGTTCTATTGTTTGATCATCTTGTCTTAACTATTCTTTTTAAATCACATATAAAATTAGAGTTTGTGAATTTGAAGTAGAGCTTTTATTAAGGCAAAGGTTTTGCAAAACAGGAAAAAAAATTTAAAAATTAGCCAAAAACCTAATTCACCCCTTCTTAGGTCTTTTATTTGGTATTAGAGCGAGGTCTTCTTTTTAAGGTCTAACAACCTAAAAGTAAAGATTATATGGCTAGTTTATCAAATTTGCCTTATATGGAAGGTTCTTCTACAAATATACCTCCTTTGTTTGATGGTTCGAATTATAATTTTTGAAAATCTAGAATTAGGATTTTTATTTATTCTATTAACTTTGATTTGTGGAGTATCATTGAGAAATGTCCCTATGTGCCTATGAGAATAAAAGCTGATGAATTAAAAGGGAACCAAAGCCTATGGAGGAATTTGATGAGAACGACTCAAGAAAGATAATCTTAAACTACCAAGCAATGAACATATTGAGTTGTGCATTGGACATGAATGAATACAACTGAGTAAGTGAGTGTGATACGGCTCATGAAGTGTGGAAGTTACATCAAGTCACCTATGAAGAAGAGAGAGACAATGTATGGTTCAAGGCATTAAAAGATGAGGTACAACCCACTCCTTCTACCTCTATACCTTGTGATGATGATGTTGATGATCCTAATGATCTACTTATGAACACGTATGACAGTTAAAAAGGCTTTCAAAAATAAATAAGGAAATAAGATTGAAAGTTGATGAATTGTTAAATAACAATTTAAAATTGTTTTGTGAAAATAAAAAGCTTCTTGATTCTATAGAATGCTTGAATATTGAAAAAGACGTTTTAAATGTCTCTTTACAAAACATATCCCATGAAAATAAGATTCTTTGTGAAAATATTTTGTCTCTTGAAAAAACACTTGTTGAGCAAGAGACTTTGAAAACGAAGTTTGATGACCTTACTTCATGTGTAGAACAATTTACAAAAGGAAGGGACAATCTTGATAAAATTCTTGGAGCTCAAAAATCCCCTCTTGTCAAAAATAGTCTTGCTTACAATTATGTAAACAATTGTTCCTAAACATAACAACTTCTTTGTTAGAGCTACGTCTACTTCCATGCATCATAATTGTCTTATTGTGGAAGACATGGGCATAAGGCCACTAGATGTTATATGAAAAAAAAGTAAAAAATGGTGTTAAAACCATTTGGAGAATGAAGGGAATCATTACTAACCCCCATGGACCCCAAGAAAATATGGGTACGAATTGTTACTTCCTCTTCTTTGTTGTAGGTCCACTTCTCTCCAAAATCAAATGCCACTAAGTGGTTCCTTAATAATGGATGCTCGAAATTTGGTTAGAGGATTGCCAAAAATGCGTTTTGAGAAAAATCATCTTTGTGATGCATGCCAATATGCAAAACAAACAAAAACATCTTTCAAACCCAAGAAAATGGTTTCAACATCAAAACCCCTTAAACTTATTCATATGGATTTATTTGGACCAATGAGGACCATTAGTCTTGGTGGTAAGAGGTATGCATATGTAATTGTTGATGATTTTTCAAGATTCACTTTGACTCTTTTCATCACAAAAGGATGAAGCATTTCATGCATTTGTGAAACATTTCACAGAGGTTCAATCCTCCCTTGATTGCAAATTGATTTCTATTAGAAGTGATAATGGGAGAGAATTCTTCGATCAAGACTTTACAAAACTTTGTGATGAAAATGGGATTGTTCATAGTTTTTCAGCTACCAAGACACCTCAACAACATGGGGTTATTGAAGGGAAAAAATGTACTTTAGAAAAAATGGAAAGGTCTATGTTTTGTGAAAATTCTTTGCCAAAATATTTTTAGGCCAAAGTCGTATACACTGCATACTATATTATGTATGGAGTTCTTTTGAGGTTATTTTTGAGAAAACACCTTTTGAAGTGTTTGGTTGCAAGTGCTTTATCGCCTATTTGGTAGAATACCCTTTATCGCCTATTTTGAAGTGTTTGGTTGCAAGTGCTTTATATTGAATATGCGTGACAACTTGGGAAAATTTGATAAAAAATTAGATGAAGGTAAATTCCTTGGTTATTCCACTAAAAAGAAAGCTTATAGAGTTTACAGTAAAAGAACTTTATTTGTTGAGGAAACTATACATGTGAGTTTTGATGAGTCTAACATCTACTTGGATAGAAAAGATGATGATTATGTAGGTACATCTATGAATGATAATCAAACTCATTTTCAAGCTCCAACCTTGGAAGATTATGCCAATGAATAAGAGATGATTAAGTAAGAACAAGGCAGTCAACCTAGTGGTGACCAAGAGCTACCAAATGATCTAAAATATGAAAAAAGCCATCCTAAGGAGCAAATCATTGGTGATATATCTCAAGTTGTTAGAACAAGAAGGTACTTCATTAACAACTTTGCACTCTTATCTCACAATAAGCCTAAAAATATTGATGATGCATTATGTGATGATTTTTGGATTGTTGCTATACAAAAGGAATTAAATCAATTTGAAAGAAAACAAATTTGGATTCTTGTCCCAAGACCACTTGATCAACCCGTTATTGGCACAAAATGGATTTTTAGAAATAAATTTAATGAATCTATAGAATTTGTTAGGAACAAGGTTAGACTGGTTGCGTAAGGATTCAATCAAGAAGAGGACGTTGATTAAGATGAAACTTTTGCTCTAGTAGCTATACTTGAATCTATAAGAATGTTTTTGGCATTTGCGTTCTTTAAAGGTTTTAAGTTATTTCAAATGGATGTCGAAAATTCTTTTCTAAATAGTTTTATTGAAGAGGAGGTTTATGTGGAACAACCTCCCAGTTTTGCTCATGAAAAATTTCTCAACCATGTCTTCAAACTTTTCAAAGCTTTGTATGGCTCAAAACAAGCTCCTACAGCTTGGTATGAAGATTGACTAATTTTCTTCTTTCAAAAGGATTTTCAAAAGGAATGGTTGACTCTACTCTTTTCATAAAAGACCTCTTGTAACAATGATCCTTTACTTGTGCAAATATATGTTGATGATATCATATTTGGAGCTACTAATATTTTACTTGTGAGGAATTTGCCAAGTTAATGCAAAATGAGTTCGAAATGAGCAATGATGGGAGAACTCAACTTCTTTCTTGGGCTACAAATCAAGCAAACCAAGGATGACACCTTCATAAATCAATCCAAGTACACCAAGGAGCTCTTGAAGAGGTTTGGCATAGACCAAGAAAAAGGTATAAGCACTCCAATCAACCAAACTTGACAAAGATGAGAAAGGTAGAAATATTCATGAAAAGGTATATATAGGCATGATTGGTAGTTTAATTTATCTTACCACAAGTAGACCGAATATTATGTTTTTCGTATGCTTATGTACTAGATTCCAATCTTGTCTTAAAGAGTCTCATTTAATTTTCGTTAAATATATTCTTCGATATTTGATTGATATACATGATTATGGCATTTGGTTTTCAAAATTCTCTTTCTTTGACCTTGATATATATTCAGTCGAGTGTTAAAGTACTAGCGGTCATTGTCAATTTCTTGGTAGTTACCTTGTATCTTTGTATAGTAAGAAACAAGCATGTGTGTCATTGTTTACCGTCGAGGTTGAATATATCACCGTCAGTAGTTGTTGTGAGTGCTATGGATGAAGCACACTCTACTTAATTATGGTCTAGATTTCAAATGTATACTCATTCTATGTGATAACACTAGTGCAATGAATTTGAGCACAGATCCCATTCAACATTCTAGGACTAAGCATATAGAGATTAAACATCATTTCATTCGAGATCATGTAGCTAAAGGTGATATTTGCTTAGACTATGTGAATACTAATGATCAAATTACTGATATATTTACCAAGCCTTTGGCCAAGGGAAGGTAAGAAGAAGCTTGGGTATTTCAAAATTCAATTGCCAATGTGTGTGTTAAAGTGTGGCAAAAAAAAGACAGGAAAAATTTAGAGGCATAATTCAAATGAATGAAGTAAAATTCGGATGTCCAAACTTCCTCCAGAAAACTCCTGACAGAAAGATTTAAACTAAGTTTGAACACATGACCAAACGTTTGGTCTTCCGAATTCTCTAAATTGAAGAAATAGAGAAATTCGGACTTAAGTTCGAATGTAAACCTGAAAATTCGGTCATCCAAACTTTGCAATTTCAACAGTTTCTAAAATATTCAACCGATTAAATTCCTTATTTCTAATGATCCGAATTGTCTCCTCTCACAAAACCCACTCTACCCACACGCATCCAAACACAAATCCATCCAACATTTCTTGAAAATCTTTTATTTTTGTGTTCTCCACCCTTTATTGTCTTTGAAATCCATTTTTCTCAAGAAAACCTCATCATGGTTCGCTCCAAGAAGGCTAACGTGGCTAAGGGAGAAGGAAAAACCAAAGTTGGAGATGAAGAGCTCATTATCAACGAGCCAAGGTGGGTTCGTATTCCACAATCCAACCTTGGAGTTGACTGATTCATTTCCACTCGAGCCACGGTCAAGTTTGAAGAATGGAGCAAGAAGCCTAGAAAGATAATCCCCAAGCATAGAGTGGATATTGTTAAACTCACCAATATGGGTAATGTGCTTTCTCTGTTTGGAGAAATTGGTTGGGATAGTTTATTTGGGGTGAATGAGGATTATTACCCATCTCTTGTCTAATAATTCTATGCTAATCTTAATGAAGAAAGGGTTGAGTATGTTGAGGGTAGCATGATTCAATGGCATTCATCTAGAGTATCCCAAGTAGAGTTTCAATTTAATGACGCTTTGATTCATCGCATTTGTGGTGCTGATGACATTGGTGCTAGATATTATTCTTTGGGACAACATTGCTATATTCATAAATTGTTTACCAATGAAAGGTTTGAAAATGCTTTCACTAATGGTAGAAGATTTAGGTCCACTAGGGAAAGAGAAATCTAAGCCTTTGATGCTAGAGGAAGGGTTATGCATCACATTATTACTCCTATGATTATCCCTAACTTTGGACATAAATCATCGGTTTGGAATGTGCATATGGTTATTATGCTTGTCTTGCATGAGCATAGAAGATTAATTTTTGGATTCATTGCATTAAAGCATATGATTAGTGCAAGAAAAATGGTTAATAAAGTATTACCTTATGAGAGATTGTTTACAAGAATTTTCGAGTATTTCAATGTGCAACTCACCAGAAGAGGAAACCTAATGGAAAGTGGGGAAATCTACGCCACGAGTCTCTCAAGAGAATTTAATTAACACTAGATGAGGATGGTGTATGAAGAACGAGAAGAGAAACCCCTCTAAGGGGTGAAAGGTAGGAACAAGTGGTGATGATAAATAGGAGGAAGAAGTGGAAGAATAAGAAGAGAATGAGGAGTAGACCTTGGCTAGAGAAAGGAAAAGCAAGAAGAGACATGATCTATCAAGTGAGGGTTAGCAATCTCACACCAAGAGATGGCTATTGGAAGAAAAGCCATCTCTTGGTGTGAGATTGCTCCCAAGCCAAGTCCTCAATCCCATGAAAACCTTGGAAACATGCCTAGTAAGGAAGGAGTTTCTAAAGGTGACACTATAGTAGCCAAGGTATTCCAAGAGGCTTTGAACAACCATGTAAAGGAGATGGAGAAAATGTATAAGTTCTTTGAATCTTTTGCTCCTATGATACTAAGAAAATTGGACAGCTTGGATGCCAGGGTGAGGAGTATTGAAGAACTATTGAAGAAGAACAATCAAAATGGTCTCAATCTAAAGATGACAAGGAAGATAATGGAGATGAGTAAAGTAAGAAAGGGAAATAAGATGGAAATGGTGATGATGATGATGATGTAGATAATGATGGAGATGATGATCAAGGAGGAAATTTTGAGTTTGTGGCTAGAGAAAGTGGAAGAGATGAGAATGTTCAAGAAGAGCCAGAAGAGGGAGAAAGCCAAGAAGGAAGTCTAATTGAGAAAGCCGAGATCACTTCACCACCTACCACTTTATTTGGGCAAGGAAGAGTCAAGCATATGGTTAATAAAAGGGGGACAAGGAGATCATCTCAATTGGCTATTACTCCAAAGCCAAACTACATCGTCAAGGAGAAAAGAAGTGAAGGGCCACTTCATATCGAGCTTAAGAGAGATATGGCCATCACTAACAACAAATATGGAGTGAAGAAGATGACCAAAATCAAAGACTAAGCACTCCTTAACTCTCTCATTTTACTTATGTACTTAATCCAATTTATGTACTTTTATTTCATGCTTAGTTAATGTATCTTGAATAGTCCACGTATTTTCAAGCTTTGACCTTCAATGTGCCTTTCTAGTTCATGTATTTTTGAATCTCAATAGTGATATCATAGTATTGAGAGCTTATATTTTCATATTTGCTTCACTTTCAATACCCCACACTTTCATTGACGACAAAAGGGGAAGAAATAGGAAGTGTTATGCAAAATATTATCTTTGATATATATGCTATGATGAATGTGGAAGTGTTATGAAAAATGTCATCTTTGATATTTGCTATGATGAATGTGGCATATTGGCTTATTGATGTGTGCTATGAAGAATGATTGGCTTATAGTTAGCTTATGAAATGGTTATTATGTGCTCATTGGCATTTTGGTATTCTGAGGTTGACTAACATTCTTGAAAGCCTTGAGTTAATGTATGCAGTGGTTGGTTAAAACAATTATGAATGTGTTTTATAGTTGATCATCTTGTTTTGATGATTATATGATTAATTATAAGCACATATATTGCAAATCTATTTTTTGACAACTTTTTCTAAAGTTTTGGACTTGAAATTTGGATGCATGTTCTGAAATTTGGATGCATCCATAATTTGTTCTAAAAGAAGTGCTCTTTTGTTGTTCAATTGATTCAAATATATTTTAACCTCTTCTAATATGTTTGAACAACCTTAAGAAAGCTTCATTTCAGTTTGAACAAGCATTATGCTTAATAAAATGCAGTTTGGACTCATAGTCTAAAATCCAACATTTTCTAAAAACTGAGCTAAATCTAAGAGAGGCTTTGCTAACTATTTCTAACCTTTAAAACCTCTCTTAGAAGTATTTTTATGTTTGATCAAATGATTTATCTTCTAGTTAGATGGATGGAAGGAGGCTTATGGAGGTTGGTTAGGTCATAAGCTCAATTGTTGAGCCTTGTTTGTGTTATTATGCTATATTATGCCTAAAATTTGATTTTCAATTGGTATCATCGTAAATTAGTATATGACATAAATACTTCTCCGTGCTTAAATTGTCTAAATCCATCACATTTTGCATGAAAGTTTGTCATCATAAAAAAGGGAAAGATTGTTAGCCCTAAGGGCAAATCATGTTGTTTTCATTAATGAGAAACATTGATAAATGCAAAGTCCTAAGGAAATAATGTTCATTAACTTTGATATTCACTAATATGTCTAATTGTTGTGTGATAGGATTTTTGAATTAAAAAGAATACAAGTCTTATTGCCTTGAACCTAAAGTGCAAGAACAACTCAAGGTTACCAAAATGGTTCAAGATAAAAGAGTCGATTCAAGATAATTGAAGGCATTGAAGACATATAGTATAGGTGGTCTTATGCTTAATAGGTAAGTCTTATAAACCCTACACTTGTTAGCCTTGGAATCTTTTAGTTAACTTTTGATAGCACAAAACTTGGTTTTAAACTGTCATTTATTTTGAACTTACTTGAATTACCAAGTTTTCATCAATGGCTTTTGCACTTAAAAGGTCTTTAATGACTTAGTTTTGAGGCTTGAATGTTTTTCAACTTGTTCGAATTGATTTGAATATGTTTTGATAAAGCTTGAAAAACTTGGATGCAAAAAATTTAGTCGTCCGAATTTTTCCCACAAAGTGAACAGTTACTAAAGTTCGGACGCAGAGAGTCAAGTTCGAACGTCCTAACTTCTCAAAAACTAGTCGTTACAAACTATTTTTTGAACGTTGGAGCTGATTTTTAAACCCTATAAAAACTACAAATTTCAGATTTTTGTAGAGTTCTTCAATCCTTTGAAACCCAATAAGCTCTAACTTGTTTTACATCGAAGTTATTTCAATAGCTCTCAAATTGTCTTGTGCTCAAAGGTTGAAATTTAGGATTTCAAAGGCAAGAGGTGAAGTGGTGATAGCTATTGTATTTATCCACCAAGAAGTGTTGGAAAGTTAAAAATCTATTTCGTTTCAATGGATTTGATTTTGTGAATGGCGGGCACTAAAGAAGCATAAGGCTCCTCACCTATCCTCCAAGCACGCAAGTTCGATGATGTAAGGTAGAAGAAGAAGGTCTTTTACCTCTACTTTGTTTGTGGCAATATAATTATGTTAGTGATAACAAATGATTTTTTGTATAAATGTTAAAATTGTAGGATTGGAACAAGGGAAAGCAAAACTTGAAGATCCATAAAATGGTACTGTTTGAAAAGTTGACACTCCCTCATAGCTCTCTGACCTTCTCAAGGTAATTTGTTTTAATGGGTCTTTCTCTTTTTCTTTTCCTTTTCCTTTTTCCCATTTCTTATGCTTTTTTTGGGTATGTTTCTTTGAGTTCTGGTAAATTTGGATTTCTGGGATATACTTTCAAGTGCTTGATTAAATTTCAATTTTGTGATTTTTGTACTTTGTCCTTCCTTATAGAACTCTTTGGTTCATTGTTGATCTGGAATTGAACTTATGCATAGTATATTCTTAAAGAAAACTACCATAGGGTGAAGAATCTAATCTCTCTTCGTTTGTTTTAGCTGATTGTACACGAAATGATGCCGTCTCCACCATCATTGGTGAGCATGATCCATATTGTTGAATTTTTGCTTTGGCATTCATAACATGTGGTATCAGAGCCATCGTTAGACATTCATAAAGTACAATTATCTTATTAAAATAGTAACCCAACCCCACAGGGAGGTAACTATTTTGGTTAAGATTAATTGGAATGAGACGGTAAACCTTTAATTTGAAATTTTCCTATGCCCACAGGTGAGGATTCTGCAGCTTTTCCTACTGCATTATTTAAGAAAAATGCTCGTATTCTAATGCTTACGAGTGATAATTACTAAGACTGGAAAGATAAAGTACTTCTAACATTAGAAGTGCATGAATATGGATCTGGCTCTTCGATAAATCGCCCGTCCCCACGGAATCAAGTATGCAGAGGCTAAAATTCTTATGAGCGATAGGCAAAATCTAATCACATGAGTTTAATGCTCATTAAAACCCATATTAGTAAAAGCATTAGGGGTTGAATCTCTGATTGCACTAAAGTCAAATCTTACATGGAGGCAATTGATGCCCAATTTGTGAGTTCTGACAAAGCCTTAGCCAGCAACCTAATGAAGAAGCTTTCTAGTATGATATATTCTTGATAAAGGCAGATCTGTGCATGTGCACATTTGGAAATGAGGGATATTGCTACTAAGCTTAAAGCTCATTAAGCTTAGAAGTCTGAGTCATTCCTTGTGCATTTCATTCTCAATTCTCTTCTTGTGAAATATGGTCCGTTCAAAATTTCCTTCAACGCACATAAGGAAAAATGGTCAATTAATTAAATTTTGACCATGTGTGCTCAACAGGAAGCGAGATTGAAAAATGAGTTACTTGAAAATGTTCATCTTGTAACTCATACTAAAGGAAAAGCACTAAAAGGCAAAGGTGTTCCTATGAAGAAAAAACGCTCTTTGCAATTTTCGTAAAAAGAAGGGACACTTCAAGAAAGATTGCCAGAAATATAATAAATGGCTCGAAAAGAAAGGTAATATCAGTTTTGTGTGTTATGAATCTAATTTTAAAGAAGTTTCTGATAATACATGGTAGATTGATTCCGGTTCTACAATTCATATTTTCAAATCTATGCAGGGCTTTCTGAATCTAAGGAAGTCAATAGGAAGTGAACAAGATATCTATTCTGGCAATAGGATGTGTTCACATGTGCAAGGCGTGGGGACTTATAGGATCATTTTAAAATATGGTTTTCAATTAGATCTTTTTCAAGAAATTTAGTTTTTGTTTCAAAACTTTCAAAAATTGGATATTGCATTTCTTTTCATTCTTCTTCTATGAAACTGTTGAAAGACAATAAAGTTATTGGTTTTGGAATTTTGGATGGAAATTTATTCAAATTTGAGCCAGACCCCATATATGAGTGCAATGTTTAACTTTATATGATAAGAAAATTGACACTAAATGATGTATTATCAATGAGAACTTATCAAGTCTGTGGCACAAAAGGTTTGGTCATATCTCATTTGACCAAATTAAGAGGTTAGTTAATGATGGAGTTTTAAAATCTCTTAATTTTTCTAACTTTGGTACTTGTGTGGGTTGCATAAAGGGAAAGCAGACTAACAAGTCCTCTAAAGGTGCCAAAAGGAGCTCTCAATTACTTGAAATAATACACAAAGATATCTATGGACCTTTTCCTACCCCTTACTCGAATGGTGAGAGATATTTTATCTCTTTTATTAATGACTTTTCAAGATATATGTATCTTTATTTTCTGTTTGAAAAATCTGAAGCACTCAATGCTTTTAAAGTATTCTAAACAGAAGTAAAGAAACAAAAGGAAATTAAGATCAAAATTGTAAGATCTGATAGGGATAGAGAATACTATGGGAGGTACACAGAAAAAAGGGCAAGTCAAAGGTCCATTTACTGAGTTCCTTGAAAGTGAGGGTATTATTGCCCAATATACTATTCTAGGAACACTACAACAAAATGGTGTGGCAGAAATGAGGAACCACACTTTAATGGATATGGTAAGAAGCATGATTAGCAAATCGAATTTACCTTTATCCTTATTGAGCGAAGCCTTAAAAATTGCCGTGTATATTTTAAATAGGGTTCCATCCAAGATAGTCCCTAAGACTCTTTTGAATTATGGAATGGATGGAAACCTAGTTTAACACAATTACACATTTATGAGTGTCCAACTAAAGTTAGGGTTTATAATTCTCAACTAAGGAAGTTGGACGAAAGAACAACTGGCTGTTACTTTATAGGCTATGCAGTCAACTCCAAAGGTTTTAGATTTTATTGTCCCTCTCATATTCCTAAAATTGTGGAAGCTAGAAATGCTAAATTTCTTGAAGGTCATGAAGCCAGTGGGAGTGGTTTACCACAAAAGATGGAACTTGAAAAAATAAAGGAACCATCTATTGTCCCAGCGGTACCTTTATACTTCAATACTTCTGAAACTAATTCTCATGAGTTAGTTGAGAAACAACAGTTTCAAGATCCACCACCTTATACAGAACAACATATTGAACAACCTACTTTAACTACTCCCACAGAAGAAATGCATAAACAAATAGGAGTTAGGAGATCCACAAGAATAAAGAAACCAGCCATTTTCTAATAATTTTGTTGTATACCTCTAAGAATTTGAATATGATCTTGGAATAAAGGATGATCCATATTCATTTTCACAGGCCATGAGTGGAGAACATTTCACACTTTGGTACGATGCCATGAAAGATGAGTTGGAATCCATGGCTAAGAAAAAAGTTTGGGATCTTGTTAAATTACCAAAATGAGCCTCTACTATAGGATCCAAATGGGTTTTCAAAACCAAAAGAAACTCTTCTGGTAATATCGAACGATAAAAAGCCTAACTTGTAGCTAAGGGATTCACTCAATAGAAAGGCATTAACTACCACGAAACCTTCTCTCCAGTTTCAAAGAATGATTCATTGAGAATAATCATGGCTTTAGTAGCTCATTTTGATTTCGAGTTACATCAAATGGATGTAGTCACCTTGTTTACAAGCTGAATAAATCTATTTATGGACTTAAACAGGCTTCCCGCCAATGGTATATTAAATTTCAGAGCGTTGTTTCTTCATACGTATTTATGGAGAACATTGTTAATGAATGAATATACCTCAAGATAAGTGGGAGCAAATATATTATCTTAGTCCTTTATGTAGATGACATATTTCTTGCAAAAAGTGATTTAGGTTTGTTGCATGACACCAAGTAATTTCTTATTCAAAACTTTTAAATAAAGGATATGGGTGAAGCCTATGATGTCCTTGGCATAGAGATTCACAGAGATAGATCCCAAAGGACACTTGGATTATCTCAAAAGGCCCACATTGAAAAGGTTTTGGAAAGATTCGGAATGAAAAATTGCTCCACTATTGCAACACCTATTGCAAAAGGTGACAAGTTTAGTCTGCAACAATGTCTCCAAAATACATTAGAATTAGAGCAGATGAAAGGCATTCCTTATACTTCTCTTGTTGGAAGCCTTATGTATGAACATGTCTGCACTAGACTTAATATTGATTTTGTAGTAGGAATGCTTGGCAGATATCAGAATAACCCTGATCTTGATCATTGGAAAGTTGGTAAAAGGGTTTTGAGATATTTGCAAGGAACCAAGAATTTCAAGCTTACATACAAATATTCTGATTCCTTAGAGGTGATTAGATGTTCAGACTCAGATTTAGGTGGATGCAAGATAGTGGTTAATCTACTTCATGATACATTTTTCTTCTTGTTGGAGGGGCTGTATTCTGGAGGAGTGTTAAGCAAAACATTGTTACAACATCCACAATGAAAGCTGAGTTTGTTGCATGCTATGAAGCTACATCACAAGCGTTATGATTAAAGAACTTCATTACTGGTCATAGTATAATTGATTACATTTCAAGGCCATTAAGGATCTATTGTGATAACTTGGCTATTGTATACTTTTTCAAGAATAATAAGAGTGGTAACTATAATAAACACATAGACATCAAGTATCTGATGGTCAGAGATTACATCAAGAAGCAAGTTGTGTCAATTGATCATATTAGTACCACCTTGATGGTGGCAGATCTTATAACTAAAGGATTACCAGCTAATATTTTTATGGATCATGTAACCCATATGGGACTTAGTGGCTCATTTTTACTTGTTTTTCTCTGATTATTTTTTCTATACAAATTATTGTTTTTCCTTGTTTTACATGGCTATGCGCGTATGGTTTTCATGTATTAAAGGGAGATCTATATTAGATCCAATAAAGTGGACCCTGAATGATGCTTATATTAAGCACATTCATAAAGTTTTTACACTTGATTAGAAAATATTATGTATAGTAATACATGGAAGGAAATGTTTGTTATAGAGTATGACCACCATGATTCTCGTACTGTATTTTTTGTTTGAGTGTATATTGCATAATCTTACAGTTTTGAGTGATTGCATTATTATATGGCTATGTTTATATTTTGTCACTCAGCGCGGTTAACTAACTTCCAATATATGAGCCAAGTAGGAGAATGTTAGCAATTATCCCTAATTTATTTAGTGACTTAAGCATAGCCCACATATTATGTTACTATAATGGTTAAGGTAACTAAGGTCTTCTATTAATGAGAAGTTGGATAGGATAAGGATTCTATTTTTTGTTGGATTATGCATACCACTTAATTTTCTTGATGGATGGAAATACGTACGTATGCTATTTACTTTGAGTGTCCCTAGCCTATCTATATATTTGACGCCTGTGACATCCATTAATCTACAGATTTTTTTTCGATAGACATAAGCTAGAAGACTCCAGGGTTTCTGTCGTGGATTACAAAATTGGTGAGAACATCTTTCAGATTTTACTTGAACAATTACGGTTATCGCTAAAGGTATGTATCTGTATTAATTTTTCGCTGCTATTCTGATGCATGCCTTTAAAGTTTCGAACATAAGTTAGCAGTGCCAAATGGAAAAATAAATCTGAAGTTAAAGTGAAGAAAGGTTCTATCAGCTGGTAACAATTCATGTAGCATTACAGATTATGATTCTTTAGTATAATGATGGCTACTCAACCTCAAGCATCTACGAGAGTTCATCGACTGTCTCATTATTATGCTTGAGGTTTGTTATGGGATTCAAATTTATGATTTCATTCAAAATATACAGGATTATGACAATAGAGAGAATGGAGCTCTGTATACAAGCTGAGGAACAGATGAAGGGTTAAATATCAAAAGATACATAAAAAGTTCGATGAAAAAATTGGAAACATCATAAAGTAATGGCACAAACAGCATTGAACAAACAAAAAGATCAAGGAGACCAAAAGCTTCAAGATCAGATACAAATTAGCAGCAGAATGGACAAGTCGCTTGCTGGAGAAATCAGTAAAAACACCAAAAGCGCTTCTTTTTAGGTTTATCAAATATGCCGGAGCCATGAGTGCGAATGAGCATTCAATCACCAGAGGAAATTGGAGCAACGTAAAGAGGGCTACTGCAATGGTAGAAAAGACAATGAGGGGATAGGAAACCCGGGGTAATTCTTGGTTCAAAATGAGATACAGAGAGGTACCAAAAGATGCCATCATTGTGACGTGGCCAGAAACAAGCAAGCAAGGCCAAGTATCAGTTTTGTAGGCAACGACTTGAGAAAATCTTCTTCTGCATAACGCGCGGTTAGAATTCCTAGGAACATGAAATTTGATGTTGATGAAGTGAACATTGACAGTCCATTTGAAACCACAAATATCCGAAAGGCTCGTGGTTGTGTTTTTAGCATGATAGGAAGTCCAGTTTGGTCATTATTACCTCCTGGAACTGTGAAAGCTGTTGTAAACATCACAGCAACAATGAGAGTCCCCACAACCATACGTGATCCAGCAGTATTCCTTGCGTAAGCTTTCATGCTCATCAGAAAATAACTTAGCAGGTGTTTTATTGCTGTCGTTGAAGTCTCCCTTCATCCTGGGCGGGATGATACTTTCTACTTCCTTGAACAAGTGATTGAAAATATTTAAGAACATGCATACTTAGTATGGAATTTGATTAACATAGCTAAGAATTATAATCATAGAGAAACAACCACCTTTAACCACTGAAGTTCCCGTTGCATTTGTAGAGCCCCTCCTGTGACACAGGCAAGCTGTGCGGGAGGTGATAATTTTGCTGCTAAATGTAAAAAATTGTTCCAAATATGTCACGACGACGGGCGATTATGCTCTTTTGTGTTTTCAACTTATATATAAGGTTGTAAATCTTCTCTTGTCGAAGTACAAGTGCATGTACAAAAATTGTCCTTCCTTTTTTATCTTTTCGTCATATCAATTCCGGATTGTATTTTGATTGTTTCAACAACAAACTCGACAATTCCATGCTCGATACCATCATACATGATTTTGTCAATATTCATCCTTTCAAGCTCTGACTTACTCAATTTTTTAATTTCCATGAAAATACAACGTAGGACTTCGACAACTTCATCATTAACAAGCTTTCTGTCATATATAGGCTTGATATCCGGAACTGGACAAATAGAAATCCATTAAAAGGCTGATCAAGAGTAGCTAAGATAAAAGTTTTGAGAAATACGTACCGAAGCATCTTAAAATTCTCCAACCCCACTCATGCACTAACCTTCTTGCTGCAAAATCAAAAGTGCATACTAAATAATATACAAGGTCATATGAATATAACACAAGTCAACTTTATACTAAAAAATAATGGTAGTGTTGTTCTAAGACTTATCAATGCACATGGACATCAAAATCAACCTTATATTTTGTCAAATTGAAGAGCTTGTGAACAAACAAACAAACAAAGGTCGACCGCGCTATCAATCAGCATTGAGTACATAAAATTGGATGACAGGAGATTTAGCCGCAATTATTTTCAGCTTTCAATTTTATTTCTCCTTTTGTTTCTTTAGTTATGTGCTAGTCTTTCATGTCAGTCTAAAAGAACTTGCATATCTATAAAAAACATTAATCCACCACGTTGTTTGCAGGTATTGCAGGTATTCTTGTGAATGCATTCCGGTTTTATGATATTACTTGAATGCTATATGCCTCTGCTTAGAATTGAAAGTGCTTAATACTGCAAGTTGAGGAAAAGCTTTCTTAAGCCATATATGGTGGACAAAAGAGGTAAAACTTACTGTATAATAGACCTATGAAATGGAAAAACAGATCTCACATACCATTCTTAGAATTCAATTGGCATCCATGCTTTTCATGAGGTATTTCTTCATCACTTGCCTGATGCATATCAATGATGTGGCTATCGGTAATGCTTGAGCTTTGACCTTCCATGGTGTCATCTTCATTGGAACCTTGTTTACTTCCCCAGGGTGAATGCACCACAATACCTTGGCAAATGTCATTAAATTTTTACGAGGAACTTTTCGAGAAGATGAATGGCATTAATATTATTGAATTATAACTATCATTAAGCAATTCCACTTGCCCCTTCATAACAGATATCATACTTTTTCTGCATAAACAATCGCATCTTTTAGTGTCAGTGTGTCTTTGGACAGAGGGAAAGGAAGGTACAAGTTATCAAAACTGGACATTAATACCTTCCTACTTATCTAATGTTCATTAGGAGATACTCACAGGAATAGATCCATTGTTTGAAAGAAATTTAATATAGACATTAACCAAAATATGTCTCACAGCGGAAAAAATTAAAATGCGTACCTTTAACCAATATTGTTCAAGTAATTGCGTAAAGATAATACCTTGATTTGTCCCGCCTTGATTCCTCCGTTTCTGTGTTGTTTTGTATGGGAGTCTTCTAGCCTATGCCTATCAACGTTAAAAAACCCCCTTGAACTGATGGTGTTACACAGGCTTTATATAGGATAGGCTAGGGACCCTCATATGATGGATACCAATTAGAGTTTCCTTCCATCAAGGAAACATCCGGATTATATTCCAAAATCATAACCAATCATGTATTTATTAATATTTACCTGATTTACTTAGATAGGAGAAAAATATGATAACTACTTATAATATGTGGGCCACATTAAGGTCTTTTAATCAAGACCAACTTCTTACATTCTCCCACTTGGCCCACATGTTATAATCAGGTAAATGTCTTTATGAGTGATTGAAAAAACTCAAAGTATGGCCAAGAAACTGTACATCACTCTATTGTAATATGGTTATGTAACGGTTACTTAATCAGAAAATGTAATACAAGAATCATAGCGGTTATGTTCTTCTATTGAACACTCCCTTCCATGTATTACAATGTAAAACATCTTCTAATCAAGCCCCTAAAATTTATGAATGAACTTAATATAAGTCATTCAGGGTCCAACCTTATGGATCCAATATGGATCACAAATGGATACATTAACTTTATGTGCACAAATATGTGAGTAAAATTACTCAAATGTCTAGACAAATAATGTCATTATTGCAATACCTTTATGTGTTAATTGAGTAACCGAGTTGAATAACAAATCAGCTAGGCAACTTAAAATTTCAACTCTATAACTTTATACTCAATAGCCACTTGCTGCAAACTGACAAAGAAACTTTATATCGAGTTGCTTATTCAACTATCAAAATAAATTGTTCAAAATGAACAATATAGTTGAATAACATAAATTTAACTAATAGCAAAATCGACAAACAATATGCCAAATTATATGCCTGTGATACCATCATAGCATCCTTGGATTTTCCTTTATTTCAATGTATTGTAACAAATAGATAATTATCTTAAATGTGACAAACTTAAATAATAAGCAGTATTTTATATAACTTAATAAGAATACCATAATTTCGGTCACAAGAACATTGATAAAATGTTCTTTAAAATCCTTCATTAATCTCTATGCAAATAATACAAGAGATTATACTTAAAACCACCTTATATTGGTATTCAAAATATAAAATTACTCAAAAGTCACATACATCCTTTTGCCAAATTTTACAAAATAAATATCAACATATGAGAGTAATAAACTTTATTTACTCCCACTGACCTTGAGGTATATAAATAAACAATGATTCACTTCAAAATGAAATGAAGAAACAACATCATAACTTTAGATATACCATTGGAGGAAAAAAATTTCAGACATTTAGAGATTTTCCTTATCTTGCAAAATGAAGTATCAAAATATATGAAAAACTTTATACATGCACATGTATACCTCTCCATTATATATGATGCATGTCAAATCATATTTCATATCCATTAAAAGTAACTCTATATCAAAATGAGTTACAATGTCATGAATACTCTAATAGAATCCTTCATTAAACTTAAAGTAAGTTTTCATGATAATTGATGCCCTTTAAATAAAATTTGAGAAATAAGTCTAACTTTACTACTCAACATTACTAGATAACAACATAATGACCTATATTAGTATGCACTAATAGAGGTTAACTCTAGTAATTTGAACAAGATTTAGACTTGAAATCTAATCTCAAACAAAGCAATGCTTTATGGCATCAAACCAAAATATGGAGTCTAAATTATTCATGACTTATGAAAAATATAATTGAACCAGTTTTATTCTAACAAAAAAGTTAGAATATTAAAGGTATACGATGAGTAGAAGTGATTAAAACTCTAAATTCATAAAGAACCTATAACTCCCATTGTTTTCTTTTTTTTAAAAAAAAACTTTAATCAATGGAATAAATGAAAAGAGTGCTCTTTATGTGATTTTTCAAAGAAATCCTCATTTTGAGTTTGAAAAACTAAATGGAGAGTATAAAAGGACAATAAATTTAAACCCTTTAGAGTTAAAAACAATATCAAATAATAACCACTTATTATCCTTATCCAATTTCATCGGTTAAGGGTTTTAAATTCCTTACCTCAATTGGAAACTTTCATATGTGTAGTCATTAGAGATGTGGTTTCCAAACATTCTTGTAAAGAAAACTCAAAAGAAACCTCATCTTATACACAAAAGTGGTTCTAAAACTTTTCCAAAGGTAGATGTAACTTAAATTACACTACGTTTGTTCCCACAATTAACAATTATAGTTCCATTTTCTAATCTCACAAAGATACTTTATGGTGAAAATAAACGAATATCAAGAATTGTTCCTTTCCATCTTTTATTTCTTCATTTCTCCTTATTTTCAAATCTTCAAGCATCAAGTACTTCAGCTTTTATCAAATAAGGATAAGAAATGCCTTATTGTGAATAATTATCAATAAATGAGATAAGATATCTCTCACTATTCACAAAAGAAATAAAAGCATTTAAAAAATACTTATGATTTCATGGAATCTGTAACTCATTTGACATTTTTAATAATCTTGATAGGCTTGCCTTACTTTATGCAATCCCAATAATTACTAAAGGATTGAAGAAATCCTGAACTTTAAGGATTTCTTTTCTCATTTAGTAATCTTTATGGAGATATTTTACAACCTCCTATATAAATATGTCAAAAATAGATGAGCTCTAAATGATAACATAATACTTTATGCCAATTACATTATTATGCAGGATTAAAACTAATGGATGAGAGAGTTTGATTTAAAAATTTGAAAAATATTTTCAAATTTCAAAATTGAAAACAGAGTTAAGCAATTTAACTTTGAAATAAAATTTCAAAAAAATAGTAGCTCATAGAATATATTTTTCAAAAATAATATTTTAACATTGATTCTAAACTCCCACTCATCCAAATACATCTTATATGGATGCTTTAAAAAAAATTAATTTTCTTAAAATCCTGAACAAAATTGGCGAATGAATTACAAAATGACTTTTTTATGTTATCAAATTCCATAAAATGGACTACAAAATGAGATGATTTCCTTATGAGTCATTCAACAAATGAAGGTAAGTTTCTTTATAGCATTCCAAAATTGTTCGTATGAAATACCATTAAACCATATTGGTATTTTTTAATTGGAATACTTTACCCATTTATAAATATTTTCTTTTTATCATAAGACACGAATAATACTTTATGTGTCTTATATTGTCTCTTTTTCTCCTAACACACATGGTCAAAGATTCTATAATTGACCATTCATCTTTATGTGTGTACAAACATGTATGCAATTATGAGCACACAAGAAAAGAGACCAAAAAGAAATATCAATATATGACTCAAAACATAAAATCAAATGGAACATATAATCTAACATTGTCCTTTACTTTTGCACACTCCTACTATATTGTGCATGCCCAAAATTTTTCATTGCAAAGGATGTCACAAAATAACATTGAAATTGTAAAAATAAGAAATTTTCCCAATTCATAATCAAAGAAAAAACATAATAACCAAGGATAAAGACACATTAATGCTATGAATTTCAAACCATCACCTAATGAATCAACTAATGCCAATTCAAAAGTAAATTCTTTCATTTGATGGTCAAAACCACCAACCATAGTAGAATTTACTAAAATACTTTATAATAAGACTAATAAACTAAACTAGTAAGACAAATCATCCATACCGTGGGTATAGGATAATTTTCTAAATGTCTAGTTTATAGTCTTATTTCAATTAATCTCATCAAAATAATAACCTCCTCGTGGGAGCCGAGTTGTTATTTCAATGAATTATTTTCATTATTCTAAATGTCATCATTCAACCTCTTAACTTTATGAGATTGAATTTATCTTTATGTATCAAATGCTTAAGATGCTTTGGCTACTCTTAAGCACATGATATAAAAATAAAATAAAATTTCACGATGACATTCAAGAATATTCTTAAATTTGTCAACTTAACTTAATGTTGACAAAACCAAAATAGTGTACATACATACAATAAATGAGGTGAATAATAAACATTTATTTTGATAATTACTAATTACAAAACTTAATGTAATTAATAATCCTTAGTATTTTAAAATACTTGGGATGTCAGTAGCTACTCCCAAATACATAACGTAATTGTATATCTGATAAACACCTCCAAAATATCAACTATCATTATGTTGATAATATTTTTGTATGTACACATAATGTAATAAATATGCCTCTAAAATTATTTGTTACCTTATAGATGTCATTATTTAGTTACCAAAACTTTATGTGACTAAAATCTTTATGTGTCAAGTATTTAAGATGCTTTGGCTACTCTTAAACAATTGACACAAATATAAATATTTTTTTTATGACATCACAAATAATTATTTAAAAAATCAACTTAACTGAATGTTGATTTACACAAAAATACATAGGGACATGAGATTTAATCATCATACCATATATAATTCCATGACATTTTTTTTTAAAATAGAATCCAAAAAATATAATGAAAAATGTCATTGAATTAAAATAAAATAAATCAACGTCCCAAGTTCAAAGAGACTTTATAGAGGCACTATTTAAAAAAAAATATCTTGATGCCCTAAAAGTTTAAGGCTTTAATGGAAGGAATAAAATATCCTTACCATAAATTTATAAAAATTGAAGCCATCCATATTGATAAAGATCATATTTTATCAACATGCAAATTCTCAATGCAATAGATTTGAGTGCAAAATTAGCGAAAGATATGAAACATTCCTCTATGTGGGAAAAAAAATAGACAAGAACAAAATTGACATTACATCAATCTTCTCCACTATTGAATTCGAAAGTACATACTTGTCAAGTCAAGGGAAAAACCGTAACTTTTTTCAATTCATTAGCTTACGCATATTTGAAATCAAAATTCCCAATTGATCTCGCAAAAGCATTGCCTTCGTGGCAGACTTCACGAAAACCGAATAAAATAAGGCAAAACAAAAGCCTTTTATAACTCCATACAAAACCAAAATAAACTAATTTTGGATTTGGTAAATTCATAGCAAAATAAGTAAAAACGCAAAAAAGACAAAAGCTCAAGGTTTTTGCAACTTCTATATATAAAAATATATATACCAAACAATATGGCTAAAGAAGGCTCTGATACCACATGAAAGAAATTTAATATAGACATTAACCAAAATATGTCTCACAGCGAAAAAAATTAAAATGCGTACCTTTAACCAATATTGTTCAAGTAATTGCGTAAAGATAATACCTTGATTTGTCCCGCCTTGATTCCTCCGTTTCTGTGTTGTTTTGTATGGGAGTCTTCTAGCCTATGCCTATCAACGTTAAAAAACCCCCTTGAACTGATGGTGTTACACAGGCTTTATATAGGATAGAGCTAGCGACCTCATATGATGGATACCAATTAGAGTTTCCTTCCATCAAGGAAACATCCGGATTATATTCCAAAATCATAACCAATCATGTATTTATTAATATTTACCTGATTTACTTAGATAGGAGAAAAATATGATAACTACTTATAATATGTGGGCCATATTAAGGTCTTTTAATCAAGACCAACTTCTTACATTGTTTCCAGAATACAGGTTTCCTTCCACTGGGAAATGCAGATGGCCTGTGACCCAATATCTGGAGCGGTTACACCAAGTTTTGGATATCGTTTTAGTAGCATTGAAGCAACATCTGTAATAGTAATAAAGGAGGAATTAGAATCAAGTATATAAAATGCACAAGAGTACTATGAAGATTGGTATTAAGTCGTACCATAAATTTCAGCAGTCATCAGACAATTGAGCAAAGTGGCACCATACTCTCCTCTTTCTAGACGTAGCACTTCTTTCGGTGTCACTCGATATAGATAACGAACCATACGATTCTGACCATATAAAGCAGCCATAATGACAGGAAGATGGCCGTCATCATGTTCATTTGCCTTATAAACTAGCTCATGATTCTTCTCCAACACTGCCTTTGCCAACTATATTACACCACTTATGGCAGCTAATGACAAAGGCGTTGCAACCTAGTCATTAACAATTTCTAAGTCTTCCGGTCTCATCCTGCACACCAACTCTTGCGCAATCCTTATGTTTCCAGCCAGAATGGCAATGTGAAGAGCCGTATCATTATGTGTTGAAACTCTTGCCGTAACAGCATTTGGATCATGGTCAAGAAAATTATTTAAGGCAGACAAAGTGTCTTTTTCAATTGCTTCATACAAGGCCTCATATTCCAGATGTTCTTTTCTTCCTGAAATGCAAAATTCATTCAAGAAGTGCAGCTAAATCGGCAACAATAGTCACAATTCTAAGTATAAACAAAAACCAAACTTGAGTTATTTGAACGAGTGAGAAAGTTCACGTGGTGGTGTCATTAAATCAAACACAAGATGAGTAGGAACTCAATTATCAACTATGACTTGGAGTTAGATTTACCATCCCCTTCAACATGCCTTTTTTCATCATGATCAGGTTGTTGAAGTCTGAAATTGTGTTTCCAAGCAAAAGCTGCAGACCTGGGATCTTCCTTGGACTTAGAATATGTGCTTGCTCCCAGTGAAAGTTGAATGGCATGCAAAGCCAATGCATTCTTCCTCTTCCATTGCTCATGCACTAGTCCACTACTTCTAGGTGGTTCTGACTCCTCCCCTGAGACAACTTCCCAAAGGCCATGCCCAACCAAGTAGTTTTTCAGGCATGCTTTCCAGTTCTCATAGTTATCCTCATTGAGCTCCTCAGGAACAATTCCAATGGCTGCTTTGTTGATTTTCTCTACTTCTAGAATGTTAGATGCAGAAATTCATAAGAACATGTGTTTCTTTTGATGATTCAATTCAAATTCAGGATTAGTTCATGAATTGTCTCAAGTTTTCAATGATGTTGGATATTAAAAGGTTAATAACTGCTACCTTAAGAAAGTCCTTCCTAAATTGAAAAAATTTCTAATTTAGAATAACTATTGCAAATTTTGGAAATGGGAATTTGCTATAAATAACCATAATTATCAAAATGGGATAAGATAATGTGTTTGGAAATATTTTTTAAAATGTGATTTTATGTATGTAATTTTTGGTCTTTAGATAACTACCTTTGCTGACAATTTTGTAACTATTACAATTTGTATGTATTTTACGCACTTATTACAACTACATCAAGAATAATTTAATCTTCTAAAATAATCTTTTACGCATTAATAAAATTAAATGAAAGTCCATTTTCTTCACCGAAAAAGTATGAAAGCAAAGCAATAAAATAATTGTTTCGTTAAATCTATAAATTAAGAAAAATGATATATTATAAGGATAAAACTTACTTGGGGCCTTAGACATGCTTGTCTTCGATGAAATCTTGGATCAATTCAATAATTCCCTTATGGACTTGCTCATTACAAATATCTATATATATAGGTCTCTAAAATGCTTTATCCTTAAGTTATTCTCAGATTACTGCATTCCTTTTGCTTTTCCTTTGAGTAATTCTTTGCGCAGTTATACAATCAATGTAGTTATTCCTACTACAGTAAACTCAATTTCTGTTCCTTTTGCCTGCTCACGTGTTTTCATCCTTAAGTCCCTTTTTAGAAAAATGTCTTTTGCAAGTAAGATTTGAAGTCAAGTTTTAAACAGTAGTTCAATTATCAATGGTGTTCAGAATTTAATTTCACTAAAGGAAAGAAAAGAAAAATGAAAATAAAACAATGACCTCCTAGAGTTATATATATAGAATCTAAATTCCCTTAATAGAGCCTGATCTTATTAAGTATAGGATGGAAAGTTTTCGTGGTTCAAAACATTATGCTACCATGAAACAATCTTATTAGAAAGAAAAAATGAGAAATATGTGATATTTCTCTTTTATATTTTTATCTTTTTTTTTCAAATTTAGGACATGCATTACCCTTTTAAGTATAGCGAAAATAATCAAATTTAGGAAAATTTGATTTTAAAAAATTTAATATTTTGAAAAAAATCAAAAGGCCATATATTTTGAAGCAAAGGAAGTATTCAATTTTTCTAACATAATTTTTAGTTTCCCGCTAAGACAGCCATATAATCATCCTTCAGGGGGTTTTGAGTTAATTAGAAAATGCAGTTTTATTCATCTAAAGATTCATTGATAGTTTTGGGTGTTCCTAACAATTTTACATCTATCCCTTAAATTAATTGGGATTCTTCTTTATAGTGTTGCCCCTCGCGAAACATTTATTTATTTTTACTAGTGCGTAATTTGCATTTATTCGTGAGTGAGTTATGGAAATTTTACAAATTAAAATTCTTAATTTCATTATTTTCCCTCCTAAATTCATAAAATTTTACCAATTAAATTTGAAAAAGCCTAACAGGGGATTTACGGCGGCAACAATTGTGTTTTCCAACCATTGTGGCTGATTGGTATACGGTAACGTTATAGTGTACTTTACGACGTACTAGTATACTGAATCAAATAATAAATTATCAGTGATATTTGTATTGAATAAATTTTTAGAAAAATAATATTCTCACTCTCTTTTTAGCTTCTTTCAATCCTCTTTTTTTTTTCATAATTGAATTGACTTTAACACCCAAACAAAAACTTGAAATTTTCAACTCAAACCTTGTTCAGTAAAACTAATTATAAATATTAAAATCTGTACTTTTATAATAAAAGTAAGAGTTGAGTAAAAAAGGCTGAAAGTAAAGTGAGAAGGCTATAAATTGCAATGCTTTATAGTGTATGTGTACAGTGTCATTTGCAACGCTCTAAATTGATAATTACAGTACCTTATACCTTCATTTTCAACCTTTTCTTTTTCTCTCTTCTTTCAAATTCTCTATACAGTTACGAATTGATTTCTTTAGATTTTGAACATTCAACTCCAAATTTGAGAGAAACAAAGTTAGTACTTTAATCCTCCACATTTATTTTATACATATTCATTAAAAATTTTTGAAAATTGATATTCCCCAAAAAAATCAATTTAAACAAAACACGTAATTGAATTGCAAATAAGTTAATAAAAAATAAATATTACTAAGTTTTTTAAAGTATTACTAACTTAATAATTGTTAACTTAATTATAAGTTATTTAATTATAAATAAGTATTGCTAACTTATTGTTAGTTTAAATAAGTAGTTCACTAATTATTTTTTTAAAAAAAATTAACTAAGCTTCCTACAAGTCGTGCACGGTAGGGCGGGAAGTATTAAATGTGGTCCCGTCGTAGTTGGCAGGACGATATGCAATGAGTCCCTCCCAACTGGGCGGGACTCTTTGAAATAAGTCCCTAATCGTTTGGTTGGTACTTGAGTTCTACGTTTGAAGATGGAAGTGGGTGGTCGATAGTATTGTTAATTTTCATAAAATTTCTCAGAGAATTATCAAATTATTTTAAAACATAACATGATATGATATTTTATGAATTTTTATTTGTAAACCGTCGATATTTTGTTTCAAATTGTAACTTATTACATTAGTTTACATGTGCGAATACTAAATTTTTAAAAATTAATTTAAATTTTATAGAAAGAATTTGTAACTTCTAAAAAAATAAAATAATATGGCATTAGGGTTAGCAATAAAAATGTGATATGCTATAAGGTGTATCAGATAGCATATATTTCATCCTTCCCATTTTATTTGACAGTGTTTGACCGGATGCATAATTTTATATAAAAGTTTGAATTGTATTATAAAAGTAATATAATTTAATAAAAAGTAAAAACATATAGGCTAGCGACTACTTTATGTCAAATTAAAATATATAAAAATAATATATAATGAGGTTAGTAGTTTATTAATAGTATAAAATACATTAAAATATTTTCTTTTTATGAAAAATATTAATTATTTTGGAATATCTTAATATAGTAAGAATGTCAAATAAAATTAGATGGATGGAGTATATTATTATGGAGCATTAACCTATCATAGCACATTCTCAAATTTATAAATTATTCATTTATGTCAACTTTATTCCAAGAAATTGTGCGAACAGAAATACTAACATGTCGTAGGTAGGATTGTCAATTGGGTCGGGCTGGCTCGATCCCAGCCCATTCGGCCCCATTAAAATGAGAGCTCGAGCTGATGTTTTCAACCCGAATGATGTTTCGGGCTGAGATAGGCTCAGCCCGTTTTCAGCACGGCCCATGAAAAATATATAAATATAAATATATTTATATGTATATATATATATTTTATATAATAAAAAATTATTATATTATTAAATAAATATTATTATATTATTAAAAAATATTTTAATTATATTAAAATTTTTAAAAATCGGGTTAGGGTAGGCCCGAGCCCGAGCCCGACCTGAAAGGGCCGAGCCAGGACTGGCATTTTTTTCAGCCCGATGTCAATCGGGCCGAGCTCGGGCTTAGCAAAGCCCGGCTCAATGAGCCCGATTGACACCCCTAGTCGTAGGCAAAATTGATAGCGAGTTGAGTTTTTTTTTTTTTTCCTTTTGCGCTAAATGTTAGTGTGCTGAGTTTCTTTTTTTATAATTAAGATTCGTCTTTAAATGGCAGATGTCACACACTTGGTTTAAAGAATCATATTAACAAAAAAAAAATATCACATCTTATATATAGTAGGTAATCGACAAAAGACAATAAAATAATAATAATAATACACTTCATTCTTTCTTTCTACTGTTTCTTGGTCATTCTTGGAAATTATTAGCATAAATAACTTAATTCCATCAAATTCATTGAGTACCAATTTAAAAGATATTGAATGTATAAGCGGCCCAAAAAATCGCTTAAGAAGGAATATAAAAAGTTGAGAATGAGCTCAAATCTAATCCAAGATGAAAAAAACTCTAAAAATGGTGAGTATCAAATGCCAATTCAAAAGGATTAGTTTCAAATTGAATCTCAAATGTTGAAAGAAAAAAAATCTAAAAAAAAGATCATTATGGTTTGTAGACAAAATGAAGAAGTGAAATATTAAAGATATAGGGATTTATTGATTGCAGTATATTAAATTACTTATTACAGTACGATAAAAATTAAAAATTAAAAAAAGAAAAAACCGCCCCCAATTGCAAATCGTCAGGAACGGATGTGAACTATCCCCGACATCACGGGCAGGGACGTAGTCGAGAGCAACTGCTAGCTGCCCCCAGCAGCTTGCAGTCAGGGAAGGAATTTCCCTACTACAACTGCAATTTCCTTTTTTGGTTTTTCTTTTTTGGGAAGAAGAAGGGAATAGCTCCCTTCTCCCTTCTTCACTTTCGTTTTTTTTTTTTTTGCCTTTTCTAGGGGAATTTCTATGCATTTTTTCTTTTCTTCAATTTTTTTTTTGTTAACCTTGTTTTATTTTTTTCATTTTTTAGTTCTCTTTGTATAAAAAATTCAATTCAAAATATGGATCTCTTGAGATTCTTTATACAAAATTAAGTGAAATTGAAGATTTTTGAAATAAAATAAAGGTTGAAAATGGAGATTCTTTGAAATTGGATATCTAGTTATTATACATCATTTATCATTCATGCAATAAATCTACTAAAAGATTTTGAAGAACTCCAAATCTTCAAAATATGCTTAAATTTTTAGATATTGATAAGAGAATTTTAAAATTAAAAAAAAATAATTTAAATAAATAAAAGGTAAACGTACTCTAGTCATTATGTGTGATACTAAATAAGAGTAAATTTGCCAAAAATTGCCAGATTGCAAGGAACATAAATGAGGATCTGAGAGAGAGGGAGAGGAGAAAAAATGGACTTTTACTAAGAATTGCCTCATTTTTTGAAAACATACTAAAGTGGTCATGTTTTGAGGGGGTGCCACATATGACTATAACGCCATATAATTTGGCATCATTGCTCAATGACCCCAAACAAAATAGCATCATTGATCGCCTTAGGGCCTGCGCATAGTACAAGCCAACAATAACTCCATTGAGGTTGTGTTGTTGCTTTTAAATGATGTCATATTCAGTGGTGTCATTGAAGAGGGGATAATGCCACATGAATGGCATTATTGGCTTCCTAGTTCTCCCCCCTTCCGCCTTCCCTTGCTTTCTTCTGTTTCTTTTTTAGGTGCACACCGGATCCATTCTTTTGTTTCTTTTTCTGTTGCATGCATTATGGTTTCTTCAATTTTTTTAATAATCATAAAATATTTAAAAAATTTTATAATTTTAAATTTTTTTGATAGTTTTACAATGACAAGCCAAACAAAATTAATGACATTAAACAAATACTCATGAAAATATAACATAACATAACACAATACTAAGGATAACATAACATTGAAATTAAATAGAAATATGTGTAAGACTGATGAAACTTAAGAGTTACTTGGGCTTGCAAAGTCAATAAAGCTACAATTTCTTATGTTATGACCATGCAAGTGGCAATAACTACATCTTGGAGAAGAGTCCGAGTTACAGTAATCTATGTCAAAATGGTACCTAGTAAATCGCAGTCGACCTTGACTATTCTTCATGTTTGAAAGATAGAAGGTCATATGAAATGGTGCCTCTCACCACAAAGTTTCGTTTTTCACCAGCTAGAAAATGGACGCATATGTCTTTTTGTATTATTCCTTAGAGTAAATATCCATAACAAATTGTGAGCCATTTCATCCCTTATTTCAACATGTCGCCAGTGCATGCAAACAAGGTATCTTGTATATGTGCCACTGTTCAAAGGTATATATTCTGTCACCCATGTGTACTATATACATATAGTTACCCCTACCATCACCTCATACAAGAGACTGAACACTATAGACTACTGTCTGTAGTTAATATTGCACAACATTGTGGCCTCTGCCTTTTCTCTCTTTTGCTAAAAACTTATCCCAAATCATTTTGGGAAAAGGGTTCTAGCACGTTCTTCTATGTGCTGGTTGAAGCACTCAACCATTTTATTAAACACGCTCTTCAATATAGCCTTTAGTGATAACACCTTTGATTTCTTTAATATGTTGTTCAATGATTCTGATAAGTTTGCGTTCATTATTTCGTTTCTATATCCACCGTTATGCAGAATGGTCCACTTCGCCAATGGAATTGCGTTTAGCCAGTTGAATGTCTCCAACCACCTTCTTTTAATTTCATTAATTAGGTGATTAAACTTCAAAATCTTGGTTGCAGTCCCTGCTTACCACATCAAATATTTCAACTCTCTATTCTTGAATTTTAATTGAAGTTTACCCATATGTGACGTAGGCAAAATTTGTGGTAGACGTAAGGAGGTTGTCACTGCTGTTGTTGGATAATAAAATTTAAAATGCTCTTGTAGCAATTGAAAATCAAATAGAAGGGGCGGTCTCCAACTACGGATTCTCAAAGAAGACCAAAGAACTAATTCCAACTTGCTGATGGCTCCTCGTCAACAATATCAAATGCAAACGGGTAAACGTGATTATTTGTGTCCCACCTGCTAGCGATCAATAGGACTCCTTTATAAAAGCACCTCAAGTGCATCCCATCAACAAATATAAATGGTCAACATTGCTTGAATCCTGTGATTGAAAGTTCAAACGCCCAAAAAAGATAGTTAAATCATGTATCCTAGTGTGCTTGAATGGTGTTGCAACTAGCAGACAATGGTTGCTCGATTGTTATCCTGTATTACTTGCATGTACCGTGAAAAAACTGCAAATATCGATTACCAATCTCCAGCTAACAATTCAATTTTAGCCTTTCATGCTAACCAACCTTTCTTGTAGATACATCGTGGCTAAAACAAGACTTGAGCCTCTTTGATAATGCGCTTTACTAGTATTTCTGGATCTACTCTTATGAGGTGCGTGATGTGTTTGGCAGTATAACGACCCGACATGTTGTGGTGGCTATTCTCCGTCGACACAAGCCATGTGTGCTCAGAATTATAGATAGTTATTTACCATATCTCGTGTGTAGCTTTTTTTATGATGCATATGTACCATGAGCATATATTTCTCTCAATAGAATGTGAGCACTTTGCTGTCCACTGGTTAGAATTATTTTTCACGACCATGTACTTGCATCCCGTCCATATTGACCACCTCTTAACTGTATATACTACCTAATCCTTGTCCAGAAACTGCATCCCTTGCCGAAAGTCCTCCGTTGATTCATTCCAATCAACTATCCAGACTACATCGTCTGATGTCCAGTCGTCTAACTATGCTCTCCATCCAATATCTTGAAATCATTCGTAGTTGCGATAGTGCATAGGCCCACGAGAAGTAAAACCCCTATGACTGTGACGCAAAACCCCTCTATGGCTGTATCATCTGGGATATCTAATTCGGGCGAACTATCAACGTTAGACATAGCTCCTAGTAAGTCAACTACGGTTGCACCGTAGAACATAACAGGTGTGGATGCTACAAGCTCTTTTAGAAGAGGTATGCTCCACTGGAGACGTCTACTACGAGAATGATGGCGGGGGCTACTCGTGATAGCCTACATCGTTATCCAACCCATATCTACTGCTTGTGTTTATTTCAAAATTTCATTCTTGTGTCAGTAGTGATTGCAACAACCACTGTGATAGATCCATTCTTCTAATTGTGAAAATTCGCTGAACGAGTTCATTGTAAAAAACATTCCACCTTCGTGTCTAACTATTTTGCACTACCCCTGTGAAGAATGCATTGTTATCATCATTCTAAAGTTCACTATTACTAAACAAAAATATCTTGAGAGGATTTGGTAACTCCATTCTAATGGTGTTTCTTTTGTGCTTTTTGTGGACATACATAATAAGCATTATATAAGAAACGATTCATAAAATAGGCTATTGAAATATCACTGACGTCCACTGATAGTCCTGCATAAAATTTAAAAGGCTACTGATGCAAGGTGGGCATGTAGTCGGCTAAATATCCACAAAGCATAAGCATCTATTGCATGATTGAAAAAAAGAAGTCATAAAGTCACAAAATAACTTTAGAAAACAAACAAACGATTCATAATTGTTGATAGGTGATTTGACAATTTCATATTTCCATGGGAGCAACCATTTGTTATATAGATACATTGCATCTTCATAAAATAGGCTAAGGATAATCGGAAGGTGTATAAGTAACTAGGTCGGCCTGAGTACGCGCCGACTGCCATAACTACATCGCCAATGTTATGTCCTCTCCAAGTAATTGCAATAGGAATGTGTCGTTTGGCATAATGGTGATGCCAGATGGACCTGCAAGATCAAAACTCGTATCAAGTGGTTCTAAGTGATAATCCCACCTAGAAGGTCTCCAATGTAAGACTGGTGTTATGAGCCTATGTAGCTTAAGTGTCATCTGGAACCAACACATGATCATTTGGTGGTTGAGCAGCGGAGGATATCAGAGCTCAATCCACCTTACCCTGATCGTACGATCTTTGGACTACCATCTGAAATGCGGTAAAACTACATCGTCACCACATTGAATGCTTTCACAACTCGTAATGTCTCCAATAGCGGAAGAGCCCCTATTGTAAATGTCTATGACAGGCTGAAAACTGCTCTAAGACTGAGAAGCGGTCGAAGACAGGGTATATGTCGCAACAATCATACACTGCTAGAGCGCTGAACCCTGAAGATATAATATAAAACTTATTATATTTAGAAGCAGTACACATCATTTCACAAATATAATTTAGAAGCAATTTCATAAAAAAATAATTGTACCACACCAGAAATAGAATCAGTTGGATGTAACCCTCAGTGGTCCTCCGCCAATGCACTGGATTTTCGATCAACAAGTGCATGCGAGTACAATACCACTTCAAGTAGTCTAGATGAGCTACATGGGAGTGCATCGTAAGCACCCTCTTCACTACACGGTCCCTACAGATATCTCACAAAATAAGCAATTTAACGTGCATCACACGCCAGTCAAGTTCTCTGCGAGTGTCACATGCAGGTGAAATCAACTGTTCCATGCTGAACTACCTCAGCACTCGACCCGATACTTGCCACTCCACTATCTTGAAACAAAACAGTGAAACCTCTACTTGCTAAACACTATCATCATAGATTGCGTAAGCAATGTACGACAACCACATAAACTAGAGAGACAATACATGTAATATTAGTGATAAAATATATGAATGAATTAAATTAAGTGAACCAAAAGGTTTGAGAATAAAAAACAAACCTCCTCTACAGATATAGCTCTAGCTGGTCTTGATACGTGAGTAGCACGTGTGTTGGTAACAATTTAATGTCAAACGACATGGACCAACGACCACCATCTGCAGCCTGTGTATGAACGGGTACACGAGACTCTAGCTAGCCAAGCCGCAGCAATGGAATATACTTCCCTACTGTTGTGTTTTATTGTATATGCCCTTATACTCAATTTTATTCCAATCTTCAACAATTTGCACACAAACACTAGGCAAGCGCACCTATCGTTTAGATTAGTATAATGGCAAGTACTTCAAATATCGTATCCACGGGGATGGTCAATTACCATTTCTCACTTTTCACTCTATTGTTTAGCCTAATAAAGTTTTATTTGTGAAAATAGTTTGAATAATTACTAAGAAAAGAAATATAACTCAACTAATTAAACTAGCTTAACTACTCTTTCTTACAAGAGAGAATTCAATAGAGAAAACAATACTTGAATGGTTAATCCCCCTAGAATTACCTATGTGATAGAAAAGTCCCTTGGTTGATTTGATTCCCCTTCTAATACTTGGTGAAGCTCCAATGATAGAACTCACTCTATCTCTAGATGAAAGTTCTCTACCCTTAAATTAATTAGTTGAAATCTCTTTCTAACTAATTTAACCTAAGAATGCATTTGAATTGGTGAATTTCCAATTAGATTTCTCTAATTGCCAAGAAGGTGTCCATTTCTTGTGTTTGGTGAAATTCCTATATTAGGCCTCTCTCTATCTCTAGATGAAAGTCCTCTACCCTTGGATTAATTAGTTGAAATCTCTTTCTAACCAATTCAACCCAAGAATGCATTAAGGTTTTTGAATTTCCAATTAGATTTCTCTAATTACCAAGAAAATGTTTAAGTTTCTATCTCTAGTCACCTAAATCATCCCCATTGTTTGTGTATGGTCTATTTCACCCTTCCTTTCTCAATTCCAAGTGAAAATTTCCAGATTTTGAATCAATTATCAATCACCCTTCATTTCTCAATTCCAAGTGACAAAATTCCAAATTTTTGAATCAATTTTCAATCACCCTTCCTTTCTCAATTCCAAGTGACAAAATTTCATCAATTATCCACCAAATCAATTCAATCATTCTAAACCACAAACAATCCACAAGAAATTTACATTCAATCAACCAAGGGAAATAATTCATTCACATAGATAAAATCTAGGGTTCATACCATCCAAGTATTCAAAAGTTTTGTTCCTCAACATATTACAAATCCAAGAACATAAAGCAATAAAGAAAGAGTAAGAATTGCTCATTTTCATGGTTGAAATCTTCTCTTCCTAAAGCTTGAAATTCGTCACTGTAGCAATGGAGAAAATTGCAGCTTTTGTGTTGAATCTTCAAGGTGGATGTTCTCCTTCTTCAATGATTCAATCTTCTCTCTTGATTTCTCTTGCAAGATTGATGGATTGGAGGAAGAATTTGGTGTGTTTTCTTGGTGTTTTGCAGATTTTCTCCCACTCCGTACCGTCCGTGTTTGTTGCCCTAAAAGGGGTATTTAAATCCCCCTCAAAACAGAGAGAAAGTCAGCTGAAAACTCAGTCCAGATCGCTGCAAACGGCGCCGCTTGCTCCCAGTTTTGGGGCAAGTCTCTGCTGCTCGACTGTGACACTATTTTGACTTCTAGGTGAATTCAGAGCATGAAATCGGCTGATCTGGGTCTGTGTGTCTTCATAAAAGTTGTATCACTTGATATTGGATTTCCATAGAGCTTTGAATTACCTCAATTGGACATCTATAACGCATGATATGATCGTTATACCAAACTGTGTCAAAACTGGAACACAATGCAAAACAGCTGACTTTGAAGCATAAGCAGGGCAGGGAAATGAACTCTGATTTCCATAAATTTTACCATTATGGAAACTTCAGAATGTCCTCTATAAATTTCTAGAAGATCACATTCGTATTTGAAATCTCTATAGAGATGAGAATCCCACTTGAAAATTATCTACTAGATAGTTTTTCCTCTGCATTTCTCTGTTTTCTCTTCATTGTGCATAATTCTCCTTATTTACTTCATTTAATTCCAAATCTTCAATAATCTCTCCTAAAGCAAATAAGAGATAAAAGGAGTGTAAATAGTGATTAAAACACCAAAATTTAACAGAATTTAAGCTCAAAAAAAGATTATGATATGAAGCACAAATATGGAATATCACCTACCCATAACTAGAAACGGGTCACTACACTGTGAACCTCTCGTGCATCCCCTAAAGAGGAATTGTAGAGACACAAGTATAGATACCCTAGGAGTCAGTTACCCCAACTATATGACCCGATAATATCCAAATCCTCAAGTAAGTAGAGATAACATAGTGGTATCCTATTGTTCAAGTGATCGGAGAACAAGTGACCTCATAAAATCATAAGCAACAAACCCTTTGTTAACCATCTGAAATCCTGCTTCGATGGATAATCGCCAAGTAGTCTCATAATAAACTCCTCAAGTGTCTTCTTTTACATCATGTGTCCTACAAGATCAATAGACGTTGGTATGAATATTAGAAGTCTCTTGATCATATCAATCCACTTCGATTTAGAGTGGGTATACAGAGGCTCAATAATTGACAGATCATCAATAGGTAAATCCCATAGGATCAGTTATATCATGTAGCATAAAAGTAGCCTCATCATACATCAAGTGAAAGCTATAGGTCTCTGGACGCCACCGCTTTACCGATGCTGTAATGAGTGCGTGATCAACTAATCTAAACCCGATTTAGGTAGTGCTCCAAATCTGGCATTGTCTATCAACTCGTGAACCCTAGTTGAAGCCGCACTATATGTATCATAAAATATGCGATCAAAACTTCAAACTCTCAAATACTCATCTATGCTTCCTCTATAGCTCTCCCAAAGCAACGCTAACCGATCCGATTATCGAGGGGCTATGGATGTACACCTGCAGGTACCCTACTAGCATCCATTTACATATTGCATTTATACTCTAATAAACAAACATTGCTTTTTAAATATTTTTTAATCATGTATATTATATTAGTATCTTTTGTCACTAGATATCAACATTCAACTAACAATTTATCTCTAAACCCTAAAACGTTAAGTAACAATAATAAATCTCAACTTACACAAAGCAAGAGTTTACCTAACACATAACCAAACTTTCTTCCAAAAATCCATATTAAACAATAATTTTATAAAAATATTAAACAAAGAAAAAATAAAAGTACATATAATACTTAATTAAATTAAGATTAAAAATGATTATATGGCACAAATAACTAACATCGAAAAAAAGCAAAAACAAAGACAATACCAAGAGAAACAAAAAAGAAAGAAAGAAGGACAAAGAGAAGAGAAACAAAAAAGAAAAAAAAGTCGGCATATCAACACACCAAAAAGAAAAGCAAAAAAAAAAGAAAGTACAAAGAGAAACAAAATAGAAAGAAAAAATAATGGACAAAGAGAAATGAAAAAGAAAAAATGGTAGATCAAAAACAAAAGAAAAAAACAAATAACAAAATAGAATGTGGAAATGAAGAAAGAAATGAAAAAAAAGAGTCATGAACACCAGACGGCAAAAAGCAAAGAGCAAAAAATGAGAAAATGAAGAGAATGGAAAGGACCAACCTAGGTAAGGCTCTACTATCGTTTCTTCTCTGTTTCTTCTCTGCAACCTAAAGAAATTTTGCAAAGGAGATGGTTGCGGTTGTGGGAAGGGTTTGGGAAAGAAAGCAATAACACCGATCGAGGAGGCTTTACTGCTTTATAAAAGCAACAATGCAATAGTGTTGGCATTATTACTTTTGTGATTCCCATGCCCTTATGCTCTATTCTATCACAAGCTTTAACAATTTGCATATAAGCACAAGATGACCGCATCTATCACAACACAATATCTATTCTATCATAATAATCTAACTTAACTAATTAAATCTATCTTAACTAATCTTGCTTGCAAGAAGGAATTCAATGAGAAAATAATACTTGAATGAAAAATCCTCCTAGAATTACCTATGTGATAAAAAAAATCTCTTGGTTGATTATCTTTCCCTTCTTTTGTTTGGTGCAATTCCTATATTATAACTCACTCTATTTGTAGATGAGATTCTCTACCCTTAGATTAATTAGTTGAAATCTCTTTCTAACTAATTTAACCTAAGAATTCATTTAGATTAGTGAATTTCTAATTAGATTTCTCTAATTATCTAGAAGATATTGATGCTCCTATCTCTAGTCACCTAAATCATCCCCATTGTTTGTGTATGGTCTATTCCAAGATTCCTTTCTCAATTCCAAGTGAAAAAACCCAACTCATGAATCAACTAACAATCAAGTTCATTCAAGCTATCAAATCCACATACAATACATAAGAAATTGGAGCTCAATCAACCAACGAAATAAATTCATTCACATAGATAATAACAAGCACAATCATCCTAGTATTCAAATGTTTAGCTCATCATCATATTACAAATCAAATAAAATAAGCAACAAACAAAGAGAAATAATTGCTCATTCTCATGTCTTCAAATCTTCTCTTCTTCAAATATTGATGAGGACTAATATGTTTGAATATTGTGTGATAGGTTCTGTAAATTGAGAAGTATGAAGTCTCATTGCTTTGAAGCAAAAGTTCAATGAACAACTTCAGTTAAGCAAAGTAATTGAAGTTTGAAGAATGTTGTTCTAAGATGATCAAAAGGCATTGAAGACTTGAAGTGTAGAGTGCATTTAATTTGTAGGTAAATTTCTATGTAAACTCTACACTTGCATGTCTTGGTTATCATTGAATGCATAAGAGAGCATAAAAAGAATCTTATGATCTTAAAAGGCTTTGAATGAATCTTTTAAGAAATATGTTAGTAAACTTTATATTTTCTTGTTTTCAAACTTAAATATATTTAAATAAGTTTTCTATACATATCAAATGTTTTTCAAACTTATTGAAGTTATATCTCAAATGATTTTACAAAGTTTGAAATTGCTTCCAAAAAATTCGGTCGTCCAAATTTTGTAGCAAAAGTTTGCTACCATTCTTCCAGAGAAATTCGGAAGAAGATTCGGACGCAGCAAAAAAATTCGGTCGTCCGAATCTTTGGCCTTCAGCATGGTCACTGTTCTTCCAAAAAAATTCAGAAGAAAATTCGGACGCAGCAAAAAAATTCGATCGTCCGAATTTTGGTATTCAGCATGGTTACTATTCATCCAGAGAGATTCGGACGCAGCCAAAAAATTCGGTCGTCCGAATTTTCTGAAACTAGCCGTTTCTAGCCGTTTTATGAACGTTTTAACAGATTTTCAAATTCTATAAAAGCAAAAAACGTGCAATTTTTTGTAACTCTTGAAATCTTGAAAACTCTAAGCATTCAAAAGCATTTAGTAAACATTTCTTAAGCTCTCTTATGTCTTGTGCATTCAATTGATCAATCCAAAAGACATCAAAGTGTGAAGGTGCAAATTTGTGTAATATCTACCATCAAGTGGTAACTTCTACACACTCTCATTTATTTATCTTATTGTATAGTTCTACTAGCTCTAGCAAGGTTATCTTGATAACATAAAATCCTTTAGATAAGGGTGATCCTTGAAAGTGTGATTCAAGGTTGTTTAAGATATAAAACCATTGTGTTTGGTGAGCCTTGTATTGTAAAATGTACTAGAAGAGGTTGTGAGTGTAAAACCATAGTTTGGTGAACATCTCTTGTAATTTGTAAACCTGAGCAATTAGTAGATTTGTTGAAATCCTTAAGTGTGAGCTTAAGGTAGTGGATGTAGATCTTGAGGATCGAACCACTATAAATTGTTTGAGTTCTTTGCTATTGCTTTCATCATTGCTTTGCTATCAATTATCTCAAATTAGCTTATATAACTTGTTCTTGGTCTAAACGCATAAAAGGATTAAGTTTGTGAAAATTAGCCAAATACCTAATTCACCCCCCCCCCCCCCTCTTAGGTATTTCACCACCTCTTCTATTGATTTCTCTTGCAAAGAATGCGGATTTGGGATGATATTTTTCTCTCAAAACTCTCCCCTTTTTGGCCTCTTCCAAACCCTAGCCGTCTCCCCTCTTTTTACCCTTAAAAGCTATCTATCCCAAAAATGTAGAGGAAAAAAGTAGAAAAAGCTATTGTGGCCCAAGCGGCGCCACCCAGGGTGGTCCAAGCAGCACCGCCTGGCTTATTACAACCGGCGCTGCCTGAAGTGATTTAGGCAACCCCGCTTGGGCTTAGTTTTGCTATAGTAATGCTCTATTCTGCGACTGTGACAATTGTTTGAATTCTTAGTGAATTCAGAGTATGAAATCAGATGATCTAGGCCTTATGTCTTCATGAAAGTTGTAGTTCATGATCTTATATTTTCACACAACTTTGAATCACCTCAACTTGATGTTTGGAACTCAAGATCTGGTCATTCTACCAAACACTGTCAAACTGAAACCTCACTCACAAACACTGAATTTGCACCATAATTAGAGAGAACAAGCTTGGATTGACATGAATTTTACCATTATAAAAACTTCAGAATTTCCTCTATAATTGTCAAGAAGGACACTTTTGTATTTGAAACCTTTAAGGAGGGCCAAATCCCACTTGAAAATACTCTATTTTGCCACTTTGTTCTGTTTATGAAAGCTTTTCTTCTTCTTTCTTCATTATAAGTATATAAAATCTCCTTCCTTGCTTCATTGTACTCCAAATCTTCAATAAACTCACCTAAAGCAAGGAAAGAGATAAAGGGAGTGTAAATGGTTGTTGAAACACCAAAATTTAAAAAAAAATCAAGGTTAAAATGATCATTCAATAAAGTACAAATATGATATATCAATTAATTTATCAAAAGCAATAACGCTAGCCTAGCCTTTGACCCTTGCAAGGTAGCACCAAATGACACATTTTGGGAAGGCATCATTTACTAAATAATTCCTTCCCAAAAAGTGTTATGGCTAGATAGGGAATCCCTAGTCAATTTTTCAAAAACTGAGACCATTCTTGATAAAAGCCCAGAAAAATAGAGTTTATTTAATAGGTCGGGTCGCTTGAATAATAGTTTGTTTCTCAATAGACAACCTATGACGTAAGATTTCAATCTATGAATTGAAGTATTACCTTACTATAGTTGGTTAGTGCGACATTTTTTTTGTTAATGAAAAGTAGCAATTAACTTATATATGCTATTACATTAGAAGTGATTACAGAGGGAACTGCTTCTAATCGTTCTTGGATGAATAGGTTATAAGAGAAGATTTAGCAAGAATATGGGCAGGCATATTAGCCAAACGCCAAACATGATGAACAAAACAACAAAGCCGACCTAATAAAGTCCTAAGAAGATGGATAAAATGCCCTATAGAGGAGAGATCTTCGACATCATTACGAATGCAAGAAATGAGGTTTAGAGAACCACTTTCAATCTCAAAACCCTTATATCTCAATCTCTCTTCAAGTTGAAGTCCCCTAAAATAGCTAAGACTTAAGCATATTTTGAAGAAGAGAGCGGTTGAGCCTCATTGTTATCACAAATAAGACGTCACCCAAGTGATCTCTTAACCATGTTCCAATGCCTGCTTCTGAATGAGTCCAGGCAACATCAACATTAAGCCTCAAGGTTCCCCAAGAAGGTGGCAACCATTTATTCTCTGGGGCTTCCATTAGTATATTAGTTCTTAATAACTGCTGCCTTTCATACACCCTGTTATCCCCAAAGTGAAGTTCCACAATAACCTGTTTACCTTTTGGATCAATCTCCATCTGCGCCTGTTGCATAGATTGTAATTATGCAATCCTTATGTCTATTAAAGATCCAAACTCTGTAGTAAGCAATTGGACAGAGTGCCAAATTTCTATTGGTGATTTACTCCTTGAAATATGATGGAATTATGATCATTCCATATGCTCCACATAACGAAAGAGAATAGAGGAACTTGATTAGGCATAGGAGATAGCATATGCTGAAAAATATCAATAAAACTATGGTTTCGTGCTCGGACAAGGAGATAGTGGAACAGAGTAAGCTGCAAGACTGAATCAGCTATATGGCAATTAAGAAGGCAATGATTTTGAACTTCTGCTTCCTTTCAACAAAGCTTGTATGTAGGGAAAAAATTAGGTAATCTCCTTGCAAGCTTTTCTCTTGTTGGAAGAATGTCGACACAGGCTCTCTAAATGAAAGTCCTCAACTTTGGACGCGTATCATTTTTTCCCTGCTTAATGGCTCTTATAAGATGGTAAGGTGCCAAATTCTCACTGATCTCCCATTGCCAATTCTCGAGCGAAGCCCATGTGACAATAAGTTCCTGCTTTCCAAAATGTTTCTTCAAATATAAGACGGGCGGCTTCCAAGTTTTGCTTGTAGGAAATCTGTTAGGGATTCGGGTATTAGCATACACACACAATCTATACTGCAGAAAAGTAAAGAACACGAGACACAAGGATTTACGTGGTTCGGTCGATGTGACCTACGTCCACAGGCTGCAACCAGGATTTTTCTATTGCATTCTGCCTCTCATACTTGTGTTAAATTTCAAGTACAATATGCTATATTTATAGAGACTAACTAGGGTTTCTAACTTAGGTAACAAGAAACATAAAACACGCCCAATTAAACTGAACCCATCAAGACTCCATAACCCAAAAATCTCCCACTTGGAGGCTTGATAATCTTCAAACTGTCATCCGTTGTGAACACTTGTACTTCTTGCAATCTTCCTCAACTCTTCTAGTTGCAGCGGCCTTCTCATCAGTCAACCTGAAGGCCCGCTGAAGCTCCCCCAAGCTCTAGCACATTAGTCATGGCTAGAACTGCCCCTGACCCATTCTCTGTCCCTACCATCTCGCACTGAAACGAACTACCGAATCCTGAGATACCCTGAGAATAAACAACACTCTCCATATTCAGCAAGTAATCCCTTGGAGAGACTTTATCAGTTGGAATATTAGTTCTTTTAAACCATTGTCGTCTGAGAACTGAAACTAAAGCACTACCCGTGCTCCCAATGTCACGAAATCCTCTAATTGGTTTAACTGAACTCTTCCATGCACATTCACTCTGAATCTTCACTTTGGCTTTGGGTTTCTCACTTGCAAAGCAAACCTTTTTCTGCCCATGAGACTCTGTGAACCGGACTTTGTTTTTCTTTTGAACTGGGATGGTCTCTTCCTTAGATGGTAAACTGACCATGTACAACGAACTTCTCTTTCTTCCTCGAGCCATGACTAGATTTCCCTTAACAACTTTCCACTGCCCGTTCCCAAACTTAACCTCGTGTCCCTATTCATCCAACTGCCCGACAGAAATTAATCTTTTCTTCAAATTTGGAATCACCCTGACATCCTTCAAAGTTCATGAACCGGCTGAGGTAACCAAATCTATATCACCCAAGCCTGTAACTTCAAGAACATCATCATCCACCATTCTTACCTTACCAATGTCTCCTTCTTTCAGATTCTGCAATGCTTCACTATTGTGGGTAGCATGAAATGAAGCACCAGAATCCATGGAATCCACCATGTTCTCTACACTGCAGATCATGGCATCATCTTCTGTGTAGTCTTCTGCATAGTTCTCTTCTTTCTTTTCATTCGGACACTGATTCCTAAAGTGTCCCACCTCTTTACATTTCCAATAGGTCACATCATTCCGAGCCCTAGACTGACTCCTTTTATTGTTCCCGCTCCCACTACCTCCGTTATTCCTTCTTCCTCTGCCAACATTCAACAATTCACTAGATGATTCACATGAACTTCTTCGTCTGACGTCTTTGTCCAGAATAATATCTCGAATCCCATCATAAGTGAGCTTGCTGGTGGAACTAGTAATCGCTATAACAGTTCCAAACCAGCTATCTGGCAATGAAGATATCAGTAATAAAGCTTGAACCTCATCCTCGAATTTTATATCGACCGACCCAAGTCTGGACAAAATCGAGTTCATATTGTTGATGTGCACTGTTACTAGATTTCCTTCTTTCATCCTTGTGTTCACCAGCTCTCGAATCAAGAAAACCTTATTAGCTGCCGATGGCTTTTCGTACATATTAGACAGTGTCTCCATGATACCCTTCGTTGAGATTTCCTTCAGAATGTTGAACGCAACATCTTTCGTCAACGTCAGTCCAATAAAAGCCTTGGCCTTCTTATCCAAAGTTTCCCACTCAGCCGATGTCATCTTTTCTGGTTTTTTTCCTAATGCCAAATCCAAGTCCTTCTGAATTAGCAAATCCTCTATTTGCATTTTCCACCAACCAAAATCTTTACCATCAAATTTTTCGATCTGAACATTCCCATCTTCTGCCATCTCGAAAGACTAAAATGAGAAAATAACTAGGATCGAGAACAGTGAACAGACACAGCAATGGCACGGGCCTGAACTTAACAGCAGTTCTACTGAACACTGCCAAGGACCTCAACCTACTGTTCTCGTTTACAAGACACCCGGTAAAACTAATTTTGAATCTCGGTAACTCAATCAGAAACTGAAACTGCCGGCAAAAAGCATGGCGACAGACTGTAGCGATGGCGGCGGCTGAAACCCTAGCGGCGGCGGCAGCGGCTGTTTTATAGAAACTCTAGCGGCAGCGGCGGCTGTTCTATAGAAACCCTAGCGGCGGCGATTGAAGCTCTGATACCAGTTGTTAGAGATTCAGGTATTAGCACACACGCACAATCGATACTGCAGAAAAGTAAAGAATACGAGACACAAGGATTTACGTGGTTCCGTCGATGTGACCTACGTCCACGGGCTGCAATCAGGATTTTTCTATTGCATTCTGCCTCTCACACTCGTGTTAAATTTCAAGTACAAGATGCTATATTTATAGAGACTAACTAGAGTTTCTAACTTAGGCAACAAGAAACATAAAGCATGCCCAATTAAACTGAACCCATCAAGACTCCATAACCCAACAAAATCCTCATAAGGAAAATACTTTGCTTGCAAAACAAGAGAAACAAGGGAGAGGGGATGTTAAATAATTATCCATCCCTGCTTACAAATAAGTGCTCTATTAAAACCTTCAAGATCACAAAACCAATAAATCTTATACTTCCCAACATCTCTTCCCCACCAGAAATTTCGTATCATACTAGTTATAGCATCAATACGAGATGAAGTGTACAAAACATGTGAAAAATGATGCTATTTTCAATTAAAAAACTTTTAATTTAAAAGAAGTAGACTTTTAAAAAAAATAATACATTGAATTCAATACTTATGAAATGCATATGTTCATTCACTTCTTCTACCATTGACGGATCCAAGGGGATGAACATATGCAGAAATATATAAATTAAAAATATATAAATTTATATGTTGTGGAATGTCACTTCTATATTCTATTTTCGTTCAAAATTGAATGTCATATTTTGATTTAACAAAAAAGATTAGATATAGTAGTTTAATTATAATTATATTACTATAATATCTTTACTAATTGAAAATATCACTTATAAGACTTAAGTTGTAATAGAATTTAAATTTCTTAAATTAAGAGCATAAAAGAGGTTAGTGATAATACTATTGTATTACTAGAATTTTATTCTTTTAAATTAAGAAGGTTAGTAGTGAATATTCAGATAAATATATTATTATTTTAAAAAGACAAATTAGCTATATTTTTCCTTTAACTATTATAGATTTTCTCTTCTTAACCAAAAACTTTTATTTTAACTTTTTTATATACGTGAATTTTTTCAAATATTTATATCTGTCAAATTTTGAATGTTGCGATGAATTTTGACAAAAAAAGTCATGCTACAAGTTTGAACTATGATTTTCAATGATAATTTTGTCCATTCATGATTTTTCTTCCATTCTTTTATATTATCCAAACTGTATGAATAAAAAATTAATCAATAATAAAATAATATTTTCTTAACTTTTAAACTATTTTTCTTTATTCATCATCCTTCTAAGCCATGAATAGATAAAATTATCTTTAAAAATTATAACATATACTTGTAGCATAACTCTCCCTACCGAATTCTTCTACAATATTTATAATTTGATAAATATGATTATTTGAAAAAACTTCATATATATAAAAAGTTAAAATAAAATTTTTTGTTAAGAAGAGAAAAATTAAAATAATTAAAAAGTAAGTATAACTAATTTCTCTTTTTAAAAAATAAATAAATAATTTTAGATATCTTTAAAAAGAAATATAGCATTCAATTCTCGGTAAAAAATAGTATAATTTACTTATAAAATATCACTATTATATCATTTCAATTTTCTATGCTACGTTGCTACAAGTAAACACTCTATGGAGAGAGGATTCAAAAGCCTTTGCTAAAGAATTATACTAGTATAGTTCAAAAGCCTGCCCCTTTTTTAAAAAATAAAAGAATTAGTAAATTTAGTCTTGAAACTATTTATTTTATTTTTACTTATTACCAAAAGTATTTATTTATAATTTATGTTTCAAAATAATTTTTTAAAAAATAATAATTTGAACCATCTCTTTACAACAAAATCTAGTGAATTTATATATATATATATATATATATATATATATATTACACACAAAAGTTATTAATCGAAGACAAACTCGTCAAACCTCTTTGAGATAGAGCACGAATATTTACAAGCACTCACATTTAGGAAGAAAATTCATAGTTTAATGAGTCTAATCTTTATCAGTAACTTATGTGGACAGTACGTGCGAGAATTCGCTAAATTCTGCAACATAAAAGGTGACGGGAATTATTATTTGTGAAGAAAAATTATTTTTGACTTGTAGAAGAAAAAATAATTTTGAGATTAAATTAAAACAAAAGAAATATTAGAATTAAAATTTTTAATTTCTCTTTTTTAAAATACAAGTACAAAAGTCTGCCGAATGCAACTTTTCTCACCAAGCTTTTCTTCACCCAATCCCCTGCTACTGTCCTCAACCCCGTCCTCCACCACCACCACCACCACCACTACCAGGCCCAGATATTATCCACAAGGTCTCCTCCTCCTCGACCACCATGGATCCACCGGATTTTTCCACCGGCGGAAGAACGTCTCCGAAACTACAAGGTCCACGACCAACCCCACTCAAAGTCAACAAAGACTCCCATAAAATCAAGAAACCGCCAGTTGCGCCACAGTTGCACCACCAACATCAGCTACAACCACCGCCAGCTCCGCCGCAGCAGGACCCGTCGAACCAGAACCGCCAGACCGTAGTTATCTACACCGTGTCTCCAAAAATCATCCACACCACAGTCAATGATTTCATGAGCTTAGTCCAGCGTCTTACTGGCCCTTCTCCACGAGCCGGCGACACCTACACCGCAGCCCACGGAGCTGGAGACGTCTCTCCGGCGGCCAGATTGGCTTCCCTTGAAAAAGCAAGTCCGTCAGAGAGAGAAAGGGAAAGAGATTTAACGGCCACAACCAGTGTTGACAATATTGTCGAAATTCTTGAAGGAACTGATGCTGAAATGAGTCTAATACCAGGGATATTAACGCCGGAGCCAGCCACCCTTCCCCCCATATCGCCGCCGGGACTCTTCTCTCCGGCAATGGACCCTTTTCTACAAGGGAGCAACATGTTCATAACAAGCCCATCAATCTTGTTTCCATCTCCAATTATTTCACCAAATGCATCTTTCGATCTCTTCAACCCATTCTTTGACTACTAGTAAGGGCAAAAAAATTCCCTCTTCAATTTTTTTTTCCCTTTTTTGAGTAGGAATTCTCTTTGCTTCCCCTTTTGTTGAATTATTCTTTTTCTAATTTTTATCCGGAAAGTCCTTCACTCAAAATTTCCAAAAGTAGAAGAAGAAAATTCAAGTAGTAACCCAAGATCTTTTCAGCCTGAGAGAGGAATAGTCAACGAAGACGGGCTGAAATATTTTGATTGGTGGAAATGGAAGTAATTGCAACGCATTGTAGTTTTCTTTGGGTGCTGTCGTTGTGGCCACTTCCTCACTGGCAGAGTTCGGAGGCAAGAAGAGAAACCAAGGCGTCTGGTAAATGGGCCTTGTTAATTTGTGGGTCCCATGATTGCAATTTAGGATAACTTATTGCAATTTCGGTGAATATTAATTCAAATGTTTTGGTCAGGTAATAACTTTACTGTGTGGGCTTAAAATTATACGATAGTAATTGACTTTTTTAGTTTTTTTTCCTTTTTTGTAGTGAGGTATGTAAATTGGATATTAAGAACCAATGACAATTTCATTAAAGCAATGATGCTTTTTTTTTTGGGGGGTGATGGATAAGCAAGCAATGATGCTTTTGATATGTAATTCTTGTGACTTTTAAGGGTGTGATTGGATAGAGTTTGGTTTTGAGATTTTTTATCATTGGTTTCGTGAGAGAAAATTTTTTGTGAGAGAAAAAATAAGATTTTAGATGAAAAATTGTATTGAGTTACGTGTGAAATTCAATCCAACATACCCATGAATTGTGTCTTTAAATGGTATAAGCAATTGTTTCTCTTTTGTTTCCCACTTTGGTTTTTTTATCTTTGTCACGGTGTATTTGGATTGAATTTGTGAAAGTTAATATAATTTTTTTATTTTAAATTATTTTTTTATAAATAATTTTTATTTACAAAATTTAAATTTTACGCAATCTCACTTTAAAATTATTTACTAATATATTTGCTAAGAAAAGTATTATATTATAACATATTAAACGAGTAATTAAAATTAAAAGTTGTATCTCATTCTTATGAGATCAAAGCAATTTGTGTACCGTCAAACTTCACTATCAATTATATGTATAAACAAGCATATTTCCCTTAGGAAAAAAAATTAGGGGATACACATGCTTGATGTCATCTATTTATGAAACAGAGAAAATCTTCAAAAGAGAAAAAGAACAATCACATTTTCAAGAGTTTGGTCAAGTTTGAAATTCAACTCAGTAAGTCATAAATTAAGAGTGTATTTAGATTAAATTTTATTACTAAATTTAATATAATTTTTTTTTTTATAAATTTTTTTTACAAAATTTAAAAATAACTCTTCGCCTATGGTCTATATGCATAGTAAGTGTGAACACATTTTCTGATCCTTGCCACATGCTTTGACCTTATAGTTGTCTCATCACTGAGTTGTTTCTAGAAGTCAAAATGACGAAACTGCCCCTTAAGCTTGCCACAAGCTTTGACCTTACACAGGTTTCATCACGATGTTGTTTGTAAAAGTCAAAATGACGAAAATGCCCCTTAAGCTCCGGTGTGAAAAGTTATGGTTTGTTTCTTATTTTGAAGAACTTGAGATCGTTCTTGACCTGCAACAATAACTGTTGAAGTTGTATTACGGCCAGGAAGGTGAAGGTTGACATCTTACCATCTCATGGTTATTCGTGCCCTATGGTTCCTTACGGCAAAGAAGCGCAGGGAGTGGAGTTTGACGTTAAATATGCTGTCTATTTCATTTTGGATTTCTCATTTTTTTATAATTTTGAACTAATTATGATATTCAAAATTTAAGAGAATGGATACTGATTTGACTTCTATTGGAATTTGTGTAATTTTATACCCTCTTGATTTTAAAATAATAAAATTTTTCAAATTTTTACATAAATTAAGAAAAATAAAATAATAAGTTTTTTTGCATTATATCTTTAATTAGTTATACTAATATAATAAGAAATTTAAGAATTGTATTTATGATAAGAGTAATTTTTAAAAAATAATTCTTAAAATTAGCAAATGACTAAATGTTTTGAAAAAGAAAAAAAAGGACTAAAAAGTCTTATAGTTTAAAATAGAGGGAGTATAATAAAAAAAATTGGTATAGAATTTTAAGAGAAAATTCCTAAAACAGAGTAACAAGGAGGAAAAAACAGGAAAAAAGGTTGGAAAAGTACTAACATGGATATGGAAGAACCATAGAAAAATAAGAAGAAAATATTGAATTGCGGTTCTCAGCTAAAGAAAAACATGTTCGTGCCACATGCTTAAATAATTAAGAATAAAATTGTCAATTTAACCACTTTTTGTCCAAGACAACCATGTGCATTTGATATTTAACTTGCACAGACAACCATTAACATCTACTATGCTGCATTTGAGATAAGAAGTGGTTAGGTTGACAATTTTACCTTTAATTATTCGAGCATGTAACAAAAACATGGTTCCTTCTTCCTTAGACCACCAATATCTTTACCATCCGGTAAGACTACTCCAGATCTGACCTGAATTGTGACCATAGAGTCTTACTCTTACTTTGAGAAAGGTTTGGTCCAGAGCTTTTTCACATACATACTTTAGGCATTAGACAGGATAATTACTAACGAAATACTTTAGGCATTAGATAGGTTAATTACCCATCTTTTTTAAATAAAACTGATTAAGCTCCAATGAGAAAGGATCTCAAAGACACAGTAAAACTAATTCAAGGCTCAACATGAACTATTTACACGATGAGTCAATGCAACACAATAGTCTAATCTAATCACCGTGAAAACCCAAAACTGGGATCTAAGGTTTCTAAATCCAACCATATGAGAACTCCAGGATTCTTTTTCTGCAATATCTCATCATCTAACGTGTCATAAATAATCTCTGCTATTCTATTGAAAACGTCAAAACAGACCCTGTATTAGTAGGAGAGGTTTTCTTCAATGCCTTGCTCTGCCAAATTTCCATTGCCTCCTATTAATGTGCCTACTCGATCTCCACAAATGGCTTTGGCTATGTTACCTGGTTTATTGAGATTGAAGACAACAACTGCATGACAAAGAAAAATGTGAGATTGGAACAATTGGTGCAGGAATCAGTTTTAGAACAAAGACGGAATTTCGTTTATGATGCCAGTTATCATTCCTCTTAGGAGACAAACGTGAATATGGATTCAAAGAACTGTAATATCAAAGCATACCAGGAATGTTATTTTCTTGGCAAAGAGTGATGGCAGTCATGTCCATAACTGAAAGTTCCTTTGAAGTGACATCATGATAAGTCAAGGTATCAAGAAGACGAGCATTGGGATTTGTCCTAGGGTCATCATCAAAAACTCCATCCACATTTGTAGCCTTAAGCACAACCTCAGCATTAACTGTCATATTAAAAGGTAGAATCAGAGAGATATTTACTACAGAAACGAGTCTAAACATATTTTATGTGACAAAAATGTTAGTTTAATTAACAATGTATGTAGAAAACGTTGGCCTTGAAGCAGCCTTAGAAGGTAATTTTCAGCTTCAGTTGACAGGATGACTATGGTTCAGTAGTTTCAAGGTTGATTTGAGATCCTCAGTGCAAGTTTGACCTGCAACTCAACTATACATTTCTCGCCACTTTTCGTAACGTTAGCCCTTCCAGTTTTCTATCCATTTGAGTAATAAGGGACTGCATGCTAGTGAGAACTAAACAAGTCCCATAAAAGTGATTTTGATTGGGAGTTTATACTTAAACAATCATGGATACAGCATTAACTAGGTATAAGAAAAAGAAATTGGAACCTACTCTCAGCACACCTCAGAGCTGCTGCAGTGTCTGTTGTGAAGAAAGGATTTCCAGTTCCTGCCGCAAAAATTACTACTCTTCCTTTCTCTAGATGCCGGACAGCCCTCCTTCGTATGTATGGTTCAGCAACTTCTGACATACGAAATGCAGTCTGGACTCTTGTTGGGATCCCAATACTTTCCATCGTTGCTTGCAAAAATATAGCATTCATTACTGTTGCCAACATCCTAACAAGCAGTTCATAGAAGAGTCATTTCAACAAACCATACCTTGTTTTTTCTTCTAACAGACAAATGTTGTACTCCCTGTCTGGAATAAAATGTCCTATTTTAACTTGGCATAAAAATTAGGGGGAGTAGTATGACTATAATTAAATTACTATAGGATCCTCATTAATTAAGGAGGTTAGTGGTTGGACCCATATATTTATAGCGGAGTTAAATTATATTAGTGGTGAAACCATTATGTTAGTGGAACTTAATTCCCTTAAATTAAGGAGGTTAGTTGTGGAAGTTCAAATAAAATATATAACTGTTTTATGAAAATGGACATTCAACTTCAGACATCCTAAAAAGGAAATGTGGACATTCAACTCCGGGATATTTGTCATATGTGTATATGCATGGACATTGGCAACAATATCCACATATAGCCAAAACTCTTAAACCAAACAAGTGAAGTATGCAACTCGGTCCAATCTAACAAAATGCAGTGCCAAAATCTCCATTATGCACCTAGTTAGGTATTCAGTGGTTTAAAAGGCACAAATGATAGATCCAAACATCAAATCTAGCAGCCAAATTAGCATATAAAGGCAAATCAAAATCCTAAAAGAAAAAACATGGCTGTATATTAACAATCAACAGGATCACACAGAGAAATTTTCCTTACCCAGCAAACAAGTTTGTGTAACAGATACATAGCGTATGCTGAGAGGTGCCGAATTGACCAATGCTGTAGGTACTTATTAAAGATGCAAGGTTGGTGTCATATATATACACAGACACACCAACTTTATACAATTTACAAAAGTTTCCAATTACAAAAGTGCAATGTACAACGGAAATTTTATTATGCTCACAAAGCTCTAAAATCCGTAGGGTTAATTTTAGGCACAAACTTTAGTTAGTTATTAGAACAAACATATAGATTCTTACAAGTTTTTCAAGCCAAGAATATTTTCACATTTTTGTAGCAAAGGTTCGCTTTCTTTGTGATCTATTAACTTTAAAAAGAAAATTTGAGATTATTTTATGTTCTCACCTGTCATAGATGGTCTTAGAGCCAAAAAAAACATGTCAACTCTAAATATTGGTAGGGACATCAGAATTCATCTTCAAATTATCATATTTCTTTTTCTCTTTTCTGTTTCCCGGATCTGCAGTCAAACTTAATTCTGCCTTTCTCAACAAACTCAGCCACATTGAACTCCACCTAATGCTGTTCAAACTTTGACTTGAACTAAAAATTCAAACCAAAATGAATTAGTTTAACATGTTTTCCTGAGTTTTTCAGCTTTCCATTTGCTTTTCGCTTGTATATTTGGACTGCAAATGAAGAGAAAAATTAGAAAATTTTTTGAGTTTTTGCAGGGTCTATGTTTGACTTTTGTGAGAGAAAAAGTGGGTCTAGAGTGGAAAAAGCAGAAGAATTTTTGGATTAAGTTGCAATCCAATTATTCTTCAAATTTTCAAATCAAACTAAACCAAAAAGTGAAGAAAATTTTTGTCAGAAATTTATATACCAGTTCCAAAAAATTTATACATATGTAGGTGATCCCTATATATTTGTGTACATTTGAAAAAAGAAACAACTACCTCAGAATATGTTGTACCCAAATTAGTTGGGCCCTTTAGGGTTTAATTCCCCTTCACCCTGCCACCCCAAAAAGAAAAAAAAAAAGAAGAAGGATTTACTTAACCTCAATCAAGCTAGAAGTTGTAATTAAAGGGAAGCAAAAACTTCTATGAAAACCAGAGCAAAGCAGTTTCGAAGATCCCAATTTGATTCTGTTCTGCAGAAGTTGATTTTAGCTTGCTTATTTGGTCCTAAAACTGAAAAAGAAAAACAGAATATTTCAAGCAAACATGGATTTTTAACACCCCTAATCTACTCTTATTGACCTCATTTCAACTACTATTAGCATAAAAAGAATTATAAAGTCTAAACAAGTTGCCTCTCTCAACTTTCAACTTCAGTAGTCTCATAATGTTTAGCAGTGCCACCATTTGGTATCCAAATAAACATAGCAGTACGGCTATTGTTACTTTCTGCTCAAGAACTTTTTCCCAGGATAAGCAAACAATGGTGGCCACTTTTTATTAGCTTACAACATGCAACTTGAGTTTTCTAAAGGAAAATCAAAGCGCTTTATATTACATACATAAGTTGATCTAATGAGGAAAAGTACAAGGAACTTGCATGCACATTAGGGTGTTTATTAGTTTGATTTGGAGAAAAATCGGTTTTTTACATTTTTTTTTTCAAAACCAAACCAAACCTAATTTACTTTCAAATCAAAATATATGAAATTAAGGATTTTAAATTTCAAAATAACATTGATTATAACTTAGTTTAAGTTATTAAACTTCAAATAGTGTTTGTGAAAATATACAAAATTAAGTATTTTGAATTTTAAAATAATCTTCAAATAGTGTTCGTGAAAATATACAAAATTATGTATTTTAAATTTTAAAATAACCATAACCAAGATCTAACTTAACTAGGGTTATTAACCTTCAACTATACTTAATTATTAGTTTGGAGAAAATTCAATTTTTTTCAATTTGGCTTGGTCCAAACCGAAAACCGAACCAAATATTAATTTGGAGATGAAAAAATCAAATTTTCTCAAAATTGAAATTTGTCAAAACCGAAGAAAATTTTTGTTCGATTTGGTTTTTTAATTTTCTCCAAATAATGCACACCTGATGTACATAGTTACACACCAACAATTCAAGGCCTTTAAGCATTCCATTACTCCAGCAGATAAGTGTCAGAATGCATGTCTTTTGGCCAGCACAAAGGTCACTGTTGCAATCTTTTATCAGTAATGGAGCTGTACAAGATAAAAAATCCACTTTTATGGTAAAATTCAGATGAAAAGTTCACTTTAGACAGTTACTCAAAGCCCATCCATTCAAAATATAAAATTTTCAACAATCTCAACTTGAATCTAGGTTTCTATCAGGGCTTGGTGATTTTCAGGTACAAATGGTAGCACAGAATGCATATGAACATATATAGACAAAGACGCGCAAGGGAAGATGTTCCTCTCATGAAGCAAATACATGCATATGTGTTATTCCAGCCTGTAAGATGCGCATAAAGTCACATGTAAACTATTCACTCACAAATTTCCAATGCGATATAAGCACAATGAAGAGAATATGCAACTTAATCTGTGATACAATATATTGCAGACAATGAGTCCGAGAATATACTTTAAAAATTATCAAATCAAAGTGCAAAGCTAAAAGGACTGGAAAAGTCTGAAAAATAAATATAGAAAAATAATAAACCCAGCAAGATAAAATACCCAATGTAATCAGCCGATGAACGGTCTAGGCCACTGCTTCCTGCCCAAGATGATCCACGAAAGATATTGCCTCCACCAACAACTATGGCTACCTGAAACATTTCCAAGTACACTGAGAAACTATTGCAAATCTACACTTAAAGCATTTTCATTGAAATTGAAGAAAAATAGCCATAAGAGTTACGTGAAGGATATTAGTGCTAACAGTTTGCAGGTTTCACTTCTCACAACATGGCAAATTCAATCCTCCGAGGTGGCTTTTTTACATGTATTTGAAAAGGAAAAAACCAGATAAAAATAGGAAGTGTAGAACCAACAGTTTGATCTAAGAAGCCTTCAATTTTCAGGGTAATATTTCTCACATGTTTAAGTAACGTAGCTGAAATTATAGCATACCAAGAGAGAAGAGAAAGCAAAAGAAGTACTCCCTCCGTTTCAAAATATATGTCCTAATTATTTTTCACATGGAATTAAGGTTTTGGTTTTCAACAGATGTCTAAAATGCCCCTATTTAAAAATGGTTGGTTGCTGTGCTAAATTCAAATTTAACACTAGGGATTGGTATTTTAAGTGGTTGGTTGGAAAACTAATGGTTTTTGGAAAATAGAAACATTTAAATATTTGGTTGGAAGCAATGGAAGGTTGAAACAAAATAATAAATGAAGTATTTATATGGAAAGAGGACATATATTTTGAAATAAACTAAAAAGGAAAGTAGGACATATTTTTTGAAACGGAGGTACTATGTTACAAGGGACTGCCTAACATTATTGCACCTAAGAAAATCTCACCGATGCATTACCAATGGCTAGTATAAGGCTCCATTCTCAGTTGCTCAAAATAAGTTTCTTTGAGTTTCTTTTAATTCAAAAGTGGTATTAAGGTGCTCGTCGTTGGAGCTTCGACTTCCGATTTTAGCTCAAAAAAGCTGTTCTGTGAAAGCAAACTCAAGGCGCTTTCCAAAATTGCTTTCGCTTGAATGCTATTAGAAATAAATATACAACACTGATGTCTAAAACATTTCAAAGCTCTTCCATTTCAGCAGTTTAAAAAAGAAAGCACAAGCAAAGGAAAGCTTATCCCTAAAAACAATACAGCATTCCTTTTCAGCTCTTCAAACATGTAATGATAAATCTTAAAGCAGGTACTGAAAATCTACCTCAATGCCAAGTCGAGTAACTGACGCAACCTCCCTTGCAATGGCCATTGTGACCTACGCAATGAATATCAATATCAGATTCTCATAAACATAGAGAATAACCAAACAAGTAAAGCAGATAAGAGAGGGGGATGAGGACCAAAAGACCACGCATATTATGTTAGGTAAGTTACTTTTTCCTACCTTGGGGTCAATATTTTGTGTTTGATCTCCAGCAAGTGCTTCTCCACTTACTTTGAGCAGCACCCTGCGCCATTTGTGTGATGGTTTGACAAAGCCATTTTCGTTCATGGACATGCCAAAAGGAGCCATTGAAGATATCTGAGGTTGCCTATTAGGAAAGAAATGACAAACATTGAATTAGATTAGAAGGGAGAAAAGGAAATCACATGCAGACTGTAGGCCGTATCAGATAAAGACTAAGCCATTTGGAAATGCCAAATCCAAGCAATATCTCAGAAGGAGCTTATATTATCTATACAAACATAACATTTTCATGAAGCAAAGAACAAGCCAACGAAGTGTTAGAGCTAATTTTATATAAATCTTAAGTAATTGTGAAGCCAGTAATCTGAAGAGGAAGCAGTTAGTTGCCAAAGTGACCGATTTAGTAAGAACAAACGGTAAAAGACAAGATCTAGAGATTATCACCCTGGAATACGAGATCTTCAAAAGATTCAACAATAGTTTCTCCCAAGAATAATTCTGTAGTTTTACTTTCATTCTAATAGAAGTAATACCAATGTTCGTCTATCCTTGATGATCTTGTTTGAAAAGACAAAAGCTATTAAGTAGGCTTTTCATTGCAGCATTGCCAGAAATATTTTCCTCAGTGCTTGAATCTACCTCACTCTCTCTAAATTGATAACATTTTGACAACTAGACAAGGTACCACCTCAAGAGAAGTCTATCCATTTACAGAAAACAGAAATGCTTCAGAAGACAATTTTGTTCCGGTCAGGAGCCAACATCACATACTTGTGAGCTAAATAATTAAACAAACTCTAAACCAATTCTATAAAGTCCTTTTGACAACAAATTACCACTGCAGTTTCCAGTAGGATCCACGATATTTAGAAAGGTATTATAAACAGTAATTGTTATCTTGAGCTGACGTCAAGAGAAACAGGTGCATACTTCTTTAGTTCAACTAAGAATAAGTAACAAATAGGAGCCAAACATGTGTATGGTGTCATATTTAGCTCTGAAAAGGTGGAAACTTAGCTACAAAGGCCAGAACAGAATTCCACGTACTATAAGTGTTCCTTGTCTGGATCATCGGGATGCCCCTAATAAAAGCAATCATTTTTTTCTTCAAAATGAGCTGACCCTTTATTTTTTCTCCCTTTTCATTCCAACACTTATGAACTACCTCTTATTTTAATCTCCCTTTTCATTCTAATAATTGTGAACTATCACCTCTCTTCCTCTAATTTCCTTGCATTGCCATCAAGAATTCACTAGCACAAAACTCAAACAAGTACCTTTGATTTTCTACCGACTGTACTTTGATTTTCTACCGACTGCACATACCTGCTAATTTAGCAAAGAAGTTATAACAACCTCAATCGGCAGCCACCTATAAACTGAATAATAGCAATATTACCGCTGTTTCCTTTTACATTGCCAACATTTATTGAAACTTCCATTTACTCGGGCGAAAAACAAGGAACTTAACATAAAATTCAGTCCCCGAGGACAATAAATAAAGGAGGAAAAGCAAAATTAGGAGGTGTCAAGATAACAGAAAAAAATAATAATAATAACAACTTTCCAAACAAGCAGATAAACTCAACAAAATCCACGACCATATATATCAAATATCAAAATTACAACTTCAGCAAAACACAAAATCAGGAACCCAAAATGCATTTGGAAGATCCAAAACCGGCCCATAACTAGTATCAAATTATTACACTCCTTAATTAACATGAAAAACAATATTGTTAAACGAAGAAATGCATTGAGAATTACCTGAAATTCATTGGGTCGGAGGTTGAACCCGTTTCAGAGGAGCAACATTTGATATCTAAAGATTGAGAAAAGCTTCGAAACCCCCAAAATACCGAATTCTGATGATTCGGATAATGGGGTCTCAAGAAACAAAGAGAAGGAGAAGATATGGCATTGAAAGAGGAAATTGGCCGGCCTAATGAAGCGGGAGAAATGGACATTTACTTGAAAAATTCCTGAACAAAAACAGAACCAGTTTTGCTAGTCGATAATCCTCTTTATAAACAGCTGTAGAAAGATTCACAGATGTAATTGCAGTCTTCAGTCGTTAGCTCAGAATTCTAGTGGTACGCATATTGGATGCTCTGTTTTCTTCTCACACCTGAAATTTCGAAGGGGTGGGAGAGGGGAAAGGATTTGGTTCCGAAGAGAACTCTTGGGTCGCTGTTTATTGGTTTTTCCGTGGATTATTTTCGAATAATTTGTAAAATAAGTCTTATAATTATTTTTTTATCTTAAAATTATTTTTAATTTTAATTTTAATTTTAAATTTATTTTTTAAAATAATACACGTTAATCTTATAGTTGAGGTGACTTCTAATTCACATATTTAATGCATAAGAGTTTAGTTTAAAGGATAAATTCGTTAAATATTACTTACTCTCATAAAAAATACTTGTATATAAGTAGTACATACATACCATAATTCTAATATAATTCTAAATTCTATCATAAATCATTCAATTTAATTATGCTATATATGAAAAAATATGTATATTCTTTATTTCTAACTGATGTGGTTAAGTAAGGATATAATGAATTTATACTTCAAATTGAATTTATATGCATCGCGTATATAAATTTCAATTGAACTTTACTGTAAAAATGTCAGCAATGGTTGTATTCTTTTTAAAAAAATAAATTTAAGACTAAAATTACATAATTAAAAGGTATTATTAACACAAAAAAAATTAGTTTTGGGATTCTTTTTGCAAAATACTCACCATTTTCAGTATGCCCCTCCAGATTTCAGGAAAGTTGCAAATTAGCCTTCTATATTGTTCATTGTATTATGAATTTAAACAAAACTTAAGCCCTATTGCAACGTAATGTAGTTAAGTCTGACTCATCACTTTTCTATTCTTATGAAAATGCATTATTATATAATTAATTGCTACATCTTTTCGAATTGTATTAATCAAAAGATTTTTTTATAAAGTTAGTTTTTTTAAAACTAAGTTTGAATTGGTTTTGATTAGAAATATGTTATTATCACAATACACTAGCTAACTTGACCTTTACCTAGAAAGCTTTACTTTTTTTGAAAATTTGTTTTTGCATGACTAACAAGAATTTTAAAAAGTATTATAATATTTGATATAGATACAATTTAAAGAATAGTCCTCATTAATTTATGTGATCAAAGTTAGGGTATAAGGGTTAATTGCTTCTTGTTTGTATATATAATGCTTTCTTATATAATAATAAGTTAAATAAGTAGATTATCTTCAGTTTTTAGTTATTCATATGTATCAAATTCTTTGTAAGTTATGTACATACATACAATTTAATAGTATAACTCTTTTTTTTAATAAAATAGGTACATATTTCCTCTCCAAAAATTACATACTTATTTTTTAGTAATTTTTTCATATATTCCTATAAAATGTGACTTTTAAGCTTAGGCTCTAGGTGTAATATTGTTTTTTATCTTTTAAAGAATTACGAGCAACCCCTCAACTTACTTTGTTTGAATAAAATCCAAAACTAATAAATTTAGAGAACTAATTTGAAAACTTTTGCAAACAAGTGATTCAAATGAAAATATCTCATATTTAATGGGGGGATGTCAGTAAATCAAATATGAATAACGTTTGGGAGTTGCCGATTGTAACGCGATTATATTTCATTATAACCATTTCATATTTATTTCAAAACGTAAAATTTTCTCATTAAATCTCTCTGCATTTAAGCAATATGTAAAAGATTTAGAACTTTTGACGGTAAACTGAAGTCATGAGCGACGAATGGAAGTCAAACATCCTAGAGACTGAGGTAAAATCTATTTTTTCACAATTTTCGCATGTTTTATGCCCCCTTCTTCACCCCCATAGTCTGTAGCGGGGTTTTGCCACAAACAACTTACCATGCAATGGCAAGACCTTCTGCTACAGAATAGTGTTTTCTAAATTAAGATATTTTTTATTTTTATTTAGTTTAATAATATTATTTTTCTACTTAGCATGAAGAATATAAATAGAAGTAAAATAAATTATATTGAATAATATATATCAATTACTAAGTAGGATTATTCATATGTAATACACATATAATAAACTATGCATTTCTAGCAGTATAGTCTATTAATAATACATACATATAAGATAATATTTATAAGTATAACATAAGTATAATATAACATACATGTGTAGCATATATGTATAGAAGTAGACACATATATACATCAATAGAAGAAATGATAATTAATATATATTTAGATACTTTAGAGTATAAGTAAATATCAATTCAAAAAAAAATAGTGCTTAATAAATTAAGATTTAAAATAAGTGAAGTCGGATTAAATTGGTATTTAGGAAGACTTTTTCTATTTTTAATAAGAAGGTCGTTGCTATTTTTTATTTTTTATTTTTAGCGAGAGATTAAAAAAATTTGTTTTAATATTTAAAAATACTATTCCGTCGCAAATTCGTCGCTGATACTATATAATAACAAAAATTTATAATATAAAAATATTATATAATGAAATAAAACACAAGAAGTGACTTGGCACAGTGGAGGAAGACATCATCCAACTCTGAGGGAACAAAGGTTCGAATCCCTCTTAAAGCAAACAAAACATTTAAGGGAATTAAATTCGGATTGGGCTAACCCGATCCATTGGAGTCGAATCGGGCTAACTCGATTCACAGGTGCCCAATTTGGTCCGGTTAGCCCAATTCATATTATTTTTAAAATTTAATTTCAAAATTTTTAAATAAAATTTTAATATTTTCTTATGTTATTAATTTTAAAATTAAAAATTTACTTTTCTGTGAAATCGGGTCGGGTTAGCCCGATCCATATTATTTTTAAATTTTTATTTTAAAATTTTTAAATAATAATTTATATTTTCTTTTATGATTTATTTTAAATTATAATTTATGTTCGTCACAAATATGTCGCTAATTAGCAATAGATTTGCGACGATTTTTCTAAAAATAAATTTTAAAATTAAATTTTGTAGAATTAACAGTAATTTTTTATTTTTAAAATTTAAATTTATTATTATCCGTCGTAAATCCATCGCTAAATTTTTTCCGTCGCAAATCCATCGCTAATTAGCGACGGAAGAATGATGCCGTCACAATTAGCAACCCTTTGTTTAACGAGAGAATTTTTTGTCACTAATTCGTCACAAATTGTGATTAGCGACGGATATGTCCGTCGCTAATTTCGTGTTTTCTTGTAGTGATTGGGGCCATGGATAATAACTGAAGCATCATGATCTGCACCTGCTTGTCCGGCTCGTGATCTGGCCAATGCAGTAATGGGTTGTCGGCTATGCACCTGGAACTCCTGTCAGCAACTAGCCGGATTCTTCGTCTGCCCGCCTGTGATGTCGTCGAATAGTCATCTAAGCATGTACACATCAGAGAAGACGTTAGGTGGGATAAAATAAGCAATCTATTTAACAATATCGCAACTAATAATAACAACATATGAAGATGGCGTTGATTTCATAGTACATCACCATAATTAAGCTACATATTCTTCAATACAAAATAATGATGCAAATAAAAGTAAAATTAAATAACATCAATGTAAGGGTACAAAAGACTGTAAAAATAATACTAACACTAACAATAAGTTTATTAACAATCATAATAAACTACTAACAAGGTTAATAATAATAACAACACTTAAAAAAAATGTAATTGAGTGGTAAAAAAAATGTAATTGAGTGGTTTTGACCCACTGCGAAGCATCTAAATAATGATAATCAAAACGTCGGAGACTCGAAGTAATTATAACTAATAAGTATACCGTGACACAAATTAAATAATACTAATCAAAGTTAAGATAAAAACAATGTACCGGGCCCCAGAAGTTGCCCTCAGGGGCCCTTATAAGGCCCCCGCCCATGGGGGCTCTAGCAGGATCCCCCGATGGATGCGTCGAGGGCCTATGTGAGGGAGCCCCGACGGCTCCCTCAGGGCTTTCTTTTACTGGCCCTGAATCCACTAATCAGGGTTCCGTTTTCTACATATTTTGAATGAATTTTAGAAAAAACACACAAAATTTATGGTTACTAACCTTTGTTTTAAGAGATTCGACGTTGATTTCACTAGATCTGTGCTAATATCTTTGAAATTGAAAGAGAAGTGATAGAGAGAATTCTAAGGATCAAAAGAGAATAAAAAGATTTAAAAATAAAGAGCATGCGCTGCAGTTAGCAAAATAGCACGCTGCAATCAGAAGGTGTGATAACGTTTTTGTCTTGAGAGTAAATAACATTATTGTAGTGCATGGAAAATGTGCCCATAAAATATCTCCTCCAAGAAAATAAAATAGGCAAATGAAATATCTATATTTTTGACTAAAAAATATCTATATTTCTATTTTTGCACATTGTTTAGAATCATCTATCCCACTTGGTGTTTATCTTTTATTTCATTTTTGAGAAACCGTAATGTGTCACATTTTTTTCTTTAGAGTTTCTTCTTTTTTGTCAGGTTTTATACTTTTATTAAAAGAATAACATGTGAAAATTTGATAATTAATAGAACAAGAAAGGATATAGAATGAGACATAAGATCTAGACTCTATTCTTTATATTATGTGATTTTTCCTATCAAGTCATTTTTAAATTTTTAAAATTATTTTAAGTTTTAATTTTATCTTCAACCAATCTATACGTGTATATATATATATATATATATATATATTAATAAAACACTTACACTCTCTCTTGCTCTAAAAGCCTTAGAGTCTTCATTCTTATTTTTTAGAATTTTAAGTTTTTTTTACTAGATAGAAAGTTATTATTGGTTAGAATTTAAACTTGTTAAATTTAAAATCCCAATTCTTAGCCCCACTTCCCCATTAAATCTTCTAATTTTTATTATTCATGTTTTCTCTTTCTACATCTTTCATACTTTTTTTTAATTGGATTATGTACACTAATGTATATTTTTAGTTCTTTTAATAAAAAATTAGTACGTTTTTGTTTTCTTTGGCAGGTTTTGAAGATTCATAGATTCCAATAATTTTTTTTATCACAAAGCTCTTTTTTATTTTAGGTGATAATTTTAAAAATATTTATCTATTTTGCCCTTGTTATCTATTACTCTAATTTGACCCTTCATATGATAAAATTTAAGAACAAAAATGTCTAATTGCCTATTAAAACATTCTACATCTAAACAAACATGCATGACTTTGCAATACATTGGAGGTGAAATGTAATGGTTTATGGTTTTGGATTTTTTTTCATTTTTTGGTCTTTCATCAAGTGGATTAAAAGAAATAAATGATTTTTGTAAAGTATAATAAGTATAATAGCATTATGATTTTCTTTCTAGTGGATCAAGAATACTATTTTTTGAATAAATTTTGAGCAATGATCTGAGAATTTTTTAACTTTAGAAAAACCTTTCATTGAGGTTTTTGATTAAAAATACTAATATCTTTTATTTTATAAGTTATTTATTTTTTAGGAGTGAAGAGAGATAGGAAAGGGAGAGATATTTAATATTCACCATGATTTTATTATAAATATATTATATTTTTTCTTAACAAATTCTTTATTTTAGAATGAGTGGAAGAATATTACAATTAAAATAAGCTTACTTTGAGGTTTTAATATTAATAGTTTTGTTATTTTTTATTTTTTTTCTTTGAGAGGAAGGGTTTCAGAAACACAAGAGAGTTTGATAAGATTTAGCAAAAAAAAAAAAAAAGATAAGTAAGTGTGACATATCAATATAAAGTTAATACTTTGTAAATCATTAATATCTTTTTGAGGGTTTTTAATGAAAAATTGTCAATAGTTTTATATAAAATAAATAGTTTATACTATCATATTTAACAAAATTTTTCTACGCTTACTAAAATGAATAGTTTATGTTGTAATCATTCAATTTTAGATGGAGAGAGTAGTATGGAAAAGAAATTGAACAGAACTTGCTAATAGACGATGTAACATATCTCATCTCTGTAATAGAAGGCACAAACTATTACAGTCAAGCTAGAAAAACACTTTATAAAAATATCACTACAGCAAAAAATATCAATCGAGCATTTCTTACCACGACGTCAATGATTAGTGCAAGCCAAGGATGAGAACATCTGTGCATGCAAAGTCTAGGGATTCTGGATCATCATATGCGTGCGTGGCAAGTACTACCCCATGTAATCCGCAATGTTGGCTAATGGAGGCACCACAATTGAACCAACTTTCCTCCTACAGAGTATGTAGGAGTCAATCTGCTCCTAGTACTCATATGATCTCTCATACCGAGCAATGTACTTCCTGTTGTTGCTTGGCCTGCAATCCTCGTGCAGTAAGATGGTTTCTTCATAATGCCTTGTACGCGTCCAGACTGTCGTAGTACTCGATCTAGCATATACGGCTCCAGAATGTTGCAGAATCACAGACAACCATAAAATTGTTGATATCCAGTGCGCTTATAATGGTTGGACCATAGGAGATCCAGCAAACTGGTGGATGTATTTATTAAAACTACCTCTTACTCAATTGCCTACCAATCTGAGTATCCGATAAGTTGAAAGCAATCTTTTGCGTCATGGCATTGTTTGGCACAAACTGTGTTAGTCAAATTTTTTTTGTTCACAGCCATCAGTTTCCACGAGTTGTGCAGGCTGTAAAACTAAGTGCATCATCAGTTCCTCATTCAGCTTTCTCGCAAGCTACGGTCTTATGGCATTCATTTTTGATCACCATTGAATAAACCTAACTCACATTAGGCAATGGTTCGATGCTTAGAATATTAGAGCAAACTGTGCCAAATATAGTCATCAAGACCCACAGCTTCTGTATTCGACCATGCTAATTCATTACAATATGTTCCTGTTGCTTGCAATTTGCTATTGCAACTTTTACCTCTTGAATTCACAATCTGTTGCCTATATAAAAACATTACCTCAGGTCATTCCATAAATCTTTAACCACCTCCATATAGGTATAAGAGAGAAGTCTCGAATCAATCGTATTGAATATGCATGAGACCACCATGGAATTCATTGTCCACCAACCTTCCAGTTCAGAGGATCCTTCATCTGGTTGAAGAATTTTTCCATCAAGAAAGCCTAGTTCCTTCTTGACCCTGAGTGCAATTCTCATTGCACTAGCCCCATTCATCATAATTTTTCTTATCTCAATTGAACATGAGTGATCAGCAATCCAGGATTATCTGCTGACATCAAAGTGTAAGTGTCAGCATTCTTGTTGGTTTGTCTATTACCACTCTCACATGTTTTTGTGTGGCTCTGGTACCATGAAAGAATTCAATCATGGAGAGAAAATGTCTTCTCTGTCATGCTATTCATCTCTGTCAAAGTGACTATTTATGTACAATGAAAAAGAAACCCTAAGTTACCTAAATTAAGCGAATCTCTAACGAAGCCTTAATAAATAAGTTACAATGTATTGGAAACATTAAATATAAGCATGATTAGAAGATAATTAGATTTAATATTTATTAGTTTTATCCTATTGAGTTGAGGTTTGGTAGTTTCCTGTTGTTGTTTTGAATAGAATTCCTAACTTAGATAGGTTTAGTAATCTAGACTTGAGAGCTCTATCTATATGAGTTTGTATCTAGAGTTATGTGTGGTGTGGAGTCATAACTTAGAGTTTGGTCCTATGAGAACTTGAGAGATACTTATTTTGTTATATTGAGAGATTAGATGGTCCTTGTTGAATGGTTGTTAGATTCTATCACCTTTAAATTCCTATTTATATATATATTTTTATATCTTTCAAATTGGTATCAAAGCCAGAATGCTAGCAGACATGGCAGGATTTTCTTTTCCTCCTCTTTGTTTGCTTTATGTCAAAATTCTTTCTTTTTGTCCAAGGTTTATCTTTGATTGAAAGAATAATTTTATTAATATATGCATGATTTTTTGAAGAAATTGGAGTTTGGCATATCATTGAAGAAGTTTTTGAGAAACCTCCTCCCAACACTGAATTAATAGAAGAATAAAAGAAGAAAAAGTATTAGAATGTCATTGCACAACACCATCTTCTTACTATTATCGCATTAGATGTAGCAAAGAAGTTTATGTATGAAAGATTAGCAAAGGAAAGATGGACTATTTTGATGAATTCTTTTGGAGGTAAGATTTCTTGTTTGAATTCTAGTAGAAAAAAAGTTGAAAAAGAAAAATTTTTGAATTTAAAAAGGTTAATGAGAATGTTGTTGTTAATGAGGAAAAGCAAAATACTTTAACTTTTACAGATGAAGGACAAGATTTGTTGGGAACAATTCAAGATGAATTTGAATCGTCTAATTTGGATAATTATGATTTGATTGATAGTTCTCCAGTTGAGTCAAAAGAAAATATTGATTTGAGTGAAAATACTACCTCTATAGATCATGTTTGTGGTGATAGTCCAATTTCTTTGTTGAGTCCTACTATTGATGATGTATTGGTGATTGTTTGAAGACCATTCAAAAGTTGAAATTTTTAATTGGTTAGATTCTTGTGATAGTTTGGATTTGACAAATTATTTGAAGAAGAAGAATTCGAGGAAGCTATTGAACAACAAGGAAATCACGTTCATAAGTTGTTGTATATTCAAGCAATAAATAAGGTAAATGAAGGTTATATTTGTCAAAAGCTAGAAGATGCAACAGAGTTAGTTTTGGTTTGATATTATGAATTTTTCTTTATTTGCAAACTGTGATCCAGTCACTTATGATAAGGCTGTGAATGATGATCATTGGGTATGTGTGATGGATGAGGAGATTCGTGCCATCGAGAAAAATAAAACTTGAGAGTTAACTTCTCTTCTACCTGGTAAGCAATCCATTGGAATGAAATAGGGGTATAAGACCAAATTTAAACCTTCTAGAGAGGTCGAACGCTTTAAAGAAAGATTGGCAACAAAAGGATATAAGTAAAAACCTAACATTTACTATTTGGAGGTATTTGTACCTGTTGCTAGATTTGACACAATACGTATGATTATATCTCTTACTTCTCAAAGTTCTTGGAATATTTATCAAATAGATTTTAAGTCTGCTTTCTTGAATGCAGTATTGGCAGAAGTATATGTTGAGCAACCTGATGGTTATGTTAAAAAGGGTCAAGAAGATAAGGTTTACAGATTAAAGAAGACATTATATGGGTGAAGCAAGCGCCAAGAGCTTGGTACACTCATACTGATTCTTTTTTTTTTATCGCTGTTTTGAGAGATGTTCTTATGAGTATACTTTATATGTGAAGATTAAAGGAGCTAGTGATTTTCTTATTGTGTGCTTGTGTGTTGATGATATTATCTTACTGGTAAAAATCACAAATTAATTTCAAAATTTAGGGAGGCTATAATTAACCATTTGGAGATGACAGACCTGGGATTGATGTCTTATTTTATTGGTTTGGAAGTTAAACAGTTGGATAGAGAGATTTTTATTTCTTAGAAAAACTATTATGGTGGTATCTTGAAGAAATTTAAGATAGATGAGGCAAACCTATGATTTGAGGAGAACCAAAGTTGTCAAAAGAAAGCAATGAACCACTTGTTAATGGTATTACTTATAGAAGATTGGTTGGAAGTTTGAAATATTTGACTTCCACAAGGCCTGATAGTACTTATGGTGTTGTTTTGATTAGTGGATTTATGAAGTCATCTCGCCAATCACACCTGCAAGTAGAAAAAAAGATCTTATGACATATTAATGATAAGCAATCTGATAACATTTTTTATTCGTGTGTTAATAGTATAGCTCTTGTGGGATATATGGATAATGATTGGGCTAATGGTGTAGTGAAATATAAAAGCACTTCTAGTTATGCTTTTACTTTGGGTTCTAGAATATTTTCTTGGTCTTCAAAGAAGTAGCAAATAGTAACTATATCTATGGTAGAGGTAGAATACATGGCAATTACAAATTGTGCTACTCAAGCAGCTTGGTTAAAGTATATACTTGAATTTTTACAACATCCATAGATTAGTCATACTACTATTTTTTGTGATAACAAGTCTGCTATTGATTTGACCAAAAATCCAATCTTAGCAAACACATGAATATCAAGCATCATTTTATTCAAAATTTGGTTCGAGATAAAGAGATTGTTGTTGATTATTGTCCAATTGAATATCAAGATGCAGACATCTTCACCAAACCATTGAAGGCAGAATTATTTTTTAAGTTGAAGAAGATGGTTGGCATGGTTAAGTTTGAAGAACTTGGTTTAGGGAGGCAAATGTAGAATACTAAACCAAGTTAGTTTCCTAGTTCTCATTGGTTTTGGAAAGTTATGATTTCTTAATTGGCTTTGGTTCCTAGTTAGTTTTGGTTCAATATACCAAGTCTTAGAGGGTTTCTATCTTTGATGTTAGCTATATATGTGTGTGGTTAGATGATTGTGTTGTATAGAGCGAGTTAGAGAGATTTCTCTTAAGTTAAAAAGTTCAATTGTCGCCTTCTCAAAATTCTTCTAGATTGATAAAATATCTAGTAATCATGTTGATAATTTGTTGCATATTCAAGCCACAAATAAGGTAAATAAAGGTTTTATTTGTCCAAAATTAAAAAAATCAGAAGATTTGGGTAAAGCTGACCGTCAAGGACTAAGGAAAGTCTAGGGAACAACATAAGTTGCAATAGATCATTTGTTATATTGAAAGATTAGATTGTCTTTGTTGAATAGTTCTTAGATCCTACCACCTTCAAATTCCTATTCAATATATTTTTTTAAATCCTTCAAATTGGTATAAGAGCCAGAATGCCAACAAACATGGTAGGTGTTTCTTATTTTTCTCTTTATTTGCTTATGTCAAAACTCTTTCTTCTCATCCAAGGTTTACCTTTGATGGAAAGAATAACTTTGATATGTGGTGTGAATACATGCAAAATATTCTTGAAGAAATTGGAGTTTGGCATATTATTGAAGATGGTTTTGAAAAACCTTCTCCCAACACTGAATTAACAAAAAAAGAGAAGAAGAAAAAGTATCAAGATACCCTCGCACACCATCATCTTCAAACTACTGTGGCATTAGATGTAGCAGAGAAGTTTGTGTACGCAAGATCAGCAAAGGAAACATGGGCTATTTTGATGAATTCTTTTGGAGGTAAGATTTCTTTTTCAAATTATTGTAACAAGTGAACAGTTCAAAAAGAAAAAACTATTGATTTAAAAAATATTTATGAGAATATTTTTAAGGAAAAAACAGTTTAACTTTTCTAAGATTTCTTTTTCAAATTATGGTAGAAAAGGAATAGTTCAAAAGAAAAAATTATTGATTTAAAAAGTTTGATGAGAATATTGTTATTGATGAGAAAAAGAAAAATTCTTTAACTTTTCCAGATGAAGGAAAAGATTTGTTGGAAACGATTCAAGATGAAGCTGAATTGTCCAATTTGGAGAATTCTGATTTGATTGATAGTTCTCTAGTTGGGTTAAAAGAAAACGTTGATTTAAGCAATGATAGAAAAATTACCTCCATAAATTCTCCTTGTTGTGATAGTCCAATTTCTTTGTTAAGTCTTGTTATTGATGATGTGTTAGTGACTAAAGGCTTTTCAAAAGTTTGAATTTTTTATTGGATTGATTGTTGTGATGGTTTTGGATTTGACAAATTCTTTGAAGAAGAAGAATTCAAGGATGTTGTTGAGCAACAAGGAAATCATGTTGATAAGTTGTTGCATATTTAAGTCACAAATAAGGTGAATGAAGGTTATATTTGTCCAAAGCTAGAAAAAGAAGAAGAGTTGGGGTGAAACTGACCGTCAATAACTAAAGGAAGTCCAAGGAACAATAGGAGTTGCAATAGATTGTTTGTTGGGTATTGTAAGAGCACAAGGAAGGCCAATGATTGACTTTCCTAAGATGAAGGTTGTAGTTTTGAACACAAAGAACTTGCCCTTGGTTCGTGAGGTTGGGCTCAGAGTAGATCTTGTTAGATTAAATGGTAGCGCCATCCCATACTTCTCTTATGATGCAAGTTACATACGTTGTTTGGGTAGTGGCCATGTGTAGGTTTTTTACACGATGGTAAGCTCATTCTGGAAACAATAGTAAAAGGAGGTAATCTCTTCATTGTTCTTGAGAAGCAAGATCATAAGTATCGTGTTGGTTGACCAATTTCTTTTGAAATATTAAGATTGAGATTTTGAAACGTTATCTCAAAGTTGGTTTTGAATGGGCCGATATGGAACAGTATATTGATCAAAATGAGTTAGCAATAAATAATTTGTCAAGTATAGAGTTCATCCACCTTCTCGACTGAAGATGAAGACTTTTCACAAACTGATATTATACAAACTTTTTACCACCAAAGAGTACACGATGGAGATTTTGGCTCATGATGGAATTGGACCTAGTTTCTTGCCAAACTTGGTTTATGGGAGGCAATGTTGGCAACAATACACCAAGCATGATTAGAAGATTTCTTATTATTGTTTGGAATAGAATTCCTAGCTTAGATAGGTTTTATATATATATTTGTGTGTGTGTGTGACTGAGAGAGAGAGAGAGAGAGAGAGATTTGTATCTAGAGTTATTGATTCATGAGAAAAAGAAAAATACTATAACTCTTCTAGATGAAGGAAAAGATTTGGCAAAAAGATTCAAGATGAAGTTGAATCGACCAATTTGGAGAATTATGATTTGATTAATAGTTCTCCGGTTGAGTTAGAAGTAAATATTAATTTGAGTGACGGTGAAAATATTACCTTCATAGATCATGTTTGTTTTGATAGTCTAATTTCTTTGTTGAGTCCTACTATTGATGATATATTGGTGATTGAACCTTTCAAAAGTTGAAATTTTTTATTGGTTGGATCGCTGTGATGGTTTTGGATTTGACAAATTATTAAAAGAAGAAGAATTCTAGAATGTTGTTTAGCAACAAGGAAATCACGTTGATAAGTTGTTGCATATTCAAGCCACAAATAGGGTAGATGAAGATTATATTTGTCAAAAGCTAGAAGAAGCAGAAGACATAGGGTAACGAGACTTGTCTTATTGTTAATTTAGGTAACGGGACTCGTCTTGGGAACAAGTAGGAAGACACAGAGTAATCTAGACTTTAGAGCTCTATATATATAAGTTTGTGTCTAAAATTATATGTGGCATGGAGTCATTAGTTTAGAGATTGATCTTATAAGGACTTGAAAGAATCTTGGTTTATTATATTGAGAGATTAGATTGTCTTTGTTGAATGGTTGTTAGATATTACCACCTTCAAATTTCTGTTTATATATTTTTCTAAATCCTTCACAAACAAAAAATAGAAACGTATCTCTAAAAGATATAGCAGAAGATATACTTTTGTATTACTTTTGGGTTTTTCTAATATTTCACTTCTCTTCATATTTTCACCTACTTTCCAAGAAACTAGAATTGATCTCAGGACCTATTACCCTGTTGCTCTAACGTAAGGGCCTATTTCAAGACTTACTCGTTTGTTATTAAGCTTATGATGATTGATCAACTCTCAAACTCCAAATTCTAAGAGAGTTAAACAAGGCAGAAGACAAACTGTCCTAAGCCAGATTGACCATTAAATCAACCCAATTGAAACGAAGCAATGGTTGAATTAGTAATGTTAACTTTTCCACCATGAGAAAGGAAGTAGTTGATCAAATAAAAAATTTCCTTTACATGGCTGACTTACTAATTGCGTAATTGGCGGGGCAAACAAAAGAATTACATTGAAAAGTCTAGAAAATGAAACAGTGGTAAGCAGAAAAAAGAAAACGACACACCTGCTTCCTTTTTCCAATTGATAGCATAGAAAAGCAGAGAAAACTTGGGGCTCCTCTCGTTCCTTACCATTCCTTGGATCACTTTCCAAGCAATGGCCTAATTTCCTCTCATTCCTCTCATTCACAAAGCCAATCTTTGGAAACCAAGTCACATATAGGCATTAGCATTCAGTTCACATTCCCAGAGTGGTTGAACCTTTGGGTGTTGAAGAAATTTACTTCTTCATGGAAAGTGCAAATTTCTTTCTTCAGATTCTCTTTGCTTTAGTAGTTTCTTGTTTGATGACTAAGGGATTTAGCTTAAGGAGTCCCACTACAGCTACTTGATGCATCGACAGTGAACGAGATGCTCTTCTGAAATTCAGAGAAGGCTTCATCGATCCTTCAAATTTTTATCCTCTTGGATTGCTCAGTCCGACTACTGCAAATGGAAAGGTGTCGGATGCATTAATGACACCGGGTATGTTATTAGACTTGATCTTCGAAGCCAAAATTCAAGAGAAATGTTGCAAGGGGAAGTAGGTAACTCTTTACTTGACTTGCCATATTTAAGCCACCTTGACTTGAGTAGCAATCATTTCCATTGGAACAGATTCCATAGTTCTTTGGTTCACTCCAGAATCTTGAGTATCTAAACTTGTCCAATGCAAATTTTAGAGGAACTCTCCCCAATCAACTCGGGAATCTTTCGCTCTTGCGATCCCTTGATTTGAGCGGTAACAGTTTTGCTCTTTGAGCAGACAACCTTTCCTGGCTTCATGGTCTCTCGTCCTTGAAACTCCTTGATTTAAGTGATACAGATCTTAGTTCGGCAGTTGATTGGCTCCATCACGTCAATATGCTGCCTTCTTTGATCAAGTTACGGTTGTTTGCCTGTAAGCTGAATACGCTCCCCTCAACGTTGGCCTTTCCCAATTTTACATAACTTCAAATTCTTGATCTCTCGCTTAACAATTTCGATTCTCCAATACCTCATTGGTTCTTTTACATGAGTAGTAGTCTCATTGTCCTGAAGATGAGGAGAAGATAGACTCCTCATGCTTTTGGAAACATGAGTTTACTCACGAGTCTTGATCTTTCAGAGAACTCTCTTACAGGACATTTACCATGATTTTGCTGAGTTAAAACACCTAGGATCGAATAAGCTTTAGAAATACACAAATAGGAGAGAAAATTTCCTTTCTATACCAATAGAATAGAATTTACAAAAAACTCTCAAAACTATCCACTCTTTAGGGATTAATTCCTCTACTAGGAATTGGGATTATAAAACTCATCAAGGAAACCATCTATTTATAGTAAAAAATAAGGTAGGTGGTTGGAATCAAAGTCAGTGGTAATGGCTGGAATGGCTGGTGGTTGGTAGCTATCTTCACAGTTGGCAGCGGTAGCTTCAACAATGGTGGCTTCAGCAATGATGACTTTAACAATAGTGGTTGGATATGAACAATTATCCCCCTCTAGCCACATCTGAAGCAAGTTTCATCTAACAGAAATTTCATCTATGTCTCAGCATAGCTCTAGCTTGTCTTGTGTTACTACTTTTGTAAACGTTTCTACTGTATTCTCCTTCGTGTAGATCTTCACTAGTCTCAACAGTTGTTTCTCAATCACTTCACATATCAAATGATAACGAATATCAATATGTTTTGTGCATGAATGGTACATGGAGTTCTTGCTCAAGTCCAGGGCACTCTGATTATCACTATGTGCCTTATAATCAGCTTGCTTGATCCCAAGTTCTTGAAGAAAACACTTTCACCACAACATCTCTGTGCCAGCTTCTAAGGCTGCAATATACTCGGTTTCAGTTGTGGATAAAGCAACACATTTCTGCAATCTTGACTGCCATGAGACAGCTCCCCCTACAAAAGTATAGAGAAAACCTGATGTACATTTTCTCCCATCAAGATTATTGGCCATATTTGCATCTGTATAGCCCTCCAAGATTAGATCAGCTCCCCCAAAATAAAGATTCATTTTCGTAGTACACTTGAGGTACTTGAGAATCCACTTCACTGCCTCTCAATGCTCTTTCCCAGGGTTGGAGAGAAAACGACTTACCACACCCACTATGTGAGCAATATCGGGCCTTGTACACACCATTGCATACACTAGACTTCCAACAGCTGAAGAATATGGTACTAATGACATCTCTCCAATCTCTTCCTTAGATAAGGGACATGCACTTTTATTCAACTTGAAATGATTTGCAAGTTGAATGCTAACTAATTTGGCATTGTTCATATTGAACCTTTCAAGTACTCGTTCAATATACTTCTCCTGTGATAGCCATAACCTTTAGTTATTTTTGTCTCGAACAATGTGCATTCTTCAAATCTGTCAAGCCAGCCCTAAGTGTTTCATGTCGAATGCCTTAGACAACTTTTTCTTCAGCTAATTGATCTTCATTGCATCTTGTCCCACAATCTACATGTTGTCTACATATAGTAAAAGAGCAATAAAATTCCCATCTAGAAATCTTTGGATACACACATACTTGTCTGCAACAATCTTCTTATACCCTTGTCTCACCATGCAAGAGTCAAACTTCTTATACCACTGTCTTGGTACATGCTTTAATTCGTACAAGCTTTTCTTAAGCTTGCAAATGAGGTTATCACCTAAAATCTCAAATCCTTCTGGTAGATGTAGATTTCTTCTTTTAGATCTTCGTGAAGAAAAGTTATCTTCACGTCCATCTGATCAAGCTCCAGGTTCATACTTGCAACCAAATCAAGTATAACTTTAATGGATGTAATTTTGACAATTGGTGAGAAAATCTCATCAAAGTCAATTCCTTTCTTCTGCTAAAATCCTTTGACTACTATTCAAGCTTTGTATTCCACTACCTTTCCGTTGCCATCTTTCTTCAGCTTGAACTCCCATTTATGCAGAGATTCCATCTCTTGCTGCATTGCAAGCAACCACTTTTCTTTATCCTTGTGAGATATTGCTTCTTGGAAACTCTTCGCTTCTCCATCCTCAGTAAGCAGGAGATATTCAGAATCTGAATATCTAGTAGAAAGAATCGATCCTTGTTGAGATCTTTTAATATTTGGAGCTGTTTGAGAAGATTCACAATCATCTCGGCCTTGTGATGGTTTCAAAACTTTTGGAGATGTGGGTTGAGTCTCCCCCTACTCAACACCCTCTTCTTCCTTCTCTTCATCTTCTTCTGACATGTCTGCTAGGATTGCATCATTATTTATCACAAATGATACTAGTCCTTCATTTGAGAATTGAGTATCAACACTTGACTCTTGAGACATTGCAAGCTTTCCAATGTCTTCTCTTGTCTGATTTTCATGAAATATGACATCCATGCTTCTAATCACCTTCCTATCCTTTGGATCCCATAACCTGTATCTAATAAAAATAAATGGAGTAGTCCTCGCATCAAGCTTCTGTCTAAACTCACTGGATACATGTGCATACGCCAAACATCCAAATACTCTCAGGTGTGAGTATGTTGGATCATTTCCAGGCAACAGTTTCTCTGGAACTTCAAATTTAGTTGTACTGATGGCGATTTGTTGATCAAGTAGCATACAACCCTTACTATTTCTACCCAGGATGGCTTTGGCAGCTTTACCTTGATGTTGCTTACCAAACAGGCAATGACTACAAGGATTAGTGGCAGCATCCTTGTCAATGTTAATAAGCTTTTTCTCATTTAGAGAAGACAACCCTTTATGACTAATTTAAACAAGTCTCTCATGCCATAAATTCTAAGAATTCTCCTTCTCTACAACATTGAGGCTTCCTATACATATCTTCATATGAGTCATACCGCAAATATGTCTTTGAGCGATTGTCAAAGGGCCCTTTGACAACTTCCACGTGCTTTGCTGAATGATTATTATAACCCTATTTGTCAAGGGCTATACCTGAAAGCAGATTAACTCAAAGATCAAGCACATGCTGAACATCCTTCAGCGTTATGGTGCTCCCAATGTGTGTCTTGATTTGGACATCACCAATTCCTGCAATTCATCAAGAAGTGAAATTTCCCATCTTCACAGTTCCAAAGTCTCCAACTTGGTATGTTGTGAAGTAGTTCTTGTGGGGATTCACATGGTAAGATGCTGCAGTATCTACCACCCATTTCGAATCTTCTCTTGAGACATGAAAGCATACATCGTCAAAATGCTACGTGTCCAGGAATGATGACTAGCTTTCTCCACCCTTGTTCTTCAACTCAGAACTGCTTTTGCCTTGCTCCTCGAGCCATTTGTCGCAGTTCTTCTTCATATGACCCTCAACGCCACAATAATGGCATGTGTAGGTCAATTTCTTGCCATCAGCGGATCTGCTTCTACTTTTGCCTCTACCTCTGCCTCTACCTCCTTGTTATTGCCTCTACTTTTGCCTCTACCTTTGCCTCTACCTCCGATACAAGGGCATGGGTCTGATTTGTGCCAATGTCCATTCTTCTGTCCTCCTCATTGAACAGGCATCTTGTATCATAGGCATGGTAACTTTGCCATCTGGGATAGAGTTGCTAAGGGACACAACAAGTGTTTTCCAGTTATCGAGTAGAGAACTAAGTAGAAGAAGTGTCTGAATCTTATCGGCAAGTGCATCTCAATAGAAGACAATTGGTTTATCAAGTTTTGAAACTTACTGCTGTGCTCGACAATTGAAGTTTCATCCTTGAGCTTCAAGTTGACTAATCCCTCATCAACATAGCCTTATTCCTAGTGGTTTTGGCCTGATATATATCTTCAAGCTTCTTACAAAGAGCATATATGCCTCTGTCTCTTGTGCAACAAGGTGAAAGACACTATTGTCAATCCATTACCGAATTTGACCAATAGATTTTCAGTTCATTTTCTTCCAATCCGTCTTCTTAAATTCATCAGGCTTGAAATCCTTCAATTCAATGGGATTATTGAGGTCTTTACAACTGAGAGATCTTCCATCCGAGGTTTCCACAACGTGTAATTGGTGTCTATAAGTTTAATCATCGCTCCAGATGATTCCTCCATTTTAACTTAAAAACAAAGTTAAATTGTAAAAAATAGACCTCATCGTTGATTCCGGGACAGTAGAAAATGGTGGATTTGACTCTTCGTTGATCAAAAACTGATTTAAGGATAATTTTGTAATTTTAAAAAATTTTAAGGGCCAATGTATAATTTCAAAAACTATAGATGATTTGGCACTGAGATTGTGTTGACTGGGCACTGATGTGGGTGCTGAGTTTGTCAATGATATGGAAGAAGGGTGTCAATGACATGGCAACAAAGATGGTGCTAACTGGGCGATGCTTTTGTCGCTGACGTGGTGATGATTGAGCAGATGACTAGACTTATTCTTAGCACTGTCAAACGGGCCGGCCCGGTCTGTCCTGTCACTGGCTGAATAGTGAAACGGACCGATACGGGCTGGCCTGTTTGGCCCGAGGGCTGAAACCCCCAAGTCCGTAGCCCGCGATAGCTAGTCCGTGGACGACGTCGTTTTGCAAAAAACAACAAAACGACGTCGTTTTGAAAAAAAATTAAAAAATTTAAAACGACGTCGTTTTGTAAAAAAATTATTTTTTAAAATATTTTTTAAAAAATTAAAACGACGTCGTTTTAAGAAATTTTCTTCTTTAAAAAAATAAAAAGAAAAACGGGCCGGCCCGTGTCCGTCCCTCGCTACGGGGCGGGCTAAAAAAGCCCGTGATTAAACGGGCCGCTAAATCCTAAGCCCATATCTGTCCGTTTTCCTAAGTCCGCGGGCCGGCCCTCGGCTTCGGCCCGCTTTGACAGTGCTGCTTATTCTCTTTCGCTGAGAAGTATTATTAAAATACTCATGATCAAATAAGCTTTAGAAATACACACATATGAGAGAAATTTTTCTTTATATATTAACATAATATAATTTACAAAAAAACTCTCAAAACTATCCACTCTCTAAAGATTAATTCCTCTACTGAGAATTGGGATTACAAAACTAATCATGGAAGCCATCTATTTATAGTCAAATGCATTTTTTGGAACCCTCTCTGCCATGTGTGATTCACTTTTCTGGAATAATTCCTTGAGTATTCTAGATTTAACTTCAAATCGTTTGTCAGGCCCAATCCTGACTGTTGGCTTTATGGGGAAAATCTCCTCGTCATCAATTTTGCTAGGAACAAGCTCTCCGGCGCGATACCTTACTCAATTGGAAATCTTATTCATCTCAAGGCATTGGTACTCAGTGAAAATGTTCTCACTGGAGAACTGCCTTACTCATTAACCAACTTGAAAAGCATGTGCATTCTGGATCTCGAATCCAACATTTTATATGGTAATGTACCAGCATTGGTTGGACAAAGTTTTCCCAATCTGATGATTCTTCGTGTACAACATAACCGGTTCAATGGCACTATTCCACGGCAGTTGTGCCAACTCAAGCAGTTATTACACTTTGGACTTGCTGGAAATGCTTTATCAGGATCTATTCTGTGGTGCATCAGCAATTTTTTTTCCGTGTCTGTAGATAATAATCAAATAGACATACCTAGTTTCAGTAATGATCCTTATACAGTATCCAAGAAGGATATACTGGATACATTTGTAAGGAAGAACATTGCCAGTAAATCCTGTTACAAGTACTTTGATCTATCACATAATTATCTATCAGGAGAAATTCCAAGATAGTTAACCAGCCTGGTGGGCTTGAAGTTCTTGAATCTGTCAAATAACAATCTTACAGGTGAAATCCCACATGACATTGGAGAATTGAAATCCTTGAAAGTTATTGATTTGTCCAAGAATCATCTTCTTGCTCCATCCCAACCAGCATATTGTCTCTTTCTTCTGTAGTTCATCTGAACTTATCATATAACAACCTGTCAGAAAAAATTCATGTCTGGCAACAGATATCGGCTTTTCATAATTCATCATTCCTTGGAAACCAATACCTTTGCGGGTCTCCGCTCACATTGGGTTGCTCGAAACCATCCCATGAAGATTTCCTTTGTAGTGTCAAGAACAAGGGCATTCAGCAAAAAGATCAAAAGGATAGTTCTGAATTCACTTTTGGCCTGGCAATTGGATTTTTAGTAGCCTTCTGGGCATTTTGGTTCACTTTTCTGTTCTCTAAATTGTTCCGGTATGCTTATTTCCAATTTTTGGACAAAATGGGTGACATGATCTATGTGATGATTGCTCTCAACATGGCCAGGTTCAGAAGGAAGCTTCAAACTAGGAAAGGATCCAATGCATATTAGTTCTCATAGCTGATCTCAAATAATTCTTTACTTTGTGATCAAATATGGGCATGTGTCTAATCCAGTTATGCTATTATTGTTTATAAGAATGGTAGGAATCCTGTGGAATATATAGAACGATAAACTAGTTTGTGTTATTAAATTCTGGTCACGATGGACATAAAAACAACTATAAAATAAGAATGAATAAGACTTTAAACTGTAACAAAAAAGAAAAAAAAGAAAACTCAAGAAGATAGAATTTTTTTGAGAGTTTTTCACTATACATGTACATCAATACTCTTACAAGCTCCTATTTATAGAGTTAGAAATGACCCTTCTCATCATAGGTCATTAGTATTCTTCTCCATAATTTACATAACTCACCTCCCATGATCTCTACCATAATAGAGGTAGTGGAGTTAGTGGTTTATAAAGGATAAATGTTTCTACTACATTGGTTGTAACATCTAACCTTTCATATTTCATAACTTAAAAGAATTATCTCTTGGTATAATGGACATTCATAATATTTCATAATACTCCCCCTTGGATGTCCATTACATAAAGAATATGCCTCGTTAAAACTTTACTCGATAAAAAACCCAGTGAAAAAAACTCTAGTGAAGGAAAAAGAGTGCGCTACTTTTTATGTTATAATGGATGGTAATTTTTCTACTACATGTTTCTTTCCTGAAACAAAAGTAGTAACATATAAGAATTCGCTACCACTTTCTTCAATTGTCTCAATATGATATCCATTAAAATGAATATCTTTAAAACTTAATAAATTTCTGCGAGACATTTTAGAGAATAACGCATTTTTTATAACCAATATAATACCTCCAAGTAAAAGGATATTAGCTCTTCCAGAGCCTCCAATTAATTTTGCACTACTACTTATGGTTTGCACTTTCGTTTCTCCCATATTCAAGTGAGAAAAAATATTTTCATATTTCAATATAGTGTGTGTTGTTCTACTATCAATAATACATAAATCCTCACCATTGTTCTTAATAGATGCGAGGATATCACATCTGAATAAAAATATAACTCTATAATTGAAATAAAACTAAATAAAGATTACATCAAAATAAAATAAATAAAATTATAATAAAATAATTATTCTAACGAAACTAAAACAAAACATAATAATTTTAATTGTTTCTAACATGCCCATTATCAATCAAATAGTCAATCTTTCCTTCTAGAAGCTCAAAGAAATCTGCTACATCTAAATATGTTATATCAACATGAGCATCATCAATATTATCACCATCAATATCAGAAGAGAAAGTAAAATTGGCCTTAGCACTTTTATCTTTTCTTTTGAGTGAAGCTTGATAAAGTTCAACAAAATGTTTGGTCGTACGACGGGTATGCGACAAATGTCCTTTCATACCGCATCGATAGCATTTATCTTAACGGTTTACTAAGGTAGTATCATTCCCCTTTTCATCAATTTTCTCATTCTTTTCGTGATTTTGATAAGGCATATATTTACCGCGACCACGTCTACAATCACGGCCTCTCCCACGGCTAGATTTATTAGTTCTAGTCGCACTCACTTCAAGGAGTGGAGTAGAACTAGTTGGTCGAGTCTCATGATTTTTCATGAGTAATTCTTTATTTTGCTCATCTATGAGTGGGCATGAAATTAACTTATAATATTTCTTAAACTTTTTTTCTCGATATTGCTGCTGCAGGAGCATATTCAAGACATGAAATGTAGAAAACATTTTTTCTAACATATCTTCTTCAGTGATTTTTTCACCAGATAATTTCAATTGTGAAGTAATTTTAAACACAGTAGAATTATATTCACCACTAGTTTTAAAATCTTGTAGCCTCAAGTGTAGTCTCTCATAACGAGCTTTTGGTAAAATGACTATCTTCGGGTGGTCGAATCTTTGTTTCAAATTTTGCCAAAGAATAAGAGGATCTCTTACAATAAGGTATTCAGCCTTCAAGGTTTCATGAAAATGGTGACGAAGGAAAATCATTGTCTTGGCACGATTTTGATTTGACTTAGTATCATTTTCTCTAACGGTGTCTCCAAGACCCATTGCATCAATGTGGATTTCAGAATCAAGAATCCATGATAGATAATTCTTTCCTGTGATATCAAGTGACATGAATTCAAGTTTAGTAAGATTTGACATGATGACAATGAAAAGAAAGAATGGTTTTACCTGAACCTTCAAAGAATCATTCTTCAGAAAATCATGCTTCAAAGAATAATGCTCCAAACAATCGTGCTGATAACGTGTTGTAAAATTCTGGTCACAATTGACACAGAAATAACTATAAAATAAAAATTTTATTGAGAGTTTTTCACTATGCATGTACATCCACACTCTTACAAACTTATGTTTGTAGAATTAGAAGTGACTTTTCTTATTATAGGTCATTAGTATTCTTCTCCATAACTTACCTCCCATGATCTCTAACATAATAGAGGTAGTGGAGTTAGTGGTCTATAAAGGATGAATGTTTCTACTACATTAGGTAGTAACCTCTAACCTTTTATATTCCATAACTTAAAAGAATTATCTCTTGGTATAATAGATATTCATAATATTTCATAATAGTTTGAAGTTTTTTCAAAATGGAAAGAGTAGTTTGAAGTTATAAAGCAATGATTTTTCTTTATTATTTTCTTTTAACTTGTTTGTACGATTTTAGTGTAGTTGATTTGATAATACATCTTATTAGATTTTAAAGGCTAATTGATTTTGCTTTGTCTTTTTCTTGGGTGAAAATTGGATCATTGGATTGTTGATGAAGGATTGAGATTTGATTGGATTTGGATTGATTTTGCTTTGTCTTTTTCTTGGGTGAAAATTGGGCCGTTGGATTGTTGATGAAGGGTTAAGATTTGATTGCATTTGGATTGATTTTGCTTTGTCTTTTTCTTGAGTGCAAATTGGACCGTTGGATTGTTGATGAAGGGTTGAGATTTGATTGGAGAATTTCAATTTGGCTTTGTCTTTTTTTGCTTTAATTATTAAATATTTGTGTTACAAATAGTATGTTAAATAAAATTTTGATGAATTTTTTAAAATAACTTTGTTTCAATAATAATTGCTTTGAGACCATAATATAATTAATAAATAAATATTTTATTTTGAAAAATATGTATATGTACAAATAATTTAAAATCAAAATTATAATACGTGTCTAGAAATAAATATTATTATAATGATATATTTAATTGTTGTCTAGCCTATGTTAAGTATACAACGTAGTATATGAATTTTTATTTGATAATTATTTTGACTTTTCATGCGTTTCACTTCACAATATACAATTTATATTTTATACGCATGTCAAAATTTTACTCTATGTATTATAAATAATTTAATTTATATGTAATTATGTAATTGTTTAATATATAAAATTAATTGATATGCACTATACGTGTTATGATTTTATAAAATTTTATAAAAATTTTTATTTATGTATTTTTTGTAAAAATAACAGATTACTGTATCAAATTCAAATCTAATATTAAATATTTGTGTTGCTAATATTTGTTAAAAATTGATGAATTTTTAAAACCATGATAAAATTAAAAGTAATGATTATTTTTTTCTTAGATAAAATTGGACCCTTGATTGTGGAATGAAGGGTTGTGATTTGACTGTCGCAAATTTTAATTTTAAATATTTGTGTTACAAATAGTTTGTTAATTAAAATGTTGATGAATTTTTTAAAATAATATTGTTTCAATAATAATTGCTTTGAGACCATAATATAATTAGTAAATAAATATTTTATTTTGAAAAATATGTATATGTACAAATAAATTAAAAATAAAAATTATAATACATGCCTAGAAATAAATATTATTGTAATGATACATATAACTGTTGTCTATCCTATGTTAAGTATACAACGTAGTACATAAATTTTTATGTGATAATTATTTTGACTTTTCGTGCATTTTACTTCACAATATACAATTTATATTTTTATACGCATGTCAAAATTTTACTCTATGTTTTATAAATAATTTAATTTATATGTTATTTTGAAATTGTTTTATATATAAAATTAATTGATATGCACTATACGTGTTATGATTTTATAAAAATTTATATTTATGTATTTTTTAAAAAAAATAACAGGTTACTTTATAAAATTTAAATCTAATATTAAATATTTGTGTTGCTAATATTTGTTAAAAATTGATGAATTTTTAAAAATAAAATTATTTCAATAATAATTACTTTAAGACCATGATAAAATTAAAAGTAATGATTATCTTTTCTTAGATAAAATTGGACCCTTAGATTGTGGAATGAAGTGTTGTGATTTGACTGTCGCAAATTTTAATTTAATATTAATTATTAAATATTTATGTTACAAATAGTTTGTTAATTAAAATTTTGATAAATTTTTTTAAAATAAATTTTTTCAATAGTAATTACTTTGAGACCATAATATAATTAATAAGTAAATATTTTATTTTGAAAAAATGTATATGTACAAATAAATTAAAAATTAAAATGATAATACGTGCTTAGAAATAAATATTTGTGTTGCTAATATTTGTTAAAAATTGATGATTTTTTAAAAATAAAATCATTTCAATAATAATTACTTTAAGACATGATAAAATTAAAAGTAATGATTATTTTTTCTTAGATAAAATTAAACACTTGGATTGTGGAATGTAGGGTTGTGATTTGACTGTCGCAAATTTCAATTTTAAATATTTGTGTTACAAATAATTTTTTACTTAAAATTTTGATGAAATTTTTAAACTAATATTGTTTCAATAATAATTAATTTGAGACCATAATATAATTAATTAATAAATATTTTATTTTGAAAAATATGTATATGTACAAATAAATTAAAAATAAAAATTATAATATATGCCTAGAAATAAATGTTATTATAATGATACATTTAACTATTGTCTAGTCTATGTTAAGTATACAACGTATTGTATCAAATTTAAATCTAATATTAAATATTTGTGTTACTAATATTTGTTAAAAATTGATGAATTTTTAAAAATAAAATCGTTTCAATAATAATTACTTTAAGACCATGATAAAATTAAAAGTAATGATTGTCTTTTCTTAGATAAAATTGGACCTTTGGATTGTGGAATGAAGGGTTGTGATTTGACTGTTGCAAATTTTAATTTAATATTATTTATTAAATATTTGTGTTACAAATAGTTTGTTAACTAAAATTTTGATAAATTTTTCAACACACTTTTGTTTCAATAATAATTGATTTGAGACCATAATTTAATTTATATGTAATTATATAATGTTTTTATATATATAATTAATTGATATGCACTATACGTATTATGATTTTACAAAATTTTATGAAAAAATTTTTTTATGCATTTTTTGTAAAAATAACAGGTTACTGTATCAAATTTAAGTTTAATATTAAATATTTGTTGCTAATATTTGTTAAAAATTGATAAATTTTTAAAATTAAAATTTTGATGAATTTTTTAAAATAATATTGTTTCAATAATAATTGCTTTGAGACCATAATATAATTAGTAAATAAATATTTTATTTTAAAAAATATGTATATGTACAAATAAATTTAAAATAAAAATTATAATACATGCCTAGAAATAAATATTATTGTAATGATACATTTAACTGTTGTCTAACCTATGTTAAGTATACAACGTAGTACATAAATTTTTATGTGATAATTATTTTGACTTTTCGTGCATTTCACTTCACAATATACAATTTATATTTTTATACGCATGTCAAAATTTTACTCTATGTTTTATAAATAATTTAATTTATATGTAATTATGTAATTGTTTTATATATAAAATTAATTGATATGCACTATACGTGTTATGATTTTATAAAATTTTATGAAAAATTATATTTATGTATTTTTTTATAAAAATAGCAGGTTACTGTATAAAATTTAAATATAATATTAAATATTTGTGTTGCTAATATTTGTTAAAAATTGATGAATTTTTAAAAATAAAATTATTTCAATAATAATTACTTTAAGACCATGATAAAATTAAAAGTAATGATTATCTTTTATTAGATAAAATTGGACCCTTGGATTGTGGAATGAAGGGTTGTGATTTGATTGTCGCAAATTTTAATTTAATATTAATTATTAAATATTTATGTTACAAATTTTTTAAAATAAAAATTTTCAATAATAATTACTTTGAGACCATAATATAATTAAAAAATAAATATTTTATTTTGAAAAAATGTATATGTACAAATAAATTAAAAATCAAAATGATAATACGTGCTTAGAAATAAACATTTGTGTTGCTAATATTTGTTAAAAATTGATGAATTTTTAAAAATAAAATCGTTTCATTAATAATTACTTTAAAACCATGATAAAATTAAAAGTAATGATTATTTTTTCTTAGATAAAATTAAACCCTTGGATTGTAGAATGAAGGGTTGTGATTTGACTGTCGCAAATTTCAATTTTAAATATTTGTGTTACAAATAATTTGTTAATTAAAAATTTGATGAATTTTTTAAAATAATATTGTTTCAATAATAATTAATTTGAGACCATAATATAATTAATAAATAAATATTTTATTTTGAAAAATATGTATATGTACAAATAAATTAAAAATAAAAATTATAATATATGCCTAGAAATAAATATTATTATAATGATACATTTAACTATTGTCTAGCCTATGTTAAGTATACAACTTACTGTATCAAATTTAAATCTAATATTAAACATTTGTGTTGCTAATATTTGTTAAAAATTGATGAATTTTTAAAAATAAAATCGTTTCAACAATAATTACTTTAAGACCATGATAAAATTAAAAGTAATGATTATCTTTTCTTAGATAAAATTGGACATTTGGATTGTGGAATGAAGGTTTGTGATTTGACTGTTGCAAATTTTAATTTAATATTAATTATTAAATATTTGTGTTACAAATAGTTTGTTAATTAAAATTTTGATAAATTTTTCAACACACTTTTGTTTCAATAATAATTGCTTTGAGACCATAATTTAATTTATATGTAATTATATAATGTTTTTATATATATAATTAATTGATATGCACTATACGTATTATGATTTTACAAAATTTTATGAAAATTTTTTATGCATTTTTTGTAAAAATAACAAGTTACTATATCAAATTTAAATTTAATATTAAATATTTGTTGCTAATATTTCTTAAAAATTGATAAATTTTTAAATTTAAAATTTTGATGAATTTTTTAAAATAATATTGTTTCAATAATAATTGCTCTGAGACCATAATATAATTAGTAAATAAATATTTTATTTTGAAAAATATGTATATGTACAAATAAATTGAAAATAAAAATTATAATACATGCCTAGAAATAAATATTATTGTAATGATATATTTAACTGTTGTATAACCTATGTTAAATATACAACGTAGTACATAAATTTTTATGTGATAATTATTTTGAATTTTTATGCGTTTCAATTCACAATATACAATATATATTTTTATACGCATGTCAAAATTTTACTCTATGTACTATAAATAATTTAATTTATATGTAATTATGTAATTATTTTATATATAAAATTAATTGATATGCACTATACGTGTTATGATTTTATAAAATTTTATGAAAATTTTTATTTATGTATTTTTTTGTAAAAATAACAGGTTACTGCATCAATTTAAATTTAATATTAAATATTTGTTAACAATTGATGAATTTTTAAAAATAAAATCGTTTCAATAATAATTACTTTAAGACCATGATAAAATTAAAAGTAATGTTTATGTTTTTTTGGGATAAAATTGGACCCTTGCATTGTGGAATGAAGGGTTATGATTTGATTGTCGCAAATTTTAATTTAATATTAATTATTAAAAATTTTTGTTACAAATACTTTGTTAATTAAAATTTTGATAAATTTTTTAAAATAATATTGTTTCAATAATAATTGCTTTGAGACCGTAATATATATAATAAATAAATATTTGATTTTGAAAAATATGTATATGTACAAATAAATTAAAAATAAAAAATTTTTAATACTTCTTTATTTCATTCAATATTCTTTATCCACTTTAAAATTAAATATATAACTTGACAATTAAATATATGATATGTATTGTTTGTTTTCGTTCCAAATATGTTTTACACTAGATTGCATAAAATATTTAATAATATCTAATCATAAAAAATATACTAAATATAAAACTAAAAATTATTTATTTTAACATTTTCACCAATAAAATACCCACGCATTGCGCGGGCATTTAAACTAGTTAGATTTTAAAGGCTCATATGTAACTATCAGAATATTTTACCATGTGCAATCACGTTCATTTTTCAATAATAAATAATATATAATCCAATAATCATGAATTATAAGGGAATATCAGATATATATTTAACAATAATAACTTATAATTGGATTGAGTTTTTTTTTATTTGAGTTGTATTGGAGATTATAAAAATAAATTGTTTGTGAGAAGAGAAGTGAAGTCTCAAGTGAAAAAAATGAAAAACAAATAAAAAATTTTGTTTAAAATCCAAAAGGAATACACCCTTATCATTCCGACAATGTTCAGTTACAAGGGTATATCTAATTATCCAAGAAAGAAACAAAAAAGTGTAAATTACTTTATCCGCGTCCATATTTTTGTAATATTCCCTACATCTAAAATTAAATATCTACTTTTTATTTTAATTTGTCTAAAAATAAATGTTCCTTTTTCTAAAATAAACATATTTCTCTAAGAACTCCTACATAACTCTCATCTTATTCATTTAAACGGTTCAAACTTCCACTTAACACAGACCTTTTTAATTAATAAAAATATTATTTCAACTAATTACTAATGATTAAACTCCTCTCGTTAATTTTTATGTAAATTTTTATGTAAAGTTTGATGCCTACTCAAATGGAGAGATTCATTCTTGACCGAAGAGAGTAATATACATAAATTAGTGTTGTAACCACCTATGCCAATATTTGTCCTTGGCTCACTTATAAAGCTAGCACTATATGAATGTTCTTAGATGTTTTATTATTAAAAAGATTCTTTATAATGATTTATATCTAATGCATGATTCTTTGACTTGGTGCAAAATCACCTAATTCTTCCAACATCTTCTCCAAAATTAATATGCAATACAACGTCTTTAAAGAACTTGTTTTAGTTATTGTCCAAAGTATGAATATTCAATCAATAGGTTTTTCTTTTTTGGCTAATCAACTGCAGAAAGTTAAAGGCAAAAGGATACATAGTGTAAAATTGTATTGGTATTTCATATGCTATCATTTACATTGTTAGTCAGCAGATATAAACATCTATAAGATTCCCAGGTCTGCTTCTCTATCATAGCTAAGATGAACCTGTTGACATTGCAAGAAGAAAAATCACTTGCACCAACCTTATACCAGGATGACAAGTTGATGCATAAGAGGCCAGTGGTGAAATGCCTAATAACATAGGGCTGAATGCTTTTCTTGGACTCCATGGCACTCAACTTTACACACAATTCTACCTTCATTAGGCGAAATCCCTGATGAAAGCAGCCAGCTAGGTGGATGGATAATCTTTCGAAAGTCTGTGTAAATTAAAAGTCGCATCTATTGTCTTGGATGGATCTAAATTTTGGTTGGCAATCCATAATTATGGAATGTCCTGATCATTCCATCCCAACCAGCTGTGACAATCACCAGATCCCATGTTGCAGAATAGTTCCTACAGTTTGGGCTGTTATTCTGATGCTGCAACTCTTCAAGGTGATTATCTAGTTCGGTGGATGGTACCTCACACAGAGGAAGTTTCTCCTCTGGCCATGTAACAGAGCCCTTGGATAAGATATCCCCGGCGAACCAACTCCCTAATGAAAAACTTTCTGGATCTCTGGCCCATGAATACCAACCTTGGTGTTCTTGAGTTTCCAGCCAAGCATTCTTACTCTCTGTTCCCCTGCCTGACCATGGTATAGCAACAGAGATACCTTCAAAGAAGAAATGCTCACACGAACGAGCAGATCGTTTTGCTTTGGGTGATTGGATATGTGGTTGATCATAATTCCAGATATATACCCGAGAGTCCTCTCCAACTGATATTATGTGTTGTCCAGTTGCGGTAAATGAAGCCGACATCTGACACCCTGATTTTGTTAGACCTGTTAATAGTTCACAATTAGATAGTTGTTAGACGGATGAACAAACGAAAGCTGTTACAGACTTTATGAAATCTAAATACAGGAACCAAAAAGTGCATGCTGAGTTTACCACTCTATGGGACTATAAGCAGTCTTAATTTGTCTAGCACTACATTTAAGAATATGAAGGAAAAGGACAGATCCAAGCTAAGATGAAACATGAAGAATACTTTGATAAAGTGTCAAAAACTGCAGAACAATTAAGACGCTATACAGAGTTTAGAGGATTTCTTGTAGACCAAAGCGATGCTTGAATGAGGATTTGTCCTTTCTTTGTGCAAGAGCTTCCAAATATTTCAGTAGAAGTATAAGAAAATTTACTGTAAATTCTTTATGTTCATTTTCCTGGATTTGAGTATCATATATTTACAATCAGAAACACTTAAAGTCATCTTGATAGCAAGGAAGAGTAGTGAACATTAATTACATACATCTTGAAAACCATGGACATGTCAAGTTCCTACTCTCAGAAGATTAAGAAAACTAGGCTCTATACTAACTGCCACAGTTTGAGAATCAAGTTGGAAATTGGAAATGCAAACTCAAAAAGGAAACTAACTGCTGCTTATCAAAGAAACAGGAGCACTATGCAACACCACTTGTTTCAAGCCTTGCAGGAAATCAATAATAGGATGAAGATCTTTGTAGACCAGACTTAAGATTCATAAAAGGAAACTGCACAAGGAACACCGAAACAAACCATTCTTACCTTTGTATTTATGAACAATCTCAAGACCATCAAGAATGCGAATTCTGGAATCCTCAGATGTTATCATAATAACCCTTTGAGAATCATTTTCTAGGAACTGCAAGAAATAATAGTTTTATAAGAAACGGCCAAAAGAGAACTTCAACAAATGTTTGAAGTGAAAGTTCAAGTGGCATTACCTGAATGCCTGTAATTTTGTTGCCAGACAACTTTCTTTTACCACTAATTTGTATCTCAGCATTTAGCAAAACATCGGTACCTGGATATCAACAAAAGGGATTTAGAAATGCCAGAAGAATAGATATTTTGCCTTCTGAAGTCCAGAGGCAGCTTTTCAAGCATCAAGTATACACGCACCTGATAATTCAAAAAAACGGCAGGTGCCAGATGCAGAACCAGTGACAAAGCCCTGTTTCCATTTAAGTATAAAGGAAGAATTATGTCAGTTACTCATCATGCTGGCACACGCTTCTACACACCATAATAGCGAATAAGAATAATATATCAATTTAGAGTGGTGGTATAGAATCCAAATTCATACTTTGCCATTCGGCTGGTAACATACAGCAGTAATTATATTGCGCCCATCAGCCCAATTGATGACACGCTTCTCTGGCACTCCCCAGATTCTTACTTTTCCATCGACCGAACCGGTAATGAAGTAGTTTTCATCAACAGGATTGAATTGAACACATGTTACTGAGTCATGGAAAAGCAGAACGAGATCTTAGTATAAGATGACCATTTCAAGAAAATATGAAGGGCATCAGAGTAGTTATTCAACTCAAAAATATATTTCACGCTTACCACAATTACTGTGAAGGAAAACAGATAGGCATTCATTGCATCCAACTTGCCAAAAGCGGACAGTGTTGTCCGTGGAAGTTGATAGAAGATGCTGCATAAGAAAGTCCAGTTTAACTTCGTATTAATATTGTGTAAGGAAGATTATATTCTTATATACATCTACACATTAAAGAAAGTATAAAGCTAGAATAAAACTTAACAGTAGCAGCAAGCTAACTTACATTTGATGTGGACCAAGCAAGATCCAAAATATCACCGGTATGACCATGAAGTTCATGTACTGACGACTCATTGATATGGAAAACCTGTTCAGGTATAACAACATATGCATCCCTCGACTTTTTCCTTTTAAAACCAGAGTCTTCTATCCTGTGGCTCTGAGAACTGCATGGTGAGGTTGTGCAGGATGAATCTACTGATGAAACACTCCAAATACGAATAACCCCATCTTCACCACCGCTGGCAAGATATTGCCCATCAGGACTAAATTTCATTGTCCAAATTAGGCCTTTGTGAGCACTAATTTCTTGTCCAGGGTAGACAGCAGTAAATTCCATATACCTCTTCTTGTTTTGTTGAACCCTCACTCGAGTTAATTCTCCAGCTTTATCAGATACTTTCTGCACGTTAGAGACATCAAAAACCTTATTTTTCTTCCTCTGCAAAAATTTTTGCCACCAATTCCTCTTTTTCTTCTTGTTCACTTCATTAACCTTCACAAATTCTTCAACTTTAGCCTGTAGTTTCCTTGATCCATGATCTACAGAGGAGCAAGGATGTTCAGCCATTTCTTTCTCTAGAGCGACTGACAAATTCTCCTGCCATTCATGCTCTGACTCAACCGTGCAATTTGCCTCACCATTAGATTCCCTTCTATCACAGGCCAGATTTTCTTCTACAGATGATGCACAAGAACTTGTAACGGCACCACTGCATTCCACAATTCTGTCCATTCCCATGGTTTCTGATTCATTAATAGCTACACAATCAACTGATGAAGCCTCAACAAATCCCATACTGATTAAAAACTTCTCTCGTCGTTCTTTTACACTCTTTAGCTCCATCCAAGTATCATAACCTATACCAGAATCTAATTCTTCTTTAACTACAAGTGACTCCTCAGATGAAAAGGACTCTGCAGTATCAAAGAAAACCTCTTCTCCCTCATCAAACCTCAGCATTTCTTGCAGTGATTCTACCACCCAAATTCCACATTAAACTATCCTCTCACTGCCACTTTATTAATTTAGCATAACACAAATTCCACACAGATAACTTCCCAATGCAAAGTTCACGGCCCGGTTTTCACTCACTAAACTATGAGAACGGTTGGAATGAGGGCACAGAATAGTAATTCATCCGGTGACCGATAAAGTACTATTATGTTCAAACAACAATGTCTGGTTACGAGGTACCAATTACCAAACCCACAAAACCAGCACAAGCAACTCTTGTTGCCACAATGTCAAACCATAAAGTTTGCTATGCTGACACAACAAGAAGCTTATAAAATTATGGACAACCAATGAAACAGCGACCAGAAGGCTTCAAAAAATTCAAAGACTTATCTTTCTTACCTCGAATTTCTTCCAAAGCAACAATAAAATCAAACAGTATCACGGCCTTCCTATGATTGTGGCCACTGCAGCACTTCAACAAGGTCAACCTCCAAAGGTATAAATAAAACCCAATAGTCAAATACTCCTCCAAGTTCACTGTACCCGCTCCAGCAAAATTTTCTGGTTTGTGAATGAAGGAAAGGTAAAGGAAACTGAAATTTAAATACAGCAGCAGCTCAAATTACAACTTACAACGGATTTGAGTTTTCACAGAATGGGTCTCGAGATCTGTAAATCTTGATGAAAGATCTTCGGGGGCAACGCACGGCCGACAAATACTAGCGGCGCCAACACAGAATACTGAAAATGTGGATAGATATAGGGGCCTATATATGCTCCAACTATATAGCCTATCTGTTTCGCGATGATGGTCTCAGAGCGGACGACTCTTTTTCCCTCATATGGCACTCCCAACACCATTCAAAGTCAATTCTACGCAAAGTTCAAGAACCCACGTCAGTAAAAGCTGTAATGAGAGATTAAATTCGACAAAGAAAAGAACCATTTCAGAAAATTCCGAAGAACCAGAACAAAAAATGAAAAGAAAAAAATATCTTCAGAATTGATTCTTTTTCTTCTTTTAAGCATATCCGTTGAAAACAGTACCTAATATAGGGTCCAGACTAGTTCCTTATTTTAAACAGACAAACTTGGTTAAAATTCAAACTGGATTTAGTTGATTGGTGGATTATATCGAAATGAGAAAGAATTTTGAGTTTTGAAGGAATCGGTGATGAGGAATGGGAAGCTATAATATTAATAAATGAGAGAATTAAATTGTAGCAAAACAAAGAGCTTTGGACAGATACATACAGGCTGTGGAATTGTCAGAAGACATACACTCTATGGAACAGAGAAGTAGAAGTAGCATTGGCCAAGTGGGATGGTCGCTACACTTAGCTGTTGCCTAAATGGAGAGACTAAAGAGAGATAGAAAAGGAGCACTCAATTACACATCACAGAGAGCGAAATTCAACATTACGATTCAAGAATTTTATATGAATGCATGAGGAGGAAGAAAACAGATCTTTTATAGTGACATATCCCCATTATCCTCTTCTCCAACCCAACCCCTGGCCCCCTGACTAGCTGGCCTTACCTTTTTTTTTTTGTTTAAACAAATTTTCTTTGGTTCTTTTTGGATCTTTTCATGTGGACAAGAAATAAAGAAATTTCTTCTCTTATGTATTGGAAAATCTCGAATTTCTATTTATTTTATTTTCAAGGATAGCAAGTAGACATCTTCAAATAAAACTATATTATTTTAAGTAATATCTAGTAAATTTATATTTTTTTAATGACGGTAACAAATTAAAATATTTCAAATTAATCGTTACTTTCTAACCATTCAATTATTAAATTCGTACGTTGAATTGAAAAATACATAATAACTTTAAAAAAACCCGTCATCCAAGCTCAAAGAAATGTAAAGAGTTAAGAGATGAAGAATGATAATCATAATACTAACAGAGAGATTCATAAAATATATATATATATATATATATATATACTAATAGAGAGTCACTTTTTTAGATCTAATATAAATGTTGGCTCGTGATCTTAAAGATCCCAAGAAATAAGAATTGCAGGAGGAGAGATTAGGGGAAAAAGGGCCACAAAAAAAAAGATGTATTTCTAAACTTAAGATTCTTCTATGGATTTGAACTACCATTAGTACAGACAGTCAAGGCGGCCCGCTCATGCTAAGGTACTATGGGTTGCGTACGTGCGTCTATGATGCAAAAAATGCAGTGATGGGTGCTCGTTTTTCATTGCATGAGAGTTGGACTACCTCGACTTTCTATATGACAATAGCAAAGTAAGCAGAAGTTTTCCATTTTCGATCATCTTTTGCTTTCACTCATCCAATCAGATTTCTCTTTTTGCTGTGCAGAAATATTTTAGAAGCACTGGCAGAAGCAGAAGCAGCAGGTGTAGAGGACATGTGTATATATTATAGCAGACTTTGTCTTTATTGTGAAGAAGAAACGAGGGAGCAGAGAAGAAGCCAGAAGAAGAAACTCACCCGGCCGGAATCAACATTTACAACCCAATAGTTCAAAATCTTTAGGAACTTTGATTCTAATTTCATGTGCTCGTGTGCCTCTCACTGTGCAGTGGTTATGAGGTTCTGTACATTTTCTAGCATGTTTGATTTAGGATGTCTTCTAAATGAACAATAACAAGATATCAAATAACTCCTTTTAATATCTACAAAGTATGGAGTCAAAATTTAAAAATATACAGTTTATAATAGTTTCTTTCCGCATGAATAATTACAAGATCAATCAAAAAGACAAGAATAAAAGATGTATTTAAATTGAATTTTTATTTATAAATCTTTAAGATATGATTTTCTGTTTTCTATTTTTGTAAAATAGGTAACTAACTACTGATTAGACTAGAGACTGAATGGTTGGACGATTTCCTTGGTACCAGTCTTTGTTGCTCAAATAATGAGTGTACAGAATTGGTCGGTTGGTGTAATGACTCTCTCAATTGTGAGTTTGAGGCTAATAATGTCAAGGCATATTCATTTGAAAATTGCGTATTTTTTGTGGTTTGTTTATGTTGTATTTCGACAAGATTTTTATTCGAAATTCAACAAAATTTTGCATTTTGATTCCACATCTTTATTTACAAAATCTTAGACAGAAATCTTAAATATAAACTTTATGTAATTCCACCCTTAGTTAAATTAATTCAAGTAAGATTAGATATATTTTTTATTTAATTTTTATCTTAAATTTAAAAAAAATATATAATTATTTGTACCAAAACAAGTGTAAACATAGTAAAAATATTTTTATTGAATTATAAATAAGACCATATAAAAGTACACTCTATATTTTACTAATATGATGTCTTGAAATTCAAATTTTAAGTCTTTTTCTTTTTTTCTAATGGAAATATGCAAAGAAAAAATGAGAGGCACTCTCATGCGCATAGTACTTTGTTGCTATGGTGATTTGACTATTCCCTAATCTACTAGTATTACAAAAAATATGGAAAAGGTGGTATAAAATAAAGTTAACATCAAAGTCACATCCTTAAAACAGTTTTCCACAAAAACCTCTTTTTCATATATGTCTTAGATAAGTGTTTCCTCCACCAACAAAAGCAGCAAACAAATAGTAAATGTCTAGATACACATTTCAATTCCACATTTATTGTTTTCTTAAAATAAACTATTTTTCAATGTTCTCTACACCCTTAATAGAAAAAATATATTAGTGAATTAAAAATATTTTTTTATATTTTGTATCAATTTATTTTAATTCTAGTGATCTTTGATTTTACATTCTTAGATCAACAAGAGATAAATATTAGTACTAATTTTTAATTGAAATTAATGTGTAGATTTACATATCTATGACTATGAAAAACTCTTAGATTTTTTTATATTTTAAACACTAATTTTTCTTTTCTTATTTAAAAAATACCCCTACATTTAAAGAAATAAAAAATAAAAACAAGAGGTGGGTTAGACGATTTTAAAAGAAAAAGGGAAGGTAAAGAGATGGGAGAGGGAACGAAGATGGTGACTTAGGATAAGATGGATCATCGTAGTCTAATCTGACGGTCATTTTCTTTGACAAGACTGCCACCGTAACAGCATCCAATTTGGAACCTTCTATTGTACCGTTGGCATAACATGTGCTGATGAAAATATTTTCAGTACGAGCTGAATCAGCTATTATTCGTTAGATTAGTATTTTTTTTAATTTGAGGATTAAGAATTTATATATATATATATAATAATTATTTATTATATACAATAAATAATTATTTTATATATAAATAATTATTTTTAATAAATTATTGTTTATTATATATGAAACTTTAAACGTTAAATCAATAAAGTCATAATTATATATAATTTTTAATTTAACTATATAAAATAAAAAATATATTTTTATTATTTATTCTTTAATTTATTACAAATTCTTTTAAACTTTACAAATACTAAAATTTAAATTTAAAAATTTTTATTACAAATTTAGACAAAGGAATGTTAGATTTTCAAATTATATATATATATATATATATATATATATATATATATATATATATATATAATATTCATAAAAATTGACTGATCGAATTTACAATTTTAAATTGGTAGGGAATTGCTCCATCCAGCAGGACGGAACAATTAGGAGACTTTTGCTCATAAGGGCGGAAGTCTAATACCTTCTGCGCCTGTGTTACAAAGCTACTGCAAAAGGAGACAGAGCACCATTACTTTTTCTTTTTACTTTTTTCAAATGTATGAATAGCTAGTCCGGGTAGCTTTTCACTCCCCTCCAAATCCTTTTTATCATCTACTCTCCTTTTTTTTTTTTTTTTTTGTGATAAGTTTTTCATCCTCTCTCATACTTTTTTGAAGCTGCAAAAGTTTTCTTAAGATTCTTTCACTTATTATAAATTTTATATTTCTAATTTTTATATAATAAAAAGTTACTACGTAACAAAATTACAAAGATAGAATTTTATATTTCTAATTTTTATATAAAAAAAAATTACTACGTAACAAAATTACAGCAATGAGAGAGGACGGGAGAAGGATTTAAAAGAGAGTACTCGGACCGTTAAATTCATCAACAAATTAGAGGATCCAAATTTCTTAGACTAAGCATTATAAAATGCATCAGCTCATGATCATACTTTTACATATAGAATGACAGATTGAATTTCGAACATAAGTATTTAAAGAGACACTAAAACCACCATGTTAGCGGTAGACTAATCCAATTGCCACTCATAAGGCAACTTTCTTTCGATTTTCTTTTCTTTTTTTTTTTTTTGTTTTTGCCTTTTTAAGTTTGCTTCTTTTTCCCTGCTACCTAATTTTTTAAAAAGTTTGTCGAAACTTTAAAGCTTTCATATATAGTAAGAAAGGAAATTTATATACGTCAAACACTTCTTCAAAATCGTGCAAGCGATATATATAGTAATAATTAAAGCATATTTATGTTTAAAAGGTTTATATATATATATATATATATATATATATATATATATATATAGCTCAAACTTTAAATTTTGGTGATTTTCCTACTAAAAGTACTTTGCAAATACTAGGGGTATGGAGCGAATCATCTTCTAAAAAATAATTTAATTTTTACCGAAATTAAAAAGCAAAAGGTACACTTTTTCCAAATAGAAATCTAATCTTTAAAAAAATAAAATAAAAAACACCCACACACACTGTTTTTTCAAACAGAAAAAAGAACACGCTCTTTGTAATTTGAAGAGAAGTTTTTGGACATTTGATGAATATTGCCTTACCTTTTCTTTCCTTTTCCCTCTCACAAAACTTCCAAACGGGAAAACTTTGAACTTTCTCACAACTTCCTTTCTTTTCTTTCCATGTAAATCCTCCAAAACCAACTCTAGTTATTCAAGATATCGCAAAAGGAGCTAGCAAGGATAGAGAAATTAACAAGAAGCTGGGTGTGACATGTCCTTTTGATTTTTGAAGAGGAATAACTGATAAGGGTGTAGAAATGATGATTGATAATCCATCAAAAAAAAATAATGATTAAACAATTAAAAATAAAGTTTAGACCGACTCTTCCTCGTGCCAAGGAAAATCTAGATTATAATTAATCTTAAAAGAATTAGATCGTAAATTGTAACTCAATTATTAAAATATCTTCTAAACTGTGATAAATCTAATCCCACTTCATCTCCTACCCGAGAATCTTCCTTAGTATCCAATAAAGGAGTGGAGAGAAGAGAAAGGATGAATGTACGTAAGGTCAACCATGGTTGGCAAATGAAAAGAAAGAAGAAGAAAAAGAAGACAAGAGTGGTAGCTCTGTAAAGCACGTGTGGCAGGCTTAATAATTAAGGCCAAACAACAACTGACCTATAATCTTCCACAAAATGCACACACAAAGCAATCCTTATCTTTAGCAAATTGTGATTTCCTTTTTCTTTTTTCCACAGAGATTGTGAGCCGCACGAGGAGCTATAGAGCCTAGAGATCAAGATCAAGGTATATCTAAGGATTAAGCACTCTAATGGATGGACAACAATGTTGAAAGATGGTTAGGTTTCCTATACTTTACAAAGGAAAAAAGCACATCGTGAAGAATTCAAGGCAAGGCTGCAACGTATGCTCCTGATTGTGTAAGAAAAAAGTTAATAGGTGGGAAAAAGTCACGTAGTTTAATTCAAATATCATATGTCTTGATTAGTGTGTTCTTCATATAGTTAAATTAATTGAAAACTTATAGCATTTTAGTGTCAAATATTGATGGATTGGTGTTATTGCATCTTTACGTGTGTAGTTGGGTAGTCAAATGTGGAACTCGGAAAGACAATCTACCTAAATTGCCACAAAGAACGAAAAAAAGTTGCTAGCATTACAATTTCGTAGTTAAGAGGTTGAAGATTCTAACTCTTAAATAATTATGACAATTTCTCGACAATAAAGACGCAAAAAAGCAATTAACATCATTCTAAAATAAACTAATTTCATTATCTAAATGGAAGTATATATAAGGCAAGAATGTAAACTTCCATTCGAAGTATATGTTCCAAGTGAAGAGATGATCAAAGAAAAGTTGGAAAACTCACCACAATCAACAAGAGCTGAATCTTTTCTGCTAACGTATTCTAAGCCAAGACCAGAATGCAGAGAAATACTGATTCAGAGAGATAGTGAAAGACTAATAGACTGCTGCAAAGACTTGAGAGATCATGAAATAATATTGCTTGAAGTTGTGAAAATGATACTTCAAATTTCGCGTTGGAACATTATATATCTATATGAGTTTACAAATGCATACATACATACATGTACATATATATAGAGGGAGAGAAGGGGAGAGAGACTAGAGTGATATAGAGACACCTAAGCATTACTTGGCCTAGAGTTGTTAAGAGAAGCATATCTTCACTCGATCCTCTTGATTTTCTCACTCATTTAATTCAAAAAGGTGACTCTCCATTTCTTTATTTACAATTATTGGCAGTTTTGCATGGGTGGTTTTTGCTTTGGGATGCTGTCCTCCAGAGTTGATTATTTCTTCCCCTTTTCTACAACTTGTCTACTAGTCATTGTCTGGTAATCAGAATAATTTTCTTCAGAATCATCACATAATGGAGAAAAAGTACCTGACGCCCTCAACTGTGCATCTCTTTTCTTCTTCATCCTTTTTTTTAAAAAAAATACTTAATAGAAATGAGTTTTTTAAATACTTAATAGGAATGAGGATGTAATCGAATTTACGATTGCTTGCTTGGAAAAATGCTACGGCGTACATAATTTAGATAAGATGTATATATAAAGCACATCTTCATAGGAAAGATGCTACGGCGTTCTTGAATACAAGCAAAACTATTTGGAAAAACATAAGACCTTGAAATAAATTCCTAGATATTTATAACGAAATAAATCAAGTAATTGACAGTAAATAGATACTATCACAATAATTGACATTTTTCTAAATTATTGTAATTATATTCATTTATAGATAGAATGATCATTTAATCTATTTACTGTCTCTATAATGATATTTTTCTAAGAAAAAAGGAAAAGGGAAATGATTTTAGATCAGAACCCGAAATCATGAAGTTTTGGAAGATAAAGATACAACACGTGGGGACAGTACAGTTGTACAAACATGAATGCATGCAGTGCAATCTTCTTTTCATTTGATAAACACAGTAGGGCATGGCCGTCTGTCTTGTTTCATTTTTTGTCTCTAGTTTTGTAACAACTAATTTATGGGATGTCGTGGCCCAAATCTGTGCACATTTTCTGCCTTTATGATGGTACCTGAATATTCCCTTAATACAAGAGGTTTTTTCTTTTTTTTTTTTGAATTATTAAGACAGAATTTATTATGTTTTTATCTTTAAGATTTAGTATTAAACTGTGTTAATTAATTTTTATTTTTCTAATAAATTTAAAATGTCTTTCTACAGTCAATTGAATGACTTTCTTAATTCTTATGATGTCTCAAATTTAAACAGACAAAAGGAGTAGCCTTAAGGAGAAAGGAGACTATAGAAAATGTTTAGGGTAATGTTTAGATTAGGTTTTATTTTGAAACTTAATGTATAATTCCAATTTTGATCTCATATTTTTTAAAAAATTCTTTTAAATTTTCAATTAGAAATTCAAATACAGGTGTTTGAGAATTATTATTTTAAAATTTAAAAAATAGATTGCTTATTAGAACATATATAGGATCTCTTACCAAGAAAGATGATATAGTGAGGGCCAAAATAAAATTTTCACATTATCTTTCACACGTAATGCTCTCTCCATTTTCTTTTGCATAAATTAAGGAAAAATTAAATAATATTTTTTATTATATCATTAACTAATTCTACTAATATAATAGAGAATTATATTTAAGGTGATAATAAATTTAAAAGTAATCTTTAAAATATGTAAAAATAAATAAATATTTTGAGAAAAAAATTGAACTAAAATATCTTATGTTTTTAAATGGTCAAAGAGATAAAAGCATGTGAAATTTATGACAATTGACAACCGGTCAGTAGCTTTTCTCCTTGAAAAATGACATAAAATTCGGTCAATCCATTCGAAATTGAATATCAACATTTCCTTTTTAAGATTTATTGAATTGAATGTTCTCTTTTTTAAAATAGTTATATATTTTATTTAAATTTTTACTAATAATATTTTAATTTAACAAAATAAGCTAAACTCATCGATAGCCTCTTTAACTCTTTTACTGCAATGACAGTTTTTCTTTTTAAAATAATTAAGATAACACTTAAATAACTTATTTCTATATATTTTGTCTTGGACATGCACAATGATGGAATTCTCTCATTGGAAATTTACGTTAAGCTTTATAGGTGGGATTGGATAAAATTTTAGTTTTGAAATCTTAATTTTGAATTTAATAAAATTTAAATTATTTATAAAAGAAAATATGAATCTCAAATATAAAACTTTATATTTCATTTTAAAATAAAACAATATCCAAATAAATTGATTCCTTAATTCTTGGTAATGGGCTGGTACTGCTGAAGCTGTCGTTAAGTTATGCTTCCTTTTGTGGTGCTCTGGTGTCTTGGACCGGGTTTTTTTTCTTTTCTTATATACTCCTTTTTTAAAAAAATAGTCTTTTTCTATATACTTAAGCAAGGACTATTTTCCCTTTTTGTGAAAAAATAAGGATGAATTTCTATTATTTTTAAGTTACCATCTTTCATGACGTATCCTAGATTCACTTCTCGATTTTTTCAACTTCTTTATTTAATTTTCATAAGTGATTCGCTTTGTAAAACTATATTTCCAAGAAATTAGTACTCCACCCTTTTTAAAATATAAATTTTTTAAGCTCCTTTCCCCCTTTTCAAAATGTTTAGATTTTTAAGAATTTTAAGAATTATTTTTTTACAATTACCCTCACCATAAATACAATTATTATAGTAATATATTTAGTAGAGTCAAAAATTAATTCTAAAGAAGTCTTCAAACTTCTTTTTAATTAATAAATTAAATAATCAAATTTCTAAAACATTAAAATTAATCTAATCTATTCTCCTGATACATAATATATTATATTTTAGAGTTGAATTTATAAAATTAAAAATATCTAAGCAATTACATAACTTTTTGATGTACTAAAAAAAATTTTTGTTAGAAATATGAATATACCAATTCCTGTCTTTGCATTTCCTTTAGGTGATCAGCTGAATATCTTAGTACAAATTCGGCATGCCCATCTTTGAGAGTAATATTTATTTTTGTACTATAATATTTTATTATCTTAGTGACCGTCTAAATACTGTTTAATTTTGTGAATAATTCAATACCATTGTTGGTCATTTTTTGATGTATTAATATTTACTTCAATGAAAACATGTGCTCTATCAACTCCTTTGGGTATGTACTTGTAAAAATATTTAACAATACTCTTAAATTTTACCTTGTCAACATTTATGTGAGCATCCATCAATACCAACAATCTCTCGTATAAAGAACAACCCACCTATTATCGAGAGCAAAATTATTTATTATAACTCTTTTACTTGAATCATTTCGATATTATATTCTACATGCCAATTATTTTCTATTGTTGTAGCATCACAAAATTTTTTCAAATAGTGCTTTGAACACTTACCGTTTACTATACACGGAGCATTCGAGAAAGTATCATCACTAGGTCCATGTAACCTACATTTTATGACGATCTCATAAACAATTAAATCAATTTCCTTATCTAGTATTTAAGCCAATATAATTTCATCTACTTGATTTGGTGTATTTGGCTTATTTCCTGGTGCCAAAGTTAAAGTTATATGTGTATGTAGAAGACCTCGTTTTTTAAATTCTATTACTAAGACATCTGTATAAATAAAAATAAATTTAAAAAATAAAAAAATTAAGGATATAGATTTGTAGAGGTAGAAAAGTAATACCTGCAAGTACTCTACCAAAATATTATTCTTCTTAAGATGATCCATAAGCTTTTTTTACTTTATGGAAAAGACTCGTGCAACAATATCTGGTCTGTCTTCATTATGCTAACTCCTCTTCTATTTCTGACCATTTGGAATTACAGGTAAACATAATGAAAATGTATGGAGGACCAAAATGTCTACATATTACCATCACATCTTGATAGTGTTGAATCATATTTCGTGGTCATTTTGTAAATGATAAAGGTAACACAAATCTTCTACCTACAATCGAAGTATCAATATCTCCAATAGCTATTGCATCTTCTAAACCCTTGTATAGATTTGCACGTTAATCTAATTGGTGTGTCCTTACATAATTCAATCTATTATACTCAATTGACGCATAACAATCTACAAAAAATTGTTAAAATGGTTGACTTCCTCGTAAAAGTACATTCCCTTTAGATTCACGATTTTACATTCTAAACGCATAAAATTCACTCATAGATATAAATCCTCAACGCTGCATTATCTGTACCATACGAAAAAAATAATGGATATTGAAATTGCATATAAGACGGATATATCTCATTGATATGTTTCAAGTTTCCATCTCTCACAAATACTACTATATATCATTGATGGCTCTTAAATTTTTTGGCGACAATCCAATGTTAATATTGATCTGTTCAAGTTTTTGAATATCACTAGCATGGTTGTTTTTTTTTTTTTCAGGAGTATGTACTTCCTTCTCTGTAGACTTGCTAACTTAGAATCAAGTTTTTTCGTAGTATAATCTAATATATTCAAACTCATACTGCAAATAAAAGTTTTTTAACAAATGAATATTGTCCAAAAAATAAAGAATGACTACAAAAAAATATAAAAAATTAATTAACTATTCATAAAGGTAGTATAATGCATACGTTTGACCATAATTATGCTGTTATAAATATTTCAGAATACTTTAGAAATATGTAATAAAATGATATTTAAATAGATAAATAGGAAAAATATTGGAGAATAAAAAATAAAAAATATTACAAAAAAGAATTGAAAGAATTATTAAATTTTACCATAATTGCGATAATTCAAGTTTCTGAAACAATTGCAAGTGGTGGTAATTAAAGAATAAAAAAATTAAAAACATTACATAACAAAAGAAAAATAATAGAAAAATAATTAAAGAACAAAAAATAAAAAATTTACAAAATAATTATAACAATTCCAAGTGGCGGTAATTAAAGAATAAAAATTAAAAATATTACAAAAATAATCAAAGAATAAAAAATAAAAAATACAGAAAATAATTGAAGAAATTATTACCTTTTACTAAAATTGCTACAATTGCAAGTGGCGTCAATTAAAGAACAAAAAATTAAAAAAAATACAAAAAAATAATTAAAAGATGAAAAAATAAAAAATTACAGAAAACAATTGAAGGAATTATTATCTTTCCCCATAATTGCAACAATTGTAAGTTGCAGCAATTAAAGAACAAAAATTAAAAATTTAGAGAAAAATAATTAAAAATAAAAAAATTACAAAAAAGAATCGAATAATGAATAGGATTTATGATGGTTTCAGTATTAAATAATGAATATAATTTAAAAAGATAATTTAGAAGGATTTATATTGGATTAGGAGATTTATTAAATAGTAATAATTTATCGAGTTTTATTAAGAATGGACTTCTATTCTATAATAGCAATTACACAAGAGGCTCACCCTTCAATGGGTTTTACCACAACAACCTCTTTTCAATCTAATAAATAAGGTTCACTCTTATCACAAAGAGTTTTATGTCACTAGACAACCTAGACCAATCTAATCCAAGGCTCACCCTTACCAATGGGTTTTACACAACAACTTTGATTAATCTAGTCTATGGCTCACCCTCCACAATAGTTTTATGTCTCTTGACAACCTTGTATTAATCACAACAATAGTGTAAAGATAGAGTTTAGATGTTACCAACACTTATTGGTGGATGAATACAATTGCTAGCACCTCTTCACTTCTTGCCTTTAGAATCTTGAATTTTAATCTTTGAGCACAAGGTAATTTGAGAGCTTTTGATATAATTTTGATGTAAAACAAGTTAGAGCTTCACAGACTTCTTTTGTGCAAAAGTTCTATCAAAACTCTAGAGTTTCTAGCCTTTATGGAATCTGAAAATCAGTTAAAACGATCATAAAACGGATAGTAACGGCTAGTTTTAAAAAATTTGGACGACCGAATTTTTGGTCGAATTTTTCGGACGTACTGTTTACGTACTGTTTACTATGCAGGGAAAAATTCGGTCGACCAAATTTTCATCCCACGTCCGAATTTGCGTCCGAATTTCTCTGGAAAAATAGTGTATTGTTCATTGTACAGTACTGTTCACATGAATAGTATCATTGTTCACAATGCTGAAAAAAATTCGAACGACCGAATTTTTCCAGCTGCGTCCGAATTTCTCTGGAAAAATAGTCGGTATTGTTCATTGTGAAAGAAAATTCGGACGATCGAATTTTTCATCCCGTCCAAATCTTGCATTCGAATTTTTCAAACTTTGTCAAAACATGTTCAAATAAAATTCAAAGAAGTTAGAAAACAATTTAGACTCAAAGATAAGTCATTAAAGACCTTTTAAGTGCAAAAGCTATTTATAAAAACTTGATAATTTAGGTAAGTTCAAAACCATTGAAACCATTTAAATCAAGTTTTGTGCTCTCAATTGCAATTCATAGATTCCAAGGCTTAAGAGTGTAGGGTTTACAAAGTTTACCTATTAAACACATGCAACCTACACTTCATGTCTTCAAAGCCTTCAATCATCTTGAACAAACTCTTCAATCTTCAATCACTTTGACATATTGGAGTTGTTCTTACATATTAGCTTCAAGGCAATGAGACTTCATACTTCTTAGTTCACAAAACCTATCACACAATATAAACATATTAGTTCTCATCAATATTTGTCATTAATCAAAACTACACGATTTGCCCTTAGGGCTAACAAAATTGATGGAGTTATGGTTATGTTCAAGTATTTGTGTATTAATTAAAATTTTCCAAATTATGTTTCTTTATTTGATTATGATATAATTATGTGTTTAATTATTCAATAAGTATTCAATAATTTAAAGTTTTTTTAGGGGAGGTAATTATAAGTTTTTCTTTTTGAGGGGAGGTAATTATAAATTTAATTTCAACACCAAACGTATAAAAAAGTAAGTACTTGGCATTTTTCTTCCTACAAGATAACCACTCATGAATATTAGGATATACTTCATCCTCTTAACATTTGCTCCGTCTTAAATTAAAAGGTACTCTACCTTGCTAATGATTTAATGAGTATACTTGAATTTGTACCACATGTATAATTAATAAATATTCCTGAGTCATGATTCATTATACAACTATGTGCCAATGATAAAGACATGCTTGCATGAAAAATTAAAAAAGAAACGCTAAGATATATGGTGTTTGATAGATTTGTTCATTTGATAATCAAGAGAAATAATATATAAATATAAATTTTACAACAATTTTTAAGGAGACAAGGGCTAATCTTAAAGATATATTATTTTCAGATAAAATAATGACTTTTAAATTATTGAAACAGCCAGGCTACTCCGTAAAAAAGTTCCAAAGCCATTTGCCCCCCCTATCATTTCACTTGTTTGGCAAACCTAAAACTCTTCACATGTCCAAAGATCATATCATTGAAAACTTTTCATATTAGGAAATTTAAAGACCAAAAAAGCAAGAAAAACCATTTACAACCTTTTCTGCTTCAAGCTTACTCGATAATATAGTTTGCGTGCACGAAGAAAAGCACGAGATACAATGGCCTCGAGACCAATTTCATACGTGCTTTTGCCCAACCTTATCTTCTTTTGATGACATGCATATGTATAGATGCAGTGAATTGCAAAAGCAGAGTACAATAGTGTTCCACAAGGCAAAAAGTAATACATAAACATCGATAGGACAATGGACTCTCAATGCCACTAAAAACATGTCCCATTAAAATTTATTTTTATCTTTTTATTTCACTAAGCTACTTTTATGCCATTTTCATGCCATTTCTCATTTCTTAAGATAGAATCCAATCAAATATGGTACACCCACTGCATATGAATGACAATTATGCCATTTAATAAGACATTTTTATATAGATATACGTGTCTTTTTTGTCAAAATCTATTATAAAAAATATCAAAATAGCATGAAAAAAGACTTAAAAATAATTTAATAACATAAAAAATAAAAATAAATTTTAATAGTTTAAATCAAAACATAAAATTTCTTTAATGACATTTATAGCTAAAATCTTGGTGTATATATATGACATTATGACATGTATCGGAGGATTAAACCGTTCTATTTAACAGGAGGATTCACTTATTCATTAACTTGTTCTTAATGTCGAACTTTTTTCTTTTTCTTTTTTTTTTTGAGAATTTTTTGCTCACAATAAACTTTTCAAAGTGGTGGTGAATTTCGATCATCTACTTCAAGTGATTACCAATAGATTGATCCTAAATCTTCAAATACACAAAAAGTATTTTTGGTTTCATACACGTTCTTGTTTGCTTTCATTTTATTTTCTTTTTCCATCTAAATTGATTATCACTGAAAATTTTGTTTGAAATTATAATCGAAGACAGCTTTTCAACCTCTGAACCAAAAACAAAAGAAATGAATTTGCATGAATTTCACTGAGTCAGGAGGAGAGACGTAGCTTGTTTTAATTTATTTTCCTGATAAATCCTTGATCTTTTTTTTATGATTGATTTAGCATGAACAAAAGGAGGTAAAGAAGCCAATGGAAAGAAGTTTTAATTAGAAAATGCCATGGCATACATATACGAAGACTAGAAAAGCAAGCTGGTATTATTGAAAAAATGTAAGATGAAGACGGAAGAAGAGAAACTTACGTTTCTTATGCTTTTTCCATAGAATTGAAATTCTGTACATGTCTATTTATACAGTAATTACAGTTAAGGTTAACTAAGACTTTAATATAAAATATAAAATAAACACTACTATTATTTTAGAATTTTCTTAGCAACCACGGCTGCACCATCCTTATCAACCACGGCTGCACCATCAAGAATTCTAGCATCTCCCCGAAAGATGGACGGTGGAAAAATCGTGTGAAGACCAAGATTACTGATCAAAAAAGAGAATTGTGGAAGGGGCGGAACCTTGGTAAGAATATCAGCAAGTTGCGAATGAGAAGGGACAGGTAACGGTTTCACAATGCCGATTTGAATTTTTTCACACACAAGATAACAATCGATTTTACTATGTTTGTTGTGTTCATGAAAAATGAGATTAGTTGTAAAATGAAGTACATTTTCATTATCACAAAATAACGGAATAGCCCGAGTTTGAGAAGCATCAAGATCCTTCAAAAGATATAATAACCACAAAAGGCGAGCATTTGAACAGCCGCCCAATCAAAGTCTGAAAAAGCATAAAGAGACAGGGAGGATTGTGAAAAATAATAATAATAATAAGCTAAGAGCATGAGTGCCTTTCAATTTGAGATTTTCTGTCTTGAGTTTCGGGAGAGAGAAATTTTTGTGAAAGAAAAAGTGAGATATTAGATGAAAAATTTGCATTGGGTTCCGTGTGGAACCCAATCCAAGTAGACCCTAAAGAATTTGATGACATGCTCGCAAGTGAAGAATACTTGGTTGGTCCAAAAATTGACTAAGACGTTAAACATCATAACTAATATCAGGCTTTATATTGATGAGATACACTACAAGAAAATATAATAGATTTTGCGACGAAAATTTACATCTGTTGCAATATTGCGACAAATTTGCCAAGGTTTAAATTAATTGACTACAATAATGACGAAAATCAACCATCTCAAATCCACAACTATTTTCGACGGATTGGCAACAGAAATGGAAAAAAAATAAATAATAAAATATTTTATAATTTTGTTGTAAAGCTATTGTAAAATTGCTACGAATTTGTAACAGAATTAGAAAGAAAATATATAAAAAATATTTTACAATTCTTGGTAACAAATTCGTTGCAATTTTGCTACGGATTAGTGATGGAATTGGAAAAAATAAATACAAATTTTTTATAATTACAATACAAATCCGTCTCAAAATTGCTATGGATTTACATTGAAATGAGAAAATAAAATAATTACAAAATCTTTTTAAAATTCTGTCGCAAAATAGCCATCAATTTGAGATGATTTATTTTTGGTGACAGAATTTTGTTTTCCTTTTGTTTTCCTACTTCTTTTTGTAGTTTCCGCATGTTAAATTTGTGAGGTATACATCATGGTGTTCATAAGTGTGCTATTTGATTAAACATAGACAGCATCCAGTGCATGTATAATATATATTGTCATATATTTTTAATGTATAATTAGTGAAAAATATAAAGAAACTAATGCACAATATACAATTCGTTTTGATATAACATATTTATTGACTATAATAATGCTTTTATACAAGACACATAGAAGTTATTACATATGCATATAATACTAATAGTTTTAACTATGATCGTGTCATAGTATGTAATAGTATTTAACATATTATGTTAATGTGTTGAATACATATATTAATTCAATGTGTATGATAATTAAATTATTATATTTAATAAATTCAAGTTATTAACAAATCTTACTTATTCAATGTTGAGGGAAGAAAAGAAAAATACCAAAAAGGAGCCGCCAATTTGATGGAATTTGAATTTTTAGCAGCAAAAAGGAGCCGCCAATTTGAAATTCAAATCAGTCGCTTCGTCGAAAATGCGTCGGCGATTTACAATGAATTTCTAATTGTTTTTAAAAATTTTTAAAAATAACAAATTATTGTCCACTACAAATCTATCACAAATTCTCGACAAATTTCTAATTATTTTTAAAAAAATTAAAAAATAATAAATAATATTTCGTCATAAATCCATCGCATCCGTCTCAAATAAGCGATGGATTTGCAACAAATTTCTTACCATTTTAAGAAACTGCAAGGTATATCTAGTTGACACAAATCGATGCTAGAAGAAGAGCGACTAACTTCAAGACCAAAAAAATATTTTAATTTCCCCAAGTCTTTAATTCAAAAAGATGAATGCATAAAGACTTCAAGGATTGAATAGCAGGAAAATCATTACCAGCAATTATCCGATCATCAATATATATCAATATGGCCACAATGGAAGAAGCAGATTTTCTGACAAAGAGGCTCAGATCACTATGAGAAGGAAGAAAACCTACCGAAATGAGAGCTGCAATTAATTTGGAATGACATTGGCGGCTAGCTTGGCACAGTCGATAAAGGGATTTATTCAACTTACAAACTATTCCAGGTGGACAAGAATAACCAGGTGGAGGTGTCATGATAACATCTTCCTCCAAATCACCGTGAAGAAAAGCATTATTTTCATCTAGTTGTTCCAAAAACCAATCATAAACAACAGCAACAGACAACAAGGTTTGGATAGTGCTCATTTTGGTAACGGGAGAAAAAATTTCCAAGAAATCAACTCCCTCTTGCTAGGCATAACCATTAACTACTAAAGAGCTTTATATCGCTCAATAGAACCATCTGATTTGTATTTGATACGGTAAACCCAGTGACATCTAATTGGCCTTTTTATCTACTAGAAGAGGGATTAAGCTTCATGTCTAATTGTCAAGAAGAACCCGAAGTTCCAATGCCATAGCATTAAGCCACTCTTCCTGCAAAACAACAACCTGATAGGAGCTAGGCTCCTTGTTAGCTAATACAGTTAAAGCAAAAGATTTATGCCTAGGAGAAAGCAAATCATGACTTAAAAATTTGAAAGGCAAATGCGGAGTCAAAGAAGGAAAAGAAAATGATGAATTATGTAGACGTGCACACGCATATTGTTAAACATATGAAGTAGCTTTCTTGACTCGAGTAGAACGTGTGAGACCAACTGAAGAAGAATCGGATGGCTCAATAGCCAAAGGAGTTGGATTAGAAGAATTTGGTTCATGGAGAGCATTATCAGAGACTTGGGGACACAATGAAGTGGTGTCTAAACTCGCGGATGAAATATGCAAAAAAATTGAAGTTTCACTAGGCAAAGTTATTGAAATGGTATTGGTGGGGTCAAAAGTTTGCAAAGAGGCATTTGATGCCTCTGAAGAAAAATGAGGCCCGTAATAAGTCTGATGTGAATGTAGTAAGGAAGGACTATCATTTTGATCAGCAACAGTAGGAGCATGATTGGACTTGAAAAAATGGTTACCACATGAAAAAATAGTTTCATGGAAGATTACATCTCGAGAAATAAAATTTTTTCATGTATTTAGGTCTAATAGAAAGATACCTTTGCTAGTTGAAGGATATCCTAAGAAGGCACACTTCCTACTACGAGGATCAAATTTGGATCTTCCTCGAGTGATGGTACATGCATAAGCTAAGTACCCAAAAACCCGAAATGATGAAAAAGGTGGTTGTTTCAAATGAGTAGTGCATAGGGCGTTTGATTTTTTAGGAGGGGAGTAGGTGTTATATTGATAAAAAAAATAGCATGCTGCATGCAATAGTGCCAATAAGAAAGGGGAAGATAGAACTGAAATTTAAGCGCCCGTGTCATATTCGAGATGTGTTGGTGCTTGCATTCTACCACCTCATTTTGTTGAATGATGCCCTTAGAACTATAAAAAGAGGGCATATGAAATTCAACCTATTATCTGAGTGAATAACTTTAATGAACTTTTGGAATTGTGTGTGGACAAGGGTGCAAAAAGATCGTAAAAGCAGGCAAGCTTCAGATTTCTATTTCATCAAAAACACCGAAGTATATTGGTGAAATCATCCACGATTGTAAGAAAATAAACATGACCATGCGCACTTTGAATTTTGCTTGGTCCCCAATTATCAACATGGATTAAATCAAAACATGCTATACTTGATTTCATGGGTAAGGGAAAAGGGGCACGTTTTTGTTTTGCCAATGGATAATCTGGGCAAAGGGAATGATCTGGAACGTTAATGGAAGAATCAATGTTGCTCAAAAAATTTATTCTAGAATTTGACAAATGTCCTAATCTATAGTGCCACAAGAGATTTCTATCAAGTGGTTGACACCTACTAGTAGAAACAGATGCTGCAACAGAACAGAACAGATTGAATCGAAAGCAAACAAAAAACAAGAAATACCATTTGAGGCTCTTGAAATTAATTGATTAAGTACTTATTGAATTAGGCGTGTTTGATAACAAATTTCGTTAATCACTTAATTAATAAATACATGCTTAATTGCAATTATGAATTTGAAGTGAAATCAAAATAACTTAACTCTGAAGTTAGAATATGTTGATTATTTATCCAATCATTGTATCTTTTTACATATTTTCTCATTACAATAAACCACAATACAAACAAATATTTCAAAATAAATTATTATAATTTTTAAAATTTAAAATAAAATTTATTAATACTTTAGCAAATTTTTGAATTTTTTTATTTGTCATAACTATTATTAATTAAAAATTTTACAATTATAAAGTTATCGAAACTTAAAATTTTATTAAAAGGCATTATTTAGTATTGATTTTTTGTCAAAAATAAAATTTTTAAAATTTGAATTTTACCAATGTAATATTTTTTAAAATGATGAGAGTCAAACAAAAAACTTTCTTTTCAATTTTTTGAGTAAAAAGAAAATTTTAAAGTTTTCAAATTTCAGAGTTCAATGACAAATAATCTTCATATATTAATTAATTTATTCTTCAAATTCATATTCAAATTTTAACATTCAAATCCAACTTTTAGACTTCAAATTTAGAATTCAAGACTAAAATACTTCAAACTTTAGTAGTTAGAATTCAGTTTTGTTAAGTGGCCCTTAATAAAAATAAATTTTCATTTTACTACAATAGCTGCAAAAATTACATTAGCACAAGGTGTAAAGGGATGCATTTGTCTTTTACTGTAATTCAATTAATAATAGCACAAAGGTGTAGAAAGGATCCCAAGTATTCGTTAACTAAAGTAAAGACTTGTTTGACAACACAATTAAGTACTTAAAATTAATCAATTAAATATTTATTGAATTAAACATGTTTCATGACAGATTCTAAAAGGTGCTTAATTTTTTAAGTGTATTTGATAACAAATTTTGTTAATTAATTATTGTATAAGACATGCTTAATTGCAGTTATAAATATTAAGTGAAATCAAAGTAACTTAAATTATGAATTTTGAATATATTGATTACTTATTCAATTATTATATCTTTATATTAAATTTTAGCATTCAATGATAAAAATTCATCACATATAAATTAATTCTTTCTTCAAATTCATATTTAGATTTTAGAATTCAGATTCGTTTTTTTATACTTTAGATTCAGAATTCAGAACTTAAATATATTAAACTTTAATTTTTAGAATTCAATTTTATCAAACGGATCCTAAATATAGATAAAAAAACTGATAGATAAAAATGAGACAGCTCAATATATTACAGTGATGAAAGGAAAATGACCAACAAAGCACTATTCATAATATACGTATATATATTATGTTTATATGCACACACTATAAATAGTACCCTCCCCACCAAGGTGTGGATGGGTACTTGAAAAGGATGGATAAACACTTTTGAAAAATGTGGTTACCTCGACAGCATAGATGATGTTTTTGAGTGGGCAATTCCAATTGTCTTTGCGTACTAAAGCACTGATATATTCAAACTTTGCTCACTGAAGAAACAATAAACCTCAACGCAGATATTTTTGAATAGCAAATCTTCTTTCTTCCATCCTCTCAATGATAGCTTTAGGTAATTGTTTGTAGAGAACAAAAGAAAAAGTTTCAGTATAATTAAGCTTCACTTTTTGGTACGTAAGACACAAACTAAATTTGAAGGCGCAAAAATTGACAACTCAAATCAACAAAATAAAATGTTAAAAATATACAAAATCCCTCAACCAAACATGATCACCTCCAACAACTGTTACTTCGGATTTTTGTCAAGATTAGATCTTTTTTCAAAAAAAATTGCACTAGAATAGTCTTGCTATAGTGTAGTGTTTAGCATTTCGCCGTAACACATTTTCATTTGGCATTATAGCACTATGATACCAAAAGAAAATGTATCATTTGTTCTATCATTAACCTATAACGTCATGTGATATGACCTTATAGCTTTTCAAGGTATAACGCCATATGATATTGTGTTATAACTTTTAAAAAGCCTATAACACCATATCAAATAAGATTATAGCCTTTTTTATAGGCTATAATGCCACCATTTCAGGCATCATAGCCAAAGCTTCTTCTAGTCAGCAACAATGGAGCAAGAGCAGCAACAAAGCAAGAAAATAACAGAGGCAAAGAACAACAAACTGTAGTGCATCGGCAGCAGATCTATAGGAAGACAGCGAATGAGGAGAGATTAGATTTTCTGTCTTTCTTTTAACTACTCGTGTGGCAGACAACCTGTACCTGTGGACAGTGACACATCTACAGACTTCCCTATCGTATGTATTGACAGTATGTCAGAAAAGGGATGGAACGGTGCACAATTTGTGTTGGCTATATACTCAAAAGAATCATACAAAAAGACCAATGAGTGCAATTTTAATCCAGTTGCTAACGAAAGTTTGTGGCAAGAGGCACCATTTCATATGACATTTTACCTTTCAAACATGAAGAATAATCGATGGCGACTAAGAACTACGAGGTATCATTCCGATATGGATTATCGTAAACTGGATTCTCCTTCAAGATGCAGCAACTGCCATATGTATGGTTAGTGGTGGCAAAACAAGCTCAAGCACACAGGTTAGCCCGTTTGGCTGGTGATTTATGCGGGCTTTGGCTTAGTTTTTCCAAATCATTTAAATGCGGGCTGAATTGGCCCACTCCATTTAGACCGTAGGATGGAGCGGGCTAAATCTTTTTTTAATTATTTTTTATTAGAAATATTAACAAAAATATAATGTATAACAATCTTGATACCAAATTTTCTTACATCACACATTCTAATCTTACCTACAATTAAAGTTAATTAATTCAATTTTATTTTAAATAATTTTCTTATATAAATGTATTCATATTATGTAAATTTATTTTAAAAACATTGGTGATTAGTCAAAGAATCTTTTTATGCCAACTATAGATTATATTCTTATATATGATAGAGAGAAAAACACATAGTATAAAATTTAATTTATTAAAAAAGGTCACTAGCCCACGAGCTGGCTCATTTTAGCCTGCGGGTCTAGTGTGGACATGTATGGGTTTGAAGTTTCCCAACCCATAAAAAGAAAACAGGTTATCCCACTCCGACCCGTTTAAAGAGTGGCATGTGATGGACTGACCCATTTGACAGTACTATGCATGGTCATAATAGAAAAAATTGTGGTCTTATCGACTTTACAGAGCCAAGTTCCTCTTAGTTCTGCTTTACATTAGATGTATTCTTATTTCACTTTAGTATTATGTAATGCTTTCGTGATGACTTGTCTAATGTAGAATAAATAAAATTTTAAATTTTATAAAATTTTAGTATTTATTTATGGCATTCTTAGTTTTGCCTTCCTTCATTTTTTAATATTTAAGTGTTTCTAATAAAAGGCATTGTTATGTATTTTGTTCTCATTTTTATTTCTGTAATGAAAAGAAGAAATTAAATCATTCTAAAATTTTTAAAAACTATAAATTTTGATTTTTGATGCTTAAAAATTCATGCATATACTTTAAACAAAATAATCAATTATAATAATTTCAAGTTGGATCTTTTGGCTCATAAGAATGATGGATGAAAAAAAAAATTATTTACACGCAAATGCCAAAATTGGTCAAGAAGGGGCGAAGTCCAATTGAAAAGATTGCAATTCTCTGTGTTTGCATCTATAACAAAAAATTAATTGGTGTTATAAATAATATGACTATGACGCCATATCAAGTAGTGTTATAGCCTCCTATGATGCTAAATTAATTAGGGGTATAGACAATATGACTATGACGTACATGATATGATATGATATAAACGATCTTGAATCTTGTATAGGGGAGAAAAAGGTAGTCATATTGGCCGATTTTTCTGGGCCAGACCCAATCCCATTGAAGCGGGCTTAAATGTCTGAATCCATTCTTGTCATTCTCAAAACTTAGTCCAACCATTTTGCCCAATGCATGAAATATTAAATGCCAATGAGTTTCTTTTATTTGTTGGCCCAATATTTTGGCTTATCCTGGATATCTGTTGGGCCAATTTTTATAAGGAATCTTTGGTCCTGAATATCCCAGATCCATTTCCAGCACGAGACAAGTCCTCTCTGGTCCTTTTCAATAAATTCAAAGATTACGCAGCAAAAAATAAATAAATAAAATAAATTCAAAGATCCCTAAACATGAAAATGTGGAGGATAAACTTGGAATAAAAGTATATATCCTTAATCTGTTATGAAATTAATATTATTATGGATGTCCATTTTAGAGTTATAGAGATATTTCAACTATCCAGAAGATAGATGGTAGAGTTCTATCATATCTTTGATTAGTGATAGGATTTGTCTTCTGATTACCCTATACCTCTTCTGATTGAGATGTACCCTGAACCCTATAAATAGGGCTCTAGGCTGAGGTGTTGAATTCACTCATTCATTAATCAATTTACTCCCAGAGAATCAATAAAGTTCTCTTGTTCTTTCTCTTTTTTTTTTCTCTTTATATTTTTTCTATTCTCTACATTATAATTTATTTATTAAGTTCCCCACATTAGTATTACGATTTTGCTGTGCCGACGACGACTGCGCATCAACAAATTCATAACACGTTATCAGCACGAGTCTCTGCCACTGGAGTTTAGAGATCAATCAAGATAAAAAGAGGTATTTTTCTACCTTTGAATTCTCATGGCAAACCTTGCCAAACTCGATTTTTTTTGCTCTTGATATTTCTGGAAAGAACTATTTATCATGGATACTAGATGCTCAAATTCATCTAGATGTAATGGGTCTAGGAGACACCATTGTAGAAAATAATGTGTCATCATCTCAAAATCGTGCAAAAGCCATGATCTTTCTCCGCCACCATCTCCATGAGAATTTAAAGGCGGAATATCTTACCATAAGAGATCCACTTGTTTTGTGAAAGGATCTGAAAGAAAGATTTGACCACCAGAAGATGGTCATTTTACCAAAAGCAGGGTATGATTGGATGCATTTACGGCTACAAGATTTTAAATCTGTAAGTTAATATAACTCCACAATATTTAGAATTACTTCTCAATTAAAATTATGTGGAGAAAATATCACTGACGTTGATATGTTAGAGAAAACGTTCTCTACTTTTCATGCCTCGAATATTGTCTTGCAGCAACAATATCGAGAGAAGGGCTTTAAGAAATATGCTGAATTAATTTCTTACCTTCTTGTTGCGGAGCAAAACAATGAGCTGTTAATGATCATGAAGCTCGAACAACAGGTTCTACTCCACTCCCTGAAGTGAATGCAGTTAGAACCCGAGGATATGGCCCTGGAAGAGGTCATGGTCATGGTCGAAACCGAGGACACGGACGCGACCGTGGTAGAAAGCATCCATATAATTATGGCGAACAAAATAGAGCATCAGGCGCGAAAAATAACAAAATCCACCAAAAGTGGGTCAAAAACAATGAGAAAAGAAAAGAGAAGGAAGTGGATCTAGAAGCTCGTGAAGATAAATGTTATCGGTGTGGTATGCAAGGCCATTGATTCCGTACCTATAGTATAGCAAAGCACCTTGTTGAGCTTTATCAAGCAGCAATTAAGAAGAAGGGTAAAAGTCTTGAAGCAAACTTTACTTCTCAAAATTCCATTCCCGATAATGGTGATAACAAGAATCTTAATGATGCCATTATCGATGTAACTCATCTAGATGTGGCTGATTGTTTTGAGCACCCAAAATGAAAAATTGACCATTTGATTGGTGATGCAAGTGTCCAAAAGAAATAAGAGTTCTATTCAATATTTTTCTAAATTTTTAGTTTAGTTCATGTTTAGTTATTATTATTTTTTTGTAATAATCCTTAGTGATCTACTACAAATTTCTTTTGTAATAGAACTTTATATTTTTATATGTTCAAATGGCTCTTATTCCTTATTATGACTCTCAAAATATCACTGAAGATATTTGTCTCATTGATAGTGGTACTACGCACACTATACTTAAAAGCAAAAGATATTTCTCTTATTTGAATATGGGAGAAACAAATATTTACACTATAAATGGTAGTGCGAAACTGATTGAAGGCTCCGGAAGAGCTAGTATTTTATTGCTTGGAGGCACAATAATTGCCATAAATAAGGCTTTGTTTTCCTCAAAATCTAGAATAAACTTATTGAGTTTTAAAGATATTCGCCGAAATAGATATCATGTTAAAACAATGGAGGAAAATAAATTTGAGTATCTTTGCATTACTCAAACTGTCTCCAGAAAGAAATCTATCTTAAAGAGATTTTCATCTCTTTCTTCCGATCTATATTACGCAAAATTAAATAGTGTTGAAGCGCATCATTTAGTAAACCAGAAGTTTACTAATCTTGCTACATTTAGCATTTGGCATGATCGTTTGGGTCACCCAGGATCAATTATGATGTAAAAAATAATTGAGAATATGCATGGACACCCATTAAAAGATCAAAGGGTATTGAATAAATTTCCATGTGCTGCTTATTCTCAAGGAAAATTGGTTATTAGACCATCCCAAGCAAAAGTGGGAGTTGAGTCTCCTACATTTTTAGAACGGATTCATGGTGATATATGTGGGTCTATTCACCCACCATGTGGGCAATTTAGATATTTTATGGTGTTAATTGATGCATCGACCCGATGGTTACATATTTGTTTATTATCTACTCGCAACCTAGCGTTTGCGAGGTTACTTGGCCAAATAATTCGTCTAAGGGCACAGTTCACAGATCACCCTATTAAAAGAATCCGTCTAGATAATGCTGCTGACTATTGTTCTCAAGCCTTTGATGCTTACTGCATGTCAATTGGCATTATTGTTGAACATCCCGTAGCACATGTTCACACTCAAAATGGTTTAGCAGAATCATTTATCAAAAGATTACAATTAATTGCTAGACCACTTTTAATGAAAACAAATCTTCCTGTATTAGCTTAGGGACATGCAATTTTGCATGCTGCAACACTTGTGCATATTAGGCCATCAAGTTATCATGAATTTTCTCCTTTACAATTAGCCTTTGGCTTTGAACCAAATATTTCTCATTTGAGAATTTTTGGATGTGCAGTGTATGTGCCTATAACACCTAATCAGCGAACTAAAATGGGTCCTCAAAGGAGATTGGGGATATATGTTGGATATGACTCTTCCTCTATAATAAGGTATCTTGAACCGATGACGGGAGATGTATTTACTGCAAGGTTCGCTGATTACCACTTTGATGAGTCTATGTTTCCCAAGTTATGGGAAGACAATAAACTAAAAGGAAAAGAGGTTGTTTGGACAACATCTTTGAATTATCAAGATCCGCGCACAAACGTGAGGGAACTTGAAGTTCAAAAGATAATTCATTTACAAAAGATAGCAAATCAATTTCCATATGCATTTGCCGACTCTACGAGAGTAACAAAATTGCATCTACCATCTATAGATGCTCCAATTCGAATTGAAGTCCCAAAAGAGCAAAATTCAACACCTATAGCTGTTGAATCAAAAGCACGCCTGAAGCGTGGTCGACCTATTGGTTAAAGAGATAGAAATCTTCGTAAGAAAAGAGGAACAAATGATCAAAGTGATCATATTGAAGAATCTAAGAAAAAATACCAATAGATAATTGATGAAAATGTTCAAGATTCTGAAAATAATACAGAAATTTTCATCAATTATACGACTTCCGGCAGAAGTTGGAATCGAATGAAAATGACTATAGATAACTCATTTGCTTACAATATAGCACTTGATATTTTGAAGGATAATGAGGATCTTGAACCAATATCAGTTGAAGAGTGTCGACATAGAAATGATTGGTCAAAATGGAAAGATGCGATTCAATCAGAATTGAACTCGCTTTCAAAACGTGAAGTTTTTGGACCTGTAGTCCGAACACCTGAAGGTGTAAAGCCCATTGGTTATAAATGGGTATTTGTACGAAAGAGAAATGAGAATAATGAAGTTGTGAGATATAAAGCACGACTTGTTGCACAAGGCTTTTCACAAAGACAAGGTATTGATTATGATGAGGCGTATTCACCTGTAGTGGATGCAATTACATTTCGATACCTTGTGAGTCTGGCAGTAAATGAAAAGGTTAATATCCGTCTGATGGATGTTGTGACTGCTTATTTATATGGAAATCTGGATAATGATATTTATATTAAAATTCTAAAAGGATTCAACATGCCTGCAGCATGTAAATCTGGTTGTCGTGGAAATTACTCTTTTAAGTTACAAAAGTCATTGTATGGCTTAAAGTAGTCTGGACGCATGTGGTATAACCGTCTTAGTGAAAGCTTATTAAAAGTAGGATACAAAAATGATCCAATATGTCCATGTGTCTTCATTAAGAAGTATATTTCAGGATTTTTGATACTTGCTATATATGTTGACGATATCAATCTTATTGAAACTCCAGAAGAGCTTCAAGATGCGGTGAATTATTTGAAACAAGAGTTTGAGATAAAAGATTTTGGAAGAACTAAGTTTTGCCTTGGTTTACAAATTGACTATCTGGAAGATGGATGTTTTATTCATCAATCAACATATACAACGAAAGTCGTAAAAAGATTTTACATGGATAAGGCACATCCATTGAATACTCCAATGGTCATTAGATCACTAGATGTGAATAAAGATTCTTTTCGACCTCGGGATGATAGTGACGAACTACTTGGTCCTGAAGTACCTTATCTTAGTGCAATTGGTGCACTGATGTATCTTGCTAATAATACAAGACCTGATATATCATTTTCAGTAAATTTATTAGTAAGGTTTAGTTCTTTTCCCACAAGACGACATTGGAATGGTGTTAAGCATGTCTTTAAATATCTCCAAGGTACTATAGATCTCGGATTATTTTATTCAAATAAAACCAACTTGAAGTTGATTGGTTATGCGGATGCTGAATATTTATCTGATCCACATAGAGCACGTTCTCAGACTGGTTATGTATTTACCCATAGTGGTACTGCTATTTCATGGCGTTTTGTAAAACAATCCATAGTAGCTACTTCATCTAACCATTCTGAAATTATAGCCCTTCATGAGGCTAGTCGAGAATGTGTATGGTTAAGATCCATGATCTATTATATTCAAGAGAATTCTGGATTATTCTCTAGAAATAGAATTCCAACTCCTCTATATGAGGATAATGCAGCTTGTATAGCTCAATTAAAAGGAGGATATATTAAAAGAGATAGGACAAAGCATATTTCACCAAAATTTTTCTTTACTCATGAGCTCTTGAAGAGTGGTGATATTGATGTGCAACAAATTCGATCATGTGACAATCTGACAGATTTATTCACTAATGCATTACCAATCGCAACATTTGAGAAATTGGTGAACAAAATTGGAATGCGGCGGTTGAGAAGCCTTAAAGGATTATCTCATCAGGGGGAGTAAATATGGCATAAAGAGTAGTGTACTCTTTTTCCTTCACTAGAGTTTTTTCTAGTGGGTTTTTTTATCTAGTAAGGTTTTAACGAGGCATACTCTTATGCAATGGACATCCAAAGGGGAGTGTTATGAAATTAATATTATTATGGATGTACATTATTAGAGTTATAGAGATATTCCAACTATCCAGAAGATAGATGGTAGAGTTCTATCATATCTTTGATTAGTAATAGGATTTGTCTTCTGATTACCCTATACCTCTTCTGATTGAGATGTACCATAAACCCTATAAATAGGTTTCTAGGCTGAGGTGTTGAATTCACTCATTCATTGATCAATTTACTCACAGAGAATCAATAAAGTTCTCTTGTTCTTTCTCTCTATTTTCTCTCTATATTTTTTCTATTCTCTACATTATAATTTCTTTATTAAGTTCTTCACATTAGTATTACGATTTTGCTGTACCGACGACGACTGCGCATCAACAAATTCATAACATAATCATTGTATTTGAAAAATTTATATGATTTATTGCACTTTTCTCTATAAAAAATTTATCCAAATCAAATAATATTGCACTCTTCTTTCTTAACATTAACTCTGAATCAAAGTTGACGTGTGGAGCACTGAATAATTTCATCAACTTGTAAATTGTCCGACGATGGTAACGAGTTTTTTTTTTATACCAATTTATTTTAGCAAAAATAAAATTAACTCTATCATGTAGAAATTTTCCCTGTCCGATCAATAAGTTTTAGGCTCAATAATCATTGAAAGCACTATAAAAAATTGAATTATTATTTTTCTTCCTCCAAGGAAAGGCTTTTGTGACACGTGAGGTGCCCAGCTTGAGCCACTTGGGGAATACCCCAAGGAATAATGAAATTGAAATCAGAACAAGAACCCTATTGTGTTGCAACCATGAATTTGAAATTAGGAAAACTACAAAACATAAACTGAAAAATCGTGAAATCGGAATCAGAACCGTCTTAGATTGGAGAGGGAGATTAAGTAGAAGTGTGATGAAAAAAAATGGCAAAAATCAAGTCTTTTTTAAACTTTTTAAAAAAATTTAAAAATAGAATTTTAGAACTGCTGGATTTTTATTTTTTTTACTATATGTAATTTTAAATTTGATTATATACAGATAAAAAAATAAATCTTTTTCTATTTCTCTTTAGCCAACATCTTCTCTTTCATTTTTTCTTTATAATTTCATTAAAATTAATGAGTATAACACTAAATTAAATTATAAAATACAATTAGATAATGAATCAAACCCTAAATTCTTGATTTTTAGATAAAAAACCTTTAAAACTTTTTAGAAAAATTTAAAGTTTTTGAATTTTAAGCTGAGTTCTGCCTTGGATAGCTCAAAATTCAAACAAATTATTTTTTAAAAAATAATTTTTTATCTCAAATTTTATGGAGTTCAATGTAATTCTTTGTTTAATAATATTATATAGTCTGAATTAAAGTAATTCTTATTATTTTTAGTAAATTAGAGAAAAAGAATGAGATAAAAAATATTAGGTAATGAAAAAAATTAAAAAAATTATTTTTTTAACTATATATAATTCAACAAAAAAATTATATATAATAAAACCCCTAAAAAATCCCATGCCAAAAGGCAAACATAACGTAAAGCTGCACTAAACATATTTACGTCTACATTTGCATTCTCTTTCTTTCTTTTCGCTCCGATCAAACTGTTATAGCGAATGAAAATAAAACGTTTAAATATTATTCTTTTACTAAATAGAAGTTTAATTATTAATGTATTCACGTGTACCCGCAGTGCTGCAAAACTGTTGAATTGGTGACATCAAGACAGAATCCCCCACGGACCACTTTTGACACACAGGATCCAATGAACTTCTGGAAGCCACAAAATATTTAATAAAAAAAACAAAGGTTGTACTATTACTACCACTATTATATCCAGAATAATAAAAAAAAGAACAAATTGAGAACGAACGTGACCCCATGCCCCTCGCACCCCAGCCTCCCTTTGCTTGTGTAGTGCTTAGAGAACCATTCAAATTCCACATCACTTTTCTCAATTGCCAAGTGCCAACCCAGACATGCACTTGCTTTTAAAAACACCAAACTTGGCTCATTTCACTACTAAGTAGCCAACCATGAACCATTAAATCAATCAATTCACAAGCTCTCATTGTTCTAGTGACATTCACTTTTTGAGATCCCTAAAATTTTTTTGCCCCACTAGTTTTATGGGGTGCATTCGAATGCGTTTCTGCAAATGGAATGGTCAAACCTATCTACTAAAATCTGTACAACTTCTTTAATAGATTTCTTCTTGGATTGTGATTGCAGTCTCTTTCCATCTCTTTCGTCAATCAAACATATTTAATTGAAAAAGATAGCTTCAAATGCAGTTGGCAAAAGTCTTCCTCCTGTCAGCGATTGCTGCAAACTTGTCTTCTTCTTCCCCCTTTGTTCAATTTGTAATTGCATTAGGGCCCTGGATTCCTGGTGCTGATTATATTTGTTCATGCGTTGGTCCCCATAGGCATAGACAGATTCTAAATTTTATCAAATATCTAGTAAGCAAATTAAAAGGGTAATGGCCAATGGGTTGGAAAGCATTATTGATCATTTCAGGCCGAAGACTTTGCTCCAAAGTGATCAGAGAATTTCTATCTTTGAAAGGAAAATCATCTTGCAACGTTTCCACTATTTTTTTGGCACAATTCTTTTGCCTTTTCGTCATTCGATTACAACCTTTCTTCATTTCTTGGAAGAAGAAAAGAGGGATTCTTTGAGCAAACAAGCTTCGTTGAATTGTGAAAATTAGGTTATATGTTTCAGCTCTTATCCATAAAACCAGCACAATTTTGTGAAAAAATCTTGGGATTTAGTGCCGAAATCATTCCAGGTTCAGTCAATCCAATATGCCTGCAAGATATGACAGTCATGTTTCAATCAAAAAGGGACATCAAATCAAAGAACAAGACAATCATCGTCAAGAACAACAGCAAAGAAAAATCAAAAGAATTTGTTTTTTTCTTTCAGCGGTATTAGTCAACAAAATTGCTTTTGATGTACAAAATTTGAAGCCTCATCTTCAATTCCCCATCTAATCCCAGGCATAGAAATAAAAAATTAGTAAAAACCTGATCAAATTCTACACAACCCACAATCAGAATGGCATGATATGGGTAGTCTTTGTATCATAACTTGATAAACAAGAATTCCTAGAATTAACCCGAAAAACCTTTAGCAAATCACTGCACATTTGCCTTACTGCCGGTGAAACATTGCTTTGCAACAGCAACAAAATCTTTGCCATCCCGTTACTCGTAGCCACAGCTTCTTGAGCTTTCTGATCTCTGAACAAACAGCACAAACTCCATAGAATTGTCACAGCGTGCTCTGTTGCCATTGCTGAAACCTTCAAGACTTTCTTCACAATTGCTCCAACACACTTTTCATCCCCACAAATCTCAACTCTTCCCTCTTTACATGTTGAAACCATTTCCAGCAGCTTCAACACCTTCTCCGCTGAAGAAACGGTCAGTTCTCCCTCACATAAAGCTTTTGCCAGAACACCAACTGCTCCACAGCGTACAAGTCTCATTCTGTTTCTCTTGAGCATAGACATTGACAACAAACAAGACAAACAATTCTCCATGGCTTCTTGATCCCACTCGGAACTTACCACCAATCTTAATAACTCTGCATATATATCCTCATTCTCACCTAACAAATGCTTATATTCAGCTCGCATATCAGCAAACACCTTCAGTACCATTGATACCAAAATTTTCGATTCCATTTTTCCTAGCCGGAGAACCGTGATCATTGACGCAACCAGTTTCTCCTCCACGACAATAATTTGATAGTCACCTCTGTAATTCTTTAAAGAGAAATGAAGAAGCTGAACCAATTTTTCCGTCACCGGAACATTCACAGAAACCGCATTAAATCTGGAAATTAATATCGACAACAGCTCCGAGTCAGCTTCGGCGAGGAAATTACAGTTCTCATCCGACTGTTTCGCAAAAAACATTAATTTATTTATACATTGAACAATGATGCTGATATGGGAAGGAGGATTTTCAAGGAGATAGCTTTTGAGCTGTTGAATAAGAGCTTTAACTTCGGTATGAGAAAGCGAGTTATTGCTGGCTGACGCAGCCGAAGAAGGCGGGGGAGGTTGCCGAGTCTTGGCCGTGTCAGACCAGATCTGAATGAGGCGTTGGAGAGTATGATTGGGCACCAAATCTTTCGTCTGAAGAACTTGCATGGTGGCCGGACACGTGTTGTTGCCGCTGTCCAACCACCTCTGAATGCTGGAGCGGTCATAGGTAACGCCGGTACACAAACTCACCGGGGACTTCATCACGTCCAGCGAAATCGGACACCTGAAGAAGCTCGGAACCGTTATGTACAAATCGTCTCTCCTCATTGTCCAACCCAATTTTCTACTCTTACCTCAAATTCAACGAATTTCAAAGAGAGAAAGAGAGCGTCTGTGTCACAGGCGGCGGCGGCGGGATGGTGGTGGTGGTTTTAGAGAGAGAAAGCTGGAGGTGGGGGAGTAGGGAGCATAGGTGGTTTAAGAAGAGGGAAAGAGTCAAAGGATGGGTGACGTAATAGGTGGTGGGTTTTTACTTTGTGCTTTATGTGACATTATTATTCTTTTTATTTTCTTTTCTGTTATTATTTCTTGATTTGGTCATTGGTCAATAAAAGTTTTTCTTTTTTTTTTTTTGTTGTCTTTTGTCCTTTTTAATATTGAAGCAAATAATTGAACGAGGGAAGTTTTTCCTTTTTCTTTTTTTTTTTTGGGTGTGTGGTTAGGTTCTCCACTGGGGGGTCTTTTTCTTCATGAACCTTTTTTTTTTACTTTTATTTTAAATATTTCTGAATATTTTTGAGAATTTTTTAAAAGTTGTGCTTTTATTTTATTTTTTGTAAAGTTTATTTGTTGGTTTTCTAGTCAACAAAGTAGTGAAATCGATATCATAAATTTTTCATCCAGTGATGCTACTTTTTCTTTTTTCTTTTTTTCAAATTATATAGTATTTAAATTTTGAGATCGACTTATTTAATTACATATTTAACTTAAGTTTGGCTTGTTTGGCTTAAGTTCGATTGTGAGCTCTATCTCAACATTTCAATCCAAACCAGTATAGTATTCGTATTTGCTAAAACTCGTAATCACTTAGTCTTTAAATTTTTTTTTTATTATTATAATCTTCGAAGATTTTATATATATTTTAAATAATGCAATTATTACTCTTCGATACTAAATATGACCAATAAGTATATAGAAATCTTAGGTTTAGTGTGTTTTCTTCTTGTAGAACTCAGGTAATTAAATTTTTTCTTTTAAAATAAAATTATATGAGTTGTGCACTACCGATCACATTAGAGATAAATTATATAAATAATTTATTTTATCTTTAAAAAGTTAGCACATCATACTATTTATTAATCAAAGTTAATAATGAGTAGTGCACATATAAATCCTTTTAGAATTAAAATAATTATAAATTTTTAAAATTAATCGATTACTAGTTCATAACTTGGAGATCAAAATAATTATTTTTTTAAAGAATAATTAGGTAAATGTACAATGAATAAAAAAACGGATAAAACAAGATCAGACAAGGTATGACACCAACACACAAAAGAAGTCAAAGGTCAACCTAGGTGGGCCCACAAGTTAGGAGCAGCGGCTATGAATTTTGGGTGACCATAAACAAAAGAGATACTCGGTTAGGATTGGATTCTTAGTTGAAAACTGGGTGCGTAAGATGGGGAAAGGGGAACGTGGGAAGTGGGCCCTTCTTTGCACCGTATACGCTGGTGGGCCCACGAATGGTTCGATTGGTCTGCCGATTACGTCACAAAATGCGGAAGGGAGGCTGAATTTATTTGCCTAGACCGGTAGACCACGACCCCGGATCTATAATTCAATTTAAAAGGTCAGCTTTTTTGTGTATAAAGTGCATACCCATGGTTTAAACGCATTCCGAGGGCCCTAATTTTCCCCCTTTTTTATGTTCTATCTTTTGTTTTTTGACCTTTTAAAGAAAAAAGAATTTTCCTTTTGCTATTTACCACATATTTGCGATCTCCTTCTTTGACTACTCATTGTTTTGGAGTTGAGGTTTTTATATCATTGCTAATGTGAAGAGTTACACAGTATTAGTAGAAGAATTTTTATATATTTTTATGCGCTAATCAATATATTTATTTATTTATTTTTATATATTTTATTTTATTCATTTAAAGTTATTAAGATGCGATATTATTTTTCGTTATTATATAATTAATAAGTATTCACTCCTCAATCAATATGTACATATTTATTTTAGTCATTAACAAAATTTATTTTCTTATCAAAGAAAAATTATAGATAATGTGAATAGAAAAGGATGTGAAGAATTATTTTTTATCTTATAGTTTCATTATGAGAATTTTGAATCAATTTAATAGAAGAACGTCTTATAAATAGGAACTTTCAAAAGAATTTTTTATTTTCTTTAATTTTATTTCTTTTTTTCGAAAAGAAAATCTAACTTTTTGGACATGTAGGATTGAAGATAATATTGTTTTTAAATAAACATTCTAAAAAAGGAAGAAAAAACAATTAGATCCTACGAAATTTGTAGCATTTGCTAGTAATATTGAAAGAGGGAATGCGATTTGAATCTAAAATTTTTCATCTTATAAAGAGTGTTTATATCACACTTAAACTACTGGCACTTATTATGTCGATACTTTAAAGTTATTTTTCAAAGAGGTTTTAGGATATTATTTCCATTTTGTTTATCCAACGTTTTGTTTTTTTCTTTTTCTTTTTAAGGATTTTGTTCCTATACCTAACTAGATATCTTTCCTCCACCAAAAACAAAAACAAAAAGGATATCTTCTCCCACTTTAAAGAAGTCTTTAATGTTTTAAATGTTCTTAATTTCCACCCTAAATCATTGTATTGGACCTTTTTAAACCTAAATATCTTCAAAATATCCCAACTTCCGCAATAATGGCACTAGCAAAATGTAACCAAAAAGCATTGTTGGCAACTATTTCAAATTTGAGAATAATTTAATTTATTTTTTATTAATATTAATATCAAGGAGAATTAGGGAATTATATTTATATGCGATGAAAACTTTAAGAAAAATATTTAAAATTTATAAAAATTTGCATATTTTGAGAAAGAAAAAGAGAAAATCTTATGTACTTTTTCTCTATATTTGTCTTGATATGCTCTTCCCTTTTCAACCTTTTATTTTAAAATCATTTCAATTAGAAAAATTATTTGTCTCATAGAGAACAGATACCTCATGATTCCATCATTAAACCAATAGTAAATTCAATTTTCTCCTTGCAAAAACATAATTTATTACTGCATTACTTGACCTCTTCACAACCCGAATTGTTGAATCCATGCACTCTTTTTCCTTTTCTTCGTCTAGTAAGGGAGGGAGGAAGAAAACGGGCATAAAATTATAAAGTAAAAATTTCGCACAAAAATTATAGAAATCAATAAGTTCTGATTTCCACATGAACGCATTTAATAACGAATAATTATTATACATCATTTTCTTTTTTCATCACTGGATTATTTCCTCACCAGGGGTAAACTTATAATTATTATTCATCATATTCAAAATCGAAAAGAAAAAAAAAAGGAAAAAGGGAAATTATTCAAACAAAAGCAATACACGTGCAGACGTGCTTCTTCTCTCGTGTGGATCATCTTTTGCTTGAATTTTGCAGATGATTACTCCTTTTTTTTTTTTTTTTTGCTGCTGCTGTTGTAGACCATCATAGACTATGATGTTTTACCCATAGTGATGTCCATTTCATCATCATTAATTTCCTTCCCTTTTCCATCATACTAATCATTCTATTGCCTCTTGCCCGTGTTTTTTCTTTTTATCTTCTTGATTACTTGTTTTCGGTCCAATCATATTCAAAAGAAGTGTATTAATGATCTTCTTTGTCACTCAACCATGATTTGTAATTGAGGATTTCTTTTTACAAATATTTTTTTAAAAAAAATATAAAAACAACATATTTTTTTAATGAATGAATTAATTTATTGTCAGAGCAGCGTTTTAAAAATTACTTTTTTATTTTAAATTTTATTTTTATTTTATAAATAATTTATTTTATTGTTTTCAATGCAACGTAATTAAAAAATATATAATTTAAATACGCCTTTACGAAGTGAATGGAGAATTAAATGAATAGAAATTTCTTTGGTGTCAAATGTGTACTTGTTTTTAAGTTCCTCTAATCCAAGTTTTAATTTTCCTCATTCCAAGTCAAGTGAGACATATGTGTACTTGCTCTAATTTTCTTTGGTGTCTGTTGGAAATGCTATACTATGTTTCTATCTTATAGAAATATGTTTTTTATTTTTGGTTATAATTTAGTTAGTAAGGTTTGGTTAGAGTTCTTTTGTTTTAGGTAACTTAGGGTTTCTTGATTGTACATATACGTCAGCCACTTTGGCTAAGACGCAACGGGAAAAACATACGAACATCTTTTCTCCCCATGATTGAATTCTTTCATGGTATCAGAGCCATAACAAAACAATGAGCGAGAAGGGTGGTAGCCAAACCAGCAAGAATGGTGGTGCTTACCTATTGATGTCGGGAGATGATCCAGGATTGTTGATCACTCATGTTCAACTGAGACAAGAAAATTATGACGAATGGGTCAGTGCAATGAGGACTGCGCTTAGGGCCAAGAAGAAACTTGGTTTTCTTGATGGCACAATTATTCAACCAGATGAAGGATCCTCTGAATTAGAAGATTGGTGGATAATGAATTCCATGGTGGTTTCATGGATATTCAATACTATCGAACCAAGTCTGCGCTCAACTATTACCTATATGGAGGTGGCTAAGGATTTATGGGATGACTTGAGGCAGCGCTTCTCTATAGGCAATGGACCACGGATTCAAGAGGTGAAAGCTACCATAGCGAACTGCAAGCAGCAGGGACATTCTGTAATGATTTACTATGGCAGAATAAAGAAGCTGTGGGATGAGTTATCAAATTATGAACGACTTCCGACATGCCAGTGCAGAGGGTGTAAATGTGGAATTATTGCTGCGTTGATCAAACGGCAGGAGGAAGAGCGCGTACATCAGTTTCTCATGGGCCTTGATGACTCTCTGTTTGGCACGGTTTGTTCTAATATTTTGAGTATGGACCCATTGCCTAATGTGAGTTAGGTTTATTCAATGGTGATCAGAGAGGAACGACATAAGGCCATAGCACGAGGAAAAGATGAACGAGGAATTGATGCACCTAGTTTTGCAGCTCGCACTACACGTGGGAATCCTAGTATGCTTGTGAACAAAAATCGTTTGACTTGCACGGTTTGTACTAAACAAGGTCATGAGGCAAAAGACTGCTTTCAACTTATCGAATACCCAGATTGGTGGGGTGATAGAGCAAGAGGTAGTGCTGGACGCGGAAGAGGTTTTTCCTCTAATAGAGGACGCAGTGATGGACTGGGCAAGATATCAAGTCAGTCTCGTTTTGATCAGCAAGGAATAGTCCGAGCTAATGCATCGCAGACCAATTCTACTACTGATTCGAGCATTGCTGCAGAGACGCCAAGCATACCGGGTTTTTCACAAGAACAAATTGCAGCTTTAATGAATCTGTTGAATAGTTCTAACAAATAACCTTCTTCTGATACTATGTCTGGTAAGAATGTTGACAATTATTGGCTTTTGGACACAGGAGCTTCGCATCATATGACTGGTCGTCGCGATCACTTACAAAATTTGAATGTTGTAGAGCCACGATCAGTTGGATTGCCTAATGGAGCCCAAGTATTGGCCTCTTATGAAGGCCAAGTGTCTCTTGGACCGAAACTCTCTCTTTCACATGTGTTATATGTTCCTGACCTGAGTTGCAATTTAATTTCAATCTCTAAACTTCTTGCTGAAATTGATTGTGTTGTTTACTTCACTGACAAGATGTGTGTGATATAGGACCGTTCCTCAAAGACTCTGATTGGAGCGGGTGAGCAACGGAATGGGGTTTATCTTTTTTGCACATTGCAGTTTGGTTCAGCTTGTCATGTTTCTCATAAAGAATCTTCTGCTCTTTTGCATACTCGTTTGGGACATCCATCAGATCAGTTATTTCGTTAGTTACCATTTGTTCAGATTTCCTCTTCATTAAGTGCGCAAGAGAAAGTGGAGTGTGAAGTGTGTCTGAGGGCTAAACAAACACAATCTGTTTTTCCTCTTAGTATGAATAAAGCATCTGCAATCTTTGATTTGATTCATTGTGATTTATGGGGTCCATATCGAACACAATCTACTTGTGGAACATTTTATTTTTTGACTATTGTTGATGATTATTCAAGGGCTGTTTGGATTTATTTGATTGCTGTGAAAAGTGAAGTTCAACAAATATTGCCTCGATTTTGTTCAATGGTTCGAACACAATTTAACAAACAAGTTAAGGCGATTCGAACAGATAATGAAACTGAATTTACTTGCTTGAGGACTTATTTTTCTGAAACTGGGATCCTTTATCAAACTTATATCGTAGGAACTCCTCAACAAAATGGAAGGGTCGAAAGAAAACATCGCCATATTTTGAATGTCGCCCGAGCATTGAGATTTCAAGCAAACCTTCCTGTTGATTTTTGGGGAGAGTGCATTCTTACCGCTGGATTTCTTATCAACCACACTCCATCTAAACTTCTCCATGGCAAAGCACCTTTTGAACTATTGCATGGGGTTCCACCGTCTTATTCTTCCATCTGAAATATTTGCTGCCTTTGTTTTGTTCATCAAAAGTCTAAAGGACAAGATAAATTTTCTACTCGCAGTCGGCGCTGTGTATTCATGGGTTATCCTTTTGGTAAGAAGGGATGGAAAGTCTATGACATCGAAACTAAGGAGTTCTTTGTTTCTCGTAATGTTGTTTTCTTCGAAGAGCGGTATCCTTTTGCTGTACCTCCTGCACCTGAAGTTGAGAATTTTGATTCTTTTGTGCCTTCCATTTCTTCCAACAGTCTCATTGACATTCGGTAGCTTGCTTCATCCCCAGTTCCACCAGTTTCTTCTACTCTTGATTCCGCTCCAGTAGACAGGGGGAGTGCACCGGTGACTGATCAAAGGGTAGGTGATCACTGTAATATCGGGTCATTTGAGAATATAGTTGACCTTTTTGAAGACTCTAATGCTGATGGTCATGAAACAACCGCTACTGATACTACAGCTGTTCCTCTTCGCCACAGCAATAGGGATCGGTGCCCTCCAGCTTATTTGCAAGATTTTGTTTGTCATACCACACGTTGCATTGAAAAAGAAAAACCTCATTCTGCTTCCCGTCTCAGCCTCGATTCTTCAGGTACGAGTCTTTACCCTATTGCCAATTATATTTCCTCTTCAAAGTTTTCTGACAAGCATCAAGTATTTTTAGCTTCAGTGGATGCAAATCCTGAACCCTCTAGTTTAAAAGAGGCCATGCGTGATCCGAATTGGCGAATGGCTATGAAGAATGAGATAAAGGCTTTAGAGAAGAATGATACATGGGTTTTGACCTCTCTACCTCTTGGCAAACGAGCTCTTGGATCCAAGTGGGTCTACAGAATCAAATATAATTCAGATGGTTCAATTGAACGTTACAAAGCGAGATTGGTGATATTGGGAAATAACCAAGTTGAAGGGATCGATTTCACTGAGACATTCGCTCCAGTTGCAAAAATGGTTACGGTACGCACACTTTTGACTATCGCAGCTGCAAAGCATTGGGAGGTGCATCAAATGGACGTTCATAATGCATTTCTCCATGGTGATCTTCAAAAAGAGATGTATATGAAACTTCCTCCTGGTTTTCAAACCTAGTTTTCAGGACAAGTCTGTCGTTTGAAAAAATCTTTATATGGATTACGACAAGCTCCTCACTGTTGGTTTTCCAAATTAGCAGCTGCTTTGAAGGAAAGCGGTTTTACTCAATCTCATGCTGATTATTCCTTGTTTACATATACTAAACATCATATTTTTTTTAGTCTTCTTGTCTACGTTGATGATATTATCATAACTGGAAATGATGCGACTGCTATTGGAAAATTCAAACAACATTTGGGCACTTATTTTCGCATGAAAGATCTTAGTTTGTTAAAATATTTTCTTGGCATTGAAGTTGCCCGAAGTTCACGAGGAATCTATCTTTGCCAACGGAAATACACCTTGGACATTATTTCTGAAACTGGATTAATGGGCGCCCGACTAGCAGCCACCCCTATTGAGTTGAATCATCATCTTGCAGAAGCCACATGTCCTTTCTTGGTTGATCCAGAGAAATATAGTCGGTTGATTGGTCGTTTAATTTATTTGACATTTACTCGGCCGGAACTCGCTTATAGTGTTCATATCCTTGCTCAATTTATGCAACAGCCGCGGCAAGCTCATTGGGAAGCTGCTCTTCTTGTTGTCAGATATTTGAAAGGAAGACCGGGTCAAGGTATTTTATTGACATCTGCTAATGATCTGCAACTTTATGCTTTTTGTGATTCAGATTGGGCAGGTTGTCCTCTTACTCGTCGTTCGTTAACTGGTTATTTCGTTACTTTGGGTTTTTCACCTATCTCTTGGAAGACAAAGAAACAACATACTGTTTCTCGATCTTCTGCTAAGGCCGAATATCGGTCTATGGCCATGACGTGCTGTGAGATTAAATGGTTGTTATATCTTCTTCAAGACCTTCAGATCACCCCTCATTTGCATCTACGTCTTCATTGTGATAATCAAGCGGCTCTCTATATTGCTACCAATCCCATGTTTCATGAGCGTACAAAACATATAGAAATTGATTGTCATTTTATTCGAGAAGAGTTGCAGACGGGTCACATTTCTCCTCACTTCATTCCTACTGCTTGCCAATTGGCTGACATCTTTACTAAGTCTCTTTCTGTCAACCGGTTTTGTATTCTTTTAGGCAAGTTGGGCATTTGCAACCTTCATGCTCCACATTGAGGGAGAGTGTTGGAAATGCTGTACTATGTTTCTATCTTGTAGAGATATGTTTTCCATTTTTGGTTATAACTTAGTTGGTAAGGTTTGGTTAGAGTTCTTTTGTTTTAGGTAACTTAGAGTTTCTTGATTGTACATATACGTCAGCCACTTTGGCTAAGACGCAAGGGGAAAAGCATACGAACATCTTTTCTCCCCATGATTGAATTCTTTCAGTGTCAAATGTGAATGGAGACTTAATGGACACACATCAAACATAATACTCACTTTATTTCTTTATTTTTTTATAGTAGTATACAATTAATTTAAAAATAAAAAATAAAAAATAACTAATTTAGTCATGAAATTTAAGTATCTGACATGTTATAGTCTTAATTTTTTCCTGCTATTATAATCTCCAAAATAATTTTTGCATAATCAATAAAATCTAACCACCAACTACTATTATAACCTTCCGTAAAAAATATACACACTCCAATCACCGTGACTTTTTTTCTAGGATAAAATGGTCAAGTTGTACAATTTTTTCTAATAATTACATATTTATAAAATACATGACTCCTAAAATTATAAACTTGTAAGTGTTTAGCATCATGCTTGCCGCGAAGAGAAAGAAAAAGAGGAGAAAAGAAGCCGATGCACTCAACCCATAAGCATGAAGACCCTCCGGGCTAGATTCAGGTCTGTCCATGAGGTCTTCAAAGAATCGGGTCCTCTACAATGACATTTGATTACTAAATTCTTGGACATTGTTTGCGTTGAGTGCATTGGCTTCTTTTCTCCTCTCTTTCTTTTTATGCTGAAGATTTAGATGTCTATAATTTTAAAATTTATATGCTTTGTAAATAGGTAATTTTTTGAGAAAATTCATAGAATTTAAATATTTTATTCTAAAAAAAGTCACATGAGTGAAGTATGTATATTTTTTACTGGAGACAGCTAACGGTTGAATTTGTTAATTGTGTAAATATTTTTTTAAAATTATAAAGATAAAAAAAATTAAAATTATAACATGTCAAATATTTAAATTTTGTGATTAAAGTGACATTTTTCAAAAAAAAAAAACATAGTGGTTTGGTACATGCTATTACATTGGACCTTGAATGATGAAGACATGTACTACGTGGTTATGAATCGATGTGCTTACGTGAAAGCACGCGGCACGTGCATATTAAGTAACCAAAATTTCAAAGACAAGGACCTAACACTTTTTGACTGTACCAAACGCATTTATTGTTTAGGAAACATAAACAAGAAATGTTAGAAAAGGGAATGAACCACCTAAACCTTCTCATTGGTTAAACCCGTTTGCTAATTTGTACACAAATACTTGAAATCGAGAAAATATTTATTAGGCTTAGTTTTCCGACTTTATTCCTAATTTTACTAGTACTTCATTAGAATTGGACTCTATTAGATTTAAATTTGAAGTTTGTTAATCTCGTATTTTAATTTAAAATTAGAGTAAATTTGAATAGTATTTAAAGTTAATATTTTCTATTAAATTTTATTAAAAAAAATTATTTGTGAAAAAATAGTAAATTTGAAATTAAAAATGTTGTGTTGGGTTTTGAAGTGAGAAACAAACCAAATTAGTTTTAAACAATAAGACGAATTTAAAGATTGTTATGTTTACATAAATAAAAAGATAGGACTAGAGATGTCAAACTAATAACTCTCAACCGGACTACCTAATGTTAAACTTACTTATTCGTCTTCCAAACATATCATATAAGTTGAACAATTAACATAAGCACGGACTCTATTAGGGATAGAAAGAGCCCTAACTTGTCAAATCATCACTATGGGCAATAAGGTTTGAATTATTGATGTTTAAGGCGGCCGTTAGAACTCTAACGACTTAGTTCATCAATCTAGTAATATTTAAGGATTAATTTTATATTTTGTTACTTTTACTTTCCTTATTGTAATTTTTTGTTTATTAATTAATTATCAATCAACCTACACTTGACAAAAGAAGAGTAAGTATCAACTTATATATGTACAAATACTAAATAATTAGGTTTACTAATTCGAAATTCTTATTTCAATCTTTTTCCTAGAAATACCTGAATTTCCAATCTTGTTTACCCTTACCATCAAAATTATAAACGTGAAACCTAAAAAATTGATGGTTGTCTTGACAAAGATAACTCTATTAGATTAAATATGTTAAGGGACAACATACATTAGGAATAAGAAATTTTTTGACATTTTAAAGAGATTAGTAGTCAAAGTGATTTTTGTTTCTTCCAAATTCAAATCTATCTTTCCCTTTCTAATATTCCTTTAGTTTTTTCTTCTTCCAAATGAAGCAAAGTCCAAATTAGTCGGTTTGTACCACACGGCATGGCAACTTAAAGTCTACAAAATCTTACAACTCCACGGCATTGAATTGAATTGCTTCTAGATGGTTTTGGTCACCGTGCACAGTTCATAGATCACATTTTAGTGGAAAATATTAAGTTCACATAGTCTTTAAACATGATATTAAAATATTTTTTAAATTGGAATATTAAAATTTTAAACTTAATAGTATCCTTTAAACCTGATTCAAAATTCTTTGACCATGGATAGACAAGTGAAATCTAGAAGATCCAACCTTAATGGCAAGCGAGCTTTTAGCAATAGGTTAGGGTGGGATTGGATAGATAGGTTTAGTTTTAAGATTTTTGTATTTTGCGAAAGTGAGTTTTTTCTTAAAATATATGTGTATTTCAAAATTAAAAATTTACATAAGCTTTTGAAATGAAACTCCATCCAAATATTGTTTTGCTGTTATAGAATTAAGGGTTTCAACTTGGTTATGGTGCTGAGAATATTTTTTTAATATGTGGTGAATAGATAGATACTCAATTGCTAAACTTTGGGAGCTTACACATGATGAATAATTATTCATCATGTTGTAAATAATTATTTACGACGTGATGAATAATTATTTATCATGTGTGAATTCCCGACCATTGGATAAATAAAGATGCCAATCCGTTAGTCTGACAACATATGGTTTGTTCTAATACATGTTGAAAAAATAGTTATTCAAATGCGATATAGAGCTATAAATAATTTCTAAATTTCGACAACCACCTCCGTCCTCCATCGAGAGAGGAGTAGTTAGAAAAAATGGAGCAAGGTGATAGGAAGAACCTCTTGTATTTCTCATGTGAAGATAGAATCTATATATGTTAACTAGAAACAATACAGAAAATTCAGGAGGTTGTATGGCTACTCCTACTTTAGGGTTTACAACATATGAAATAAAAATACCAAAAAGGTACATAATAACATATGGAAAATATACCCTAGGTGATCTCATAGTGTCACTTTTATCTACAATTTCAGCACCTCCCGGCAAGCTGGACTAGGGATAAATACTAGAAAAACCAAGACAGTTAACCAAGAAAGCAAATTGAGAACAATGCAAAGCTTTGGTCAAGATGTCAGTAGCCTGAGAATGAGAAGGAACAGGCAGTGGTTTCATAAGGCCGACTTGAGCTTTTTCGCAAACAAAAATGACAATCAATTTCAAGATGTTTTGTACGTTCATGAAATACAAGATTGGTTGCAATATTAAGAGCACTAGCATTATTACAAAAAAAAAAATAGATAGCTTCTTGTTGAGGAGAATCAAAATCTTTTAAAAGATATGATAATCAAAGAATTTTACAAGTAGCGGAAGCCATAGCACAATATTCAGCTTCAGAAAAACTTTTGGACACAGTAGATTGTTTCTTGGACTTCCAGGAAATCAAGGAAGATCCCAAAAACATGCAATATCTAGTAACAAACCTCCGTGTATCAGGACAACCAGCCTAATCAGAATAAGAATAAGCTGATAGAGATAAAGATGTTTGAGCAGAAAAATGAAGACCAAGAATAGGTGCACCCTTTAAATAGCAAAGAATGAGATGACAAGCTTGTAAATGTAAGACAGTTGGCTTGTCCAAAAATTGGCTTAATCACTGGACAACAAAACTGATATCTAGTCTGGTGTTAGTGAGAAATAACAACTTGCGAATTAATATACGAAAACTAGTGACATCAGTTAACAACTTTGAATCACCAGCCAATGGAGAATAAGCACCGTCCATTGGAGTAGGTACGGGTTTGCTTCCAAGAAAACGAGCTTCCTCAAGTTATTGAAGGGTGTACTTGCAGTAACAGAGATTAACTCATCTAGACGAATGACTTACTTCCAAGCCAAGGAAGTATTTCAACTTACCAAGATCCTTAATGTGGAAGGAATGATGAAGAAATGACTTGAATGATTGAATAGCACACGTATCATTACCTGCTACTGTAGGATCATCAATATAGACCAAAACAGCATGAATGAAGAAGGGGATTTCCGAAGATATAAGCTCAGGTCACTGTGACTAGAAGAAAACCCCTGAGAAAGAAGAGCTTGAGTGAGCTTATGATGCCATTGGTGACTAGCTTGCTTTAAACCATAATGTGACTTGTTCAATCGACAGATAAAACTCGAAGGACAAGAATATCCTAACAGAGGTTACATGAAAACCTCTTCATCAAGATCACCATGGAGAAAAGCATTGTTGACATCTAGTTGCTCTAAATATAATCTACGGACAGCAGCAATAGCAATAAATGTTCATATTGTGGTAATTTTTACAATTGGTGAAAATGTTTCTAAATAATCAAGACCTTCTTGTTGAGTATATCATTTAGCAACAAGCCATGCTTTATAATGTTCAACAGACCATCAGCCTTATATTTAATCCCAAAAATCCATTTACTACTAATGGGTTTCTTGCCTGTAGGCAGAGAAACCAAATGCCAAGTATTATTATCAGCAAGAGCCTTAAGTTCCTACTACATAGCATCTCTCCATTCTGCCTACAAAACAGCATCATGATAGGGACTATGTTTCTCATTAGTCAATACATTTAATGCAAAGGATTTATGTTTGGGTGACAAGAGGTCATAACTTATAAATTTAGATAAAGAATGAGGTGTAGAAACAGAAGGAGAAAGAGTAGAATCTTGAAACATAATACAAGCATATTTTTGAAGATATGAAGGTTATTTTCTAATTCTTGTGGGACACCTAGGGATGGTTTGAGAGGAGGATCCTTGAACTAAAGTGGAAAGAGGATGGCGGAGGGAGATAGAGAAGAACAATATTCAACATGACTATCATGATTAGAAAAAGGCATTCTAGAATCATTTGGTGATAGTATGGTGGATAGAGACAGAAATATAGGAAATAATTCTGCTTCAGAACCTGGAATTGGTAAAGGAATAGAATCATCAAGAGAATTTGAAGTGGAATGGTCATTTGTAGCAATAGAAGATAAATTAAAAAATGAGAATACATTTTCATGGCAAAGAACATTTTAGGAAGTGAATATATGTCGAGTTTGAATATCAAGAAGTAGATAGCCTTAAGTGCCAGATGGATATCCTATAAAGACACATTTTTTGCTTCGAGAATGAAACTTAGAACATCCTTGGGTATTGGTAGAATTTTACGCCGGACAACCAAATACTATGAGGGATTTAAAAGGAAGAATCTTGGGATATAGAATTTGAGAGGGAGTTTTATTTTGTAACAAGGAAATAGGAATAATGTTAGTAAGAATGACAACATGCTGAATGCAGTAGTCCCAATGTGCTAAAGGGAGAGATGATTGAAATTTTAGGTTGCGAGCAACATTTAAAATGTGTTGATGTTTGCGCTCAACCACCCTATATTGTTGAGGCATTTCAACACAACTTCATTGATGAATAATGCCCTTTGAATTATAAAATTTGGGCATGATAAACTCTATACCATTATCAGAACGAATAATTTTGATGGTCTTGTGAAATTGGGTTTGGACAAATGTGCAAAAAGATTGTAAAAATTCACGCGTTTGGGACTTTTGCTCCATTAAGAAAATCCAAGTGTATCAAGAGAAATCGTCCACAATAGCAAGAAAATAACTATAACCATGGACGCTTTGAATTTTACTTGGCCCCAAATATCAACATGTATTTGTAAGCCCTAAGGGCAAATCTTATAGTTTTGATTAATGAAAAACATTGATATAGGATAACTTGAGTAATTGTTGTGTGATAGGATTCATGGATTAAAGAAGTAAAGTGATCTCATTGCCTTGAAGCTAATATGAAAGAACATCTCAAATTTAATTAAGTAGTTGAAAAGTATGGATCTTGTCCTGGGAGATTGAAAGCTTTGAATTCATTATTATAGGTTTTCCTTTGCTTAATAGATATCTTCTTGTAAACCCTACACTTCTTGTCCTTAGAATCTAAAGAAATCATAAAAGAGCACAAAACTTGGTTTTTAAATCTTAAAAGGTTTTGATTATTCTTGATTCACCAAGTATTTAACAGCGTCTTGTGGTTCACAAACTTTTTAATAACCTATCTGTTAGTCTAAAATGATTTCAAACTTGTTGTAGTTGGTTTCCAAATATTTTGACAAAGTTTGAATAGTTTGGACTCCAAGTCAAACGTCCGAAACTGAACTGGAATCTCGTTGCTGTATTTTTAGAGAAATTTGGACACTCATGTCCAAGTTCGATAGATCGAATTTATACTACAGCCTGGTAAACAGGGACGTTTGGATGATCATTCGGATACCGTAGTCCATGTTCAGTCAACCGAACTTTATTGTTACTAGTAGTTATTTGAATGTTAAAACTGAATGTCAAACCTTATAAAAGTTATAAATTTCAGCTTTTTGAATAGTTTTGAGCAGTTTAAGAATCTTTATATTTCCAAATCATCTGAATATCAAAAAGTTCTCTTTTGTCTTGTGCTTCAAAGTAACTTTTCAAGATTCCATAGACAAAAAGCCGAAGTGGTGCTAGCTTTGTCTCCATCTACCAAGTTGTTGGTAATATATTATTCTCTTACTTCATCTACTTACTTTATTGAAGGTTTTTTTATGGATATAAAACCTTTTTGAGAGGGTGAACATTAATTGTTGTATTGAAAAAAGGTTGTGCAATAAAACTCTTGTTAGGTGAGCCTCTCTTGTATCTTGCTTAACTATTTCTACAGTTAAATTATTTAAAATCCTTGAGAATTTAAGGTAATGGATGTAAATCTTGAGGAGATCGGACCACTATAAATTACTTATGTGTGTTTTACTCTTCTTCCCTTACTTGGTCATTCATTGTGTTGATTTAAAAATCTCCTTGTGAACTTGAATTCCAATCTCTTCCAAAATAAATTTGGAAAAAGGAAAAAGTTTTCAAAAATTAACCAAAGAACTAATTCAACCCCCCTCCCCCCTCTCTTAGGTATTTCAGTATTAAATCAAAACAAGAAAAAGTAGAGTGTTCATGCAAAGCAAAATGAGCATGCTTTTGTTTTGCCAAAGGACATATTGAACAAAGTGGAGAATCAATGATATTGATTGAAGAGTCTATATCATTCAAAAGCTTTAGTCTAGAACTAGAAATATGGCCTAGTATGTAGTGCCATAGAAGATCTTTATGAAAATGCTCAAGAGTATTATGGGAAATAGAGGCTGCAAGTAAAACTGATAGCAAGGAAGGTGAGGAAATATTGATTGATTGAAGAAAGTAAAGTCCATGCTTTTCCTTAGCCAATACAATCATCGTCCATTTCGCTAAATCCTAAAAAAAACATAGACTAGATTGGAATATTGCACAAATATTAGATTGCTTGAACAATTGGCTCAAGAATAGTAAATTAAAAAGAAAGGATGGAATATAGAAGACATCATGTAAGATGAAGGACGATGTTATCCGCATAGTTCCTTTCTTTGTAACTAGAAACAATAAACCATTAGGAAGACGAATGATATGATTAGAAGTGGAATAAAAGGTAGAAAAATCTAATAAGGAACATGCTATATGATTTGAATCACCTGAATCCACAATCCAAGATATTAAAGGTGTGTCTAAAGCTATACATGTGCTCTTACCAAATTGTCCAACAGAATTTGCAGTGAAGGCTAAGGCATGATGATTAGTAGCAAAAGCCGAAGGAGGATCAGTCACAAAGGCAGCAACATAAGGATTAAAACCTTGTAACAGATTCATCAATTGTTTATATTGCTCATGAGTAATGGGAGGATGAGGATTTGAAACACCATGATTTCTGTCTACCGAAACTTGGTTGATGCTTCCAAATGATGAATCCTTTCCTTTAAAAGGAGGATACCCATGTTTCTTATAACACTTCTCATGGGTATGACTAGTTTTCTCACAGAAAGTACAAACAATAGTTCGTTTTTGAAAAAAATTCCTAGACTTTTGTATTTGAACAACATTGGTATGTACTAAATTTGTCTACAAAATAGGAAAAGTGCCAATACTGTTCATAGGTGAACCCAACAAAGATGGTTCCCCAGAAATCACTGAAGAGGGTGATTGTAGTTGCCTTTCGTTTTGAAAAATCATACTGAAAATTTCTTTAATTGAGGGAAAGGTATTCGTTAGAAAAATTTGAGATCTAACATGAGAGAAATTATCATTCAATCCTATCAAAAATCTAATAGAATGATCCAACTCTATATAGCCACGAATAATTAGATATCCACCACAAGAACATTGTACATCACATGTACAGTGAGGAATAGGACACAAAATACTGATTTCATCCCAAAGAATCTTTAGATTAGTATAATAGTATGTGACAACGAGAGTACTTTGTTTCATGGAATGAAACTCTTGCAATAGATTTGAGAGTCGCACTTGATCTCCTTTTGCATATTGACTCCGTAGATCTTCCCAAATCTCTAAGGATGATTCCATAAACATAATACTTTGAGAAATTGGTTTCTCCACTAAGTTTATAATTCAAGACAAGATGATACTATTACACTATTTCCATCTGCTAAGAAGTGGATCATTTGTTCCTGGACGAGAAAGACTGCTATCAATAAAACCCAGTTTCTTCTTGGATTCTAACGTCATTCGCATGGCTTTAGACCAAGAATGGTAATTATTTGATGCTAGCGGCATAGTGACAAGAGACATTGAAGGATTCTCATATGAGACACAAAACAGAGATTAGAAGAAGTATTATCCTCTGTCGCCATTGTACGATGAAAAAGAACAGCAAGGTAATAACAAGAAAATTAATAGAACACACCCTAGAAAGAATTTACTCTAGACCAAAAAACTTCTATGATACCAAGTCCAAAAAAAAAAAAAAAAGGAGCACGGTGATCAAAAGAACCTCTTGTATTTCTCATGTGAAGGTATAATTTATATATGTTACAATATATAACCAAAAAGAATAGAGAAAATTCAAGAGGTTGCACAGCTACTCATACTTTAGGATTTACAACGTATGAAGTACAAATATCAAAAAGCTACAAATACACATAAGGAATATATATTCTAGGGTGATCTCGTAGTGTCACTTTTATCTACAATTTCAACAAGAGTAAAAAGAGGGTTGAAGGCAGTGGTGTGTGTTTTTAGAATTTTCTTGCCTTTGTGCCTTTTGGCTTTTGTTATTTTATTTATCGTCTTCCATCTTTATCCTGACACTAAAATAGGTGTGAGAAACCCTTGAAAAATTTGCACTCACTTAGCTAAATTTGTTGTATCAAACTCTAGATTGTCGCTCCTCATTCTGCTAAGGCGTTACCTCTTTCTCTCTGAACCAATATAACAAAATAATACATGTAATCAAATCAACGCTTAATAATTTGATCTTTTCCAAACTCGAAGAAACGAGACATCCAAGGTCGAATAACTTATTATGTAAATTAGAAGTCAGTTTCATGCAAAAAAAAAGTTAATTATCTAACCGTAAAAGTATGTTTAATTACAATTAGAGTTGTACTGATGATCCAACATTGGTTTTATTTATACACAAATTTCTAATATATATGCATAATATTCTCTAGTATAACTCTTTATACTACCCTCTTTATTTTAAAATATTAGGTTACTATTTTCTTCCTTCTTAAAATATTTGACCTTTTAATTTTAAGAATTATTTTTTAAATTATCATCACTATAAATATAATTATTGTATTTTCTATTATATTAGTAAAATTAGTTAAAGATATAACAGAAATAATATTAATTATTTTCTTCTTTCATAATCTATATAAAAAATATCAAAATGCCTTATATCTTGAAAAGAAGAAAGCATCATGCAATATTTATTAATTTCATAAAAATTATTTTGGCATGTGAAATTAATTTCCACTATGGTATCAAAACGGTTATATTATGTGTGAGAATTAAGTACTACACTGCGCGCGATGGAAGCCACCTCTTGGTTTGGTCTTGAATAAGATCGATAGGGAGCCTAGCGGGCACGCTAGAGCCTTAAAGGGGGTAAATGTGATGCCCTAAGATCCCACATGAAAAATATAGAAAAATTATGATCTGTATATGAGTATGAATCTAAATATTTATAGTCAATTTGAGATATTCATTTTAGCATAGTAAAAACAGTTGCCAAGTAGTTAAACGTGGATGCTATCAGGCCAATGAAAGTTGCACTCAGGCCCGCAACCACTGGGCGTGACACTTATCATGTAAATTAGAAGTAAGTTTTGTACCCAGAAAAAACAAAAAGAAGTCAATTATCTAACCGTAAAAATATATTTATTTATAATTAGAGTTATATTAATGATCCAGCATTAGTTTTATTTATACACAATGTTTTAATATTCTCTGGTATAATCTTTATTCTACAATCTTCATTTCAAGATACAAGGGATTTTGGCCATTTTCTTCCTTCTTAAAATATTTGACTTTCAATAAATTTTAAGAATTATTTTTTAAATTATCACCACCATAAATATAATTATCATATTCTCTATCATATTAGTAGAATTAGTTAAAAATATGACAAAAATAATATTAATTTTTTCACTTTCGTAATCTATATAAAAAATGTCAAAATGTCTTATATCTTGAAAAAGAGAAAGTATCAAGTAATATTTATTAGTTTTGTTAAAAATATTTGGGCATGTGAAATTAATTGTGGATCTTCTAGTATATTCTATAGTACACTTTTTAATACACTACTAACTAGCCAAAAAACTCGTGCAATGCACGGTGATATATATATTTTTTAAAATATATTTTTTATAGTAATGTGTCTAACAAAATTAAAAATTAATTCTAAAGAAGCTTCAAACTTTTTAAATTAATAAATTAAATCATCAAATTACTAAATTATTACAACCAATCTAATAATTAATTAAAATTTGATATTCAACATAAAAAATTTAATAAATGCTATTGGCAATTTTGTCAATCGAGAAAAATAAAAAAAATACCATGATAAGTAATACATAATAGAGAGATATAAATGTATTATTCAAAGATAATTTTATGAATGAATATGTTATATTGTGATTCTCTTTTACAGATGAGAACATTCTTTAAATTGACACGTAAAACAAATGTTATCTGTGGTGAATTTATGTAACTTTGATATCATGTAATGCTCGAACCATGAATATAAACGTACGATCTTTGCATGAATTAATTTGCTTATGAAATTTTTCTAATTCATTCTCCTGATACACAAACATTATAGTTTAGAGTTGAATCTATAAAATTAAAAATATGTTAAGTAATAACATAACTTGTTGATGTACTAAAAAACTTGTTAGAAGTATGAATATACCAATACCTATCTTTGCATTTCATTTAGGTGATCAGTTGAACATCTTAGTACAAATTTTGCATGTCTATCTTTGAGAGTAATATTCATTTATGCACTATAATCTTTTATGATCATATACTCTAAATACTATTTAATCTCATCAACAATTCGATATCATTGTTGGCCATTGTTTAATGTATTGCTTTATTCGATATCGGTTCCCTCATAAAAGTACATTTCCTTCAGATTTACGACTTTGCATTCTAAATGCATAGAATTCTCTCATGAATATAAATCTTCAACACTATATTTTAGTAATTTGAGAAAAATTTATCACAATGCACCACCCACCTATACCATACGAAAAAAATAATGGATATTGAAGTGGCATATAAGACAAATGTATCTCATTGATACGTTTCAAGTTTCCATCTCTTGCAAATACCACTATATCTCAGTGATGACTCTTAAATATTTTGACACCAATCCAATGTCAATGTTGATTTGTTCAAATTTTTTAATACCAGTAGCATGGTCACCTTTTTTTTTTTTTTTTTGAAGGAATATGATCTCCCTTCTCTGTAGTCTTGCTAGCTTAGAATTAAATTTTTCCTTAGTATGATCCAACATATTCAAACTTATATTATAAAAAAAAATTTAAAAAATGAATCATGTCCAATAAAGTAAAGAATTATTACAAAAAATGTAAAAAATTAATTAACCATTCATAAAGGTCGTAATAATGCATATGCTTGACCATAATTATACTTTTATAACTGCTTTAGAATACATTAGAAACAAGTAATAATGTGATAATTTTAATAGGTAAATAGGGAGAAAAAGATTGAAGAATAAAAAATAAAAAAAATTACAGAAAAGAATTGAAAGAATTATTATCTTTTTTCAAAATTGCAATAATTGAAGTTTCTGGAACAATTGCAAGTGGAGAAAATTAAAAAAAATTAAAAACATGATAGAATAAAAGAAACATCATAGAAAAATAATTAAAGAACAAAAAATAAAAATTACAAAAAATTGAAGAAATTATTACATTTTACCAGAATTACAACAATTGCAAATGACGACAATTAAAGAACAAAAAAATAAAAAATAATTATAGATGGAATTGATGGAATTATTAACTTTTACCATAATTGTAACAATTACAAATGGAAATAATTTAAAAAATTTAAAATATTATAGAACAAAAAAATTACAGAAAAATAATTAAAGAACAAAAAAAATACAGAAAAGAATTTTATTTTTCCCCTCATTTTCTATGAGTAGGCAATAGAAATATCCAACTTATAATGTCTCTTGGGCTATTAACGGTATATTTTTTCTTTAGTTTTTAGTTTCAACCCAATTAAAATGTTGAGTAGTGTAATTTTTTTTCATGCTGATGGTTTTTGTTGTAGACACTAATTAAAGGGTTTGCAATGATTAATCACATGAGAAAGATATGGTATGTTAATGTGTCTTTCTTCATTAGATTAATTGTGTCTGTGTGTTATATCTAGTGACACACAAACAGAAACATTGTAAAAAATAATTAAAGAATAAAAAATTAAAAAATTACAGAAAATAATTGAATGAATTATTACCTTTTACCATAATTGTAACAATTGCAAGTGGTAGCAATTAAAAAATAAAAAATTTAAAACATTATAAAACAAAAAAAATTACATAAAATAATTGAAGGAATTATTACCTTTTGTTGAAATTATAACAATTGCAAGTGGCGGTAATTAAAGAACAAAAAATTAAAAATATTAGAAAAAATAATTAAAGAACAAAAAATTAAAAAATACAAAAATATATGAAGAAATTATTACTTTTTACCAAAATTGCAACAACTGTAAGATTCGGGAATGATTGTAAATGGTGGCAATTAAAAAAATAAAAAATTAAAATATATTACATAAAATAATTGAAAGAGTTTAGGTGACAATTGTAGGTTTGTGAAACAAAAGAATTGAATGATAGATTTTCACAAAAAATTGAGCATGATAGATTTCAGTGTTAAATAATAAATAGAATTTATGAAAATAATTAAGAAGGAATTGTATTGAATCAGGAGATTTATTAGATAGTAATAATTTATTGAGTTTTATTAAGTATGGACTTCTACTTTATAATAAATATGATTTATGAAGATAACTTTCAAATTGAAAGTTGATATGTAGTATCTACCAATGAAATATTTTTGAAAGGATTTAAAAAATTAAAAAATCTATAAAATAAGGATGAGAGATTTGGAGCCATAACAAAGAAAGGGTAACATTTCTATAATATATATATATATTATAATATTTAATGTTTATAGTTTATCTTTTAAAATTTAGTATTTATCTTATTTAGTTTAGAATATATGAATAAAATTTTTTATATTTAGGAGAGTTATGGAGAGTATAATATAAAAGTTTTGCAGAAGAGTATAGCATTAAATACTAATTATAGTATTTAGTATTTAATGTTTAGGATTTATCTTTTAAAATTTAGTGTTTATCTTATTTGGTTCGGAATATATGAATAAAAATTCCTATATTTAGGGGAGTTAAGGAGAGCATAACATAAAAGTCTCACGGAAGATCCCAAGATTCCCAACCAGTGAAATTGAAAAAAAAAAAAAAAAGACGCCGTTACACCGAGAAAAAAAAATTGAATGAATAAAGGAATTATTGGGCCGTGATTGGTACACGGGCTTATATTTGGGTCTCAAAATTGTGAATAATCCACAAGTTGAAATGTTGGTCTTCCCTGCGTAGCTGTCGGTTCGGTCCAAAATGTTTGGCCCAACTATGCTTTGGGCTGCATGAAGCCACCCAATGAACTGCATAAGGCGCAGGAAGAAAGTTCTTTCACAATGTAGGTTATTTTAAACTTATATATATTAATAACCTATCTAAAACAATAATTTTTTCCAGTCCCAACTTAGATCAGTTAAAAATTTGTAATTTTTATGAAGACCCTTAGAAAAATCTATAGTCCCATCAATATCATAAATCAATAATTCTTTAAAATTACAAATAGAACAAGGACAATTTAGTAAAGTACGAATGTATTGCCATTTTTTTCCTGCAAATTATTGTTTCTCTCTTATCATCTTTTTCCTGCAAATTTTGGACGGAACTTGTACCCCCCCAATTAAAAAAAAGAAAAAGAAAAGAATAGGGGGTGCAATTAGAGATAATGGGCATTACAATTAGAAATAAAACATATAAAACTAAAAGTATATATGGATAGGGTTTCATCCGAACAGAAACGTAATTTGACATCACTTCTCTTCTTACAAAATATTTATTTTTATATAATCTAAAATAAAAAATAAAAAATTCAAATTTAATCCATATAAACCCTAAGACTACTAATGATTCTAAATATAACAACTTTTTAAAATCGGGTTGAGTTCCAGTTTAGCTTAGTGGGGAATAATGGACTTGATTGACACCTCTCATCGTAGACTAGTTGTTTTCTGGTCCTTTTTTTTTTAAAAAATAAAAAATTGTAGACTCATGCCTCAAAACATAGATTTCGTAAGTATTGTATAACCTTTAAAGCAAAACAGTAGAACTTTAGCCTAAATGCATACCCAGAAACTAGATGGGACTATTGTCCTTAATTTTACTGCTTCTTCTTCAACATCTCTCGTCTGTGTCCAACTTGTTCTAATTTCTTCTTTTGAGATTTAGGGGGGGAAAAAAATCTTACAAAGAAAGAAATAAAAAAAAAGAAATAGAAAATTACAAACATCTTCCTACTTTTTGAGCACGAAACCCTTACTCCGCACTAGGACTGTCAATTGGGCCGGGCTAGCCCGAGCTCGGCCCGGCCCGGTCCGATTTTTTAGGGCTGAACTTTTTTCGGGCTAGGGCTGAGCCGGGCTAGAGCTTGAATTTTTGGCCCGTTTGTGATTCGGGCCGAGCTCGGGCTTGGCCGAGCTCGGCCTGATTATATATCTAATAATAATTTATAATTATATATTATAATTTCTTGATATAATAGAAATTTTTTATGTATAATACTATATTAATGTCATCATAACTATATAGATTAAAATTTTTTGTGTTTTGATATAAATAAATTTGTTTATATTTCACTTTCAAAAAAATATAGTGTATAAAGTTTTCACTTCCAACACTTTAAAATTATATTTTAGAAAAGCAATGTGGCTTAATAGTTTTAATTCTTAGCAGCTATGGAAACAATATGCATGCTATTCAATCATAGAGTCTATTTATGAGATTGTAACTACTTATTGAGCTTATCATAATTCTAAGGATATTAAGTATTAACACAGTAAATGCTTAGGTATGAATATTATTACCTTTACTAACACGAGAAATATAAATTATATGAAAGAGGAAGATAAGATCTTAGCATAGTCTTCCAATTGATTTTTGCACTTGTAATTTAGATTATTCCAAAGTAAATATTTAGTTTTATAAAATAATATATTCTACATACTCACTTTCGTAATTAATATATTTAACTAATTTCACAAAATATAATTTTTTTTTCATTTCTCAACATAAATTTAGAAAGAGAAGAGAAAAAACTATCAATTACTTAATGGTTAATACTTATATTATATAACTTATAAGGTGATTAGTATAGTGATTAGTAAACTTTAGTATTAGCCCAATATCTTTTTAAAAAATTAATATTTATTATTAGGGCACATTAGAAGATTATTTTTTGTGTATTAATAACTTAATATGCCTTCAAAATATTAAACTGCTTACTATACAGCAAACTCAGTGGTGTATACTGCAAATTTGGTTGATTCTCTATACAACAAACACAGTGGTGGTGTATTTTAGTGCTTTGGTGCCTAGTTTCATTGTTGGAAATTCACTGATTTCTGGAGTTATAGGATCATTCTTCCTCTTTTCCAATTACTTTATATTGAAGCACGACTTACCAGATTATTAGATTTTAATGCATTATATATCTCTGTTTAAGTATCCATTTGAAGGGTTTTGATCAATAAATTCTCAGACTCTGGTAGTTTGGTGCTCCACTTTTGTTGATTTGTCTTGGTTGGAATTTAATGTGGTTGAGATATTGCTATAATACTTTATTTTGCTATGGTAGTTTGTTTTTGTTAATTTTCAGATAGACGTTTGCTTAGTTTCTAGAGATATTGTTTAATAATATATGCAAATTAGTTGAAAGTCATTGTTAGACAAGTATTAAGACATTAATTTGTGAAGGCAATCATAATTTGTAGTGAGGATAATTTGTGAGAATAATAAAAAATGAATAGGCATATTTCGGGCTCAGTCCGAGCTCATAAGAGCCGAGCTCGGGCTCAACATTTATGAGCCCGTTCGGGCTGAGCCCGAGCTCGGGCTCAATATGATGTTACTCGGGCTGAGCCCGAGTTTAGGTCGGATCGGCTCGTAGAGCCCGATTGACAGGCCTACTCCGCACATATCCCACATTGACGAATTAAAAAGTCACGAGAACTATTTCTTTCTTGTGGTACTTCGATGGTTCGATCTTGATTATTTAACTATTAAATTATTATTTTAACAATAAGTTGATTAAAATAAAAATATGTCTTGTCTTAAACGATAGAAAAAAGAACGCTTCGATTAATCAATAACTACTTGAAATGGAAAATCTGTTTATAGCTAACCCTTTCACCAACTATGCAAGTTGTCTATCCACTCTCAATCCGAAGATGGAATAAATGGACTAGTCTACGCCAAAAACTGGAGAAGGGGGGAGTTGGGGGGAGGTGAACAGTATGCAACTTTTTCTCCAATATTCAACAGCTTTCTGACATGTGAGTACCAAAACTACTTCATTTACCTCTTCCCATTGATTAGTCTCCTCTTATAAATGCACTTCACCTTTTCTCATGTGTTGGATCCCTCAAACTTTTTGCCACTTTTTACATGCAAATGTATTAGAAGATCCACAAATTCATCTCTAGGATTTTACTTGTTGATTGTGTAAGAAATTCAAGATTTGAAGCTTACCTCAATCATAGGGTAGGAAACTCAAAGCATTGAGGTGGGGGGAGACAAAGTCATGGAATTCAAGTCTATTTGATTCATCATTCATAGCATCTCTGTACTATGTTCCTCTTGTGTTTAACATTTTGTAGTATCTATGAATGTGAAGTTTATTGAAGATGATACTGTTTTGCTCAGTTTTAGTCAAGCATATCTTTTGCAATGGGAACTTTAATTAAATAGTTTGTCTCTTGCTAACCCTTTCTCATGTTAGCTTTGGTAGTACAAGTAGAATTTTTATGCAGAAATAATTTCATCCTCACTGCTTTAGTCTTAGAAAATTGTATAATCTTATAGGGATAAGAAGTAAACAGTTTGATAGAGTTTAAGTTTATTTTTTTATCTCGAGTTTTATAAAAATAAATTATTTATAAATTAAAAAGTAAAATTTAAAATAAAAAATTTTTATTGAATTCTAAAATTGAACCCAATCCAAATTTACTACTTATTACTCGGATAAATGGAGATAACTTTACAATTAGAGCTAGGCTTTGTTTGGTTCGCACAGGAAAGGAGAAGGGGAAAGGGAGGAAGAGTGGCACCATTAGGAAGTAAATGCATTAACTTCCATGTCTATATGGTACAAGATAAAAGGAAAGTAAATTACAATTATATTATTGTTTGGTTAAAGTAAAAAATAAAAAGAAAAGAAATTATATTGTGATAATTTTACCATAATTTTCTCATTAGGTTAATATCTTGCGAGAAATTTCAGCCAAATACCAGTTCTTCTTGGTCGTTTTCTTCAGTTTTTCATTGGGGGGGGGGGGGGGGGTTGGTTTGTTTTGCCTAGTATAGGACGTATACTCTTGTTGTGAGTTGATACAGAGAGCAAAAAAAAAAAAAAGAATACATCTGTATTTGAATTCTGTTCCAAATAAAAAAAATTTATTTTAAGTATAATTTTTATAAATAATTTATTTTTATAATTTTTAAATAAAAATTTTAAATTAAAATTTAATTTATTAATTTTAAATAAAAATTTTTAAATAAAAACTCAATCTAAACCGATAGAGTTGTCTGAAACTTCATTTAATTATCTATCTCTCTCTCTAAAGTGTTAAGGTTAAACTTAACAGTCAACATCAAATGGTAAAGAGCCCAGAGATGGTAACAGTTGTGGCCACCGCGCGAAAATCTTGAAAACCTTAAAACTGGTTCTTTCTAAGTCGATTAGAGTGCATATAACGTAAGTAAAACAAGCAGTACCACCACACTACAGAATTCTCTGTACAATCAGATATCAAAATTATTGGCTTTTTTCAGCTTGATTTCCGTGTTTCAGAATTACAACACCAGAAAAGTCTTGTGGCCTAGGACGATAGACGTGAACATGCACAGTAGGGCTCCCCACACCCTACACTGCCCTAGCCCACGATAACACCCATATCCCACAGGTTCTGCATCAGCAACAGCCCTTTCCTCAATTGAGGGGAGTCTTGCCCTATGAATAGGCATTACCCCAACAGTAAGTAAACAAATCTCTGTCCTTTTCTCCTATACGTATATGTCTGTATCAGTACGTACAACTGGCTTGACCATCGTGTCAACATATCTCATCTTCCATCACCCTATTCTATACTGCGTCAACAGCCTCTTCTCTATTCTACTGCTCAAAATTTGGAGAAAAATATATGCATACGGTACACTTGTCCTACTGCCTATGTGTTTATTGATAATTTCTCCGTCAAATTTTTGTTTTAAAATGTCCGTATTACTATAAGAAGTTAAATTATATTAAATAATTTTATTTGACAAGTTTATATTAAGTAAAGAAGAAGTTCGAATCCTAATAATAGAACAAGATTTTTATCAATTTCACCACTAGACGAACTCTAACCAACCCTTTATGTGGGTGGGATTGAGTAAATTTTTGTATTTTGTGTGAGATTGTATAGTATTTTAATTTAAAATTTTTTATTTTAAATTTTATTAAAAATAAGATTTAAAATAAAAAATTTAAAATAAAATTTTAATAAAATTCAATTTAAATACACTTTATATAATCAATCATATTTTTTTAAAAAAAACACATTTATGTAACAATAAATAATTTTTAAAATAATAAACTATCAAGTAAAAGATCAAACAAATCAATATATATATATATATATATATATATATGTTCTTTTATGAGTTTAATTTTCTTTCCTAATGCCCTCAAACATGTGCAAGAGAGAGAGAGGAATGAGTATTTTTTTTATAGATAATTACACAAAGAAAGAAAGAGACAGACCACATGGATAACCGGACACAGCGTAACACGAGAAAGAGAAGGATGAGCATCAAATCATAGAGTAGAAAAGAGAACTGTTACAAAGGGACAGGTTTTCCTGGTAAGGGGGTCTAAAAGAACAGTGGCAAAACCTAGTTGGCCATTAATATGAAGTGAGACCAAACACTTTCCTAACCATAGAAGATGACATAACCCTACCCAATCCCTTCCTTCTCTTGCTTTTCTTGGCGTTTTGACAAAGGGTGTGATTGGATAGAGTTTGGTTTTGAGATTTTTTATCTTGGATTTCGGGTGAGAGAAATTTTTGTGAGAGAAAAAGTGAAATGTGAGATGAGAAATTTACATTGGGTTCCGTATAGAACCCAATCCAATCACACCTAAAGTGAATAACCAAAAAGAAAGAAGAAATAAAAACTTTTTATTTTTCCTTCTTTCTGTCACCATTTTTTCTTTCCTCATTCCACAGCCTCTAACATCCCCCCTTCTGACCCTTTCAAAAAGCTTTCAAGGCTTTTCAACTTTCTGCTTCTAATATCACTACCAGTTGTAGAAGCATCTGATTTCTTTAAAGTTTTTCTTCCTCGTCTCTCTCTCCTCCTCCCCCCATTCCCCACGCCACCCCACCCGCTACCCCTGGAACGGCTCATTCTATTACACAAGAATCTGCATTCAAGTGTCCATGTTTCCTGCTCTTCTGACCCTTGCTTTTTTCATCAAAACCCTGAAACATAACTCATATCAGCAGCAGCAACTTTCTCCTAAAACCCCAGTCTGCTGTTTGTTTCTAGCACTAGCTCAGAAAAAAAATGATCTGCAGAAGGCCTTTGATCTTACGTCTTTGGTTCTTGGTGGTTTTAATCTTCGTTATCGGTCGCAGTAATGGCACGAGAACATCTCATAAAGTCTTCAAATTCAACCCAAATAATCAGAATTCGGGCCACTTCTTCAACTTCATGCCCAAGAGGTTCCCGATTCCGGCCTCCGGTCCGTCGCGAAAACACAATGAGATCGGGCTACAAAGTTGGAGACTACCATGAAGGGATGAAGATCAAGATAAACTTACTACTAGTAGCATATTTTTTGTTAACAGAGAAAGAAAAAAGTGACGTGCTGGTTTTTTGACCCCTTCTTGTTGAAGAATATATGGGGAGAGTTGGTGCCTGATGACAATGCACATGGTGGTGGCCTTTGTTGAGTACTGATTCTTTAGCTTTGATAACAAGGTTTGTGTTAGGTTTTCTCCATGGGGTGAATCTCTTTTGCAATTTTTTCTCCATTCTCACGGAAAAAAATTGAAGGGCACTTAGTGAAATTCAAAGATATTTCAGCTCTTCTTTCTGGTTTTTTTGGGAAGATTTATGTACATATACATACATTTCCATATAGTTCATATAGAAGAGATTGAGATATTCCAAAGCAGATCTTTCTTAGCAAATTAATCTCTTCTTGATCTCCCTTTTTTGCATGAACAGCTTAGAACTATATATATATATATATATATATATATATATATATATATATATATATATATGAATCATGATCCAGTGACTTATTTATGGAGAGTGCAAATCAATTTTCTTATTTTTTTTAATTTTCTTTTCCATGTTGGGTAGGAATTAATGATGAAAATATATCTTATGAATTTCTTGTGGATATTGTCAGCTAATTTTATGGCAGGAGTTAGTAGAATTTCAATCAGTGGACTGTACATTGCCATTTATTACGGGGTGAGATGATATGAATACCGTATATGATTTGATGCAGTTGTGCACGTAATCTCTTAATTTCGTACTCAATGAGAAACTAGAAGTGTATTCGTAGGCATGGGGACGAAATTGTACGTTTTTCCACAGTCTACTAATTCAACATTTTCTTTTTTCATTTTTCATTTCTCTCTGTAGAACTTGTAAATAGATTATCCTTATAACACCAAGAAATCACAAAAATATAGGGAAAAAAATACCGAAATTTTGTCAAGAATTCGAGGAAAATTTGAAGGTAAAATGGTGCATTTACTCGTTCAATCTGAAACTAATATTCGATTTGCTATATTAAAAAAAAGTGAGTATTCGGTTCCTGATGGAAGGATACAGTCTTTTAAGTCCTTTTTATAGAATTTATGAATTATTTAAAAAGAGAAAGGGTGTTATATAATCAATTTCACTGATTTTTCATTGAAGGAGAGTAATCATTCTTTTACTCTACAGTTGCGGCATAATTGAGGGAATTAAAGTACTTTGTACAGCAAAAAAAGCCATGGAATTTGCATCAGTGTATATAATGATTTCAAAGAAATTGGGAATCCTAATTATACCTCATGATTTTCCCTACACTTAGAATATCATGATGCTGTAAAAACTGCAAGAGGTAATTATACCTTCTTTCCCCCCCTTTTCTCAGCAATTTTTTGAATGCTTTTATTGGTATCCCAAGCTTTGGTTCTTTATTCAAATTTTGGATGCATAATCAACAATATAGTGCAATGATTTATGCAGAGTGACCAACTATTTGAAGCAGAGTTTCCTTAAAAAGAGAGAGAAAAAAAACAACAATAGTGCAATTGGTAACTTTTGGCCTATTTAAAGATAAATGAAAATAAATAAAAAATTTTAAAAATATTTTATTGTATCTCCAAAATTCTACTACTACCCGTGACCTAGACAGCTTGCACTTGATTTGTGAAGCAAACTGCTGAAATTTTGCTACTTTTTCCCAAAGGCAGCTCACTTTTATCGTAAAAAATTCACAAGTGGCCAGCAATACAAGCACAAACTTTTTATTTATAATTTACAAATTACCTAATTAATTATATAAATAAGTAAGTAATTTCTTTTCCATATGTAACTAATGCCATCTCCTTTTTGGGAAACTGCTAGCTCAGCCCAAGACAAAAGGGTACCATTGTCAACTGGGTTTTTTTTACTTCATTTCCCCTTTATGTGAAATAGTCTTATATTGAGTATATGAATTAAACAAACAAACCAATGAAGGAATAAAGATTAAATAGTATTTAAGTTTGAAATTTTTTATTTTTTATTTTATAAAAATAAATATTTTGTACGAAAAAAGATAGGACCAAAAGCAATTAGATTTGAAATTGAGACACAATCCAAATAGTTCTTGATTTTGGTTTTTCTTTTATTTTCTAGACTAATCAAACTTAGACATTTCATAAGTACTCTCGCTTAGTTAACTTCAAAAGAATTGAATGTTCGCTTGCTAATTGTGTAAATAAAAGTCAATTAATATAGTGCTAAATACCATTAGAGATATATTGTGAAGATAGGAATGATAAACGAACTAATTAGTTCTAAAGAGTTTATAATATCGATTTTTAATTAGGTTCTCATTTTATAATTATTACTTAATGGTTTCCGGTCTTCGAAACTTAGCCTCAAAATAATATAGTGCAATTTTTTCTAAATTTTAATTCAAAAAAATCTTTCAAGAAATATGGCAAAATACTTCAATTAGTTAAAAATGCTTCTTCAATATTTTTACTTGATAATCACATTTTGTTTCGATTCATATATTCTCATTCCCCTATTGCTAAGAAACATCATCCAACAAACATGAAGAAAATCTTTGGACGCATACGATCAACTTTTGACCTGTGTTTGAAATTTGAAAAATTAGTAAAATATTATAATCCATAATTAAGTATTCTCAAAATTTTTTAGTCTTACTTTTATGGGACTTCTCCTGAATCCATTTTGGAATTTGTGAGGGACCCTTAATTAATTAATTAATATATTAATAGCAATACATTCTGAAAAAAATTAAAAAAAAAGAGAAAAAATCACGTTGACTATAGCTTTTTGTTACACGAGTATTTTTGCAATATTTGTTCCCAATTCCACGGCTAAAAGCTTAAATTAGGGAATGAAAATAATGATGTGACTCCACTTTAGAGTGTGGGCTCAAACAATTCTTCACAAGCCAATGAGATTATTCTTTCCCATATGATTTCTAAAGTTCTCAAATCCATACACGACTCACTCTGTAATCACGTTTGTTCGATTCATAGTTAAACTCATAATCCACTTTTTTTTTTCTTTTCTCACAAAAAGGTAATAATTTCATTTCAGCCACAAATTACATTATTTTTAGAAAAGGGGTTATTTTTGTCTGTTTTCAGAAATCATTATGGAGAAATGGCTTTGCCAATTGGATTGATCATATGGTAAAGTAGATTTTTTGACGTAACACATCGAATAAAATTATCATCATGAATGATTAGTTTGAAGGGGTGATTTGATATTGCTTAGTATTTGAAAAAAAAAATGTTGAAAAGAGAGATTTTGTTCAACTCTTTTAATTATTACTTTTTATAAATATTGTTTAGTAAAAGTAAAAACTTAAAAAAAAAAACATTTACGGTTAACAAAGACTCGTTATTTAATTTTTTCCGAGCATACTTTTGGAATATGAATTTTAAGGTTTATGAACTTTGTCTCTGATTGATGTACTTTTTAATTTATTTAATTGATATAAGTTATATATATATTTCAAAAAATTGTGGAAATATTTTTTTTTCTTACAAAGTAGATATTTTATGAAGCATTTACTTTGGAAATATTTATTTTAATTTGTTTTATTAATGTCCACAATGCAGCTCTTCGAGACGTATCGATTGGTTGAAAGGTTTGAAAGAGAATGTTGTTTTGGGGGGATGATACCCGTCGGACCGGGTTCAAAGGATTAGTGCACCCTTCAAAATCAAAACAACATAACAAGATTCCTTTAAAAAAAAAATATAGAACATACTTTTCATCCGCGTGTGTTTTATTTTAATTGACGGATATGTAACTTATTTGATGTTCATAAATTATTACTCTATCAAGATAAAACTAATTAAGTTATACTAAAAAATATTTAATTGATAAATAAAAAAGTAAATTATTTTTCTAAATCTAATTGCTATAAATCTTCATGTTTACAACATATTAGGGTAATAATATTACCATCAGAAAGAATAATTCGTAAATAGGTATCGTGAAAGAGATCAGCTTTTAGTATTAGTTTACAAGAAAATTAAGGTTTCGGATTACCATTATGAAGATCGACTTATATAGTTCTTGCTATCATTATAAGCTATTTTAGAATAAAATTCTACCCTTTTCAAAGATTAGTCAGCTGCACTAATTGCTGTTCTGAGTCTAATTATTTTAGTATATTTGAGCTCTTTTATTCTATATTTTGATAATCCGTAATATCACCAATTGTTTTGCTGTTCTATAATTTAATTACAAGGCGCCAAAGAAATGTGAAAAAAAAAACACTTAAAATATGCAACTACACTTCTATCTATACAATAAGACAATTATAGGGAAGAGATATATACCCTCAACTTGGCTTTTGTATTAATGTAGAATCTCTCTCTCTCTCTCTCTCTCTCTCTATATATATATATAATATATACAAAAAAAGTGTTTAAATGATTGCGCTGTCACTTGCTTTGATTTACCTTGAATTGGTTTTAGATTACGCTGTTAAAATTTTTTAATTACAAATAAAACATTCTACTGTTAAATTATTATTTAAAGTAGATATAAATCTTAATCATCCCATTCAAGCATGGCGAAAATTTTGAATGCTCATTCCAAAATGAAATCAGATTTCCCCATCATATCACTCGATAGAGTCATCAACATAGCCTGCTTAGTACTTAGTAGAAAGCTGTCTAAAGAGGATTAATTGTATTTACATAATAAATGCCCATCATATACATTTGTGCAACATTATGTATAGTTTGAAGCCCCTCGTATATCCCATTATTTCCAGCCTTATCTAATGATGAAATAATTACATAAAATAAAAAACTAATTATTCCTGATCAAAAATTAAGTACATTTTTTGGTTTTTTTTCCTATATAATAATAGCAGCCATAAAAAAATTTCCATATTAATAGTGGCTGCTCCGCTGGTGCTTGAGCCCCAAGTTTGACACTAGGAAAAATACCAAAAAAAACCCTTCTCCCAATAGGAAAAAAAAAAGAAAACCATTAAAATTAATACTGACAGGTGAATTTTTTTTAAATTTTAATATTTTGTATCTAGATTGAGTTTTATTTTAAAAATCATGAAAATAAATTATTTTTTAGAAAGAAAATATGATTTAAATTAAAAATTTTGTTTTGCAAAGTAAAAATTCAAGAATTGACCCGAACCGGAAATTAACTTGATTGAATAAACTTTTTCCCGTCGTAATCCAAATTATGTGGCGGAGCCGCAACTGAATATGGGCCACTTTAGATGAACGCACGAGGCAGGAAGGGCCCAATAAATAGTTTGTTACGTCGGACTTGACACGGGAGCCTCTTGTGGGCCATTTCTTAGACTTCCGAGCCCAAAGAAAGCTTAAGAACTCAGACCACGCGTGATGATTATGTTTCTCTGATTAATAATATTAATTTGTAAATCTTTATTTTCAGAAAAAGAAAAATGGAAATATTTATAACTTTAGATTACTATTTTTCTTTTACTGTTTACTGCAATTATTGTATCCTTTGATGGTAAATAATGAGTAGTATGCTTTGGGCATTTTGCATTTGAATCATGAATTGACATTTCAATCATGAAGGCTTTAGTATTGGATTTGACGGTGAAATTTTTACTATTATAGAATTTGTTATTCGTGAGCTTTTGTAAATGCAAAATTTTCACATATTACATAGGCAAAAATATGTTTTTATAATTTTATTTTTCTTTGGTTGCAACTCACAACGTTATGATTTAGATGTTTATATTTTAGTGAATTATCAATTTTTTTTAATTATGAGATTGAATATTCATTTTACTTTATTTTTTGTTTTCAAACTTAATTGTATATTACTATAAAGTTAATGTAATGGACATAAATACAAAACTAGAAAAAAAAAATTAGAATAGCAATTAATAAAACTTAAATGGATCATAAATTGTCTTCCTATTTTTAAGAATATCTTTGACTATTTGTAATTCTCTTACATTGCACAAATTGAAACAATATAGCCATTACATGCAATAATCTCCCCTGACTCCATCAAACTTTTGAAGGACTTAAATGATCAAGAATGAAAGTGAAAATACATTCAAAATATTGGAATTGGATGACCTACTTTTCCCTCTGTCTGATTAGAAAGGAAATAAAAATGAATGGTAATGATATGTTTTCTTCATCCACTTTTCCTCCCATAATTTGGAGGATTTCATGAGGAAGTGCCATAAGGACCAACAAATTTGAGAATAAAAATTGAAGAGAAGCCAACAACTAAGGCAAAAAAGATAAGATGCACTCCACTCCAACCCCAACCCCCACCCCCCAAAAAAAAAAAAGAAAAGAAAAGAAACAAAGAGAAAATTCTTGCCCTATCCAACCAAACAATTACTTTTAATTTCATTCTTTAAAATTATCGTATCGTAAAAAAAAAAGAAATTGATGTACGATAATAAAAATTAAACATCGAACTAATTATTCTGATTTGATAAACAAGTACTTCAATTCATTAATTTTTGTTTAAAACTTTACAACAACCATCTATTAAGTTCTTCTTTGAAGGGACTAACCATTATTTTTAAATACATGATTAAAAATTTTAAATTAAAATTTAGATATTTAAAAATCCATTTTGGGTAAGCTTTGGGCAGTCCTTGGTTTCTCTATCTCGCTCTCTCTTTCTTTAATACTCCGAAAATCTTTTTGACCGGAAAACACTTAACGTAGGCGCCATTATAGCTTTTGGGCTTCTCTATATTCTTTTTGGGCCTTTGTAAAGATTTTTCATTTTTTTTAAGAATATTTAAAATATAATCAAGTCATTAATCAAATCACAACATTAGTAATGGCCAATTACTAATCATTCTTTTGAATACTAACGTAAAAGAAAAAAAAAAAGCTCACAACAAAAAATGACTTTGACCTTTGACTATGGTTGTTTTCTTTATGTAAAGGGAGTGGATAATAATACTTAAAAAAAATCATATAATAAGAGTTGTAGACCCATTGGGATCATTTGTACAAAATAAACTCTTTATATTTCAATCTAACCTTTGAATAGTGATACAGAAAATATAACTCATGCAGGTTGCAAGCACATCATTCAAAAACAAACCATCTTTATGAAATGGATGTTGGGTTATGGAGTCTTGATGTGCTCAATTTAATTGAGCCTGTTTTATATTTCTTGTTGCCTAAGTTGGAAACTCTAGTTAGTCTCTATAAATATAACACTTTGTACTTGAAATTATAGACGAGGATGAGAGGCAGAAAGCAATAGAAAAATTCTGGTTGCAGCCCGTGGACGTAGGTCACATAGACCGAACCACGTAAACTCTTGTGTCTCGTGTTCTTTACTTTTCTGCAGTATAGATTGTGCGCGTGTGCTAATACTCGCATCCCTAACAACTGGTATCAGAGCAAGGAGAAATTCACCACGATCTGTGCAGATGGAGAGTACGAAGATTGAAATCGAGAAGTTTGATGGATCCGATTTTGGTTTCTGGAAGATGCAGATTGAAAATTATCTGTACAAGAAAGATCTTCACGAACCCTTGTCAAGGGTGAAGTCGGAGTCCATGACCGAGGAGCAGTGGAAGCTCAAGGATCGACAGGCTCTAGGGTTGATCCGATTGACGCTGTCTAGAAACGTGTCGTTCAACATCATTAAGGAGAAGTCAACGGCAGATCTATTGAAAGCGCTTGTAAATATGTACGAAAAACCATCGGCAGCGAACAAGGTTTTCTTGATTCGAGAGTTGGTGAACACAAGGATGAAAGAAGTAGATCCAGTAACAGTGCATATCAACAATATAAACTCGATTTTGTCCAGACTTGGGTCGGTCGATATAAAATTCAAAGATTAGGTTCAGGCTTTACTACTGATATCTTCATTGCCAGATAGCTGGTCTGGAACTGTTACATCTATTACTAGTTCCACTAGCAAGCTCACTTATGATGGGATTCGGGATATTATTCTGGGCGAAGACGTCAGACGAAGAAGTTCAGGTGAATCATCTAGTGAATTGTTGAATGTTGGCAGAGAAAGAAGGAATAACAGAGGTAGTGGAAGCGGGAACAGAAAAAGGAGTCAGTCTAGGGCTCGGAATGATGTGACCTGTTGGAACTGTAAAGAGGTGGGACATTTTAGGAATCAGTGTCTGAATGAAAAGAAAGAAGCGAACTATGCAGAAGACAACACAGAAGATGATGCCTTGATCTGCAGTGTAGAGAGCATGGTGGATTCCTGGGTTATGGATTCTGGTGCTTCATTTCATGCTACCCACAATAGTGAAGCATTGCAGAATCTGAAAGAAGGAGACTTTGGTAAGGTAAGACTGGCGAATGATGATGTTCTTGAAGTTACGGGCATGGGTGATATAGATTTGGTTACTTCAGCCGGTTCATGGACTTTGAAGGATGTCAGGGTGATTCCAAATTTGAAGAAAATGTTAATTTCTGTCGGGAAGTTAGATGAACAGGGACATGAGGTTAAGTTCAGGAATGGGCAGTGGAAAGTTGTTAAGGGAAATCTAGTCATGGCTCGAGGAAGAAAGAGAGGTTCGTTGTACATGGTCAGTTTACCATCTGAGGGAGAGACCATCCCAATTCAAAAGAAAAATAAAGTCCGGTTCACAGAGTCTCATGGTCAGAAAAAGGTTTGCTTTGCAAGTGAGAAACCCAAAGCCAAAGTGAAGATTCAGAGTGAATGTGCGTGGAAGAGTTCAGTTAAACCAATTAGAGGATTTCGTGACAGTGGGAGCACGGGTAGTGCTTCAGTTTCAGTTCTCAGACAACTATGGGTTAAAAGAACTAATATTCTAGCTGATAAAGTCTCTCCAGGAGATTACTTACTGAATATGGAGAGTGTTGTTTATTCTCAGGATATCTCAGGATCCAGTAGTTCGTTTCAGTGGGAGCCGGTAGAGACAGAGAACAAGTCAAGGGCAGTTCTAGCAATGACTGATGTGTTGGAGCTCGAGGGGAGCTTCAACGAGCTTTCAGGTTGACTGATGAGAAGGTTGCTGCAACCAAGAGAGTTGAGTAAGATTGCAAGAAGTACAAGTGTTCATAGCGGATGGCAGCCTGAAGATTATCAAGCCTCCAAGTGGGAGATTGTTGGGTTATGGAGTCTTGATGGGTTCAGTTTAATTGGGCCTGTTTTATATTTCTTGTTGCCTAAGTTAGAAACCCTAGTTAGTCTCTATAAATATAACACTTTGTACTTGAAATTATATACGAGGATGAGAGGCAGAAAGTAATAGAAAAATTCTGGTTGCAGCCCGTGGACGTAGGTCACATCGACCGAACCACGTAAATCATTGTGTCTTCTGTTCTTTACTTTTCTGCAGTATAGATTGTGTGTGTGTGTGCTAATACTCGAATCCTTAACAATGGATTCCTCTTCTTAATGATTTTATTAGAATTAATACTGATGGTTTAGCTAGAAACAAATCTTGAAGCAGTGGGTGCCGGTGGTGTATTTCGAGATCATATGGGTCAGTGGATCCTTGATTTTCAAGTTAAGTTTCCTTATGCCACTGATCTTTTACCAGAGTTAATTGCTATACGTATTGGTCTGTACATTCTTGTTCAAATGAAGAAGGGAGGTAAGATAAGACTCAATTCAGATTCTAAAAAACATAAGATCATCTACATAATCAGGAAAATAATAGGTATTCACAACGTATTTATAATTGCAGGTCACTTCTGGACCTCCATGTATGTGTTCGGGGAAATGAAGAAAGTTGCTGATCAACTTGTTAAGAATGCTAGAAAGATGACAGAAGAGATTTTAGTATTTTAAAATTTTTACTTTAAATCAAATATTCAATATAGTTCTAACAATGTAAAAGTTTCAATATTAAGTTAAAGATGTAATGTTTCACTTTAAAAATAAAATATTTAATGAAATTTTGATAAAAATATGTTAGAAATATAATAGAATATAGAAAGCATGCATAAGATTAGGGTTAATCTACGTAATTTCATGAATAAATCATTGTGTTATTTTAAATATCTTTGTTATATAAATTTATCTAAATTAGAAATATATATATAACTAGTATTTTAAAAATATTAGTGATTGGCCAAATATTATTTTTATCTCAATTATAAATTTATATGATCTCATATGTGATAAAGAAAAAAAAAGAGATAAAAAATATTAAAAATAATATTTCTTTTTAAAAATGTCTTGGCGAGCTGGCCTGTTTAGTCAGCGGGCTTAGTATATGTGGGTATGAGCTGATATAATCTCAACCTGTAAATAAATAGGTTGGCCCGCTCAACAGTATCTAATGCTTGGCCTGTGGTGGGTTGGCCCTTTTGACACCACTAGGCCTAATAGATTCCTAAGTAATTAGACAGCTTGCTTGCAATAAATTAACTGTCGTTGATCATCATATTTTGGTATTTTATTCCTCACGCCTCCAAGCAATGCTATCAAGGCCTCTTTCATTCTCTTAGTACTAGCTCTTGTGATTGGATTGGCGAAGATCTTCAATAGGTCTTGATCACTTGATCTTGGCGCTTCTTAATTCTCATCAAGAGGTTTGGTGGATTATTCCATGTGAAGAATAAAATGAAGGCATAAAAAATTCTAACCCGTTATCGTTTCCAATAATGCAAACTATGTTCTGAAATTGGGTTTAACATATTTGCAAAAATGTTGGAGCAAAGGTCTAGCTTCAGATTTATTTTTCATCAAGAAAATCCAACTACATCGGTTATGATCATCCACCACAGTTAAAAAAATAAGAATGATCATGAACTGTTTGGGTTCGACATATGTCAACATGAATCAAATCAAAGCAAGAAGTAGAATTGCCACAGTGAAGGGAGAAAGATGAACGTTTTTGCTTTGCCAAAGGACAAATAGTGCAATGAGAATGATCAACATTTTTAATAGAAAAATCCAACGATTGTAAAACTTTTAGTCTAGAACTGGATAAATCTCCTAACATATAGTGCCATAACAAAGACTTTTCAAAACCTATAGAAGTATTAGCATGAAAAATGGCAAGTGTTGGCATGAAAAATGGCACAAGCATTTGAATGTTTAAAAAGCTGGCTGAGAGAAATCAAGTGAAATTAGAATGAAGGCACGTAAAGTACATCATGTAATGCAAATTAGATGAAATCTGAACTGTGCCTTTTAAAGAATTGGAAAAATAATTCCATTCGACAAACGAACAGTGCACCATTAACAGAAGAAACAACAGATAACAAAGCTAATGAAGACGTGATATGATTAGAGGCTTCAGAATCCACAATCCATCTCATTAAGCAAGGAACTAAAACCTTACCTGATTCCTTATTATCAACTGTCAGTGCCATGCATGATGCTCAACAATAGGAGTTGATGAAGAGATATTGAACGATGCAAAATTTTGAGCAGTGGGATTCAATCCTTGCAACAAGGAGATCAGTTGTTTAAACTAGTCCTGGGATACTGGTGGATTTGTAGCGCCAATAGACTGTTCAGCTTCATCATTGGCAGCAGTGACTTGATTAACTGCCACCATTGATTTTTGCTTCCCTTTAGCGTTAGGCGGATAACCATGTTTTCGGTAACATTTATCGTGCGAAAGTGCAATAAAGATTCTTTCTCTGCCCTCCATCAGATACTCTTTTCTATCCAACAGCTGCTACGGTTTGAACCGTTGGCAAATTGGTGCGACTAGATGCAGCAGTAAGAAGAGTAACGTCAGTTCCTGGTGACATAAAAGATGCTTGTAATTGGCGCTCATGCTGCACTACCATCTCAAAAATTTCCTTCATTGTCGATAACGGTGAGATTAACAAGATCTCTGATCAGACATGGGCAAAGTTTCCATTAAGACCTATAAGAAACCTGATTGAATATGCAATATCCATATATCTACGTAAGGTTTTGAATGAATCACAAGAACAAGAGATATCAGCATCAGGAAATGGCCTAGGAATACAAATTTCATCCCAAACAATCTTCAAATGTGTATAAAAATTAGTAACATCTAAACTTCCCTGTTTGATTGAATGAAATTCTGCTAACAGATTCGCCAATTGTATTTGATCACCTTTGGCATATCGATCACACAAGTCCTCTCACTTTCAACCGCAACATTGATCCTCATAATATTTTGTCCAATAGTTGGATCAACAACATGGGTAATCCAAGAACGAATCATACTATCACATTGACACCAAATATCGTACATTTTGTCTACCCTTGATGGTATCTTGAGTGAACCATCAATGAAAGCCTGTTTGTTTTTAGAAGCTAACGCCATTTTCATAGCATGAGCCGAAGAGTGATAGTTGGTGGACGTTAATTTGGAAGAAAAAACAACAAGAACAAGGGATGGGTTTTCATTAGAATTGGGATGAAATGGATTAGATGTAGGAAACTCTTCTTTGGCCATGGCCAGAAGAAACGGGAACCCTAGAGCATTAATAGAACAAACTCAAGGAGAAAACCCTAATTATTTTGCTCTGATACCATGAATAATGTTTCTAGCTATAATGAAAGGGTCTTGAACGGCTGAATTTCTTATTCAGCAAGACTGAGTCAAGTGCTTTGTATACAAGGCCACAAAAGCAGAATTATAATAGGAGTTAAGAAATCCCACTGAACCTATTTACATGATAAAATATACAATGTTATATATGATAGAATAATCCCACCAGTCTTCAACCATATGTTCATTGTTTCCATACTTATCACCAATAGTTCTAACATAATACAATGAACTGCTACTTGGCTCTCGCACTAAAGGCAACTAGTATTGTATTTTTTCCTTTCCAAGCCTTTAATATTTGCCACAAGTGGTCGAGCTCTTACTAGTACTGTAGAATATGCTTCTCCTTCCACATAAGCGGCATAAATGTTACCGATTCTTACAATGACCACTACTACTTTATCTGTCGCATTCCTAATGACTCGATCCGAGACTCTTTTTTGGGCATACTAGATTCTACAGCTATTAAATTGATATCTTTTTAATATAGTGGTTGAGATTTATCAAGGATATTTTTAAAATGTAAGAATTTTTCTTTTCCAATTCAAAGAGTGTTTCAATCTAAAAGTAATTTAAAATCAAAATTTTTTTCAACCTCTTCCATCATATTCTATCTCTCTTCTCTCTCTATCTTCTTTCTTCTCCCAGTTATTGCTCGAAAACTCTTTAAATATTAAAAAACAAAATGATTCATTTTTCTCAAATTCTTCACTTTGTGCTTGACAGTGTTGACGTGCCTTATAGTTTTTTATTGAGATCAAAACTCATTTTTTCAGATTCACTTATCTAAAATAAAATTAGATATTGTGAATATTTACGGGATTGCTTGGTGACTTTGAAGTTGTAGAAATCTTCATTAAAAAAAAATTGTCTGAATATACAATGGTCAATTTGCTAAGGTAAAGATGTGCTGTGTTGATTTTCTTGAATTGAGGAATAACTTTAGTAGTGGAGTATTCTCATGATTTGACAGAACGAATTTGATTCGGAAGAATTTTAGTGTTGGATCTTTTTTTCAATTTCAAAAAATTTCATATATGCTTTGACTTCTATAATATTTCTCATTATTTTTAGTACTGACTCTTAACAATTTTAAAGATTAATTATTCAAAAAAAAAATATGTATGGCGAATAATTATTCAAATTCTATGAATAATTATTCAATTCTAAAATGAAGTTTGATATTGTGAGTTTTTACTATGTTATTCGGTGACTTTGAAACTGTAGAAATATTTATTTAAAAATAAGATTTATTTGGATATTAAATGGTCAACTTGTAGAGGTAAGAGAAGCATTGTGTTGATTTTTACGGCTTTTGATGGTATAGAATTTTAGTGTTGTATCTTTTTTTTTTAATTTTAGAAAAATTCATATCTACTTCAACTTATTTTGTAATGTTTCTCATTGTTTTGAGTAATAACTCTTAACGGCTTTAAAGATTAATTATTCAAAATAAAAATATGTGGTGAATAATTATTCAAATCGCTGTGAATAATTATACAATACTGCATAAATAATTATTCAATCTTCCATACAAAACTATTCAAGACTATATAAATAATTATTTAAATATATATGAATCATTATTCAAAGCTAAATAAAATAAAGAGAAAATTAAAGTAAAGAGAAACAAAAGAGAAAATAATAACTATTTAATTGTTTTCAAATTTCTAATGGAATAATTATCTACTATAGAGATTTGAATAATAAATCTCATTGTTTTAAAGATTAATTACTCATGAGAGAATATTGTGTGGTGAATAATTATTCGTACCATATAAATAATTATTCAACTTCTTTAGTGAATAAATATACTTTTATTCTGTTGTGATAATTTGAAGTAGAAATTACTTTTATTACAGTATAATTTTTTACTTTTGATATAAATTTCACATATTTATAATCTCAAATGCATTTGAAAAAAAAGATAGCAAGGCAATATGTGTGGTAAATAATTATTCGTTCAAACCTTTACGAATAATTATTCAAAATTGCCTAAATAATTATTCATCACTGTGCAAATCATTACTTACACATTTGTGGTGAATTAACATAATGTTACCTTTTACAGTATAATTTTTTACTTTTGATACAATTTTTTTATAATCTCAAATATATTCGGAAAAAAGATAGCAATGTACATGTATGCGTAGTGAATAATTCATTACCTTTGCAAATAATTATTTAAGATTGCGTGAATAATTGTTCAACACTACATAAATAATTACTCACATATTTGTAGTGAATTAACATAATTTTTTTCCGCCATGATAATTTGAAGTGAAAATCAACTCTATTACAGTAAAGTTTTTAAATTGTGATTCAATTTTTAATCCATTTATAAATGATATTGCACTAAAGTTAATATAAATTTTTGTATTGAACAAACTCAAGTATACTAGAAATGAGAGATACTAGTTAGATAAATTTAAACTCTACTTTATATTGTATGAACTCTAATTTTTCTATAAAATTCTAAATAAAAATAAATATTTTACAATTCTTTTATCCTCTTCATCACCATAATCAACATGATTAGCACCTTTCAATTTCCTTTTCAACACAACACTACCATTACATTCAACCCATAGCCGAATAAAATAATTATTTTTTAGCGTTTATAATACATCTTTCAAAAATAAATAGAGAAGAAAACAATACCTAATATAATAACATTCATCTAATAATAGTAAATTTTTTGTCAACGCCACTCAATCCAACAAATCATGACTTTTTCCAATAACCCACTCTTCTTGACAACACAACCTCCAAAAATATTATAATTACAATGGTAATAAATGAATATGTGAATATCAACCAACGGATCTTTCACACATCTTTTATTGGGAAGAAATTCAAAATATTTTTAGTCTTCAGAATAGCCCTTCTCTCCCAACCATTACATTAAAAGATTCCAATCCGATAGTTTTGACAATGGTACCGCATGTGCTAAAAAAAACCACTCATCAACATATTAATTTAATCGCTAATGACCTTATTGTATTGATATATCATAATTCATAAGTAACTTTTATTCTACTTAATTACTTTTTCAATACAATTCAAATTTTTGTATGAAATTTCATTCACGGTCAACCATCATCAATAGAAACGGTTCGAGCGGAGTATTAATTTATCATCTCATTAGACACTATATTGTGTTAAAAAACTCTGACATGAACTATGTACAAATTAGCATGTCATGATCTTGAAATAAGGGAAGACAAGTGATTCTATTCAAATAACCTTCCATTACGCCATTTTTGAAGCACCTGAATTATCGAGATATCAAGCATTTTCTGATATCTTGTCTGGAGCTGCTTGAAACAAACAATTCCCGATATCACAACTTCAGATCCTTCTACAGCAGGGTTTCATGCCACCGCATGTGTATCCTTGCACTGACAAATGAAAGACATCATCCTGAATGTGACTTAGAGCTGAACCAGCTCTTGAACCTGATGACCAGGCAGTAAACAACTCTGCAGAATAATGTGAGAATCCGTTGTCACTAAGATCCAAAAACTGTAGATTCTTTGCTACGTTAATAACAGCTAAAAGATCTTGAAAGAGCTGAGCTTCTGAACCAATTTGGTTCTTCTCAGATGAGGCCAAAGATCTGCCATTCTTTCCAATTACTGCATCTTCTGCTTTAACTCTCTCATCATCACTGTCTGGGATTTGAAATTGATTATTTTCTGCACCAGGTGAGCAGAGCTGTTGCTCAGAAGTCTTGATCTCATCGGCTGCGGAATATTTCAACAAAGAGTCGGGAAGGGTAGGATGTGTTTGCATGGGGTTTGAGCTTCCATTTGCCGAGATTAGGGAACTGCGAGTCTCATCTAGATGCACATTTCCAGCTAGGTTCAACTCTTCTAGACTGTAATTTTCAGATAGTGCCTTGAGAATCTGAACAATTCCAGCAGTGCCAAGTTGACACTTGGATAAGTCCAGAACTCTTACTGAACGTAGAGTATTATTCAGGAACAATATCAATGCACTGGCACCCTGATTTCATATGATTCACGTTAGATCCAGAAGGAGAATAAGTAAAGACATTTATTCTTAAATCCGTTACTACTATTTTCAATAGCAGATGACTATATAACCAAGCTGCAATATCATAAGCATCAAATTTACAGAGTAATGAACAAGAAAGTGATGCATTGACGTCAGATATTACAATTCTTCATAAAAATTTATTATGCTAATTGTTTGGAATCCAGACAAACAATTGAGAAAAACAGGTCGACTTTCAATATCCGATCATAAATTAGTTACCATCCTTGGTGGAAGATTGACAATAAATTATTGTCCAAAGCAGGCATAAAAGGCAAAAGAAGTCAAAATAGAATCTGTGCTTTATGCCATTATTATTGACATTATATTTGGCCAAAATTTAGAGCTGATTAATCAGAAATCATATCAAACAAGTTCTTATGACTTGCAACAACAAAAGCAGAAAAACCGAACTTACAGCCCTTTAGAGAGGAAAGAAAACATACCTCTTGCATTATAGGATTTCCTCCGAGTTTTAGCTCAAGAATCCCGTAAGTCAGAGGATCATCAGTATTGAGTCTAACAAAATATTCTGATGTCAGTCCACATGATGATAAATCAAGCTTCACCAGTTCTTGAGTTGCATTTGATAAGGATTTAGTTAATTGTAATGCGCCATCCTGAAAAGAAACATAATGACATCAAGCATTAAACTATTAAGTACAAACCCAAGAGAACATACTATGAGACTAATCAACTTACCATTCCCAAACCAGTATTTGAGAGTAGCAAGCCTGACAGACTTGCATTCTTGGCAAGTTGGCACAAGCCATCAAGCATAGGTTGGTTTAATCTTATGCCACTTAGACTGAGCTCTTGAAATCTATAAAACAAAGGCACAAATTTTTATTTCGTTAATGTACCATTCACACAAAATGTTAACTAAATCCATTTAAAATATATACCTTGTCAAAGTAGCAAGTCTCTGTAGAAGACTCGTTATTGCATTGCCAGATATAGGGGCATTGTATCCTGTTTAGCAAAGAAGAGTTAGAATTCTACCAAATGAATAGGAAGACACTAGTCATAGTCTCTGTCAAATAATAAGTACCTAAAAGAAGGTGCTCAAGAACAGATTCAGCATTCAGTGAGTCAGTTATCTTTTGGATTGTTCTAGACGTGATGGAACATTGCTCAATGTTCAGACTGTAAAGAGCTGCAAAACAAAGAGCTCCTGTTAGAAGATGGAGGACAAATAGAATGACACACTGAATATAAACATCTAGATGCATGGGAAAGCAAAAGGAGAAATACTGAGTTATATTGCTAAGCTTATACTAGAAGCTCTAATCACTGAAACCCTAGCTACCAATGTCCACGGCTTGGTGGATGTTACACTACAAACACAAACAAGGAGACGAGATTTTGCCACATTTACTAGCAGAATTTGGCATTGTTTCTTAAGAGTCGAAGTTCAAATGAAAGTAATGCTAATGATTAAAGGTACTGCTGAAATTGATAAGCCAGGAATTTGTAGTAATAGAGAAAAAGTGTCACTTCAAAATCTCAAACACCTGTACATTCTGGAACATCCTATATTCTGGAATTTCTTCCTCTATAATGTAATTGCTTCCATTTCTCTGATAAGCCAAGCACCCAATAAGGTCATGGTTCCTTTCTTTTGACACCAAAGCACATCCAGGAGAAGGATGATAAAAGAGATTCACCTTTGCAGTTCTTCAAGATGGTTGAAAGATAAGAAGCACAAGCATCAGTCAAGCGGTTGCCAGAGACATTCAGCACCTCCAGTCGGGTGTATAGTACAGGGCATTCACTAATCTGCAAATTGTTAGTGCAAAGAATGTTGTTGGAGCTGTTAAATGGATATTCTCTGTAGCATATACAAGTCTTGCGTTGGAGCCTTATAAAAGTAACAGATTTGGCTGTAATATCAGAATAGAGAAGGCATAGAATATTGAGCTATTAAATGGTGTTTCTCAACTGCAGGTACAAAAGTTACATCTTAACCAACATTTACATAACAGATTTAGCTCTAATATCAGATGTATAGAAGGACTAGAAGTGCATCAGGGATAAAAAGGTATACAAAATTAAAGCTTGGGAGCACAAGAAAACAAAGTAAAAGGTTTGCTACCGTACAAGACAAATAGAACTGTGGATTAAAATTTTAATGAGGCTCATGTAGTAATAAAATACACCTGGAATAGAAGTTTTATGACAATTAGGAAGAAAACTTCTACTGAACTTCATGTTAACCAAATGCAGAGTGCTAAAGATTCTATCTGGGCGGTAATTGCCATATTAAGCTGAGCTTATTGTTTTTATTCAGTTACTAGCTCATCTAGAATTTTGCAATTGGTGAGAAATGCAATTTATTTAATAATGTATATACTCCTACTGCTCCCTACATACAGAGTTGAATTAACCCATCACATGCCTACAACATAAAAGCTACATTTCAGATTCGACTTTCACCTGATCCAGTAAGATGCTGAATTGCTGTGCCTTGATCAGATGCTTAACCTAGTACTGAAGATTTAGTTGCACTTATACTATTATTGTTTGACCCCAGGACTTCCACAACTCAGCCCAGGAAACTTGATTAATGGGGAAAAAGGCTTGAAAAAGGAAATAGGAGGGGAATCTAGAATTAGTAATGTAAAAATTATAGTGACATCATCATCACCAACTAATGCAAAACGTAACACATTTATGTAGAAACAAATGAAAAGCTGCTCCCGTTGTGACACTGATTAATCTAAGTTCATATACTTATTAACCTCCATAAACTTAGATATATACAAGTGTAAGTACTTGCAAATTACTTCTGCATGAAGAGATGAACTTAGAGATGCTATATGAAGAAAATGACCATATAGAAAGCATGAAAAATTTACATATTGGCACAAGCAAAATCCTGGCTCCAAATTCCATTGCAAGAAACAATAACACGTGGGTTTTAGCCTACTTAGATTAGCATGCACACTTATTTAGCAAAAAAAAAAAAAGGAAATTAGCAAGCACACAATTCAAGGCTAATATGTAGAGCTTTTACCCAATTCAAACTAATACTATGTTACAATTGAACTTGATTTCCTCCTAAATCTTCAAATATATTTTCCCATCAACTTTAGGAATATATGGAGTTATTCTCTCTGGAACTTATAACGTTGGGAAGCTAGGATGTAATCGTATGAAAAATGGTTATCACCTAATAATCTGCATATGCACATTTTAACCACTGTATCATTACCCCATAGTGTTTAGAATCCAGTTAAGTTTCTAAATGATTGCAGCATCCCCAACTTCTGCTGTCTCTTATTGCAATACTTGAAAGAAAGAAAAGTTTATCTTGGAAGCAGGGGGGAAATTCTTGGTCAAAGCAAAGGGAAGTAGAATAGGAATATGTACTTGGAATAAGGCAGAGGGACCAAGTCGATTGCAGTGCAAATCCAAAACTAAGCCACCATAAGTTTGTCCCGATGACATAAAAACTTCTTGAAGTCTCTTCATTGTTTCATTTCCTAGAATACAGCCACCAGTTGAGTTAGTCAATAAAAGAGAAATAGAATAAAAGACAGGTACACCTAAAGGAAACACCAAGAGAATGCTGTGCCCATGTGTCCATTTGCAAGAAAAAAGAATAGGTCTAAAATGAAAATTATAATGACCTAACATATTGTGAGATAGGTCAATGACAGCAACTGTTTTGAGTGCAAGAATGGCACTTAGTAGTGGAGCAGCAGATATATCTTGCAGCCCACAGTCTGAAACAATAATTTCATCTCCAGATACCTAGTAAATATCAAGAGAAAGGTTAGGAAAAATATCAGTCTCCATATAAAGCAACTTTTAATGAAAGGTATTATCCTAGAAGCACTCCTGCTGTGTATCAGCTATTAAAAGTAGGGTAACTTTTTCCTTGCATGATTGTACTTGACAAATTAACTGATCGTACCTCTAAGACATACAATTTCTTAAGCACCTTCAAATTTGGTTGCTCGGATAGCTCCTTGCAGTAGTCAATGTACAGATTCATCACAGGTTTCAGTTCCCACACAGCTTCAGAATGGCATAAAAACGTTTTATTTTCAGTAAATGAGTCCAGAGATAGTGCCAAATTTACGAACAAAAAGTAAAGTAAATTCACAAATGTAGATATTGTTTGTATGGATTAAACCAGTAATGTAAGTACTTTTCCCTTTTTGATTGGTGCTAATAACTGCCTTAATATGTGACTTTAAGTGTTTAAACCCCAGGGAGGCAATATAACTATTTTAGGGATATCTCATTTTGTCAACATTCCGTTGAGTTTAAACCATTACTTTTGCAAGTTGGGAAAATTAATTGATTTGGCACAGCGAGAACCTTATAGTATCTTTACAGAGAACCTCATTGGGGTAATTCCAATCCCCGATAAAATTACAGACAATTGTTTACAAAAAGTACGAGATACATTTGCATGCATAGAGATCTTTTTTTCAAGTATACAAGCTTTTCTTCCGTAAGTTTAAGATGTCTTGTTAATTTCATCAGATAAGATTAATATTAATGACACAACACAAGAAAATTCACTTGATTAGGACATACAATGAATTGATGCTTCAAAACAGCCCCTTCCAAATTTGTGATCGTTGAACTTATCGACTTCTTCCAAAGCTCCTAGGACTTGTCCATCATATTTTATATGTTGAACGACTGGAACTAGGCCTGAAGAGAGATTGTAACCATATTAACAGCCATGCATATTGTATGCAAAATCGGAACTTGAAGAGAACAAAGAAATTTCTTTAGATGGAATCTGGATAAATAATTATTCTTACTTTTACAATAAAAGAGTTATCTGCACAAATAATGCTCTTTCTAAACAAAGTCAATAAAGATAAGAAAAAAAATTGAACCTTGTAGAAACTTATATCCATTTTCTGCACTAATAGTTCCTTCCCATGCCTTTCCTTCTGTCTTTCACACTACTGTTTTCACTTTTATGGTCAGTACATCCATTTCCTTACTGTTATTGCTGTTCTTAACATTATCATATCATCTAGTATCCTCTCAGGCCATCTCTCTGAACTGACTCTAAAAAGTGAAACTATTCTGATTGAATGCCATGGGAACACATTCTAGTTTCAACATTTTTAAGCATTGTTTTCTGAGCTTGTAATTGATAACAAAAGACTTGAAGATAGACTGACAAGCTGCTAGTCAGAAAGGTGTTCCCCTTCAGTCACTGCCATACTAGAATGAGGTTGATCTCAACTGAATTGTTATTAGATATTCAACATACTTCTTTTAAACAAGAAAGAAAATAAATTGCTGCCATTATCAATTACTGCAACTGAAAAGCCCAGTATGAAAGAAGCAGGGTGAATAGAGGACTTCATGTAAAATATTACACTCTGCAACTGGTATGTTAAACATGTATATTTGCCTTGATTTTAGTTTCTGAAAAGGAAAGAAAAAGCTTGTATACCAAATGCTTACTGGGTATTCAAGGATAATGACAGCATTTCAAGTTCAGTTTGAGTTAGAGATATCTCTGGCCTACAGTGTACAAACTGCAGATTTACATACATAATCAACAGCATACTGAATGGACCTAGATAATGAAAACATCACATTTTAATACATCTATCTGTACATATAAAATCTTCACACGTATTCATTTGTAAAAGAATGCGGAATATGTATGTATTTATGCATGATGTACATCAAGTATTCTATTAAAAATAAGCATTGAAAACTTCAGAATCTTTCAATCTTAAATGTTACAAATAATTCTAAGTAGTTGCTTTGGTGATTTCCTAATACCACAAAATAAATGTGTTATTTCAAGGGAATCGCTTTGTATGCATTGGACAAGCATCCGCTGGAAGTCTGCAATGGATTGCAAAGTTGGTCATTTGGACCTTCCTATTCATAGATGTAGATCTTGGACCTATGAATGGGGATATTCTTGAAACTCACAATAATTGCATCGGTTTCTTACTCATGCGACGGAACTCTTTCTATTATCCATTTCACATCAACATGTTAGCAAATAAAATATGTATGTCACACAATACATTGACCAATTAGATGGATGAAACTTTCAACTTCTGCTTCCATGACATGCTTTCCCAAGATGTTCAAATTGTATAATTTTACAATAGAGAAGTTCTTCTTTTGACATTCTTCCTTCTTTGTCACTTATTATTGTCCCTAGTCACATCAAAATTCTTGGTTTATAGTGGAAAAATAGTACCAAATCAGAACAGAGAAAATTTATGAGTACCTTTTGCTCTCTTCTCAGAGGGTAGAATTAGGTAGTACAAGCAGGCCACTTCAACTTTCATCCTCTCTATGCTGAATTTGTTTCCAACCATGCACAAGTCTGGATTTATATGTACCAGATCATTGTCAATTTTGACTATTATGTGTTGCTGCAAAAAGCACATGAAGAGCTAAATCCTTGAGTAATCGAGGAAAGATGAGATACTGAGAGGGGTACAAGATAATGGCAAGATTAACTGCATTTCTGATACTCAGTGCCAAGTAAGTATGGTGAGAAAGAATAGCTTTTATACACAATGACCAGTTTCTCCAGTTTATGCAAATCAAATGATGTCTAAAGATGCATTGGCATCATTTATCTGGATAACAAAACTTTAGGATGCACTTCTTTCAGGTATCCATTGCAGAAAGAAGTGCAAGAGGCGGGATGATAATCCATGCATCATTTAGGATAGATAAAAAGATCATCGAGAGATTGGCAGTTCATGAATCAGACATAATTGATGTTAAAGAAAAAGTTGATAAAAGTGAAACTCAGGCATGCCAATGGGTTTTTAACAATACTTACACAACTTCTATCACAAGGAGCACAAAATTTGGGGCCATACATGTTGTGCTCAAAAAACAGGTTTCCCAGAACACCACAACCACTTTTGTAGGCATTTTGGCCATGAATAGAATTTTCAAATTGATTTATGTTCAAATCTCTATAGTTTTCTGTATCCTGAGAAGCCAATTTCGATGCTCCACCTATATAGGAAGAAATGCTTTGCTCTCCATTAACAGGAGTAGAAGCACTAATGGCAGATTTTGAAGCAACTGGTGAAATATCCTGCCAACACAAACAATAAGCGCAGAAGTGATATTCACAAGGGAAAATAATTCCAATAGTTCAATCAAGAGTTCTTTTACCTGGAATGCATGACCGGGACTACAAAGATTCCTTATATTCTTCACTGCAAGTTCAAAAAAGACCGTGAGTTCTCTCTTCCTGGCTAACAGCTAAAATAAGATGATAATTTACTCACATCCATTCGAAGTGGCAACCTCTTCCATATGACATTTGAAAACGCTTCTACTCAGTGTATGTTCTTCACCAAGTTCACATTCCTCGTCAGAAAGAACAAGCCGCATGCGTTTGCGTCCAACTGACTGACTACTAGAAGATATCGATGTACCCCTTGGTGAGTAATCAGGTAGATTGATGGAAGGGCTAACATCAGCTTGATGAGCAGTTTGCAGCTTTACTTTTGACCTTTTGCTAGGATGAAGAAAGGATATCAAAGGAGAGTTTTCATTCAAGTCATCTGCAGATCCTTGAGATTTTGATTCAGGGGAATATGAAATGCTGATATTGGAGAGAGTTGGTGATTGGTCATCAATTTCGGGTTCAGTTTCAGAGCAAAAGTTCTCTGCCATATCTCGTGCTTCATTCTCTTGTTTTGCTGAAACTTTTAGTTTGTCAATTAAAGATTGTAATTTCCTGGGAAAAAAAAAAGGAATCATCTTTGACCAAGAATGGACTAATCATACTCATTTCAAAGGAAACAAAAAACTAACCGTATTTTTTGGGTGCTTGAGCCAAAAATGCAGTAGTTATATGCATTTAAAATTGACATTTACGAAAGAAACAAAATTAAATTTTACTCCATCACAATACTCCTGATATTGGCTGTTCCTCCACAAACAGTAGTCGTGATAGGTAATACTCAAATATCTCACTGAATGAAGTTGATTGTTCTTACCTGGCCTCTTCAACATTATCGAATCTGATCATTTGGCTGTAGTGCATATTCTCCAAGGCAGACAGCTGAACAGAAGGAAGTTTTGCTTGAAGAGAAATTCTGCAACACAAATTAGCACTATGACTAAGAATCAAAAGGATTCTCCTAGACAAAATATTCGGAAAAAGCTATCTCATAGTATGCAGCATAAGCATAATCTTTTGGCTTGTAGTTTAGAAAAAGAATAGCTATTTTATCTTTATTTTTTCCCATTTATCTATTAGTAATTTAATTGACTCCTTACCTGTCACAGACAAAATAAAGGGGCATGATGAGAGCCTTTATGTCCTTTTTGATTGTGCAACTTTAAAGTTTAGGGACATGCAATTATGTCATTATATGAGTGCAAATTCTATGACTTCAACTTAGTTAATTATGTACACCTCTGTATAGACAGGGAAAGTTCCTTTGTGTCAGTCTAGATCTGCAGTGTTATATAGAGAAATTTATAGCCGTAAACTATCAAACTCCTTAAAGCAACAACATTTACATCGAAGGAATCTGTTGGTTAAATAAAACATTTATTCCTTGAAGTCAAATAAGTAGTAAATAAGATCCCAGAAGCAATGAATTAAAACCACAATTAAAAGAACAAAACAATTGAGAAACTTACCTGTATCCCTCTTCAAAAGCATTGAAGGCTCCTATAAAATCACCATCGGAATCTAAAACCCCTCCTATGTCAATCTTCGCTAATGCTTGCCCCTAAAATGACCGTTAGCAAAAAGCAGTAAGTACATAAAATAGCATCTTAAAGTCAAAACAGTGAAGCTGTATTATTTGAACGAGTTTCTTGTTCATTGATGATGTTACTGATCTAACAAGTGAAGCATGGACACTGTCAAAGGGTCTACCTCTTCTTATCTACACAGGTTTAATATTGACATTATTCCAGCACATATCCACTACTTTGCAACCATATCAATACTAAAGACTAAAAGTTAAAATTTTAAATGTTTTAGACACTTTTAACATTGCCTGATTCTGGGGCTCAACTAGGTGTGCTAGAGAGATCGTTGAAGCTAAAGGCCAGGCAAATCAAGCAGGATCTGGACATATTCTAGACTTTGGTTAGACCTCTCTTTTGCATTGGTGCTAGCCACCGGTAAATAAGCAAGAGTCTGTGAGTACTCCTGTGTGTATGCATTGACGATCAATCATCTCAGACTGATTGCAGAGAAGCAGCCACCAGTAAATGATCCATTCTCCTTCCTACTCGCTTATTTTACGCGTCTTAGGAGAGATTGTGATCACTTTTGCTCAGGCTTTTCTTTTTGCAACAAAAAGAAAAAGTGGAAGATCTACCTATCTTGCTTGGGATACTTATGTGCTTCTGCTCATCCCTTCCTTTCTTGCTTTTTTTCATTTAAGTGCAATTAGGCTTATCCACTGACATATCAATTCAATGTGATACTAGTAATAAATCATTTCATTCAGAAGGAAGTAAAAAGAAAAAGCAGGAATGGAGGGATCATTAGGGAAACAGTTTTCCAAATAGAACTTCATCATCTTGATCTTCAATACACACTAGCAGCCATGGAAAAACAATTTTATCCAAATCTCATATGCTATCTTCTGGAAAAATGTTGTCCACATATCTATATCAGTTCATGCCTATCTCTCTTGTCAGTATCGTTTCTTGTTACTCATAAACTTGAGAAGATGGACTATCAATTTACTTAACCAAATTTCAAGCAGAAAAGTACAAGGGATATAATGTTTAAGTAAAGAATAACATACCTCCAAGTTTCCTATTAATTTATAAGTTTTCCAGCTCTGTACGAACCATTTGAGGGCTTGCTTGAAATCCCTGAGCTTCTGGTATGACTCTCCAATGGCTAAAAATGAATCACCTAATTTTTCTTTGTCACAAAGTTCGTCTGCTATCTCCTTCTTTTTTTTGGCATATTCACAATGCTAAGGATAACGATCAAAAACAAAAGTCAAGTAAACTACTATAAATGCAAATAGTCACAGTGGGAAGATGAAGGAAGAATTAATTGTTGATATTTTGCACAGAGGAACTCGGACAAGGCCTTTAAAATATTGGAGCAAGAGCTATAAATGGTCAATCAAGAAGGGAAAATCTCTTCTCAAACCAAGACTCCAACTAAGTCATGCAAGAGAAAATGTTAACAGGATATATCAGCACACCTGGTTTCTTCATGTTGAGCTCTTAGATCACTTAAGATTTTGTGAACTACTCAATAATTTCCAAGGATGCTGTACCTGAAACCCTGATGCATCTGAAAAGAAACCAAAATCTCCTAGTTTTAAACAAAATATATCTTCCATATCTTCTTGATTCGAGCCTGTCATTCCACTAAATTATTCAAGCTACATGATGATTCAGGTCAACTTTTGAAAGACAATTAGATAAAGAAATTATCCATGGGAACCAGAAAGCTAGTTCATTTACTCACAAGGCAGACATCCTTGTACAATGATCAACTATTTAAAAAAAAAATTAATGTCAACATGGTTAAAAAGTGATTCCAAATTTTCGGCTACTGAAAGTAGGTTTCTATTAGAAAGAAAATTATTAAGGGCCTGTTTTTGATTGCTGCTTCTTTTTCCCCTTAATAGATGTTTTAAGAACAAAAATAAATCTTTTGAAAAAAAATTATTTTAGAAATTAATATGCTACTCTTATTTTCACAGCATTAATAAGCAAAAGCAGTTTCGAAAGTCAACCTCTGGGATAGCTTCTTGAGAAAAGTTTTTCTTTCGATCTTTTTTAAGCTAAAACAAAATTTGAAAAAGCTATCTAAAATTGTAAAAAAACAGCTTCAGTTTAAGCAATTGATAAGAGCGCCAAAGGTTTCTACAGAAAATAATTTTCCACTAAAGAGAAATTACCTGCAAAAATATAGCGAAGGACAACAAAACAATGCTACTATACCTTTTTCCATGCAAATATCATGCTTGATTTCTCAATAAGACGGTCAAGAGACGAAATCTGTTCCAATAGACATTTCCTTTCTCCTGCTGTGCCTCTAGCAATTTCCATGTTCCTTGACAGCTTCTTAAGATGCTGCTCTTCTTTCATTAGTTCAGCCATTACTTTCATTGCTTCTTTTACTGTGTCAATATTCTGTTCAATTTGACTAACTAAAGCATCCTCGTCTTCCATGGATTTTGCCAATTGAAGTGCCTTTTGATAACAATGAATAGCCTCATCATATTTTTGGACCCTGTAGTGCAGCTCACCGAGATTAATATAACCCTTTGCTTCCCCTTGGCAGTGGCCAATCCTCCTGCAAATTTTGATGTCCTTTTCAATGTGGTAACTGGCACTTTTCCATTTTCTAATCTCCAAAAAAACATTTCCAAGATTATGATGAAGCCTGCTACGCCCATCATCATCCTCAATCACCTCTTCTTCATCACAGATCTCCAGTCCTCGAGTAAGCATTTTCTGGGCTTCATCCAAGTTATCAAGATCCATTTCTAGCATCCCAAGGTTATTATGGGCATCAATGTACTCTTTAACAAAGGAAAATTTTGTGGATAGAGGATTTTTCTTCAGATCTTCTGCAAGCTCCATTGCTGCTTTAAAGTACTTTTTGGCATTCCGCACAGAAAAATGGTCAGAATTTGATTTCAAAAACATTTCATGGTAGGTTCGACCAAGTTGGGTGCTTGCTCTTTGTTGCTCAATAAGATCATTCGCATCCTTGGCGAGCTCTAAATGTTTTTTCTGCAATATAAGAACAAACTAATTAATAGCCACAGGAAGACATTCAAGAAGCTGGACAACTTGAGCAGAACTGGAGGGAAGACTAATCAGGGAAAGGAATTCTTTTCCGAAAAGGAAAGTAACTGAGAGTCCAGCAAAGACCGAAGGCACCTAATGAAAGATCAAAGTTGAACTAGTTCTTGGTACAAACACAAAGAACTCTAAAGAATAGATTTGTATCCTAAAAAGCTGCTGAAAGAATAAGTTTAATTCCAATTCTACAAAGCATTCCATTCATGATCTAAGATTCACAAGAAAGCTGCTAAGAAACATGTGAGTATTCCATATGGTATACAGTTGAAACTTCAGAATTCACCCAGAATTAGGCAAACCAAACTTCCCCTTGCCAAGAAAATATCAGAGAAAACTTTTGTCTAACCTTGTCAAGTCTATTTCTTATATCCTACCAATTATCTTTGGTATTTAACCACCATGTTGACGACCACATGTAATCCTTTCTTTGGTTCTATGTAGTCGACCCCAATTGACTTGGGACTAAGGCTTGGTTGTTGTTGTTGTTGTTGTATTTATTGCCACCATACCTCCAGCATAAACATTGCACATTTCAAAAGCATATGGCATTGAATACGATGTGAATAAGGCCATTAAGTGATGTGAACATTGTTAGTTTTCCAGTTTCTTGCTTTCCTAAAACAGAGCTAGAAAAGGATGACGAGCTTCCCATCACATAATACTGCATAGAATCACAAGTTCAGGATGACTAATCCTTTCTCTAACAAATTGTCCCTGTACATATCTATTTGAGAAATCATAAAAATTCCCAAATCTAAGAATCTAATCCTATTACAAACTTTTAGTGATAAGGACAAACTAATCAATCTAACTTAGACCATGTATTCAGATTTTTATAGATCGTTGGAACACTTCTCCATGCAGTAAAAGAGTTTAAATATTGAACCTATCATTATCCTCTTTTATAGTCCTTGAAAGTCTGTCCAGTAGTTAAAATCCCAAGAAGAAGGCAGAATTCGAGTAAGAGCCCCAAGAAAGAAGCAAAAGAGAAGAACACATGCCGTAAGAGAAAACTTATTTAGCCAATCCAAGAAAATCATTACTTCAGGATCAATCCAATCAAGCAAAGGGAGAACCAAGAAGAACCGATGCCGTAAGAGAAAACTTATTTAGCCAATCCAAGAAAATCATTATTTCAGGATCAATCCAATGCAGCAAAGGGAGAACTCCAATGAATCAACTCAAGAAAAAAAGTCAAAATTATGACGCGTCTCCATTCAGTTTAAAAGGGCAAGCAACAGATTCAAAATTATTGGTTTCTTCAATTTGGCCCGAGTCACTCCATTCAGACAACAAAATGGAAAGCGTGCACCAACATCTGACCTACTGGCATAATCATTTGCTCACAAGAAATGGTTTTTTAAAAAGAAAACCTAGCCCCAATGTTATAATTAATTATCCAACCAATTTACACAAACAAATTTCAAATTCCAGAACAAAGCATTCATCCCCTAAATTCCACCTGATAAGTTAGGGCATTTTTGAAATCCTGAAGGCGGAGGTAAACTTCACCGAGGGATTGACAAGTAGGAAGCAATTGTTTCTCCGGCAAGTACTTGGTTGAAATCTCGTAATCTTTTCGCAGCCACTTAAGTGCCTCCACATACTCTCCCCGATTCTTCAGCATGTCGCCTATCAGATTCGCCCACCGCGCCTCCTCCGCCCTATTACCCTCCAGCTCCGCCTCCCGATATGCCCGCTTAGCATCACGGAGCTGTTGTTTGTCGTCTTTCTTCGGCATTTGATTTGGTCTCTGTCTCTTTGCATGGGTTGGGTTTAAGATTTTGGTGAGCATTGGGGATTTTGAAATGTGAAGATGAGAAAAGGGTTTCGTGATTTTCGCGGTAAAACATAAAACGCGGGAATTTGAAACTACAGCAAATGGAGGGAGATTTGAGAGTCAGGCCTCCGCTCTATGCTGTATTTATTTATTTATTTATGAAAGCAAAAGGCTAAAATTCATCAACAATCACGCGGCCTAATTCGCATTAATATATGAAATAATAATAAATCTGTTATGAATTTAGGTATTGGTAACGCAGAATTAAAGCAAAAGTGTTACTCAATATGTTTGGAGAATAATATAAAACTAAAGAAAAGAAAAGATAGAATATAGAGAGAGAAAGTAGAACTCAAGAAACAAGGTAAAAATCTATATATCATTAATGTCATCATATGTCCTTATATATAGGCTCATAATACAAGAGTTTATGAAAACTCAAATTTTAATGGGGAAAGGAAATCAAATCTGATTAAGAGTCATATTTTAGAAGTTCAGTTCTCTTCAAGAAACTGATTAATATGAACATCCACATATTATTTCATAACACTCCCCCTTTGATGTTCATAACATAAAGAATATGTCTCGTTAAAACCTTACTAGATAAAAATCTAGTGGAAAAAAAAAACTCTAGTGAAGGAAAAAGAGTACATTATTCTTTATGTCATTATTACTCCCCCTGATAAGAAAACCCTTTAAGGTTTCTTTAACCGATACTTTCCAATCAAATATTACTATCGGTAAAGTCTTAGTTAATAGATTTGTCAAATAATCAAATGATCAAATTCATTACACATCAATATCACATCTCTTCTGGAGTTTGTGATTAAAAATATACTTTATCATATCTCCTTAGATATATTCCAAACTTTATTATCATCCAACAATATAGTTAGAATTCCTTCTTAGAGGATATAGATTTATCTCGAATACATTAATTATGATCAAATATATTCTCAACCAACATCATGAATTTCTATTACTTCAACATGAGTTGAAGATGTGGCTGTTATAATCAACACATGCCTATAAATGTATAGCTTATGTGGATCATATAGGTAACTTATACATTGCATATTCATCTCAACAGGAGTTGGATTTTCTCAATATTTGAGATAAGTTATCTCAAAGAGATATCAATATGCAAGCTTAATGTCATCTCAAAATTTATTGGGTAGAGAAGAACTAGAATAGATATTTGCTTGCATACAAACAAGTGTATTTATACTCTAAATTGCAAAGTTATGGTACTTCAGGACCAAAGAGTTCTTCAATATCGTTTAATAGATATAAAAGATCTTACATATAATAACCCAATAATAATTGATGTGCTATGTCCATGTGAAACATCTTTAGGATATTTAATCAAAATAAAATATTGATCACAATACTTACTCCTCTAAATTCTTCAAGAAAAATATCTTGATTATCAAATCATTTTCTCTTTTCAAAATCAAGAGATCAATCACGCTTCAGGCGTGTATCAAAATCATATAATTATAGAATTCATATATTTGTCCTGCTAGGACATTTATCCAAATAGGAATATCTATAAGTATAATGTTATATTGACTAACTCTACAGGAGTCAGACAAACAATCAATATACAATTTTATGCAAATAAATAATATTTTGAACTTCCAATTCACTAATACTTGTGCATAGATTAAGATAATAAAAGTCATAAATAATATCCTCTTTTAATTGATGATTTTCTTCCCCTAATGTGTGGAACACTATGCCAATCAATATATTGTACAATGAGGATATCTTCTAATAAAGAAATACATATAGCAAGTATAGTTACATATAGAATTTCTTCATATATGGACATACTCAATCAATCTTTCAAGCATATTGAGTCCATCAGGGACTTCAAATATAAGCTCTATTATCAAATGATAACAAATATAAACACTATTAAGTGTCATCTTTCACCATTATATCCACCACTAGAAATATATTTCTTCGTTATCAGTGTCAGGTCTTACGAAGAATCATACGCCATAACTCATGGTAATATTCACTTTTGTGGTTCACATTTTATAAGTAAATATTAATTGCTATCTCTTTGAGATTACACTTCAAGTGTATTATTCCTACTGGGAATACATGTACACTTCAAGTGTACTTGTGAATAGTTTAAACTTTTCATATTTCTCATGCGAAATTTATCATTTCGAGTCTGCAGACCTCGATTTGAAAATCCTCAATATATTATGCGCATTAATATCTTTAAAGTCATATACTTGTACGGTTCCAATAGTTTCCAATCATGTTGAGATCTCATCATTTATCACAGTTTTCAGGTACCTGAATTTCTTTTAGAAATAATATATCAATGATGTTTGGAGAAAAATTATACTGGAATTTAAATCTCCTCAACTTAACATATATGATCATCTTAAGTCTTTGCTCCAGTGAGGAGTTTGTATCTTTGGAACCGACTTATCTACCACATTTCAATTGTGTCTTAAATTTATTTGTAGTGGTAGATTATCCTTCAGGGATATCAAGTATAGTAGGAGCATTATTTACTGGATGTTAGTCAATTAATATATTTGGCTATATAAATTATCCTTTGAACTTCTGGTTCAAGGTATCTTCTATGAGGATCAAAATAGAAGATCAAGATGAGACACATACTAATATCTTTATCCAGACTCATAATTTCTCCTCTTTATGTTGGGGCAACATATTCAAAATTAACAAAATATGAATCTCTCCATTGAGATTTGCTCCCAATATTTTTAATAATCTCTTTGAGAACCTATCTCATTACGTTTGTGGTGGTGCAACATACATAGTGCATTTCTAAATTGAGGATGAAAAATATTTAGTTTCTGACCACAAACCAACTACTATGAGGAGAATTATAATATGTTGGTAAAATACGAAATAAGTGCTAATATATTACAGTCATGAATATTCTGCAGGATGTTCAATATTTATCTCAATACAACCAGTATTATTAGGACAAATTATGTCTTTGGGAGAATCTTAAAACATGAGCTCATTATCAATAAATTGTACAAACTACAGGTTGCAAAAACAACAATATACATATGACTATTTGTTGATGCATCAACTAATAATTTCTCCATATTCATCCCAAAATAACACATTCAACCCTAAGAAATACTGGCAAATTTTAAATAAAATAAGTAGCACATATAAATTCGTCATATTAGGAAACTTCTGGTTCCATAATAAATTCATAATCATTCTTTGTATTTTAATGATTCGGGATGGTCAAACCGGTCATGCCAACTAATAAATTATTTATCAGTAAACTTCAAGTTTACTCAATATTGCATCTCAAATTCATAATTCTATGCAATATAACTCAGGAGAGATAAATTGTTGTATCTATAATTGACATATATTTCTTGTCTTAATGGTAATGTATATGCTTCAAAAGTTCATTCATCCAATGTCTCGATATACTGATAATATAATCAAAGCTCAAAAAACTTTACGAGACTATATAGAGAATGATATATTACAACAATTGACCATTATGTGAAGATTTAATAGCTTTTCTAGAGCTTTTAAGCAATTAACTCTTCTAGAGTTATTTGTTCAATTAGTTTTTCAGGAACCTTGCACTACTATTTATACTTTGGACATATATTTTAAATTTTATCTAAATAAACAACAAATATTTTTTAGACAAATTGTATCTTCACCATTCTTGATCCAAAATAAACTAAAATAACATAGGAAAGTAACAATTCGATAATTTAAAATTTTTGGTTAACATTCAATATTCTAGAAATTTTTTATGAATATTCAAAAGAATTGACTACATACATATATGCCATATCAATATTTTCGACACAAGTATCATTACTATCAGTAGCATGATTTAGGAAAGTAAAATAATATCAATAATTAATAAAGATTCATAACATGCTTGACGTATTACATGTACGTGACAAACTTTCATATTGCATCAATAACATGTTAGAATTATTACTTTCCCTTTTTCTTTCTCATTATTTTCTCACTTCTGGTGAGTATCTATTCACTGGGGATTTAATAAGTCATTCTTATAGTATAAGAACAAAGTGTATTTCTACTAGCTGCGACCAAAATCTCTTATATAAATATATTATAATTTCTAATATCATTCACTTCAGGGAATGCTATAAAAATATTTGGCCGAGCTTCAAAATATTTTATCAAGGACCCATTTAGTCTCAAAAGATATAAATTTAAAATACTTTTGAAAATTTTTTTCTAGATATTGCTACTACAGGAGCATATTATGTAGTAGCATATTAGAAATATGAGAAAGGAAAAATCTTTTATCCATCACATTACTAGTGATATTTCTCATTATAACTTTAATTGAGGAGAAATTCTAAAAGTAATACAATTTTTGTATACTGATAGATAAAAATCTTTTAGGCACACTTATAACAAATCCCCACTAGCATTTATCTAACAATCATCTTCTGGTGATTGTATGTTTCGTTCACAATTTGTTAGTAATCAAGTGGCTTTGATGCTTTGTATTTCTTAAATGGTGTCTTCAGGACCCACAATATCCAGATATATATATTTTAATTATCATGATTATATGGATGATTTTTATTATATCCGCGTTTCTGTCCACGGTTTCGACCATGACTACGACCTCTTCTAGGGTCATAACCATTAGTTCTAATACATTCACTTACAGATTTAAAGTAAACTGTGTTTTTGATAGAATGACCATATTCTGGTAGTCAAATATTTCTTTTAGATCCTTCCACAAAAAAATGTATCTTTCACAATAAGATATTCCGCCTCTAGATCCTCATAGAAATTATGGCGGAGAAAAATCATGGCTTTTATATAATTTTGAGATGGTGTTTACCAGACCCATTATATCTCAATAAATTTGAGCATCTAATGTCTATGACATATAATTCTTTCTATAAATATCAAGAGTAAAAAAAAAAGAAAAATTTGAAAAGTTTGTTATGGGAATTCAAAGGTAGAAAAAATACCTTTTTTTCTCTTGATTAAACTCTCAACTTCGGTGGCAGAGACTAGTGCTGATAACGTGTTATGAATTTAGGTATTGGTAACGCAGAATTAAAGCAAAAGCGTTACTCAATATGTTTGGAGAATAATATAAAACTAAAGAAAAGAAAAGATAGAATATAGAGAGAGAAAGTAGAACTCAAGAAACAAGGCAAAAATCTGTATATCATTAATGTCATCATATGGCCCTATATATAGGCTCATAATACAAGAGTTTATGAAAACTCAAATTCTAATGGGGAAAGGAAATCAAATCTGATTAGGAGTCTTATTTTGGGAGTTCAGTTCTCTTCAGGAAACTAATTAATATGAACATCCACATATTATTTCATAACAAAATCATAAATCATTTGTTTAGTACACACGTCGCCTAGTACATTATTGGACTAAAATATTCAAGAAATTCAATTATGTTTCTCTCTCTAATTCATTCTCTCTCCTCCTCTTTACCTTTGCCTAGTTATCTTTCTTTGGTTAGATATAGCCAAAGGCTTCGGACAACAACAGGTCTTAACTAGATTTCTTTATTTATTAGAAAAAATACATAGTTTAGTCTCGAAAGTTATATATCTAATATGATATAGTACATAATATATTTTTCTACCGTTTTAGTCCAAAAGTTAGATGTCTAATATGTTATAATTCTTAATATTTTTTGTCATTATAGTCCCGAAAGAATTATCAAACAGCTAATAAAGTCCGACCACAATTGCAGCTATTATCGTTTTAGTTCTTAATGGCAACTGGTGGTAGGACTTTGTTAGATGTTCAAAAATTCTTTCGAGGCTATAACGACAGAAAAAATATTATGAACCATAATATATTAGACATATAACTTTTTTGACTAAAATGATAGAAAAAAATTAGGGATCATAACATGTTAGACACCTAATTTTTTAGACTAAACTAACCATTTTCCCTATTTATTACTTGACTTTTGAAATTTGCACCGTCTTTTATGTTCAAAATCATAATAGATCATTTTTCAAAACTATAGTATTGTTTAAGTAAAAAGGTTATTATCACCAAACTATTTTAACATTTAAAGTAAATTTTACTTTGCCCCATAATATTATTTTCGTATCATTTTACCCTTTCAGTTAAATCACATCAGTAATCTCATTTAAATTAATTAAGTATTTTGTAATTTTTTACCCCTTAAATTTGATTGATTTGAAAAAATACTAGTATTACTAAACCCTTTTCACTGTTGAAATAATTTTCCAAACCCCTTTCACTTTTGAAATAACTCTCACTTTTACCTATAATATTATTTTTGTTTCAATAAACCACATCTATTACATTCAATTCAATAATTTTATTTATGTAAAAAATTCAAGAAGACAAATTTTCAATCCCTAAAAAAATTTAAATCAATCCAAGATAGCACTGAGAGCATAAGGTTAGATTGAGTGGAGATTATAAGTGTTCGTTATTTGGTTTTAATAAAAAATAAAACTAAATCGGGCTATAGTTTCACTTTTTAGAAAAAAAAAATATGTTCTACTTGATTCAATTTTATCAATTTAATATAATTTCAAAATCTAAATTTTTTTGATTTATTGTAATTGAAGCGAACCTAAATTATCAATTTTTATTGTAATTGATTCGAACCTAAATCAATTTTTTGATTTAGTTCAATTTTTACGAAAACTTTACAAAATCCAATGAAAATTAAAATTTTCAACTGAAAAATCAATGAATAAACTTAATAAAGATAAAGTTGAAATAGAAGTAATGTATTGCTTCGAGAATAAATATTAATTGTATTTGAAGGTGGCAAACTTTAGTATGAGAAAAGAGAAAATAAATTTCAAAATTGATCATATGAAAGAAGACGTGTTAGACTTTTTTTTTTATAAAAAATGAAGGATAATTTTTTTCATTTTATTTGTTTGTTAAGATTGAAAGACCTAAGAGGGGGGGGGGGGGGGTTGAATTAGGTCTTTGGCTAATTATCAAAAATCTTTTCCCCCTTTTTTTTTGCAAATCCTTTGCCTTAATAAAAACTATTCTTTAAATTCACAAATTTCGAGTTTATTTGTGATTTGATAGTTAAGACAAGATTATCAAACTATAAGACTACAACCAATTAATCAACAACTGAATGAATAATAATAACACAAGTATGTAAACAAGTAAAGCTATAAAGAAATGAACACACGATTTATATTGGTTCGATCTCTCCAAGATCTACATCTATTATCTTGAGTCCACACTCAAGGATTTTAACCAATTCACTATATGCTCAATTTAGGCAATTACACAAGAGGCTTACCCAACAAGGGTTTTATACCAACAACCTTCTTTTCAATCCTACAAACAAGGCTCACCCTTCTACAAGGATTTTATATTTAAAGATAACCTAAAGACCAATTTAATCCAAGGCTCACCCACACACGCGTTTTACACAACAACCTTGATTAATCTAGTTTATGGCTCACCCTTACCAAAAGGACTTTACGTCACAAGATAACCTTGTATCAATCACAACAATAATGTAAAGATAGAGTTTGGATGTTACCAACACTTATAGGTAGATGAATACAATTGCTAGCACCACTTCACTTCTTGCCTTTAGAATCTTGAATTTTAACCTTTGAACACAAGGCAATTTGAGAGCTTTTCAAATAATTTAAATGTAAAATAAGTTAGAACATTCATTCGAACTTTTTTCCCGAAAGTACTGTTCATTTGAACAGTGTTACTGTTCACAAAGTTCGGACAACCGAACTTGGCCTCACACGTCCGAACTTGGCCTTACACGCTCGAACTTGCCTGAATAGTGGTACTGTTTGCAGTGCAGAAAAAGTTCTGGCGTTCAAACTTTGCCTTTTGCGTCCAAACTTTGCATCCAAACTTTTTAAACTTTGTTAAAACATATTCAAATCAATTCAAACAAGTTGAAAAACCTTCTAGCCTATGATAAGTCTTTAAAGACCTTTTAAGTGCAAAAACCATTGATGAAAACTTGATAATTAAGGTAAGATCAAGACCATTGAAACTTTTCAAATCAAGTTTTGTGCTCTCAAATGCAACTCATAGATTCCAAGACTTATGAATGTAGGGTTTACGAAGTTTACCTATTAAGCACATGTAACATACACTTCATGTCTTCAAAGCCTTCAATCATCTTGAACAAACTCTTCAATCTTCCATCACTTTGACATATTTGAGTTGTTCTTGCATTGTGGCTCCAAGGCAATAAGACTTCATGTTTCTCAATCCATCAATCCTATCACTCAATCATACAAGCACATTAGTCCTCATCAATGTTTGCCATTATTCAAAACTAATCATAGCTACATGATTTGCCCTTAGGGCTAACAAAGATTGATAATCAAATTTAATGATTTATGAGCTATATAGATACAAAAATAATGTTATAGAAAAAAGTGAAAATTTTCTTAACTTTAAAGTGGCTAGATGATATTGTTTTGAAGGGCAACAATGACATTTCAAATGTCCATTAATAACCGTTCCATTTGAACTTTTTGACCTTTGAACAAAGCTTGACCAAAGCACCACTTGACTGAATTATCTTTTATCTTTTCATAGGATATTTATTGTATATGCTATAAATATAACCATTTGCACTCTTAAGTCTTCAAGAGAGAATAGTGTATTTCTCAAAGAAGTTGAGAGTTCTTCAAGCTAAGAGCACAAAGTTAAAATTTGTGAGAGAAACCCTACCGAGTAGCAAAAAGTAAATGTACAAAGTGTGAGCTGATATCGGAAGCAAGTAAAAGCTTCTATCTTTTTATCTTCATCTCTTCACAGTTCACAAGTACCAATTGTCAACTTATGCCATCAAGACTAATGAGATCATTGGGTGGAAATAGTTACTAGATCTATTGAAAATCTAGATATAGTTGCTAGATCTATTGAAAACTAATAGTAATAGTTGTTAAATCTATTTGTAAAATTAGTATATACAACTTGAAAGTTTTTTGGGTAGAAGATACTGGATTGTATGATTTAATCTCTACTGTTAAATTGATTGGGTTAGTCTAAATACTTGACATATGACTCTCAAGGAATGGACATAGATATATTGCCGAACCACTATAAAAATCCTGGTGACTTTTTTCATTTTTGCTTTAGCTTTGATTTGTTGCTTGGGTTATTCGATATTTGCATTTCAGTTGGCAAACACACTTTCTGGAAAAATGATTAAGTTTGAAGCATACTCTCCACACAATGGAAAGACATACTAAAACTATTATTCAAATAATGTCACAAAAATTGTCTTTCAAAACCTTTGAAAACAACTAGCTTGATAACTTTTTTAGGCTATTTCTCTGTTGCAATGATTCGTATGGCTATATGTGTCTATGCATCCTCTAAAATAATTGAAAGTTGCATTCTGAGTCCAGTAACACTTTTTTAAGATACTTTAGCTAATGTTATTGCTTGTTAGCTCAATCTGAGAAAATTAGCTTAATAATCAATCTGGACTTGAGGTCCTCATCTTGGAATATTGTTGTCTGCTAAGGAATTAGATCCTAATAATTGATTGTATCCGTTGCAATTGCTATAGTGGAGATTGAAATCAAAGAAACCTGGACTTGACCCATTGAGAATTTGAGAATTTTAGAAGAAGAAATTTGGGCTTTAATATTAGATAAGCAAAAAAGAACTCTTTTTGACATATGTTTACTTCAAATCCTGATTTTCACCAATGCTAGAACCTTTAATCTAACTTGATTTTCTTGTTTCTTTTCTAGGGTCTAGTCCCAACTATTGAGAAGTCATTGCCTAATGTGAAGCATCACCATTATTCAAACATCGACACCAAACTTTCAAAAACATTTTGCTCCAAATGCTCTAAAAGAATAGCTTTGGAGATGTGCAAGGTCAACACATCCTAATAAATTCTTAGACCATATGGGTGCACTCAAGGCATTAGATGAAGCCGCATATTTTCTTAATTTGACATGGTTTTGAACTACTTGTGTGAATCATTTAACGCAACTATAACGCATGCTAGTTCTAAGAAAATCCTTGGGATGCTTTAATGCATTAGAACTTATTTGATGACTGGACATGGGGTGAAGAGAGAGTGGATGAAAAAATAGGAAGAGATGATTTATCCTTAGGTTCAAAAATACATTGAAATTTTGAAAGAACAGTCAGCAACATTCATCCCTAGAGGTGCCAGGTAGAGGGGATGTGAGGTGATATGTGGGGAGTTATGTCATAATAAGAGAACATGTAGGAATGAGACACAAAAAACTGTTGGAAACAGTGTGATTCAGGGCAAATTTGTGGCAGAAAATGCAACAATATTAATGAGAGTCATTAATAGTCACAAATTTCATAGGAACTAAAAATATTTCCTAACAATGTGTATTTTTTGGCTATAGAACTCATTTTCCTTTCTTGCTTTCGTCAGGTTGAGGTAGTAGGGAGTGAGGGGCAAGTTATGTATATCAATAAAGATTAGTCAGTTATAGAAGTGGGATTTCTGCTATTTTAATCTTTATGCTTAGAAAATAATATACTAACCTGTTAAAGGTTCCTGTTCCTACTGATTTTTTGCAGGGAGGGGAGAGAAATAATATGGCCAATGAGCAAGATATTTAGGTTGATAGGCCAAATAATAGAGAGGGTGGCTCGAGTGTAAGTTATCATACACTAAACTTGGGGTTTTTACCCAATTTGGACTATTTTTGAGAAAGATAGACTAAAGTGGACCGAGGTGGTAGGGGGATGGACAGAAGTGGACATAACGCCAAAAGAAATGGCGTTATGTCCACTACTATAACGCCATCAGAGATGGCGTTATAGCTTTTTCTATAACCCCATCTCTGATGGCGTTATACAAGATTATCAGTTGACGGTATCAATTGTGAGATGGCTACACCATCGTTCAAGTACACCCGAACAGTATGTGTTCAATTTTTTATTTTGGGCATTTGAACCTTCAATTGCATGTTTTAAGCACTGTCGGCAAGTCATATCAGTTGATGGAACTCACTTGCGAAGTGTATATAAGGGAGTTTTGTTAATTGCCAGCGGGTGGGATGCCAATAATTATGTTTATCCTCTAGCATTTGCAATTGTCGACGAAGAGTCCTCGACAAGTTGGAATTGGTTCCTCGGCCTTCTTCGGGAATATGTTGTTGACACCCGACCGATTTGCTTGATATCTGATTGGCACAAGGGTTTTTTGAACTCAATTAGCCACTAGCAGTAATGGCAACCTCCTTATGCCCAACACAGATTTTTCCTGCGTCACGTTCGGGCTAATTTCAATCTAAAATTCAAGAACAGAGAGCTAAAAAGTTTGATATGGCAGGCCGGGACGGCAACTAATGTGTCGAAGTTTAATTACTTCATGAATGAAATTAAAAGTAGACATCCGATGCATTCAACTGGCTTGCGGCAATTCCCTATAGCCTTCTCATACTAATGATGACCGATACTCCGATTGTCTAACCAGCAAACTCGGATCTACCTGTCCAAGATGAACAACTATGGGAATTCTACTAGCATCAATCTACAATTATTCCATTCAATATCTTTCAAATTTATTGAGCAAAATTATATATTTTATATATTTATACAACATATTATTATCGAATTAAAAATTAATGTCAACTAAATATTATTAATATTATATTAAATAATAACTATGCCTCACATTTTCTAACTTCCATTAATAAAAAATTATTTATAATACATAATTAATGAAACACTTTCTTTAAATAATAATAATAAAATAGTAATAAAATTTAAAAATAATTAATTACTTGTTATTATCTAATTAGGAAATTAGTGTTAATTAAAAAATAATAATATTATATTAAATAATATTTATGTATAAATAAAAAAATATGCTATGCATTAGATAAAATAAATAAATAAATATTAAAATAATTGGCTATGCAAAAAATAAAAAAAGCAAAAATAGAATAACAAAAATTGCAAATTTTATCTGCTAACAAAAATAATCAAAATTGCAAAAACAGCCAAAACCCTAAACCAAAATAAAATAAGAAAATAAAATAAAGAGGGTGGGGAAGGAAGGCAGTAAGAGAGGCGGCAACATGGGGAGGGAAAGAGCAGCAGGCGAAGAAGCAAATAAAATGCAACGCATCAAAAAGAAATTGACTTGGGAGAGAGAGAAGCATAACTTGGGGGAAAGAAATTGACTTAGGTCGCTGTTGCCGGTGGAAAGAAGCTCGTCGGCGCCGAGGTGGGGCTTGCAGTGGGGGGGTTTAAACTGAATCGGTGCTGGAGGGGAAAAGGGGATGGTGTTATAACTTTTTCTATAACGCCATCCCTTTTGGCGTTATGTCTATTATAGTGCTGCCCCTCTCTTTTCCAGTCCACCATAGTCAATTTCTTTCAGAAATGGACCAAACTGTGTAAAAACCCCTAAACTTGCATCTTTTTAATTAGTGTGTGATATTTCTTAGACAAAGTTCTTACAATTATTGTGATTCTTTGCAGCCTTTGCAGACCAACAAAAAGGTTAGGTTGTGCAAGGTTTGTGTCAAAATTCGACATAATAATGCAACATGTCCTACTGAGTTATGCCCGTGGATAAAGAAGAATTTGTCATACTTTGAATGTTGGAAATATGCAGGAGGATGTATACTATCTTTGGGATGAAATGTTGAAAGCTGGATTTTGTTTCCTCTAGCAAACTTGTAATATTTTGAAAGCATTACACTGGGAGAGGATGGCATAGGTTTATGCGATCAATACATTATATGTTTTTGTAGAACAGAACCTATTCTTGGCTTGTGTTAATTTGCTTGCTTTTTTTTTTTTTTTTTGGTCTTAGGTTATTTAACAAATGTGTTTCAATTCAATCTAGCATTCAAATACCAAAGTTACTACAAAGAAGGCTTGTGTTACAATCAGTGCTCCTTAAACATCTATGATGGACTCCACAAAAAATCTATCATATTGGGAACATTCTATACTTCATCATCTAATACACTAACAATGCCACACACATAAATGCAACAATACACAAAATTGCAATAACAACAATACAGTTTCTCATTCTTCCAGCTTGCCTTCTCTACTCCTCTTCTTTTTTGTCTAACCTCCTCAGCAAGCTTGGTATACTTTTCTGCGATTGATTGCAAATTAGAGCATCATACCATTGGAAAAATTGCATTTCCCACCCTATATTTCAAGCATTGTTATGAAAAGTTGACTTTTGAAGACTAGAGAGTCTCTGACTTTGTTAGCTACAAAGTAGTCCCTCAAATCATGTTAGCTTCTTACCCCCCATAATTCTAGTACCCCATGAACTACCTACCTAGGTTTAAATCAGTCTATGAGGTTCAGATTTTTTCAGCTTCCCATAGTTGCAAATTATAGATCCTTGTGAGTTGCGGGAGCCCTTAAACTCATGTAATATGACATCCTGATTTGGTCAAGTTCGGAAAGATATTAAATGGTAGGAGGTTTGCTGCTGGTTTTCTGGGTTTTGTTTCTCAAAGAGGGGTTAGAGATGAGAGTACTTGGAGGGCAAGAAGCTAAGGTTTTGAGGAAAACGGGATCGCATACTTATGGGGTGAACTGTTAGGCAAGGATGGAAATAGACTAAATGCCTGAAATTACCCTTTCAAAATGGGATCACATGCAAGCAGTGTGCCTTTGGATATCGGATTCAGCTATGGCTGCGAAAATTTATTAGTTTCAATGATTTGCAAAAAATTGATTTATACAAAAAGATGAAAAATGTTATGAAATAATATGTGGATGTTCATATTAATCAATTTCCTGAAGATAACTGAACTCCCAAAATATGACTCCCAATCAGATTTAATTTTCTTTCCTCATTATATTTTGGATTTCCATAAACTCTTTTATTATGAGCCTATATATAGGGTCATATGATGACATTAATAATATACATATTAGTCTTGTTTCTTGAGTTATACTTTCTCTCTCTATATTCTATCTTCTCTTTTTCTTAGTTTTATATTATTCTCCAAACATATTGGGTGATATTTTTACTTTAATTCTGCGTTGTCAATACCTAAATTCATAACACGTTATCAGCATGAGTCTCTGTCACCGAAGTTAAGAGTTTAATCAAGAGAAAAAGAGGTATTTTTTGTATCTTTGAATTCTCATGGTAAATTTTTCAAAACTCGTTTTTTACTCTTGATATTTATAGAAAGAATTATATGTCATAGACATTAGATGCTCAAATTTATTGAGATATAATGGGTCTGGCAGACACAATCTCAAAATTTTATAAAAGCCATGATTTTTCTCCGCCATAATTTCCATGAGGATCTAAAGACAGAATATCTTATTGTGAAAGATTCATTTTTTGTGAAAGGATCTAAAAGAAAGATTTGACTACCAAAAGATGATCATTCTACTAAAAAACACAATTTACTTTAAATTTGTGAGTGAATGAATTAGAACTAATGGTTATGACCCTGGAAGAGGTCTTAATCATGGTCGAAGCCGTCGATATAGACGCGGATATAGTAAGAATAATCCATATAATTATGGCTACTAGAATATATGCATTTGGATATTATGGGTCCTGAAGACACCACTTAAGAAATACAAAGCATCAAAGCCACTTGATTACTAGCAAATTGTGAACGAAGCATATAATCACCAGAAGATGATTGTTATATAAATGCTAGTGATGATTTCTTATAAGTGTGCCTAAAAGATTTTATGTCTATCAGTATGCAAAAATTTTATTGCTTTTAGAATTTCTCCTCAATTAAAGTTATAAGGAGAAATATCACTAGTAATGTGATGGATAAAAGAATTTTCCTTTCTCATATCTCTAACATGCTCCTGTAGTAACAATATCTAGAAAAAGTTTTTCAAAAGTATTTTGAATTTATATCTTTTGAGACTAAATAACTCCTAGATAAAATATTTTGATGTTCGACCGAATATTTATATGTCATTCCCTGAAGTGAATGATATTAGAAATTATAATATATTTATGTATGAGATTTTGGTCGCGACTAATAGAAATACACTTTGTTCTTATACTATAAGAATGACTCATTAAATCCCAAGTAAATAGAAACTCGCCAGAAGTAAAAAAATAATGAGAAGGAAAAAAGGGAAAGTAATAATTCTAACATGTTATTGATGCAATATGAAAGTTTGTCACGTACCTGTCGTACGTCAAGCATTTTATGAATCTTTATTAATTATTGATATTACTTTACTTTCCTAAATTATGCTACTGATAATAATGATGCTTGTGTCGAAAATATTAATATGGCACATGTGAATGTAGCCAAATCTTTTGAATATCCAGAAAGAGTTTTTTAGTATTTTGAATATTGACCAAAAATTTGAATTATTAAATTGCTACTTTCCTATGTTATTATTTTGTGATTATTATTAAAAAGTTTTAAATACTATATTATAGTATTTTCATATTATTTTAGTTTATTTTGGATCAAAAATGACGAATATACAATTTCTCTAAACAATATTTGTGTTTATTTGGACAAAATTTAAAATATATGTCCAAAGTATAAATGGTAGTGCAAGGTTCCTGAAAAACTAATTGATCAAATAACTCTAGAAGAGTTAATTGATTAAAATCTCCTGAAGAGTTATCAAATCATCACCTAATGATCAATGGTTGTAATACATCATTCTTTATATAGTCTCATAATTTTTTTTTGCCTTGATTATGTTATCAGTATATCGAGATATTATATGAATGAACTTTTGAGGCATATGCATTACTATTATGACATAAAATATATGTCAATTATAGATACAACTATTTATCTCTCCTGATTTATATTGCATAGAATTATGAAATAGAGATGCAATATTGAGTAAACTTGAAGTTTAGTGATAAATAATTTATTAGTTGGCATGACCAGCTGGACCATCATTAAAATACAAAGAATGATTATGAATTTATTATGGAATCAGGAGTTTTCTAATATGACGAATTTATATGTGCTACTTGTTTTATTTAAAAGTTGATGGTATTACTTGGGGTTGAATGTGTTATTTTGGGATGAATATGAAAAATTATTAGTTGATGCATCAACAAATAGTCATATGTATATTTTTGTTTTTGCAACCTGTAGTTTGCACAATTCATTGATAATGAGCTCATGTTTTAACATTCTTCCAAAAACTTAATTTTTCCTAATAATACTGCTAGTATTGAGATAAATATTGAACATCACATAGAATGTTCAAGACTGTGATATATTAGCACTTACTTTGTATTTTGCCAACACATTGTAATTCTCCTCATAGTAGTTGGTTTGTGGTCAGAAACTAAATATTTCCCATCCTAAATTTAGTGATGCACTATGTATGTTGCTCCACCACAAACGTAATGAGATAGGTTCTCAAAGAGATTATTAAAAATATTGGGAGCAAATCTCAATGGAGAGATTCATATTTTGTTAATTTTGAATATGTTGCCCCAACATAAAGAGGAGAAATTATGAGTCTGGATAAAGATATTAGTATGTGTCTCATCTTGATCTTCTATTTTGATCCTCATAGAAGATACCTTGAACCAGAAGTTCAAAGGATAATTTATATAGTCAAATATATTAATTGACTAACATCCAGTAAATAATGCTCCTACTATACTTGATATCCCTGAAGGATAATCTACCACTACAAATAAATTTAAGACACAATTGAAATGTGGTAGATAAGTCGGTTCCAAAGATACAAACTCACTGGAGCAAAGACTTAAGATGATCATATATGTTATGTTGAGGAGATTTAAATTCCAGTAGAATTTTTCTCCAAACATCATTGATATATTATTTCTAGAAGAAATTCAGGTACCTGAAAACTGTGACAAATGATGAGATCTCAACATGATTGGGAACTATTGAAACCGTACAAGTATATGACTTTAAAGATATTAATGCGCATAATATATTGATTCAGAATAAGGATTTTTAAATCGAGGTCTGCAAACTCGAAATGATGAAGTTCGCATGAGAAATATAAAAGTTTTAAATTATTCACAAGTACACTTGAAGTGTACATGTATTCCCAATAGGAATAATACACTTGAAGTGTAATCTCAAATAGATAGCAATTAATATTTGCTTATAAAATGTGAACTATAAAAAGTAAACATTTGCCATGGTTTATGGCATATGATTCTTGGTAAAACCTGCACTGATAACGAAGAAATATAATTCTAGTGGTGAATATAATAGTGTATGATAACACTTAAGATGTGCTTATCTTTGTTATCATTTGATAATAGTACTTATATTTGAAGTCCCTGATGGACTCGATATGCTTGAAGCATATAATTGTTCCTGTAGAACATAATGAGATTATCTTAGTGAATTTTTATTGTAAGAATGATCGAGTATGTTCATATATGAAGAAATTATATACGTAGCTATACTTGATATATGTATTCCTTTATTAGAAGATATCCTCATTGTACAATTTATTGATTGACATAGTGTTCTCCATATTAGGGAGAGAAAATCATTAATTAAAAGAGGATATCATTTATTACTTTTATTATCTTGATCTATGCACAAACATTAGTGAACTTGAAGTTCAAAATATTGTTTATTTGTATAATATTGCATATTGATTGTTTGTCTGACTCCTGTAGAGTTAGTCAATAAAACATTTTACTTATAGATATTCCTATTTGGATAAATATCCCAACATGACAAATAAATGAATTCTATAACTATATGATTTTGAAACATATCTGAAGCGTGATTAATCTCTTATTTTTAAAAATAAAATCCTCAAAAGAGAAAATGATTTGATGATCAAGATATTTTTTTGCTGAAGAATTTAGAGAAGAAAGTATTGTTATCAACGTTTTGAAAAGTCAATATTTTATTTTGATTGAACATCCTGAAGATGTTTCAAATGGACATAGCACATCAATTGTTATTGGGTTATTATATGCGAGATCCTTTATATCTATTAAAGGATGTTGAAGAACTCTTTCGTCTTGAAGTACCATAACTCTATAATTTAGAGCATAAATACATTTTTTTGCATGCAAGCAGATATCTATTCTAGTTCTTCTCTGCCCAATAAATTTTGAGACGGCATTAAGCCTGCTTTTGATATCTCCTTGAGATATTTATCTCGAATATTGAGAAAATTCAACTCCTGTTGAGATAGATATGCAAGGTATAAGTTACTTATATGATCCACATAAACCATACATTTATAGCATTTGTTGATTATAACAACCACATCTTCAACTCATGTTGAAAAAATAGAAATTCATGATGTTGGTTGAGAATATATGTGATCATGATTAATGTATTTGAGATAAATCTGTATCCTCTAAGGAGGAATTCTAACTATATTATTGGTCGATAATAAAGTTTGAAATATATCTAAAGAGATATGATAAATTATATTTTTAATCACGAACTCTAGAAGACATGTGATATTGATGTGCAATGAATTGGATCATTTGATTATTTTACAAATCTATTCACTAAGACCTTACCAATAGCAACATTTGATTGGAAAGCATCGGTTAAGAAATCTCAAAAGATTTTATTATCAGGAGGAGTAATAATGATATAAAGAATAATGTACTTTTTTCCTTCACTAGAGTTTTTTTCCCACTAGGTTTTTATCTAGTAAAGTTTTAACGAGGCATATTCTTTATGTTATGAACATCCAAGGGGGAGTGTTATGAAATAATATGTGGATGTTCATATTAATCAGTTTCCTAAAGAGAACTGAACTCCCAAAATATGACTCCTAATCAGATTTGATTTCATTTCCCCATTAGATTTTGGATTTTCATAAACTTTTGTATTATGAGCCTATATATAGGGTCGTATGATGACATTAATAATATACTGATTAGTCTTGTTTCTTAAGTTATACTTTCTCTCTCTATATTCTATCTTCTCTTTTCTTAGTATTATATTATTCTCCAAACATATTAGGTGACGTTGTTACTTTAATTCTGTGTTGCCAACACCTAAATTCATAACAAAAAAGAAGTTTTTGGACAAAAATAACAAAATAAAAAAAATTTATGTGTAATTATAGTCATTTTCTCTTCATAAAAATAAGTTATAGTACTTTTTTAGAGAAATTGGCTACTCACGCCACTAAAGTTAGGTGTTTTCTCGATTCATGCCAATAATGTCAATTTTAATTTTTTTCTACCAATGAACAAAAGTCAAGCCGTGGTTGATGCCACATCGGCAGTTCCCACAGTGAAATTAGGCCAAAAAAAGGAATGAGCTCCTCACTTGCTTAATATTCAGGGCAAAAATATTCAAGCACCTCCATTTTTAGCCAACCCAACCCAAACCCAGTAGATCCCTCCATTTTTAGCCAACGAAGGAGAGAAGTTGTACTGTTGAAAAAAAAAAATGCAGGTTAGGTTTGGTAAAAAAGGAGGTTTTCAAACATTTTTACCCATGAATGTTAAACATATGAGGAGTTTATGTCTTTTTTGGCCGAATTTTGCCATGATAGGTGCCGAAGTGGCATTAATTGCAACTTGAATTTTGTTCAATGGCAAAAAAAGTCAAAAGTTGACATTAGTGGCATGAAAAAAGAAGGTACCTTACTTTTGTGCCGCTAGTAGCCAATCCTTGTTTCTTGAGTTCTACTTTCTCTCTCTATATTCTATCTTTTCTTTTCTTTAATTTTATATTATTCTCTAAATATATTGAGTGATGCTTTTGCTTTAATTCTGCGCTACCAACACTTAAATTCATAACACGTTATCAGCATGAGTCTCTGCCACTGAAGTTGAGAGTTTAATTAAAAGAAAAAGAGGTATTTTCTATCTTTGAATTCTCATGGCAAACTTTTCAAAACTCATTTTTTTTACTCTTGATATTTATAGAAAGAATTATATGTCATAGACATTAGATGCTCAAATTTATTGAGATATAATGGGTCTGGCAGATACCATCTCAAAATCGTATAAAAGCCATGATTTTTCTCCGTCATTATTTCCATGAGGATCTAAAGACAAAATATCTTACAGTGAGAAATTCACTTATTTTGTGGAAGGATCTAAAAGAAAGATTTGACTACCAGAAGATGGTCATTCTATCAAAAACACATTTTACTTTAAATTTGTGAGTGAATGAATTAGAACCAATGGTTACAACCCTAGAAGAGATCATAGTCATGGTCGAAGCCATCGACATAGACGCGGATATGGTAAGAATAATCTATATAATCATGGTTACTAAAATATATGCATCTAGATATTGTAGGTCATGAAGATACCACTTAAGAAATACAAAGAATCAAAGCTACTTGATTACTAGCAAATTGTGAACGAAACATATAATCACCAGAAGATGATTGTTATATAAATGTTAGTGATGATTTGTTATAAGTGAGTCTAAAAGATTGTATGTCTATCACTATGCAAACTTTTATTCCATTTAGAATTCTCTTCAATTAAAATTATAAGGAGAAATATCACTAATAATGTGATGGATAAAAGATTTTTCTTTTCTCATACATCTAACATGCTCCTGTAGTAGCTATATTGAGAAGAAGTTTTTCAAAAATTTTTTAAATTTATATCTTCTGAGACTAACGAGTCTTGGATAAAATATTTTGACGCTTGATCAAATGTTTTTATGCCATTCCCTGAAGTGAATGACATTAGAAATTATAATATATTAATGTACGAGATTTTGGTCGCGGTTAGTAAAAATACACTTTGTTCTTATGATATAAGAATGCATCATTAAATTCCCAGTAAATAGATACTCACAAGAAGCGAGAAAATAATGAGAAGAAAAAAAAGAGAAAGTAATAATTCTAACATGTTATTGATGCAATATGAAAGTTTGTCATGTACATGTAGTACGTCAAGCATGTTATGAATCTCTATTAATTATTGATAATTATTTACTTTCCTAAATTATGCTACTAATAGTAATGATACATGTGTCGATAATATTGATATGACATATGTGAACGTAGCCTGTTCTTTTGAATATCCAAAAAGAATTTTTAGCATTTGAATGTTAATCAAAATTTTAAATTATCAAATTGTTATTTTTCTATTTTATCATTTTGTGATTATTATTGAAAAGTTTTATATACTATATTCTAATATTTGAATATTATTTTAGTTTATTTTGGATCAAGAATGGTGAAGATACCATTTTTCTAAACAATATTTGTTGTTTATTTGTACAAAATTTAAAATATATGTCCAAAGTATAAATGGTAGTGCAAGGTTCCTGAATAATTATCTATTAATTATTGATAATTATTTACTTTCCTAAATTATGCTACTAATAGTAATGATACATGTGTCGATAATATTGATATGACATATGTGAACGTAGCCTGTTCTTTTGAATATCCAAAAAGAATTTTTAGCATTTGAATGTTAATCAAAATTTTAAATTATCAAATTGTTATTTTTCTATTTTATCATTTTGTGATTATTATTGAAAAGTTTTATATACTATATTCTAATATTTGAATATTATTTTAGTTTATTTTGGATCAAGAATGGTGAAGATACCATTTTTCTAAACAATATTTGTTGTTTATTTGTACAAAATTTAAAATATATGTCCAAAGTATAAATGGTAGTGCAAGGTTCCTGAAGAACTAATTGATCAAATAACTCTAGAAGAGTTAATTGCTTAAAAGCTCCAGAAGAGCTACTAAATCTTCACCTAATGGTCAATTGTTGTAATATATCATTCTCTATATAGTCTCGTAAAACTTTTTTAGTATTGATTATATTATCAGTATATCAAGACATTGAATTAATGAAATTTTGAGACATATGCATTACCATTATGACATGAAATATATGTCAATTATAGATACTACTATTCATATCTCCTAGTTTATATTGCATAGAATTATGAAATTGAGATGCAATATTGAGTAAATCTAAAGTTTACTAATAATTTATTAGTTGGCATGATCGGTTGGACTATCCCGGATCATTAAAATACAAAGAATGATTATGAATTTATTATGGAACCAGAAGTTTCCTAATATAACGAATTTATATGTGCTACTTGGTTTATTTAAAAGTTGATAGTATTACTTGGGGTTGAATGTGTTATTTTGGGATGAATATGAAAAATTATTAGTTGATGCATCAACAAATAGTCATATGTATATTTTTGTTTTTGCAACCTGTAGTTTGCACAATTTATTGATAATGAACTCATGTTTTAAGATTCTCCTAAAGACATAATTTGCTCTAATAATACTGGTTGTATTGAGATAAATATTGAACATCCTACAGAATGTTCATGACTATGATATATTAGCACTTATTTCGTATTTTGTCAATACATTGTAATTCTCCTCATAATAGTTAGTTTGTGGTCAAAAACCAAATATTTTTCATCCTAAATTTAGAGATGCACTATGTATGTTGCTCCACCACAAAGGTAATGAGACGGGTTCTCAAAGAAATTATTAAAATATGTTGGGAGCAAATCTCAATGGAAAGATTCGTATTTTGTTAATTTTGAATATGTTGCCCTAACATAAAGAGGAGAAATTATGAGGCTGGATAAGGATATTAGTATGTGTCTCATCTTAATCTTCTATTTTGATCCTCATAAAAGATACCTTGAACCAAAAGTTTAAAGGATAATTTATATAACCAGGTAGATTAATTGATCAACATCCAGTAAAGAATGCTCCTATTTGATATCCCTGAAGGATAATCTATCACTAAATATAAATTTGAGACACAACTGAAATGTGGTAGATAAGTCGATTCCAAAGATACAAACTCCTCACTGGAGTAAAGGCTTAAGATGGTCATATATGTTAAATCGAAGAGATGTAAATTCCAGTAAAATTTTTCTCCCAAAACATGATTGATAAATTATTTTCAGAAGAAATTCAGGTACCTGAAAACTATGATAAATGATGAGATCTCAACATGATTAGAACTATTGGAATCGCACAAGTATATGACTTTAAAGATATTAATGCGCATAATATGTTGAGAATTTTCAAATTGAGGTTTGTAGACTCGAAATGATAAAGTTTGCATGAGAGATATGAAAAGTTTAAAATATTCACAAGTACGCTTAAAGTGTACATGTATTCCTAACAGAAATTATACACTTGAAGTATAATCCAAAGAGATAGCAATTAATATTTACTTATAAAATGCAAATCACAAAAGTGAATATTGCCGTGAGTTATGTCGTATGATTCTTCGTAAAACCTGTCACTGATAACGAAGAAATATATTTATAGTGGTGGATATAATAGTGCATGATAACACTTAATATGTGTTTATATTTGTTATTATTTGATAATAGTACTTATATTTGAAGTCCCTGATGGACTCGATATGCTTGAAGCATATAATTGTTCCTCTAGAACATAACGAGATTATCTTAGTGAATTTTTATTGAAAGAATGATTGAATATGTCCATATATAAAGAAATTCTATACGTAGCTATACTTGCTATATGTATTTCTTTATCAGAATATATCCTCATTGTACAATCTATTGATTGACATAGTGTTCTACACATTAGGGGGAGAAAACTTCAATTAAAGAGTATATCATTTATGACTTTTATTATCTTGATCTATGCACAAGTATTAATGAACTAGAAGTTCAAAATATTGTTTATTTGCATAATATTGCATATTGATTGTTTGTCTGACTCCTGTAGAGTTAGTCACTATAATATTCTACTTATAGATATTTCTATTTAGATAAATATCTCAGCAGGACAAATATATAAATTCTATAGATATTTGATTTTGATACGCGCCTGAAGCGTGATTGATATCTTGATTTTGAAAAGAGAAAATGATTTGATAATCAAAATATATTTCCTGAAGAATTTAGAGGAGCAAGTATTGTGATCAACATTTTGAAAAATCAATATTTTATTTTGATTAAACATGCTGAAGATGTTTAATATGGACATAGCACATCAATTGTTATTGAGTTATTATATGCGAGATTCTTTATATCTATTAAAGGATATTGAAGAACTATTGGGTCTTGAAGTACCACAATTCTGCAATTGAGTGCATGAATATACTTGTTCACGTGCAAGTAGATATCTATATATGTTCTTCTCTACCCAATGAATTTTAAAACGACATTAAGCTTGCCTATTGATATCTCTTTGAGATAGTTTATCTCGAATATTGATAAAAGTCAACTCCTGTTGAGATGAATATGCAAGGTATGCATTACCTATATGATCCACATAAATCATGTATTTATAAACATGTGTTGATTATAACAGCCACATCTTCAACTTATAAAAATTTATGATGTTAGTTGAGAATATATTTTATCATAATTAATGTATTCGAGATAAATTTATATCCTCCAAGGAGGAATTCTAACTATATTGTTGGATGATAATAAAGTTTGAAATATATCTTAGGAGATATGATAAAGTATATTTTTAATCACGATCTCCAAAAGAGATGTGATATTGATGTGCAATTAATTTGATCATTTGATTATTTGACAAATTTATTCACTAAGACTTTACCGATAGAAACATTTGATTGGAAAGTATCGGTTAAGAAATTTCAAAAGATTTTCTTATTAGGGGGAGTAATAATGACATAAAGAGTAATGTACTCTTTTTCATTCACTATAGTTTTTTTTCCACTGAGTTTTTATCTAGTAAGGTTTTAACGAGGCATATTATTTATGTTATGAACACCCAAGGGGGAGTATTATGAAATAATGTGTGGATGTTCATATTAATCAGTTTCCTGAAGAGAACTAAACTCCCAAAATATGACTCCTAATCAGATTTGATTTTCTTTCTCCATTAGAATTTGATTTTTCATAAACTCTTATATATGAGCCTATTTATAGGGTCATATGATAGCATTAATGAAAGACAGATTTTAGTCTTGTTTCTTGAGTTCTACTTTCTCTCTTTATATTCTATCTTTTCTTTTCTTTAATTTTATATTATTATCTAAATATATTGAGTGGCGCTTTTACTTTAATTCTGCGTTACCAACATTTAAATTTATAATAAAAAGTATATTTTACAAGTCTTGGAGTCTTATTTTCTATTTTCTCTTTCGAAATTGAATGTCCTATATGATTTAACATAAAAATTTAGAAAAGTCATTTAACACAAAATTTAAAAAGAGTAGTTTAAATAAAGATAAAGTATTGTAATATATTTACTAAATAAAGAGGTCAATGATGAGATTTATGTATTAGTAGAGTTTTAATTTTTTAAATAAAAAAAGTGTTAAAGAAGTTAATGATGAGACTATAATAGAAATAAAAGTTAATTTTCTTAAATTAAAAAAAAATTAAAATATAAATTTAAATAAAAATATATTTTTATTTTTAAAAAGTATATATTCAATTTCACACCCTCTAAAAAGAAAAAGTAAACAGCCATTAAACATCGGACATAGGTAGGATTTCATTTCCCAAAAACCAAAAAAAAAATACAAAGAAAAGTTGACCAATGGCATGGTTGACACGGTCAAATCGAAGACCCTGTTTATGCTTTCCCTTCTGGTCGGCTGCGCAAAGACCTTTCAACAAAGAATCATAATTGCAACCAACTGCTATCCAATTCCAACAATTTTGATATTTTGATTCAAATTCTTCAAATTTTATCAGAAACAAATTGTATTTCTTTCAATTGAAAAAAGAATACGTGTTAAAAGAGCAAGAAAAAAATATAGTAGTACTTATTCAAAGTTCAACTCAAACCATCCTTCGAAAATAAAAAACTCAGCGCCAATCGTTTTACAGTGGGACCTGCAACTTTCAAAAAATTGACAGTAGACTTTTCAATTCAAGAGCAAATGAATTTGGGTCCGCTGACTGACTTGGAGTCAATCATCAAAGTTTCTCACATCAAATTTATATGCATTACATTCAGTGGATTAGTTATCCAGTGATATCCAGCAAGAAGGGTAACGTGCCAATTTTCCATGGCTGCTTTCCTACTGTTTTTGCTTCAATTTGCATTTCACACAACAGTAGCCCAACGAAATCAACTTAATATTAGCCTAGGATCATCTCTAAGTCCCACCAGGAATTCGTCGTGGTTGTCCCGTTCCGGTCTGTATGCCTTTGGATTCTACCAGCAAGGCAATGACTATGCAGTGGGGGTTTTCATGGCTGGGGTTCCACAGAAGACTGTAGTGTGGACAGCCAACAGGGACAGCCCATTTGTCCCCAGAAATAGCACGTTGAGCTTAACCAGGGATGGAAGGCTCATTCTGCAAGGTGTACAAGGAGAGGACAAATATGTTGCAGATCTCTCTGAGCCCATCGATGCAGCTTCCATGCTTGATTCTGGAAACTTTGTGCTGTATAATTCTGCTCAGCAGATTATGTGGCAGAGCTTTGACAACCCAACTAACACTCTTTTGCCCGGCCAACGCCTCGTAGGTGGTCAAGAGCTGATTTCTAGTGCTTCGAAAACCGATGATTCAAAGGGAATTTTTCGTTTAAAGATGCAGAGAGATGGGAATCTTGTCCAGTACCCTGTGGGAACTCCAGACACCCGCGAACATGCATACTGGGCATCAGGTACCGATGGACGGGGACCGAATGTAAGCCTAAATCTCCGTAACGATGGTTACCTCTATTTATTTAATTCTAGCATTGTTATTAATAACTTAACTCGTGGAGGATATCCTACTGAAAGAACAATCTATTTCATGAAGATAGATGTGGATGGTATCTTCAGATTGTTTTCACAGTCTCTAGATCAAGCTAATTCGTCTGTTATTTGGCCATCCTCGACCGATAGTTGTAGTCCTAAAGGTCTCTGTGGTATCAATAGCTTCTGTATTCAACAGGATACTGAAACTGATTGCAGGTGTCTTCCAGGATTTAACTTTGTCATTCAAGGAAATTGGAGACTAGGCTGTTCGAGCAACTTTACAATGAGTTGTAAAGATGAAAATGGAAGTCCCAACTCCAGAATTACACAGTTGGATAACATGGTATGGGAAGATGACCCATATGCAGAGCTCGAAGCAGCCACAAGAGAAGATTGTGAAAAGGCTTGTCTAGATGACTGCAACTGTGAAGCTGCATTTTTCACAGGAGGAAACTGCAAAAAGCAAAAGCTGCCACTGAGATACGGAAGAAGACGGTTCTCTGATTCATATGTGGCTCTAATCAAAATTGGCATCCCTGCAACGCCGTTACCTCCAAGCATTTCTACTGATCATCCAATAACCGTTATCAAGAAAAGGGTGCGTGTGGATATCCTAATCATCAGCATCTCGCTCCTTGGAGTTGCAGTCCTAGTCCTGGTGATTTCCGGGCTACTTATTTACAGAAATCGGGAGAGGGATTACAGGCAAATTATAGGAAGCCAAAGTACAAAATTGATTGACAATGGGGCCCCAAGGACATTTACATATGCAGAACTTCAAAGCGCTACGAATGACTTCAAGGAAGAGCTCGGTAGAGGAGGATTTGGGACGGTATACAAAGGAACCCTACCGGGTTGCCAGAAGATAGTTGCTGTAAAGAAGCTGGAAAGAGTATTAGCCGAAGGAAACAAGGAGTTCCAAAATGAAATCACAGTCATCGGAAAAACACATCATCGAAATCTGGTGCATCTGCTCGGTTACTGCCTTGATGGACCTCATAGACTTTTGATCTATGAATATATGACGAATGGATCACTAGATAAGGTTCTTTTCAATTCAGAGAACTGCCCAAATTGGGCAAGAAGGGTTCAAATTGCTTCAGATATCGCGAAAGGCATTCTATATCTGCACGAGGAGTGTGAAAGACAGATCATCCATTGCGATATCAAACCTCAAAACATACTCCTGGATGAACACCAACGGGCAAAGATTTCTGATTTTGGTCTGGCAAAGTTGCTAAACTATGACCAGACCCGAACTTACACCGAAGTACGAGGAACAAAAGGTTATGTTGCCCCCGAGTGGTACCGAAGATTGCCTGTGACAGCTAAGGCAGATGTTTACAGTTTTGGCATTGTGTTACTTGAGATTGTTTGTCGCCGAAAAAACGTCGACTGGGGCCTTCCTGAAAATGAAGCAATTCTTGATGAATGGGCATACAGTTGTTTTGAGGCCGGAGAGCTACAAAAATTGGCGAGAGATGAAGAGGTCAATATGAGAAAACTGGAGAGGATGATCCAAATAGGTCTCTGGTGCACCCAAGAGGAGCCATCGCTGCGTCCATCCATGAAGAAAGTTGTGTTGATGCTTGAAGGGACCATTGAAATCCCAGTACCACCCCAACCTTCATCTTACCTAAGTGCCATATAATTTGCCGGGGCCCTTTGTTTTCTTGTAATATTTTCTTTCCTTTCTAGCATATTGTCTTCTCTGATCGTTCTATCGATTGGAGCTTCTTCTGTTATTTCTATGAAATGCAAATGTTGGCTGTAGGTATGATTTTTATGCATTTACATTACACAGGGGTTGATATTCGGAGTTCTAATTTAGCTACTTTTACCTTTGTTTTTTCCCCCACCGATTTCTCTCTTTTCCTTTCGTTTTCCTTTTGATCCTGAAAACTGAAATACTATGCTATAATACACAGTGACTAAATTTTTGATAAAAAATAGATCTGAAGCATAGAAGACTAAATACTGCCAATTTGTTTGGAAGTCTACGAAAAGATTAGCACCGAGGCTTTAATCTCTAAAGGGTTTTTTGAGTTGAAATTAGAAGAATTTGAATAAGGGGACTATTTGCTATGATTGGATAGCCGTTGGTTATGTTTATGGCTCAGTGGTCACTGTATCTGACAGCTTCAGTAGACTGGCTTCCATCCTGCAGTTCGGCTTCGGTCGTGGATGTGTTGTTGGGATTTTTAACAGTTAGTTCAGATTTAGAATCTGATCCAACGATTATTGTATTTTTAAAAATATTTTTTAAAAATAAATATAGAAATTTACATAATATTATTCGTTGGATCAGATTTTAAATCTAATCCAACGGATTATATCTAGTCCTAGATGTACTGCAAAAAGCACAGGACCGATCTAAATTGTCCATCCTGTTTGAAGAATAAGGATAAATTTTAAATTTATTTGTAAAGATATTTTTAAGTTTATAAATTTAAGAGAATTTTTTAATTAAGTTATATTAAAAATTATAAAAATAAATTACAGGAGGGGATGTATTATTAGTTAGGAAAAACTATCTCAATAACACTTCAACTATTTGAAAAACCGTGATTGGTGCTCAAAACAAAATAAATTCAAACGTTTTGCACCGAACTATTTTTTTGACCAAATTTGCAGTCCCACTCAATACGTTAACACCTAACATTAGAGGCCTACTCCGCTTGAAATTGACGGGGAATGATGTCGTATTGTAGACCACGTTTGGACGCCAATAGTTCCCTCCAACATAGTAACCACTTGATCATAACATCCGTCACATCTTAGGTTCAAATAATAGAGGCTGATGATCAACAAATCACAGAAAACTTCAATCATTTTGAAGAATCTGTTCTGGAATCATAATTACTCGGAAATTTATATATCAAGGCTAAAATAATTGAAAATAGTGACGGTTTTGGGTACTTGTGTTATTTAGCGACAAAAAAAAAAAGAAAAGAAGAACTTTGTCACAAAAAAATATTAAGTAATTGTGATGAAATTTTAACTTTTTTAAGTAGAAATAAGTGTTAGTTATTCGTTTACATAATTCCTCAGTCCTACTTGTGGGATTTGGTACATTTCTTGAAAAGGTTAAGGAAGTTGGGATGCAGGGAAATGGGATTATGTCATGAAAAAGTAAACATTTCTAACAGAAACAAATGAACAACCATGGTGAACACTCTCCGGTTGCTAAAATCATGAGAAAAAACGTTGTGTTTGACCATTGGATGCCTTTTTTACTTGTTGAATAATTAACATTATCAAAAGAACAGAGTGGCATCATCCAGCCTTTTTCATATAAGGAGTTCATGTCTTTTTTTAACTGAATTTTTGTACATAAAAGTTAAACATACGAGGAATTCGTGTCTTGTTTTAGTTGAATTTTACCGTGGAAGGTGCCGTAGTGGTATTGAACTCAACTCGAATTTTGTTCAATGGCAAAAAAGGTTGAAAGTTGATATTAATGGCATGAACAAAAAAAGTACCTTACTTTAATGGCATGAGTAGCCAGTCCTTGCTATGTTTTTGAAATAAGTAATACTCTTGAAGAAAGTCCTTTTAATGTGGTAAACAAACAATAAAAATATTTTGCAAATTTGGAGTCTTATTTTCTATTTTCTCATTTCGAAATAAAATGTTCTATGTCATTTAATATAAAAATTAAGAAGAGTAGTTTAAATACAGATAAAGTACTATAATATATTTACTAAATAAAATAGTTAGTTGTGAGACTTATATATTAGCACAGTTTAAATTTTTTAAATAAAAGAAGCGCCAAAGAAGTTAATGATAAGATTATTATATATATGAAAGTTAATTTTTTTTAAATTAGAGAGATTAATAATATAAATATAAATAAAAATTATTATTATTTTAAAAAAATACATATTTAATTAGAAAAAATAAACAGTGATTAAACATAGGTAGGATTTCATTGACAGAAAGAACAAAGAAGAAAAAGAAAAGTTGACCAATAGCAGGGTTGACACGGTAAAATCGAAGACTCTGTTTATGCTTCCCAATCCGAGGGATTTTAGACCTAGAAACCCTCTGGTCAGCTGGGCAAAGACCTTTGAAGAAAGATTCATAAATGCGACCGACTGCTGTCCAGTCCCAACAATTTGGATATTTTGATTCAGATTCTTCTAATTTTATCAGAAACAAATTGTATTTCTTTCAAACTTTAATTAAAAAGGATTATGTATTTGTGATTTTTAAACTGTTAAAAAACCCAGAAAAAGCTTTGACAGTAGAGTTTTCAAATTACTAGTAATTGACAAGAGCTGAAATAGATTGAATTAAAATTTCTTTGTAATAAATTAACGTCCACTGTTGACTGGCTTCGAGTCAACCATCAAAGTTTCTCACGTCAAATTTGTACGCATAACATGCAGTGAATAAGTTCTCCAGTGATATCCAGCAAGAAGAGTAAAGTGCCAATTTTCCATGGCTGCTTTCCTACTGGTTTCTGCTTCAATTTGCATTTCCCACAATAGTAGCCCAACGAAATCAACTTAATACTACCCTAGGATCATCTCTAAGTCCCACCGGGTACTGATCGTTGTTGTCCCGTTCCGGCCTGAATGTCTAATCGTGGTGTATTGGGGTCTATGGCGGGCTAGGAATGATTTCTTTTTCAACGGCAACCTTTCAAGGCATCTGAGGTGATTTCTCTCACAGTAGAAACAGTAGGAAAGCAGCCATGGAAAACAGGAAAAGTGGCACTTTCTCTTCTGGACAGATATCACTGGATGTAGCGCGTATAAATTTGTGGTGAGAAACTTCGATGGTTGACCCCAAGTCAGTTAATGGACCCAAATTTAGTTCTCTCAATTTTTCTTTCCTTCGTTTTCGTGAAAAGAAATCAAAGTCTACTGTCAATTTTTTTTGGAAGTCTAAAAAACGATTAGTTTATTCAACATAATGATACATTGTCATGATGCGTTTAGTTCTACTAAGGATAACTAAATACAATAATATGAAGTGTTCAATTAGTTTATTCACCATTTTAGAGCATTATTGTTATGCGATATTCAGATGCATGCTTTTCTCTATTGCATGATTAAGATTTATTTTTTCTTTCATGCTTTCTCATTTATTAAAATTTTTTCCTTTAAAACTTCTTCTTCTTCTTGTTAGATAAATTTCTATTATTTGTTATTTTTCTGTTTTTTTAAATGTATAGCTTTGATTTTCTCAAGTTAGTAGCTTGTAATAGAATACGAGGTTAACTGAAGAAAAGATGCTAAAAATATTGTTATTGAATTTAAGAAATACGAGATTTTTGCTGCCAAATTTCTTCGGTAGTAAATTTAGATCATGAAACGATCATGGAGAAGCAAGAATCCAGCTAGAAGGTTTGCAACCTATGCATTGGAGCAAGTTAGGATTCTTTGAAGAGGTACAAATTTGTATTATATTATGTTATAAGTAGTATATCTTTAATTTATAATACACATCATCTAATATAAAAGTTACATCACTAATTTTTTAAGTACCTCAAAAGAGTTTAAAATTTAATTAATATCAAGTAAAATATTTTTTTTAAGAAAATGAAAGAAAGAAAAAGGATAACAGGTTTCCTTTTCATAAGAATAGAATACTTTATAGGGTAAACAATTCAATTTGCCCTTAAACTTTATTCAAAATTTAGATTTTACCATTCAACTTTAAAAAGGAAAATGTTTGACCTTAAACTAATGTAAAGTAGTATTTTGTTGTATTCCGTTTTAATTTATGATAGAATGACTGTTACATGACCACCACATAATTACTTGAAAGGCAAATTTGAAATATTAAATAAAAATTATTTAAATTCTTTAAAAAAAGACAAAAATGACGTGATATTACATATTATTTTTGGAGATTTATCTACACATCACCTTCCTCCCAAATTGATCCTTAATAGGCGAGAAACTAATATCGATCTTTATAATGATGTACATTTTTTTAATTTTAATGCTTAAGAACTTAGTTAGCAAAAAAAAAAAGAAAAAAAAAAGAAAGAGCAACATAACAGGTGGAGGCAACCAAAAGAATAGATTATTTTTTAATAAACAACTAAAATGAAAAAAAAGAATATCTTTGAACAAAATATAACAGGTGGAGGCAAGAATATTCAAATATATTAACAAAAAAAAAAAACACATGTTCCACAAATGCAAAATAAGACCAGCAAAAAATTGAAGAAACTTACCACATATACTATACGGATCATGATAGATATTTCGATCTCTGATATTCCAAGCCATTGCAAGATTTTTTGTGCGCTTCTCTTTGGTTTAACCGTATATACATATATTGACGGAACATCACAAGTTTACACTACTTTGGCACTCAATTTTTTTTCTCTAAAGTGAGAATGTATGAGGAAAAGAAACCTAGTTAAAGAAGAAGATAATGAGAAAAGGGAGATAGATGTTGATTTTCTCTCTAACTGTGACTTATTGTTCTTTATATTATTTTTTTCTTTTTTTTCTTTTTTTCAAAAGAATAAAATAATTTTTATTTGATATTCCAAATTAGTCCCTCAAGTAGTCATGTGGTAGTCAGGTGATAGTCATTCTATCATGAATTAACGTTAGAAAACAAACAGAATAGAACAAAGCACTACTTTGCTATAGTTTAAGGTAAAAATTTTTCCTTTTTAAAGTTAAATGGCAAAATCTAAATTTTAAATAAAGTTTAAGGGCAAATTGAATTGTTTACTCTACTTTATAAATAAAAGAAGAACAATAAGAGAAATTAACCTATCAACAAAAACCTGCCTTTTATTATATACTAGTTTAAATGCCCGCGCGATGCGCGGGTGTTTTATTGGGTAAAAATGTTAAACTAAATAATTTTAGTTTTATATTTAGTGCATTTTTTATAATTAGATATTATTAAATATTTTATTCAATTTAGTGTAGAGTATATTTGGAACGAAAACAAACAATACATATCATATATTTAATTGCCAAGTTATATATTTAATTTTAAAGTGGATAAAGAATATTGAATGAAATAAAGAAGTATTAAAATTTTTTTATACATAAGTCAATATTTTACTATATATTTTAAAAATTTCCATAATTTATAATATTAATATTAAATATCATCATAATATACAAGTCATCATAATAAAATAATAAAAAATACAAATATTCATGAATAATCTAGAATCATCAATAGAAAAAATGTGGACAATCTATCATATTATAAATTATAATAATAACCCTTCATGAATAATGTAGAAAAAAATTAAAAAATCAACAAAAAAGCTCATGGAGCTAAAAAGCATGATACTGATGTAGTTGGAGTATAACGGATTCAAACAAAAAAATAACGCCTAAAGATAAGGACAAAGCGAAATCAATTGGATATTGCACAATATAGTGCCATCCCAATTATAAAATCTCAGCCATTCATTTGACAATCTAACGGCTGAATTTCACTTCAAGATGAAGACAAACAAAATGATTGCAAATCCTCAACAAGCCACTTCAAAATGAAGACAAAACAAAATGATTGTAAATCCTTAACAAACTATTTAATATATAGGTAGCTAATAGGTAAATTATTATACTTTAATTTTATCATCGTCTTAGAGTAATTATTATTGAAACGATTTTATTTTTAAAAATTCATCAATTTTTAACAAATATTAGCAACACAAATATTTAATATTAAATTTAAATTTGATACAGTAACCTGTTATTTTTACAAAAAATACATAAATAAAAATTTTCATAAAATTTTATAAAATCATAATACGTATAGTGCACATCAATTAATTTTATATATAAAACAATTACACAATTACATATAAATTAAATTATTTGTAATACATAGAGTAAAATTTTGGCATGCGTATAAAAATATAAATTATATATTGTGAAATGAAACGCACGAAAAGTCAAAATAATTATCACATAAAAATTCATGTACTACGTTATATAATTAACATAGGTTAGACAATAGTTAAATGTATCATTATAATAATATTTATTTCTAGGCACGTATTATAATTTTGATTTTTAATTTATTTGTACATATACATATTTTTCAAAATAAAATATTTATTTATTAATTATTAATTATATTATGGTCTCAAAGCAATTATTATTGAAACAAAATTATTTTAAAAAATTCATCAAAATTTTAATTAACAAACTTGTAACACAAATATTTAATAATTAAAGCAAAAAAAGACAAAGCCAAATTGAAATTCTCTAATCAAATCTCAACCCTTGATCAACAATCCAATGGTCCAATTTTCACCCAAGAAAAAGACAAAGCAAAATCAATCCAAATCCAATCAAATCTCAACCCTTGATCAACAATTCAATGGCCCAATTTTCACCCAAGAAAAAGACAAAGCAAAATCAATTCAAATCCTCCACAAGCCAATTAATAATAAGTAGATTAAGAATTAGATCTCACCTTTACACTCGGGCAGTGCTAAATTTACTATTTATAGTATAGGAACATTTCGCTTTGAAGTTTTTAGTTTTTTCACTATCTTCATTTTCTCTTTAGACTTTCAAGTTCAAAACATCAAATTTTGCGGAATCTGCTTTGTATTTGTGTAAAAGCAATATTAGAGTTCCAAGTAAAACTTGTTTTGTTGCTTTTTTATTTTAATTATATGATATTTGGCTAAAAAACAAACAAGAAATTGATTGATATTCGGAAGCATCCATCTTCCGGTGTCTTGGCCAGAAGATGTAGGCAAGGTCCATCCAACTTGGCGATCCTTGCATATAAAGGATTAAATTTTAGTTAGCATTATGAATACTTAGGATGAGAGGAAAAAAAAAAAAAAGAGATGTGCTATATATAATTTTTAATTTGATTATATACAGTCTAAACTTATTTTTTTCTCTCAAAGTTTTTGAATATTAAAATTTAAATCTAAAAAAAATATTTTGAATTTGCATGAAAGAAGCTAAATTATATGAATTACATCTATTTTTGTATATTTGTGCCTTAAAAATTTATCTTAGAACAATCAAAATAAAATAATTAAAAAATCTAATGCAAGTTCCATATACGTGGAAGCTTCTGCTGAAATGGGTAAAACTAGTATTATTGAACTTCCGCCCTTTCGGGTAAGAGTCAACTTAAAAGAAAACAAATAGAAAAAGGGGAAAAAGCCACTTTGTTGGTCCAATCTAGCATAAATTGCATGAAATTTTATTTTTTAAAAAAATTTAAATATTCAATGTTTTTCTAAATTTTGTATTATAATCAAAATGCGTTACATATTACATTTTATAACTTTTTAAAGTCTAAAATCTTAAATATTAGATATATTTTAAGTAAATTTTTAGAAAGGGTGTGTGAGTTATAAATAGTGAATTTTTAAAAATAAAATATAAATTATAAAAAATTATGAATGTGATTGAATATAATTTGATTTTGAGATTTTTATTTTAAATTTTATAAAAATTAAATTATTTATAAATAAAAATATAAATTTTATATTTAAAATTTAATTTTAAAATTAAACTTTTTCAGGTACAATGCTATATAATAAAGATAAAAAAAAGGAATGAATGAACACGTAGTTCAGGCTAGCGAAACAGTGGAGAGGGGAGCGCGGGAGTCTTAATGGTGGCGTAAAAACAAGTTGATGGGGAAAGCTTGGAGCCCAGACATCAAGTCAAAAAGTATGTAGGAAGTTGAAAAGTCAATGCACCAAAAAGATACAAGGACAAAAAACGAAACAACAAGCTGGGACCGCCTCGGCTGACGGAAGTTGCTGGCCGTGACGCCTAGGCCGGGCAGAAGTTGTCTCCTATTCCCGAAAGAATTTTGTGAAACTTGTGGTCAATTTTCGTGTACATTCCACGGAAGCTCACTACAAGTTCTGTAAAATATTAAGGAACTTGTAGACAAAAGTTAAAAATTTTAAATTTTAATTTCTTTATATTTTATTTAAAAATTTTTAATTTGTAATCTCTAAATTGATAAAAAATATTGTCAGCGAGACAAAGATTGAAAAAGAATATGAAAATAGGTGAAAAAGGATGGAAAATTCAAAGTAAAATAAATTGGAAAAGAGGAAGCTTAGACGAACTTGAGAGAAAGGAATTTAGAAAATATATATAAAATTTAGCGACGAATAATAATATATTTAATTTTTTAAAAAAATTATTGTTAATTCTACAAAATTTAATTTTAAAATTTATTTTTAATTAGCGACAAATTTGTGATGAACATAAATTATAATTTAAAAATAAATAATAAAAATTATAAATTATTATTTAAAAATTTTTAAAATAAAAATTAAAAAATATTGTAGATTGGGCTAACCCGACCCGATTTCATCTAAAAGTAAAATTTTAATTTAAAAATTAATAATACATTAAAATAGATAATTTATTATTTAAAATTTTTGAAATTTAAAACCCAACAAGATTTGGAACCAGTGGATCGGGTTAACCCAATCCGAATTTAATTTTCTTAAATGCTTTATTTTGCTTTGTTCCCTCAGAGTTGAATAATGTCTTGGGTCTAATAACTTTTTGTGTTTTATTTTATCATATAATATTTTTATATTATAAATTTTTGTTATCATATATTATAATAATAATAATAATATATTATAATATAATTATATTTATTATTACATCTAATTTATAAATTAATATAGATTTTTTATTTTTTCTGTTCCTATCCGTTGCTAATCCCTCGTTACTTAACGATGGATTAGCGATAGAAAAGTAATTTAAATATTTAAAACAGATTAGCGAAGGATAGATAATTTAAATATTAAGAATAATTTTTTTTATTTTTAATTTTTTCATCACAAATCCGTCACTAATTAGTGAGAGATTAGCGACAAAAAAATAAATTAAATATTTTAAAAGAATTTTTTTAATTCTTTATTTTTTTCATCGCAAATTCGTTGCTAACTAGTGAGAGATTAGTAACATATAGCTAATTTAAATATTAAAAATACTTTTTTTAATTCTTAAAATTTTTCGTAACAAATCCATCGCCAATTAGCTAGATATTAGTGACGGATAGCTAATTAGATATTCAAAATAAATTTTTTAAATTTGTAATTTTTTTCATCGCAAATCCGTCACTAATTAGCAAGGGATTAGCAACGGAATAGTATTTTTAAATATTAAAAATAAAAATTTTTAATTCTTAATTTGTCAGTCACTAATTAGCGAGGGATTAGTGACTGAAAAGTATTTTAAAACATTCAAAACAAAGTTTTTAATCCGCCGCTAAAAAAAAATAGCAACGAAGTTCTTAGTAAAAATAAAAAGAGTCTTTCTAAATACTAATTTAGTTTAACTTCACTTATTTTAAACACTAATTTATTAAGCACTACTTTTTTGAATTGATATTTACTTATAGTCTAAAGTATCTAACTATATATTAATTACCATTTCTTCTATTGATGTATAACTGTGTCTATTTCTACACATATATACTACACATGTATGTTATATTATACTTATGTTATATTTATAAATATTATCTTATATGTATGTGTTATTAATATATTATACTACCAAAAATGCATGGTTTATTACATGTGTATTACACAAGAATAATCTTACTTAGTAAATGATATTTATTATTCAATATAATTCATTTTACTTCTATTCATATTCTTCATGCCAAGTAGAAAAATAATATTACTAAACTAAATAAAAATAAAAACATCTTAATTTAAAAAATACTATTCCGTTGCAAATTAGCCACCAAAAAAATTTGAGAATAAAACAATTTATTTTTAATATTTAAATTATTTTTTCATCGATAATCCATCGCTAATTAGCGACGAATTTGTGACAAAAAAATTGAGAATTAAAAAATTTATTTTTAATACTTAAATTATCTATCTGTCGTAAAGCTATCGCTAATTAGCGATGAAAAAAATTTAAAATTAAAAAACTTATTTTTAATATTTAAATTATTTTTTCGTTACTAATCTGTCGCTAATTAGCGATCGATTTGTGATGGAAAAGATTAAGAATTTAAAAAATTCGTTTTTAATACTTAAATTATATATCCGTTGCCAATCTGTCGCTAATTAGCAACGGATTTGCGATAAAAAAAATAAAAATTAAAAAATTTATTTTTAATATTTAAATTAGTTATCCTTCGCTATTTAGCAACGAATTTGCGACAAAAAATTTGAGAATTAAAAAATTTATTTTTAATATTTAAATAGCTATCCGTCACAAATACCTCGCTAATTAACTATGGACTATGACCGTCGCTAATAGCGTATTTTCTTATAGGGATGTTCTTCTGACAATTCCTTCTATCTGTTTTGGATTGAACTGATGATTCTATATTGGTTTTTTTTATCCCTCTTTGATGTATGACAAAAAAGAGTTGTAGCAGTAGTAGGATATCATTTTGCTCTTTTTGGATTTCTTATCATTAGCTTGATACTTTGTCTTTATCATTCTGCTCATTTTGGTTATCTATCGCTCCTTGCCCTTGTCATTATCAAGCTAATCATCTGATTGAGCCATCCTTGCACTTGTCAAGCTAAGTTTTTCATATATGTCAAGCTAATCATCGATTATTACTTTGTCATATTCTGACTGCTACTTTCACAACATAGATTACGAATAAATTTAGAGGGAAGCAAAAAATCATTTTTTAATTTTAGAAAAATCAAAAAGATTTTCCTTTTTGTATATGTATTTTCTAAAATTCTAAAAAGATTTCTTTTATTTGTGAAAATATAGCTTCTTGCATGATCAAGCTACTCAGTTTATTTTCATTCTGATATCCTGTGATTTATTTCTAACTTAAAAAATTTTCTCATTCATAAAAAAAGGGGAGAATGTTGACTCAAGAATAAAACCTTCCAATTTTAATGACTAACAAAATATGTTTTAAGTAATCTAATAATTTCTTATTGAATTGATTTCAAAATATACTCTAAATGATCATAATCAAGCCACACAAGTGCAAGAATCAAGCTATGCACATTCAAGGGTATATCTTCGGATTCTTGTTAAGAATTGATAGGGATAAAAGTTTCTATATGTGCTTCAGCTAATTCTAAATTTTTTAGTATTTAAAAATATACCTCAAAAGTTTTTATTCAAAATTGTGCCTGAAAATTTTTCAAGAAAAAGACAAAATGTTTCTCCCTTGATCTTTATGTCAAGTTAATTTCCAAACTATGAAGTTAAAATTGTTTTTATCAAGTTACTTTTATCAGGCCACAGAATCTCGACGTGAGTCAAGTTGACATAGACTAAGGACTTTGTGACTGTCGCAATGCCGATGAGACGGTCCGTTTAGGGTGCTGACTCCCTTTTTTTATGCACATGCGGATAACTTTTGACCGTTCGATTAGTTACTTTTTATTGTTTTTTGATCCGACGGTTATGAAGCATGAGGGGTATTTTGGGTAAGTAAAATTATGGGAGAAAAAAGAGAAAAGTTTGAAACGATTTGAAATATACTTTTTCACCTACTTTCTGACACATATTTTTTTCACCCACTTTCTTCAACCAATTCTACCAAATTCTCTCTCTTCTTTATGTCTTCCTCTCTTCTTTCTATCTTCTGTATTCTCTTCGCTACTGCTCTGAAAGTCTTCAAATATTAAAGAACAAAATAATTTATTCTCTTCAAGATCGTCATTTTGTGTTAAACGGTTTCGACGAACCTTCAAATTTTCTTTCGAGCTTAAAAATCATTTTTTCAGATTTACTAATAGTCAAAATGAAGCTAGATATTATGAGTTTTTGTTAGACTGTTGGTGGCTTCTAGGTTATAGAAATCTTCACTAAAAATAGATTTATGGTCTGCTTGCGGAGGTAAGAAAATGATGTGTTAATTTTTTTGGTTTGAAAAATGATTTCGGTAGTGGAACACTCTTATGACTTCAAAGAATGATTTTGATGGTAGAGAATTTGGTCAGATGTTATCTTAAGAGTGAACAGTTATTCTCTGCTAAGTGAATAATTATTCACTTAAGAGTGAATAATTTAGTGAATAATTATTCACTTGACATATCAAGTGAGTAGATCTACTATATCAAATAATTATTCATAACAATTTGAATGGATATTTACGTGAAACTAAATATATCTGATTTGGTCAGATGTTATCTTAATAGTGAATAGTTATTTTTTACTAAGTGAATAATTATTCATTAATTCTTATTTGGTCAGATGTTATCTTAAGAGTGAATAGTTATTCTCCACTGAGTGAATAATTATTCACTTAAGAGTGAATAATTAAGTGAATAATTATTCACTTGACATATCAAGTGAATAGATATGTTATATCAAATAATTATTCATAACAGTTTGAATAGATATTTATGTGAAACTAAATATATTTACACAACCCTTAATTCAACACAAACTCCTATTACCATAATTATTTTTTACTGTCAAGAATACACCTTTAGAGATTAAATAGAAGATACCAAGAAAAAATAATACTTAATATAACAATATTCAACTAACAACAATAATAGATTTTTTGCCTTTACTCTTCAGATACAACAAATTACCACTCTTCTAGATAACTTGATTTTTTGTCTTCACTCTTCAGATGTAACAAACTTACACTTTTCTCGATAACCCACTTTTCATATCAAGAACTCCATCCGGAATGTCTTCAACTGTATTGGATGAATCTGTGAAGATTGACTAATAGATCTTTCACACAACGTTCTTTACCTTCGTTGATACTAACTTTGATTATAAAAGAACAATAGCGAACAAAATAGAGAAGAGAGAGGGGGGAGAGAAAAATAGTCAATCTGCTAAAGATTTAAGAGAGAAAAATTTTGATAAAAATTCAAGAGAGAAGATAGATAAGAAAGCAAGAGAGTCATTCTTCAAGGGAAGGAAAAGATGAGAGAGAGAAGAGTAATCGGAATGAAAAAGGGAGAGAGAAATAGATGGAGAAAAAAACAAATTATTCTGTTCATGAATAGAAAGTTTTAGGCGGGAGTCTAAAAATAAATTTTGCTCCAAAATATCCCTGGTCTCTCACAACCATTAGATCAAAAGATGCTGATCTAATGGCTATGAAAAGCCTCCCGCACATGCTGAAAAAAGGGTAATCAGCATATTAACTTCAGCGCCAATGAGACTTTTTAGTCTACCAGAATAACTTTTTGAAAGTTGTCAGTTTCACCTTTTTCAAACTTCTACAGAATTAGAAAAAAAGTATTTTGATTTATTTTTGAGACAAAATGAATCAGTTGACTTTTTGTGAAATAATATATTAGATTTTGACGATTGAAAATCACGTGTCTATTTATGCTTTGCAAAAAGGTTGATTTTTTTTTTAAAATAGATTTTGACCTTTTGAATACAAGTTGACCGAGGCACTATGTGATTATACTATTTCTTATCTTTTCACAGGGGTTGCATGTTTTTCATATATAACCCTTTGCACTCTAAAGTTTCTTAATAGATGGGAGTACAAGACTAAAAATAGTGAGAAAAACACATCCGAAATGCAATAAGCAAATGTGTAAAGCATGAGCTGATTTTCAAGGCAAGCAGAAGTTGCAGTCTGTTCAAGGTTCATAAGTACCAGTTGAAAATGTGCCACTAGCACTACAAGAAAAATTGATATTAGCGACGGAATTTAGCGACAGCAATTTTCCGTTGCTAAATTAGCGACGGATTAGCGATTACCAGCAAATCTTTGACCAAAATCACAGTCCGCCGCAATACCGTCGCTAATTTGCGACGGATAGATAATTTTAGCTTAAAAAATAAATTTTAAAATTAAAAATAAAATCTCTAGCTAATTAGCGAGGGATTAGCGACGGCAGGTAAATAAAATTTTTTGATTTCTAATTTTGCAATGTTTAAACCAATTCCGTCGCTAATCCCTCACTAATTAGCGAGGGATTAGCTACGAATGTAATAATTTTATAAAGTTTTTAATTTGAGAAATTTGAAACCCGTGCCGTCGCTATTCCCTTGCTGATTAGCGAGGGATTAGCGACGACGATAATAATTTTTTAAAAAAATTAATTTAAAAAATTTCAAACCCTATTCCGTTGCTAAGCCCTCGCTGATTAGCGACGGATTAGCGACGGACATAATAATTTTAAAAAAAATTAATTTAAGAAATTTTAAACCCTATTCCGTTGCTAAGCCCTCGCTGATTAGCGACGGAAATAATAATATTTTTAAAAAATTAATATGAGAAATTTGAAACCCCCTCCCGTTGCTAAGCCCTCGCTGATTAGCGACGGAAATAATAATTGTTTTAAAAAATTAATATGAGAAATTTGAAACCCTCTCCCGTTGCTAATCCCTAGCTGATTAGCGACGAAAATTACAATTTTTTAAAATTTTTGATCTGAGAAATTGAAAACCCTCTTCCGTCGCTAAGCCCTCGCTGATTAGCGAGGGATTAGCCACGACAATAGTGTATTTTTAAAATTTTTAATTTTGTTATATTTTTGAAACCCCATTCCGTCGCTAATCCCCCGCTAATTAGCGAGGAATTAGCGACGGAAATAATAATTTTTAAAATTTTTTTATTTGAGAAATTTCAAACCCTTCTTCCGTCGCTAAGCCCTCGCTGATTAGCGAGGTATTAGCGACGGCAATAGTGTGTTTTTTAAATTTTTAATTCTGTTATATTTCGAAACCCCATTTCGTCGCTAATCCCTCGCTGATTAGCGAGGGATTAGCGACGGATATTGAATTTTTTTGTAACATTCTTATTTTATTTTTTCTTATATATTCCATGAGTGTTGTAATTCTTTGAATGATCACTGTTTTTTCATTATATAATCTCCGTATATCGTATGTTTTTATTCTAATTAAATATACAATTTGTTAGTAATATCATACATAGATAATTTATAAAATTTATACAATTCAGTTCAATTTTCAGTTTTTGAGACCGAAAACCAAAATACATATTTTTCATAAAAAATTTTAAATTTTATTTTATTATTTCCCGTTTATTATTCCCTTAGTTTTTTTCTGGTTACTTAAAATTCGATTTGAAACTAAACCGAATTAATGTATTTTTGTTCGGTTAGAATTTTAAAAAATAGATTAGTTAGATTCGATTTTCATACTTCCTCCGTCTCATTTTATTTGATATTTTCACTATATTAAGACATCTCAAAATAATTGACACTTTTTGTAAAAAAAATATTTTAATATATTTTATAATATTAATCAATTACTAACCCAACTATATATTACTTTTATATATTTATGTTTGACCTAAAGTACCCATTAGCCCACATGTTTCTTAATTTTTATTATACTATATTATTGTTATAATATAATTCTAATTTTTATAAAAAATTTTGTATCTGATCAAACACTGTCAAATGAAATAAGAATGAAAGAATAAAAAATTTGCAAAACTGTACAAATTGAAAAAGCAAATAAACACCTACTTGAGAAGGGATTCTCAAGGAGTAAATATAGGCATGCTGTTAAACCAATATTAAAATTTTTGGTGCAATTTTATTTTTTGCTTTATTTTCTTTTGGTTGCTTTCTTGGTTTGCTTTAATTTACTCTTTATAAAGTAAACACATTTTGTGCAAAAATAGTTCAATTCAAAGTATAATTTCCAATGGAAAGGCGTACTGAAACTGTAATCGATATCATACCTATCGTTCAAAATGTCAGTTCAGAAAATCTATGTTGATAACTTTTGACATAGTTTTAAAGTTAGTTAAGTCACTAGGCTATTTGTGTTTATGTATCTTCCAATCTAATGAAAATATGCACTTTGAGTCTAGTAAAGTTCTTGTAAATCACTCAAGTTAATATTATCTTACGTTACCTAAGTTGAAAAAAATAGTTTAATATTCAGTTCAGACTTCAACTTTCTTTTAAGTAGCGAGCTAACAACATATTCTCAAAGATTAGTATTAGAAACCCTTTGTCTATTTAATTTTGTTATAGAAAGGTCAATATTTGTTGATGTTCAACTCACCTTGTCTTAAACATTGTTTAGGACCTACAGTTTATCTGTCAACAGTTGTTCTTTTGCTCTTGAATGGTTGAATGTTTTTTTTTTCTGCTAACTCATTTGTTTGTCTAGTTATTTGAAATTTTCTTTCTATTAACTTATCTTGATACTTGAATTTTCTCATAACATAGTGTAACATATTAGCTATTATTTTTCTCATGACATAATGTAACTCCTAAAATAGTTTGTATTTAATTTTCGTAAATAGTGATACTTTTGATGATTCATTACAATTTTCTCAGTTTTGCAAACTTATAAAGAAGTCATCGAACTGTTGTCCTACCACTCCCTGTCCAAGTCGTCTTCCGGACGACACGGTTTGACAAAGACTCCAAGATCCATAATTAGACACGATTTTGGAAGAATTCGACCCTACAAAATGGGTAAACTTGTCTATACTAGCAGAAATTCAAACTCTCACAGGACTAATCAAAAGAAGAACACTTCTTTTCAGTTTATTAACCAACAGCATACATACTACCATCATTTTGGTTGACTTAAAAGCATAACTTTTTATACTTCGATCTACAGATAAAAATGTAATTTGTATTTAGAGACTAATATTAAATAAATTCTACTATCGAATTCCTCAATCTATTAATCAGGAAACGTGAACTCTTATCGCTCAAAATTATGATTGGTGTTGAGAAATCAATTCAAGATTGAGTAAATTAGACGTGTGTCTTTGAGATGTACAGTAAGGTTGAAAGCGTGAACCGTTCTAATTCCATTCTTTAAACTTTATTTCTTCCCTACCAAAATATCAACTTTATTTGCTATTTTAGCACAGATTAAAAATTCATTGAAAGCTATAAAATCAAAGCAAAAAAGACTTACATGCCAATTAGAATCCGCGGTTTAATTGGGGGCCTTGAGTTGAGGGCGGGGAAAACCTCCCCACGACCAGGGATGAGTCGAGAATGGAGTTAAGGTTGTCCTCGGCTTACCTGTCCCTATTTTTCTTCAGCTTGTCTGTAATTACCCCCACTTTTCTTATTTATATATTACTTATATTAAATTATGTATTTCTATATGTAACATGCGTTACTTCTAATTTACTAAATTATGTACACCTACACATTGGAAGAATATATTTATATATAAATATTAAAAAATAAAATTATATATATATATATATACTCTTATACATATGCAAAAATAATATGCATATATATATATATATATATATATATATATATATTCACCTATTACATATTATATATATACTCTTATATAAATGCTTAAGGAAGTGATATTCTTACTCCCTTTTTAGTTTCTTTCACTCCCTTTTTATTTTTTCACAACTGAAATAACTTTAATGCCAAAAGAGTTTTAAAATTTCAGCTCAAACATTGTTCATGAAAATTAGCAATGGGAATTAAAGTCTTTTGATTTATAAAAATGGTAAGAGGGAAATAAAATGAAACTAAAAGTGAAGTAAAAATATTATTTTTCATTTACATATATATAGAAATATACTTTCAAATGTATATTTATCGTTTATGTTATATATATACACGTATAGATGAAGATTGAAAATTGGATTGTTGCACTTTCAAATGATATGGAAACGAAATGATTTTTCTTTGCGTGATTTATTAAACGGTATGATTTTGATAGCTATTTTAAACGAGTATATTGATTGAATTTGTGTTGTATTTTTTAAAATATTTGTACAGCAACATTAAAATATTTTTTAATTACTTTTTTAAGCTCAATAGAAATTTTATCCCGATTCTTCGTTTGACTCTGAATATCAATCCCTTGTGTAAATGCACAAAAATCATGCTTAAAGCCAACTGTTGCATTTGATAGAAAAAACAGAAGAGGCTCCAATCAATTGAAAGATCTGAGCAGACAATGTGCTAGAAAGGAAAGAAAATGTTACAAGAAAATAAAGGGCAATGGCAACCTATACGGCACTTCGGTAAGATGAAGGTTGGGGTGGTATTGGGATTTCCATGATCCCTTCAAGCATCAACACAACTTTCTTCATAGATGGACGCAGTGATGGCTTCTCTTGGGTGCACCAGAGACCCATTCTGATAATCTTTTCTAGTTTTCTCCCATCGACCTCTTCATCTCCCACCAATTTTTGTAGCTCTCCTGCCTCAAAACAAGTGTATGCCCATTCATCAAGAATTGCCTCATTTTCAGGAAGGCTCCAGTCGACGCTTTTCCGACAACAGACAATCTCAAGTAACACCATGCCAAAGCTATAAACATCTGCCTTAGTTGTCACGGGCAATCTTCGGAACCACTCGGGGGCAACATAACCTTTCGTTCCTCGTATTTCGGTGTAAGTTCGGGTCTGGTCATAGTTTAGCAGCTTTGCCAGACCAAAATCGGAAATCTTTGCCCGTTGGTGTTCATCCAGTAGTATGTTTTGAGGTTTGATATCGCAATGGATGATCTGTCTTTCACACTCCTCGTGCAGATATAGAATGCCTTTAGCGACATCTGAAGCAATTTGAACCCTTCTTGCCCAATTTGGGCAGTTCTCTGAATTGAAAAGAACCTTATCTAGTGATCCATTCGTCATGTATTCATAGATCAAAAGTCTATGAGGTCCATCAAGGCAGTAACCGAGTAGATGCACCAGATTTCGATGATGTGTTTTTCCGATGACCGTGATTTCATTTTGGAACTCCTTGTTTCCTTCGGCTAATCCTCTTTCCAGCTTCTTTACAGCAACTATCTTCTGGCAACCCGGTAGGGTTCCTTTGTATACCGTCCCAAATCCTCCTCTACCTAGCTCTTCCTTGAAGTCATTCGTAGCGCTTTGAAGTTCTGCATATGTAAATGTCCTTGGGGCGCCATTGTCAATCAATTCTGTACTTTGGCTTCCTATTATTTGCCTGTAATCCCTTGCCCGATTTCTGTAAATTAGTAGCCCAAAAATTACCAGGACTAGGACTGCAACTCCAATAAGTGAGATGCTGATGATTAGGATGTCCACACACACCTTTTTCTTTATAACGGTCTTTGGATGATCAGTAGAAATGCCTGGAGTTAATGATTCTGCGGGGATGCCCATTTTGATTAGAACCATATATGAATCAGAGAGCGATCTTCTTCCGTATCTCAATGGAAACTTTTGCTTTTTGCAGTTTCCTTCACTGAAAAATGCAGCTTCACAGTTGCAGTCATCTAGACAGGCCTTTTCACAATCTTCTCTTCTGGTTGCTTTGAGCTCTGCATATGACTCATCTTCCCATACCGTGTTATTCAGTTGTGCAATTCCGTAGTTGACATTTTCATTTTCATCTTTACAACTCATTGTAAAGTTGCGCACACAGCCTAAGCTCCAATTTCCTTGAAAGACTAAGTTAAATCCTGGAAGACAACTGCAATCAGTTTCAGTAACCTTTTGAATACAGAAGCTATTCATACCACAACGACCTTTAGGTCTACAGCTATCGTTCGAAGATTGCCAAATAATAGACAAATTGGCTTGATTAAGAGACTGTGAATACAATCTGAAGATACCATCCGCATCTATCTTCATGAAATAGATTGTTTTTTCAGTAGGGTATCCTCCAGGAGTCAAGCTCTTAACAACCGTGCTATAATTAACCAAATAGAGATATCCATCGTTGCGGAGATTTAGGCTTATATGCGGTCCCCATCCACCCATACCAACTTGCCAGTAAGCATATGGGGGAGCGTCTGGTGTTCCCACAGGGTACTGCACAAGATTCCCATCTGTCTGCATCTTCAAACGGAAAATTCCCTTTGAATCATCCGTTTTTGAAGCGCTCGAAATCAGCTCCTGTCGAGCCACGAGACGTTGGCCAGGCAAAAGAGTGTTAGTTGGGTTGCCAAAACTCTGCCAGATAATCTGCTGAGTAGAATTATAAAGCACAAAGTTTCCAGAATCAAGCATGGAAGCTGCATCGATGGGCTGAGAAAAATCAACAACAGATTTGTCTTCCCTTTCTACACCTTGCAGAATGAGCCTTCCTTCAGCAGTTAAGCTCAACGTGCTATTGCTCGGGACAAAAGGGTTATCCCTGTTGGCTGTCCACACTACAGTCTTCTGGGGTGCTCCGGCCATGAAAACCCCCACTGCATAGCCATTGCCTTGCTGGTAGAATCCAAAGGCATACAGGCCTGAACGCGACAGCCACGAGGAGTTCCCGGTGGGACTTAGAGATGATCCTAGGCTAATATTAAGTTGATTTCGTTGGGCTACTATTGTGGCAAATGCAAATTGAAGCAGAAACAGCAGGAAAACAGCCATGGAAAAGTGGCACTTTTCTCTTCTTGATGGATAACACTGGACGTGAAGTGTGATGCATATAAATTTGTGGGAAGGAACTTCGATGGTTGGGTCCAAGTCAGGACCCAAATTTATGACAAAGAATAAAGCATAGAAGACTTGGTACCGTCAATTTGTTTGGAAGTCTACAAAAAGATTCGCACTGAGTCTTTAATCTCTAGAGGGTTCTTCAAGAAAAAATGAACAAAATATGCACGATAAAGAATTACTGAATTTTAAATAAATGAAAGATTAAAAGATTATTATACCTTTTTATTGTTAAAAGTATAAAGTTAAGCACTTAAATTGAAATTAGTTAGCAGTTGATCATTGAGAATTTAATATTTAATTTTAAATGATATTGAGGCCATACTTGAATAAGGGTTGATTTCAAAATCAAATTCAAAATTTTAAGTGTGGGATTCATATTTTATCTGATAATAATTTAACTTTTACAAAATATAAGATAAAAATTTTAAAATCAAATTATATTCAATTACACCTTCAGTCTTGTTTTCTTTTTTTGTTTTGCTAATCTTGCAGTGTTTAAATAAGGGTAAACTTTAAACTTGTCTGTAAAAATATTCTCAAGTTCAAAATTTTAACAATTACAACAAATAAACAAGCGAAGATAATTTTTTTGAAAAAAAAAATGACAAGAGGGAGTATATTGTCAGATAGGGAAAACTATCTCCTGTAACACTTAAAGCATTTGAAAATCCGTGATTTGCGTTCAAACAAATGAATCCAAATGTTTTGCAGTCGAACTATTTTTTTGACCAAATTAGCACTTCCATTCAACACATTAACAGTAGAGGCTTACTCCAGTTAAAATTGGACCCAGTAGTTCCCTCTTAACATCCATCACACGTTAGGTTAATAAACCAGTATCCCCGCTTACTTTGCTTCTCTCCATTCTTTCCAAGAATAAACCCCCAACATGTGTAAGAGACTTTTGCTGCCCAAATTACTTCTGTGGTTAATAAACGTACGCATTGGAGCAAGTAAGGATTCTTTGAAGAGGTACAAATTTGTATTTTTCTCTCTTTTTCTTGCGACTAATTCTACTCCAAATGATTCGGGTCTTCCAGCTAATTTTTTCCGTTTCTTGAAGGGGAATTTTTCCAATGGATAGATCCAGAAATGTATGGAAGTAATCCCATGATTACTGAGAAGGTTCAAAGAATAGAGGTTGATGATCAACAAATCAAAGAAAATAATAGAGATCTACTATATAACGTATAAGAGTCCTCATAAACTTCTCTTTCTTTGATGTATCAGTCCAACGTTATATTCGGATCCCCTCTAGAAAAACAAGTTGATAGAAAAACCAGGGAGCCATGACATGAAGTCAAAAAGCATATAGGAAAGGAACAAAGTCAATGCACCTAAATAAACATATAACAACAAAAAATAAGGTTTTACCTATTTTAATCTAGTTTTTTAAAAAATATATTAAGATGGACTGATTAATAGGAGAGTGTACTAAACTAGACATAACGCCAAATAAGATAGCGTTATGACCATTATAATGCATCTCGGATGTCGTTATAACTTTTGCTATAACATATGTCCTTTGGTCCATTGTTCCTTTCTCCCCTCTTTGTCGCCTTTTGTTAGCTTTTGTTTTTTTTCTTATTTTATTTTACTCAGCTCTTTCTTCTTTATTTATAATTTTTCTTTATTTTTTCTTTGTACATAGCGTAGTATGTTACTCTCTTGCATTTGTATTCTGATTTTTGTGTGCGTGTGTTTTTTTTTAGAGTGATCCAAGAAACAATACTTTTTTTTGTATAGAAATTAATGTGAGAGGATAAATAATTTCTTGACTTATTTTGAATTAGTATTACAAATTTAAATTTTATATATTTGAGTAGGTTAATTTTGAGTATATTGTGTGTAATAGACCCTACAAAATTATTTAATAAAATTTTTATTATTATTTTATTATTATTATTTAATAATATGAACATCCACATATTATTTCATAACACTGCCCCTTGGATATTCATAACATAAAATATATGACTCGTTAAAATCTTACTAGATAAAAATTCAGTGGGAAAAAAATTTTAGTGAAGGAAAAAGAATACATTATTCTTTATGTCATTATTACTCCCCCTAATAAGAAAATCTTTTGAAATTTCTTAACCGATACTTTCCAATCAAATGTTGCTATCGGTAAGGTCTTAGCAAATGATCCAATTTATTGCACATCAATATCGTATCTCTTCTAGAGCTCATGGTTAAAAATATATTTTATCCTATCTTCTTAGATATATTCCAAACTTTATTATCATCCAACAACATAGTTAGAATTACTTATTAGAGGATATAGATTTATCTCAAATACATTAATCATGATCAGACATATTCTCAACCAACATCATGAATTTCTAATTCTTCAACAGGAGTTGAAGATGTAACTGTGATAATCAACACATGCTTGTAAATGCATGTTTATGTGAATCATATATGTAACTTATACTTTGCATATCCATCTCAACAGAAGTTGAATTTTTCAATATGCGAGATAAACTATCTCAAGGAGATATCAAAAGGCAAGTTTAATACCAACTCAAAATTTATTGGGTAGAGCAGAACTAGAATAGATATCTATTTGCACGTGGACAAGTGTATTCATATACTCAGTTGTAAAATTGTGGTACTACAAGACCAAATAGTTCTTCAATATCCTTCAATAGATATAAATGATCTCGCATATAATAACCCAATAACAATTGATGTGCTATATCCATGTGAAACATATTAAGGATGTTCAATCAAAACAAAATATTGACTTTTCAAAACGTTGATCACAATACTTTCTCCTCTAAATTCTTTGGGAAAAATATTTTGATCATCAAATCCTTTTCTCTTTTGAGGATTTTATTTTCAAAATCAATAGATCAATCACGCTTGTAGCGTGCATCAAAATCATATGGCTATAAAATTCATATATTTGTCCTGCTAGGACATTTATCCAAATAAGAATATCTATAGCTAGAATATCATATTGACTAACCCTACACAAGTCAGTCAAATAATCAATTTGTAATTTTATGCAAATAAATAACATTTTAAACTTCCAATTCATTAATGCTTGTACATAGATCATGATAATAAAAGTAAATGATATCCTCTTCCCCTAATGTGGAGAACACTATACCAATCAATAGATTGTACAATCAGGATAGCTTCTGATAAAGAAATATAAATAGTAAGTACAGTTACGTGTAAAATTTCTACATATATGGACATATTCGATCATTCTTTCAATAAGAATTTACTTAGACAATCTCATTATGCTCTACAGGAACAATTATCGAGTCTATCAAGGACTTCAAATATAAGTTCTATTATCAAATGATTACAAAGATAAATACATTTTAAGTGCTATCATACACTATTATATCCACCATTAGAAATATATTTCTTCGTTATCAGTGTCAGCTCTTACGAAGAATCATACGCCATAAACCATGACAAATATTTACTTTTGTAGTTCACATTTTATAAGCAAATATTAATTGCTATATCTTTGGATTATAATTCAGGTGTATAATTATTGTTGGGAATACATGTATACTTCAAGTGTACTTGTGAATAGTTTAAACTTTTCATATTTCTCATGCGAACTTTATCATTTCGAGTCTGTAGACCTCGATTTAAAGTCATTTACTTGTGCGGTTTCACTAGTTCCCAATTGTTGAGATCTTATCATTTGTCACAGTTTTCAGGTACCTAAATTTCTTTTGAAAATAATCTATCAATCATGTTTGAAAAAAAATTCTACTGGAATTTAAATCTCATCGACTTAATATATATGACCATCTTAAGTTTTTGCTCCATTGAGGAGTTTGTATCCTTGGAACCGACTTATCTACCACATTTCAGTTGTGCCTCAAATTTATTTGTAGTGTTAGATTATCCTTTAGGGATATCAAATATAATAGAAACATTCTTTACTGGATGTTGGTCAATTAATATACCTGGCTATATAAATTATCCTTTGAACTTCTAAATTTAAGATGGAACAACATACCTAGTGCATCTCTAACTACAAACCAACTACCATAAGGAGAATTAAAATGTGTTGACAAAATACAAAATAAGTGCTAATATATCACAGTCATGAACATTCTGCAGGATGTTCAATATTTATCTCAATACAATTAGTATTATTAGGACAAATTATATCTTTGGGAGAATTTTAAAAACTGAGCTCATTATAAATAAATATTGCAAACTACATATTGCAAAAATAACAATATATATACGATTATTTGTTTGATGCATCAACTAATAATTTCTTCATATTCATCACAAAATAACACATTCAACCCCAAGTAATACTAATAACTTTTAAATAAAACAAGCAGCACATATAAATTCGATATTAGAAAACTTACAGTTCCATAATAAATTCATAATTATTCTTTGTATTTTAATGATCTGGAATGGTCCAACCCATCATGCCAACTAATAAATTATTTATCAGTAAACTTCAAGTTTACTCAATAGTGCATCTCAAATTCATAATTTTATGCAATATAAATTAGGAGATATAAATGATGGTATCTATAATTGACATATATTTTATATCATAATGGTAATTGTTAGCCCTAAGGGCAAATCATGTAGTTATGATTAGTTTTGAATAATGACAAACATTGATGAGGACTAATGTGCTTGTATGTTGAGTGATAGGATTGATGGATTGAGAAGCATGAAGTCTTATTGCATTGGAGTCACAATGCAAGAACAATTCAACTATGCCAAAAGTGATTTAAGATTAAAGAGTATGTTCAAGATAATTGAAGGCCTTGAAGACTTAGAATGTAGAGTTCATATGCTAAATAGGTATATTTTTCTGTAAACTCTACACTTGTATGTCTTGGAATCAGTTGAATGCATAAGAGAGCACAAAACTTGCTTTTGAAATGATTTTAAATGAATTTCTTGACAACAAGTATGTTTTTGAAGTCTCAAATGATCTTAAGTAAACTTTGGATGATTAAAATGTTTTGGTAACGGTTTTTTGGGTTAGACTAAGTTTTTCTAATTTAATTGTTTATAATTATTCAAGTATAAATATTTATAAAATTTAGTAGATCATCACTCCCATCATTCCCATTAGCATTCTAACATGATGATTGATGAAGCAGATCAATTCTTCTCTTTCCTATATATTCTTCAAATAGATTTATTATGATAGGCTTGTAGCTAATAATGGTGGCAAAATTCACGTGGTGCACTAATAAGAGTAAAATACATATATAAAAATAGCTGACTCATACTCACTCACCAATTCATTAAAGAAGTGACCGTAGATAAAAATGGCCAATTCATTAAAGAAGATAACTTACCCATTATGTAGCGAGTTGGGGGGTCTATGTGTTTATTAAGCCAGTAAATTTTAATATAAATGGATGATCGTAGTTGTATGTATAGGAGACACACGCAAGGGATCAAAGGGATTAAAATAGAATATGAGTAAAGGGTAAAGGGTTTTACTGCCTATTGTTTGTCCAAAGGTTGGACGTCGTGGCTAAGATGTCCATGTGCAAAATGTAAGAATAGAGATTACCTATCCTCCGATGAGGTGGAGATGCACTTGTATAGGTTTGGCTTTGTCTTGGATTACTATTGTTGGACAAGTCATGTCAAGGATATGAATCCGGGGCAACGTATGTCAATAGTACTTGCAATCTCGTCTCGCCCGGCCTCAGTGAATCAATTGCAGTAGATGGTCGTTGATGGATTTGGTGGAGACTTTCCAACACACCTTCGGTCATCTATTGACTGTGAGGAACCACCTAATGCAGAAGTTAAGAGCTTTTATGATATGTTGGAAGTGGCTGACACTCCAATATGGGAGGGATGCACAAAGCACTCATTGTTATCGGTTGTTTCTTGAATGTTAAATATTAAATTAGAGAATAATATTTCAGAACGTTTTTTTAATCAGGTAATGTAATTGATGAAGGACGTCTTGCCAAGCAATAATAAGCTTCCAGATGACTATTATCAGATAAAAAAGGTGGTCTCAGGACTTGGCTTGCCTGTTCAGAAGATAGACGCTTGTTCGAATAGTTGTATGCTATACTGGAAAAATGATATAGATAGAAAAGATTGCAAATTTTGTGGTCATGCCCTACATATGCCGAAGAAGAAGATCGGAAAGAATAAACAACATAAAGATGTTCCTTTCAAAAATATGTATTACCAAAACTCCAAAGACTATTTGCATCTAAAACGACCGCCGAACATATGAGGTGGCATGCAGAGAGTCAGTTGAAGGTGGGAGTTATGAGGCATCCAATAGATTGTGAAGCTTGGCACCACTTCAACCGGACACATCCAGAATTAGCCAAGGAAGTTCGAAATGTTTGTCTTGCTCTATGCACCGGTGGGTTTTCTCCTTTTGGGATGTCGGGAAAGCAATATTCTAGTTGGCCAATTATTGTTACTTCTTATAATTTGCCGTCTTGGATATGTATGAAAGATCCAGTAATATTCCTTACAGTAATTGTCCCAGGGCCAAAGAACCCGAAATAGCTCATCGATGTTTATCTCCAGTATTTGGTAGATGAATTATTATAATTATGGTATAGTGTTGTTCTGACGTATGACATTTCAAAGAAAAACAATTTTCAAATGCGTGCAGCTCTTATGTGGACTATTAATGACTTTCCTGCTTATGGTATGCTAAGTGGATGGAGTACAGCAAGAAGATTAGCATGTCCTTATTGTATGGAGCTAACAAAATTGTTTAAGCTGCAAAATGGCTCGAAACAATCTTGGTTCGATTGTCACCGGCGATTCTTGCCCTCAGATCACCCATACCAGAAGGATACAAAGTCATTTCGAAAAGATAGGGGCCGAGAGACTTCTGCATCCATAAGGCGAGCTTCTAGAAATGACATGTGGCAAAGGGTGTGCAATTTGCCTAAGATAGTGGACATTGCAACAGAAGTTGAGAGGGATGCAGGCAGAGGCCTCCACCACAATTGGGCTAAAAGGAGAATCTTCTGGGATTTGTCATATTGGAAGACTAATTTGATTCGTCATAATATAGACGTGATGCATAATGAGGAAAATGTCTTTGATAATGTATTTAACACTATAATGGATGTGAAAGGTAAATCAAAAGACAACGTAAAAGCTCATCGTGATGTTGAAGTATATTGTGACAGACCTGAGCTACACGTTATTAGTGACGGAGAAAAGAAGTTTCCATTCCAAAATCTAAATATTCGCTTACACCCGAACAAAAGAGACTTATTCTTGACTGGGTGAAGGAGCTTCGACTTCCTGATGGATATGCTTCTAATTTGGGAAGATGCGTTGGTATGAAAGAGCTAAAAATGTCGGGGATGAAATCTCATGATTGTCATATATTTATGGAGAGATTACTTCCAATTGCATTCAGAGAATTTCTTCCAATACCAATATGGAACATTGTGACGGAGCTAAGTATTTTCTATCGTGACATGTGTTCTTTTAAACTATTGGTATCTCGTATGAGAGAATGGGAGAAAACCATTACAGTCCTAGTTTGTAAGTTAGAAAAAGTTTTTCCGCCCGGGTTCTTTGACGTGATGGAGCATCTTATGATCCACTTGCCTTATGAAGCCAGGGTTGCTAGCCTAGTTCAGTACTGATGGATGTATCCATTTGAGTGGTAAATATTTGTTTGATGATGTATTGAGCTCTTTTGCTATTTTCAGATGTGTAAGATAATATAAATAACTTTTTACTGATATTTCATATTCTTGTATCGCTTGAAAAATAAGGTTAAAATTAAGGTGAGGGTTGAAGGATCTATTTGCAATGGTTACTTAATTGAAGAAGTATCGACATTTTTCTCCTATTATTTTGAACCTCACGTGCATACAAGATATACAACCGCTGCTCAAAATGATGAAGGTGTTAATGAAAAAAACTCGCATGGCCCTAGTTTGTGAATATGCAATGCTTCAGGACGGGTAATCGGGCAAGTTCACACTAGATATCTAACATTAGAGGAACTTAAGGCATCTACGATTTATATATTTCTCAATTGCGAGCAGTTGCAACCGTTTATTAGGTAAGTTTGCATAATATTACTACTACTAGATAAATCATGTGTTACATCAAATCTTATAGACTAATTAAGTCGAAATGATTGCCATATAGTAAATTCAAGAGCGAATTACAAGGTGATGCACCACATATAATAGACAAGGAAGTTGACAGGAAATTAGAGGATGACTTTCCAACATGGTTTAGAACTTATGTAATTCTTCAACTTGTCCCTTTTATCCAATAATATTTTATTGACCGTTCATATTATCCGCCTAACATGTAATTTTGTTATAGGTCAACTATCCTGATAATCAAGTGAGTGACAAATCTCTTAAAAGCTTGGCTTGGGGTCCTTCGAGGCACGTGAAGTCTTTCCATGGGTATTTCATAAATGGATTTAGATTTCACACGGCTGATTATGAAATGGGAAAGAAAACCGCCAATAGTGAAGTTTGCATCAAAGGCGGAGAAGAGAATATGGGAGACCATTATGGAATTTTAAAGGAGATTATTGAGGTGTAATTCCCTTGGTGTCCCTGTCAGAAGGTTATCTTGTTCAAATGTGATTGGTTTGATATAAATGTTAATAAGGGAGTGAAAGTGCATCTATAATTTAGAATCATAGACATTAACTGCCGGAGGAAGTACCCAAAGTACGGCCCATTTTTGTTAGCTCAACAAGCCAATCAAGTATATTATGCATGCTACCCAGGCTATAAAAAGAACAAGTCTGATTGGATAACTGTTTGTAAATTGAAGGCTCGTCACGTAATTGATGCACCTATAGTGGATCGACCATATCAAGAGGAGCTCGACGACTCCATGGCCGTTAATGTAACTATTGATGATAAGATGATTGGTGGACTTGCAAATGAAGCAGGAGAATGTGAAATAGTTTATATTCAAGAATTAGGAACACAAAAAAATGTGGATGTGAATGCAGAAAATGAAATTCAGATACAGATTCTTCCACGGATGATGATTTGGGTGATGATTTATTAGATAATGAAGAAAATTAATATGATTGGTTTGTTTCAAACGTGAGCTAACATTTTAGAATTTGATTAGCACTTATTTTGTATTATTATATTTATACTCTAACTTGTTTACTGTTATGTATATTTAGATTTTATCTACCGGCAGAGCAGTACTGGAACAGTCAGAGTCTAGGGATGATCGGACTCCGTCTCCAATTTTGGGTTCACAGATACGTAGGTTGCTACCTTTACACTCTCCAAACTCTTCAGGACAACAACGAACGCCTACATCGATACCTTCCACAGCTGCATATGCGCATGGAGTAGATATCTCAGAGAAACACATTTTGATTGTACCTGATGGTGACAGATAAGTACTAACTATTTTTAAAATTTTTTTCACCGCTGAAGCTTTTTATTATCTTTGAAATTTTGTGTAAGAAGCCTCTTTATCGAAACGTGTAAAACATATCTGATTTTCAACGTGTTAAATAATCTATGAAACAGTTTTTATTGACATTCATTTTTATGAAACAGTTTCTCACCATCGATGGATGCTGTTAGAGAGATATCACTGATATTTCAACAACATTACATTGCCCCTTACATAAGATTTGCAGATATTCTTCTAGATGTTAGGAACATATGGTTCGATTTATGGACTGTAAGTATAAAAATATAAAAATTCTATTTTTTTTATATTCTAGAGGTATGTGTTAATATAATGATCCTAGTAATTATGTAACAGACATTTTTTTATCCAATGGTTTTGCAGAGTAGCGTTAGGTGGCTCCCAGAGCATAGCATTCAGATACGTGAGATTTGGAACAAGAAATGTCTCGAGCGACTTTCTGATCAGTTAAGCAAGGCACGCGCTAAACAAAAATGTTCAAATTAGATTTCATTTGAATTTTGGGAGCAGATGCTACATGAGTGGACAACTAAGGGGTTTCAACGCATTTCTTCTGCAGCTCAACGGAATAGAACTGTTGCTAGTGACACATCTCACACGTGAGGGTATATATCTTTTACAGAGTATGAGAATCGGATTGTACGTGTTATTAGTTCACATTTTTTAAACTTGTTCTTACATATTTTTAACAAAACATAATATTTTGTATTTTTTATATTGAAATTATAGCGGAAAAAAAAAGGTGATGACTTTCGTTATTTAGAGTTATTTAAGAAATTTCACACTTTTCAAAATGGGTCAAAGCAGAGCGAGTTTGTCAATGAGAAGTCACGACAAACTTTGGTATGAATGAACTTTATTTTACACTTATAAAATAGCAATTATAGTTGTTAATATTTATACACCGTTTTTCATTTTCTATTTCTGCAGGATAATATTAATGCAATTAAGGAGCGTTATTCTCAGCCAAAGTCTGAAAGTTCTGAGACTTCTCGATAACCGCCTGACGAGAAGTCACTATTCCTTGAGGTTGGGGGAGGATTAAAAAAGAATCGCGTCTTTGGATTAGGCTCTAAGGGATCGAAGGTAAGACGGAGGTTAGATCATTCTTTTACTTCTGAGGGAGCGGTTATTTCCCACGATGTTATCCAACTATAGAAGAAGTTGGATGACGAGATGAAGATGTGGCGACAAGTTGAGAAGAAGCTGCGTCACGTGCAATAGAGTATGACAAATTACTTATCGTTTCTGTCACAAACTCTGAATCTGCCTCTGTCTCCGTTGCTTGGTGACAATGATGATACGGATAATGAAGATGACGACGAATACCCAATTGACCCACCAAATGACCATCCTCCTCCCTATGGCCCAACAGATTCGCCACCGCCACCGCCACCGCCCTCAACTCCAACTCTGGGATTTTCCGTGATGGAAAATTAATATATTCGAGTTTTATTTTACAAATGTATAAATTTATTTGATATTTCATATTTTACAGATATTTTATTTATCGATTTGTATTTGTAAGAGTATTGCATTTATATTTATTCACGTACAGTAGGTTATAAGGTTTTAAATTTTGAATTTTTACAGAAAAATTGTATATAACTATTTTAATTTTTTAAAAAATGATAAATTAGCTGCGAATTATTAATTTTTAATTAAAAATAGTGAGGGATTAGCGATGGAATATTAAAATTTAAAATAATTCAGAAATAAAAATCCCTTGCTAACTAGCGACGGCATTTGCGATAAAATATTTAAATTAAAATAAAAAAACTTAATGTCCCTCGCTAATCGCTCACAAATTAGCGACGAATTTTGAGGTGAAAAAAATAAATTTTAAATAAAAAATTATGAAGTTCCGTCGCTAATCCCTTGCAAATTAGCGAGGGTCTTTGTGACAAAAAAATTAAAATTAAAATTAAAATTCTTCATTTCTGTTTCTAGTCTCTTGCAAATTAGCAACGTATTTGCGACGGATAAATTAATTTAAAATAAAAAATTTGAATTTTCGTCACTAATTACTCGCTAATTTGCGAGGGATTAACGACAGATATTTAAAAATATTTAATTTTAAATTAATATTCCGTCGCAAAATCTGTTGCTAAATACTTTAGTTCGCAGGCATTGACCAATAATTTTTTTCTTTGCAAATTGGTCTCTAATTGCGAGGAAAATATGTTTCGGTCACAATTTGTGACGACTTTTTTAGTGACGGATCTATCTGTCGCTAACGCCGCATTTTCTTGTAGTGATATTCTCAAAGATTAGTCTTGGAAATCCTTTGTCTATTTAATTCTGTTATAGAAATGTCAGTTTTTTTTTAATGTCCAACTCACCCTGTCTTAAACATTGTTTAGGACCTACAGTTTATCTGTCAACAATTGTTCTTTTGCTCTTGAATAGTTGAATTTTTTTTCTGGTAACTCATTTGTTTCTCTAGTTATTTGAAATTTTCTTTCTATTAACTTATCTTGATACTTGAATTTTCTCATGACATAGTGTAACATATTAGCTATTATTTTTGTCATCTGTAACTAATGTAATTCTTAAATAGTTTGTATTTAATTTTCGTAAATAGTGATACTTTTCATGATTCATTACAATTTTCTCAGTTTTACGAACTTATAAAGAAGTCATTGAACTTTTGTCCTATCACTCCCCGTCCAAGTCGCCTTCCGGAAGACTCGGTTTGACAAAGATTCCAAGATCCATAATTACACACGATTTTGGAAGAATTCGACCCTACAAAATGGGTAAACTTGTCTACACTAGCAGAAATTCAAAGTCTCACCGGAATATATATATATATTGTGCGGGGACATGGAGAAAAATCATTTTGGTTTATGAGAGAGTTGAGTATAACAAGAACTGAATTATTAGTGGATATTATCCAGTGACTTAAATGCATAACTTTCTATACTTTGATCTACAGATATAAATGTCACTTGTATTTAGTGACTAACATTATTCCTCAATCTATTAATTAGGAAACGTGAACTCTTATCGCTCAAAATTATGATTGGTGTTGAGAAATCAATTCAAAATTGAGTAAATTTGAAATGTGCACAGTAAAGTGGAAAGCGTGAACCTTTTTATTTTTTCACAATTGAAATAACTTTAATACCAAGAATTTTTCAATAAAAGTGAAATAAAAATATTATTTTCATATATGCATATATAGAAATATACTTTCAAATGTATATTTATCGTATATGTTATATATATACACGTATAGATGAAGATTGAAAATTGGATTGTTGCACTTTCAAATGATATGGAAACGAAATGATTTTTCTTTGCGTGATTTATTAAACATTTTATTTGGTATGATTTTGATAGCTATTTTAAACGAGTATATTGATTGAATTTGTGTTGTATTTTTTAAAATATTTGTACAACAACATTAAAATATTTTGTGATTACTTTTTAAGCTCAAAAGAAATTTTATCCCGATTCCTCGTTTGACTCTGAATATCAATCCCTTATGTAAATGCACAAAAATCATGCTTAAAGCCAACTGTTGCATTTGATAGAAAAAACAGAAGAGGCTCCAATCAATTGAAAGATCTGAGCAGACAATGTGCTAGAAAGGAAAGAAAATGTTACAAGAAAATAAAGGGCAATGGCAACCTATACGGCACTTCGGTAAGATGAAGGTTGGGGTGGTATTGGGATTTCCATGATCCCTTCAAGCATCAACACAACTTTCTTCATAGATGGACGCAGTGATGGCTTCTCTTGGGTGCACCAGAGACCCATTCTGATCATCTTTTCTAGTTTTCTCCTATCGACCTCTTCATCTCCCACCAATTTTTGTAGCTCTCCTGCCTCAAAACAAGTGTATGCCCATTCATCAAGAATTGCCTCATTTTCAGGAAGGCTCCAGTCGACGCTTTTCCGACAACAGACAATCTCAAGTAACACAATGCCAAAGCTATAAACATCTGCCTTAGTTGTCACGGGCAATCTTCGGAACCACTCGGGGGCAACATAACCTTTCGTTCCTCGTATTTCGGTGTAAGTTTGGGTCTGGTCATAGTTTAGCAGCTTTGCCAGACCAAAATCGGAAATCTTTGCCCGTTGGTGTTCATCCAGTAGTATGTTTTGAGGTTTAATATCGCAATGGATGATCTGTCTTTCACACTCCTCGTGCAGATATAGAATGCCTTTCGCGACATCTGAAGCAATTTGAACCCTTCTTGCCCAATTTGGGCAGTTCTCTGAATTGGAAAGAACCTTATCTAGCGATCCATTCGTCATATATTCATAGATCAAAAGTCTATGAGGTCCATCAAGACAGTAACCAAGTAGATGCACCAGATTTCGATGATGTGTTTTTCCGATGACTGTGATTTCATTTTGGAACTCCTTGTTTCCTTCGGCTAATACTCTTTCCAGCTTCTTTACAGCAACTATCTTCTGGCAACCCGATAGGGTTCCTTTGTATACCGTCCCAATTCGTAGCGCTTTGAAGTTCTGCATATGTAAATGTCCTTTGGGCCCCATTGTCAATCAATTCTGTACTTTGGCTTTCTATTATTTGCCTGTAATCCCTTGCCCTATTTCTGTAAATTAGTAGCCCAAAAATTACCAGGACTAGGACTGCAACTCCAATAAGTGAGATGCTGATGATTAGGATGTCCACAGACACCTTTTTAATTATAACGGTCTTCGGATGATCAGTAGAAATGCCTGGAGTTAATGATTCTGCGGGGATGCCCATTTTGATTAGAACCATATATGAATCAGAGAGCGATCTTCTTCCGTATCTCAATGGAAACTTTTGCTTTTTGCAGTTTCCTTCGCTGAAAAATGCAGCTTCACAGTTGCAGTCATCTAGACAAGCCTTTTGACAATCTTCTCTTCTGGCTGCTTCGAGCTCTGCATATGGCTCATCTTCCCATACCGTGTTATCCAGTTGTGCAATTCCGTAGTTGACATTTTCATTTTCATCTTTACAACTCATTGTAAAGTTGCGCACACAGCCTAAGCTCCAATTTCCTTGAAAGACGAAGTTAAATCCTGGAAGACAACTGCAATCAGTTTCAGTAACGTTTTGAATACAGAAGCTATTCATACCACAGCGACCTTTAGGTCTACAACTATCGTTCGAAGATTGCCAAATAATAGACAAACATGATTGATTTAGAGACTGTGAATACAATCTGAAGATACCATCCGCATCTATCTTCATGAAATAGATTGTTTTTTGAGTAGGGTATCCTCCAGGAGTCAAGTTCTTAACAACAGTGCCAGAATTAACCAAATAGAGATATCCATCGTTGCGGAGATTTAGGCTTATATGCGGTCCCCATCCACCCATACCAGCTTGCCAGTAAGCATATGGGGGAGCGTCTGGTGTTCCCACAGGGTATTGCACAAGATTCCCATCTGTCTGCATCTTCAAACGGAAAATTCCCTTTGAATCATCCGTTTTTGAAGCGCTCGAAATCAGCTCCTGTCGATCAACGAGACGTTGGCCAGGCAAAAGAGTGTTAGTTGGGTTGTCAAAACTCTGCCAGATAATCTGCTGAGCAGAATTATAAAGCACAAAGTTTCCAGAATCAAGCATGGAAGCTGCATCGATGGGCAGAGAAAAATCTACAACAGTTTTGTCTTCCCTCTCTACACCTTGCAAAATGAGCCTTCCCTCAGCAGTTAAGCTCAACGTGCTATAGCTCGGGACAAAAGGGTTATCCCTGTTGGCTGTCCACACTACAGTCTTCTGGGGTGCTCCGGCCATGAAAACCCCCACTGCATAGCCATTGCCTTGCTGGTAGAATCCAAAGGCATACAGGCCTGAAAGCGACAGCCACGAGGAGTTCCCGGTAGGACTTAGAGATGATCCTAGGCTAATATTAAGTTGATTTCGCTGGGCTACTATTATGGGAAATGCAAATTGAAGCAGAAACAGGAATGCAGCCATGGAAAAGTGGCACTTTTCTCTTCTTGATGGATAACACTGGACGTGAAAAGTAATGCATATAAATTTGTGGGAAGAAACTTCGACGGTTGACTCCAAGTCAGTCTGTGGATCCAAATTTATGACAAAGAATAGGTCTAAAGCCAAGAAGACTTGGTACCGTCAATTTGTTTGGAAGTCTACAAAAAGATTCGCACGGAGTCTTTAATCTCTAAAGGGTTCTTTGAGTTGGACTTCTAAATATTTTTTTGTTGGTTTATAAAATTTAGAAGTTAAAAAATTACAGACGCATATTCGTTTTTAATAAAATTTGAAATGCAATTTGTTTATGATAAAATTAGAGTAATTTGAATCAGAGGATTATTTGCTATGATTGAATAGCCGTTGGTTATGTTTATGGCTCAGTGTTCGCTGGACCTGACAGCTTCAGCAGATTGGCTTCCATCCTGTTCGCAGAACACTACAAAGTATCCACCGGTCATTTTTATCAAGAAAAAATGAACAAAATATGCACGATTGTTATGAAATTAATATTATTATGGATGTCCATTATCAGAGTTATAAAGATACTCCAACTATCCATAAGATAGATGGTAGAGTTCTATCATATCTTTGATTAGTGATAGGATTTGTCTTCTGATTACCCTATACCTATTATGATTTTAATGTACCCCTGAACCCTATAAATAGGGCTCTAGACTGAGGTGTTGTATTCACTCGTTCATTGATCAATTTACTCTCAGAGAATTAATAAAGTTCTCTTATTCTTTCTCTCTATTTTCTCTCTATATTTTCTCCTATTCTCTATATTATAATTTCTTTATTAAGTTCTATATATTAGTATTATGATTTTATTGTGCCTACAACGACTGTGCAACACTAAAATTCATAACACGTTATCAGCACGAGTATCTGCCACCGAAGTTGAGAGATTAATCAAGAGGAAAAGAGGTATTTTTCCATCTATGAATTCTCAAGGCAAACTTTTCAAAACTCGTTTTTTTTACTCTTGATATTTATAGAAAGAATTATATATCATAAACATTAGATGCTCAAATTTATTGAGATATAATGGGTCCGGCAAACACCATCTCAAAATCGTATAAAAGTCATGATTTTTCTCCGCCATAATTTTCATGAGGATCTAAAGGCGGAATATCTTATTGTGAAAGATCCACTTTCTATATGGAAGGATGTAAAAGAAAGATTTAACTACCAGAAGATGGTCATTCTACCAAAAGCACAGTTTACTTTAAATCTGTGAGTGAATGCATTAGAACCAATTGTTATGGCCCTGGAAGAGGTCGTAGTCATGGTCGATGCCGTAGACATAGACGCAGATATGGTAAGAATAATCCATATAATCATGGCGATTAGAATATATGCATCTGGATATTGTGGGTCATGAAGACACCATTTAAGAAATATAAAGCATCAAAGCCACTTGATTACTAGCAAATTGTGAATGAAACATACAATCACCAGAAGATGATTGTTATATAAATGCTAGTTATGATTTGTTATAAGTGTGCCTATAATATTTTATGGTCTATCAGTATGCAAAAATTTTATTACATTTAAAATTTCTCCTCAATTAAAATTATAAGGAGAAATATCACTAGTAATGTGATGGATAAAAGATTTTTCCTTTCTCATATTTCTAACATGCTCCTGTAGTAGCAATATCTAGAAAAAAAATTTCAAAAGTATTTTGAATTTATATCTTGTGAGACTAAATGAGTCATTGATAAAATATTTTGACGCTCGACCAAATATTTTTATATCATTCCCTGAAGTGAATGACATTAAAAATTATAATATACTTATATACGAAATTTTGGTTGCACCTAGTAGAAATACACTTTGTTCTTATACTATAAGAATGACTCATTAAATCCCCAGTGAATAGATACTCACGAGAAGTGAGAAAATAATGAGAAGGAAAAAGGAAAAGTAATAATTCTAACATGTTATTGATGCAATATGAAAGTTTGTCACGTACCTGTAGTACGTCAAGCATGTTATGAATCTTTATTAATTATTGATATTACTTTACTTCCATAAATCATGCTACTGATAGTAATGATGCTTATGTCGAAAATATTAATATGGCATATGTGGACGTAGCCAATTCTTTTGAATATCCAGAAAGAGTTTTTAATATTTTGAATGTCAATCAAAATTTAAAATTATCGAATTGCTACTTTCCTATGTTATTTTAGTTTATTTTGGATCAAGAATGGTGAAGATAAAATTTGTCTAAACAATATTTGTTGTTTATTTGGACAAAATTTAAAATATATGTCCAAAGTATAAATGGTAGTGTAAGGTTCCTGAAGAACTAATTGATCAAATAACTCTAGAAGAGTTAATTGATTAAAAGCTCCAGAAGAGCTACCAGATCTTCACCTAATGGTCAATGATTGTAATATATCATTCTCCATATAGTCTCGTAAAACTTTTTGAGCATTGATTATATTATCAGTATATCAAGACATTGGATGAATGAAATTTTGAGACATATGTATTACCATTATGACAAGAAATATATGTCAATTATAGATACCACTATTTATCGCTCCCGAGTTATATTGCATAAAATTATGGATTTGAGATGCAATATTGAGTAAACATGAAGTTTATTGATAAATAATTTATTAGTTGGCATGACCGGTTGGACCATCCCAAATCATTAAAATACAAAGAATGATTATGAATTTATTATGGAACCAGAAGTTTCCTAATATGAAGAATTTATATGTGCTACTTGTTTTATTTAAAAATTGCTAGTATTACTTGGGGTTGAATGTGTTATTTTGGGATGAATATGAAAAATTATTAGTTGATGCATCAACAAATAGTCGTATGTATATTATTGTTTTTGCAACCTGTAGTTTGCACAATTTATTGATAATGAGCTCATGTTTTAAGATTCTCCCAAAGACATAATTTGTCCTAATAATACTGGTTGTATTGAGATAAATATTAAACATCCTGCAGAATGTTTATGACTGTGATATATTAGCACTTATTTCGTATTTTGCCAACACATTGTACTTCTCCTCATAGTATTTGGTTTGTGGTCAGAAACCAAATATTTCTCATCTTAAATTTAGAGATGCACTATATATGTTGCTCCACCACAAAAGTAATGTGATGAGTTCTCAAAGAGATTATTAAATATGTTGGGAGCAAATCTCAATGGAGAGATTTATATTTTGTTAATTTTGAATATGTTGCCCCAGCATAAAGAGGAGAAATCACGAGGCTGGATAAAGATATTAGTATGTGTCTCATCTTGATCTTCTATTTTGATCCTCATAGAAGATATCTTGAACCAGAAGTTCAAAGGATAATTTATGTAGCCAGGTATATTAATTGACCAACATCCACCAAAGAATGCTCCTATTTGATATCCCTAAAGGATAATCTACCACTACAAATCAATTTGAGACACAACTGAAATGTGGTAGATAAGTCGATTCCAAAAATACAAACTCCTCACTAGAGCAAATGCTTAAAATGGTCATTTATGTTAAATCGAGGAGATTTAAATTCCAGCAAAATTTTTCTCCCAAAACATGATTGATAAATTATTTCCAGAAGAAATTCAGGTACCTGAAAACTATGATAAATGATGAGATCTCAACATGATTGGGAACTATTGGAATCGCACAAGTATATGACTTTAAAGATATTAATGCGCATAATATATTGAGGATTTCCAAATCGAGGTCTGCAGACTCGAAATGATAAAGTTCGCATGAGAAATATGAAAAGTTTAAACTATTCACAAGTACACTTGAAGTGTACATGTATTCCCAGCATGAACTATACACCTGAAGTGTAATATAAAAAGATAGCAATTATTATTTCCTTACAAAATGCGAACTATAAAAGTGAATATTTGTCATGGTTTATGGCGTATGATTCTTCGTAAGACCTGACACTGATAACGAAGAAATATATTTCTAGTGGTGGATATATTTGTATCATTTGATAATAGAGCTTATATTTGAAGTCCCTGATGGACTCAATATGCTTGAAGCATATAATTGTTCCTGTAGAACATAATGAGATTGTCTTAGTGAATTTTTATTGAAAGAATGATTGAGTATGTCCATATATGAAGAAATTCTATACGTAGCTATACTTGCTATATGTATTTCTTTATCAAAAGATATCCTCATTGTACAATCTATTGATTTGCATAGTGTTCCCCACATTAGGGGGAGAAAATCATCAATTAAAAGAGGATATTATCTATGACTTTATCTTGATCTATGCACAAGTATTAATGAACTAAAAATTCAAAATATTGTTTATTTACATAATATTGCATATTGATTGTTAGTCTGACTCCTGTAGAGTTAGTCAATATAACATTATACTTATAGATATTCCTATTTGGATAAATGTCCTAGCAGGACAAATATATATATTCTATAACTATATGATTTTGATACACGCCTGAAGCGTGATTGATCTCTTGATTTTGAAAAGACAAAATGATTTGATAATCAAGATATTTTTCCTGAAAAATTTAGAGGAGCAAGTATTATGATCAATATTTTAAAAAGTCAATATTTTGTTTTGATTGAATATCCTGAAGATGTTTCACATGGACATAGCACATCAATTGTTATTGGGTTATTATATGTAAGATCCTTTATATCTATTAAAGGATATTGAACAACTCTTTGGTCCTGAAGTACCATAACTCTGCAATTTAGAGCATAAATACACTTGTTTGTATGCAAGCAGATATCTATTCTAGTTCTTCTCTACCCAATAAATTTTGAGATGATATTAAACTTGTCTTTTAAATCTCCTTGAGATAGTTTATTTCTAATATTGAAAAAATCCAACTCCTGTTGAGATAGATATGCAAGGTATAAGTTTCCTATATGATTCACATAAATCATGCATTTATAAATATGTGTCGGTTATAACAGCCACATCTTCAACTCATGTTGAAGTAATATAAATTCATGATATTGGTTGAGAATATATTTGATCATGATTAATGTATTCGAGATAAATCTATATCCTCTAAGGAGGAATTCCAACTATGTTGTTGAATGATAATAAAATTTGGAATATATCTAAGGAGATATGATAAAATTTTTCTTTACTCATGAGCTCCTGAAGAGTGGTGACATTGATATGCAACAAATTCAATCATGTGACAATCTGACAGATTTATTCACTAAGGCATTACCAGCCGCATCATTTGATAAATTGGTGAACAAAATTGGAATGCGGCAGTTAAGAAACCTTAAAGGATTATCTCATAAGGGGGAGTAAATATGGCATAAAGAGTAGCGTACTCTTTTTCCTTCACTAGAGTTTTTCCCACTGGGTTTTTTATCTAATAAGGTTTTAACGAGGCATACTCTTATGCAATGGACATCCAAGGGGGAGTGTTATGAAATTAATATTATTATGGATGTCCATTATCAGAGTTATAAAGATATTCCAACTATCCAGAAGATAGATGGTAGAGTTCTATCATATCTTTGATTAGTGATAGGATTTGTCTTCTTATTACCCTATACCTATTCTGATTTGGATGTACCCCTGAACCCTATAAATAGGGCTCTAGACTGAGGTGTTGTATTCACTCATTCATTGATCAATTTACTCTCAGAGAATCAATAAAGTTCTATTATTCTTTCTCTCTATTTTCTCTCTATATTTTCTCCTATTCTCTATATTATAATTTCTTTATTAAGTTCTCTATATTAGTATTATGGCTCAGTGTTTGCTGGACCTGACAGCTTCAGCAGATTGGCTTCCATCCTGTTCGCAGAACACTACAAAGTATCCACCGGTCATTTTTATCAAGAAAAAATGAACAAAATATGCACGATAAAGAATTACTGAATTTTAAATAAATTAAAGATTAAAAGATAATTATACCTTTTTATTGTTATAAGTACAAAGTTAAGAGTTAAGCACTTAAATTGAAATTAGTAAGCAGTTGATCATTGAGAATTTAATATTTAATTTTAAAAGATAATGTTATAATAAATATTCAGGCCATACTTGGAAAAAGTTTAATTTTAAAATCAAATTTAAAATTTCAAGTATGAAATCCATATCTTCTTTTACAAACAATTTAAATTTTACGTTACACATATCTTCTCTCACAAACAACTTAAGTTTTACGAAATATAAGACAAAAATTTTAATATTAAATCTTATTCAATTACACCCTCAGTCTTTTTTTTTTGGCCAATCTTGCAATGTTTAAATAAGGGTAAACTTTAAACTTATCTGTAAAAATATTCTCAAGTTCAAAAATTTAACAATTACAAATAAACAAACGAAGATCATTTAAAAATGACAAGAGGGAGTATATTGTCAGATAGGGAAAACTATCTCCTGTAACACTTAAGCATTTGAAAATTCGTGATTTGCGTTCAAACAAATGAATCCAAATGTTTTGCAGTCGAACTATTTTTTTGACCAAATTGGACCCAGTAGTTCCCTCTAACTTCCATCACACGTTAGGTTAATAAACCGGTTGATTCTTTCCAAGAATAAACCCCCAACATGTGTAAGAGACTTTTGCTGCCCAAATTACTTCTGTGGTAAAGTTAGATCATGAAACGATCATGGACAAACAAGAATCCAGCTAGAAGGTTTGCAACCTATGCATTGGAGCAAGTAAGGATTCCTTGAAGAGTAACAAATCAGTATTTTTTTTCTTTTTGGACTAACTCTACTCCAAATGATTCCGGTCTTCCATCTAAATTTTTCTGTTTCTTGAAGGGGAAAGGATTTGATTTTTTCCAATGGATAGATCCAGAAATGTGTGGAAGTAATCCCATGATTACTTAGAAGATTCAAAGAATAGAGGTTGATGATTAACAAATCAAAGAAAATAATAAAGATCCACTATATAACGTATAGGATTCCTCATAAACTTCTTTCTTTGATGTATCAGTCCAACGCTGTGTTCGGATCCCCTTATGGTGATCGTTAGTGGCGGAGCCACAAACGTGCCCCCGCTGAAATTTTTTTTTATAAATATATATATCATTGTAACAATTTCTTTCTTATGACTTCAAATCTCTCATCCTAATTTTTTAAAATTTTTACTGTTTTAATTAGACTTTAAGAATTGGATTGGTTAGGATCATTTTCAATCCATAAAAATAGATTTAAACTAACTTATACATTAATTTTAATTTTTAAATTTTGTATATCCAGTTATTTTATACTAGTAGGAGACTTTAATTATTACTTCAAAAAAATTTTATTACTTAGAATAATTTTTAATATATTAAAATAATTTTAAACAACTTATATGTTAACTTGAATTTTGAATAATCTTAATTTATTAGATTTTTTATTTTTTTAATTAGTTTTCAAACATTTGATTGACTAGGATCATTTTCAATCTATTAAAATTACTTTAAACTAATTTATATACTAATTTTAATTTTGAACTCTACATAGTAAGTTACTTTATAAAAATATAAAAATTTAATATTACTTTGAAGTATTTTGATTTGTTAGAATTATTTTTAATCTATTAAAATAAATTTAAACTAACTTATACATTAATTTTAATTTTAAATTATGTATATTAAGTTACTATGTAAAAGTATAAGACTTTAATTATTACTTTAAAATTTTTTATTAGTTAGAATCATTTTTAATTTATTAAAATAATTTAAACTTCTTAGATATTAACTTGAATTTTGAATTTTTATATTTTTTATGAAATTAAATTTCGTATATTGATTCACTTTTTGAAAGTAAGAAACTTTAACTATTCATAAAAGTTAAACTCCTAATATCTGCCTATTTCTTCCACATACAATCCACATTATCATCATTATCTTACTTAATTCTTTTCTTCTTTTTCCTAATATGTAACCACCTCTTTCATTTTTTTTTTTGTTTAATCATCGCTCAAATCTCACCATATACATAAGCTCCAACTCCTGTACTTTTTCTTTTGAAAAACTATTGTACAAAATAATTATCCACTTATTAGAAAAAAATAAATAGATAAATACTATATTGTTTACAATAAAATAAATAAACTTTCATTTAAACATGAATGTCAATACTTCGTTCAAATTTTCTTTTGCTTTGATTTACCTAAAAAAATTTAGAAATAGGAAATAATTCAAATACATAAGCTTTCATTTTCTTTGTTAAGTAACCTATTGAGATCATTTTTAAAATCGTCCATTATCTAATTTAATGAGTTAATTAAAAAAGTATTACAAATTATGATCCAAAATAACTAATAATTATAATTTATCTCTATTATTGATGAAGAAAACATATTTGTCCTAATTAGGATATTTTTTCCTTTAGGAAAATGAAAAAAAAAACCTTAATTAGTGATGCAAATAAGGAAACTTCTCTAAATTAAATAATAATTTAGATAAGTTCAACTCTCTTTGAGCTAATAAATTATACATGTCATTTATATTTTACAAAAGATATCAGTGATATTTGTAATGAATTAGAGATTTCAAAAAAAATGAAAAGAAGTAAATTCAATGTAACCAATATTATTTTTCATTCTGTATTGAGATGAAAAAAAGAGGTAAAAATCATATGCTAAAAACCTAAGATGGGAAAGAAAGTATAAAATATTTTTGAACAAATGAATTTTTAATATTTTATGTTATTTAATTTTTTCCTAAATACATATATTTTGGGAGGTAACAAAAAGTTTCTCTTTAAATATTTTTTTGAAATCTAATTTTAATATTTTTTATTTTAAAAAAATATCCGTACATCGCACGGATTAAAACTAATATTCTAGTATAAAAGTTACATCACTAATTTTTTTAAATACCTCAAAAGAGTTTAAAATTTAATCAATATCAAGTAAAATTATTTTTTGAAAAATAAAACTGGGTTCAAGAGAAAAAGAATATAAAAGTAGAACAATATTATAAATAAAAGAAGAAGAATAAGAGAAATTAACCTACCAACAAAAATATGCCTTTCCTTTAACTTACCAAAAGGTTCACCTTTTTTTTTCCCTACTAAGAATTACATCGGCCACTGCTACATACAAACTACAAATTTACTATTTAAAGTACAGGAACATTTTGCTTTTAACTTTTTTACTACTTTCATTTTCTCTTTAGACTTTCAAGTTCAAAACATTAAATTTTATAAAATCTATTTATATTTGTGTAAAACAAGTTACACTTGTTTTATTACTTTTTTAAATTAAATTACATGATATTTGGCCAAAAAAAAGCCAAGAAATTGATTAATATTCGGAAGCATGCATCTTCCCGTGCCTGGGCCAGAAGATGTTGGCAAGATCCATCCAACTTTGCGATACATGCATATAAAGTATTAAATTTTAGTTAGCATCACCTATTCTTGTCTATGAATACTTATAGTTGGTCTGGATTTGGATTCAAATCATTAAGTTATAATTATTCGGAACTTAAATTTTAATTATTAAATTATAATCGAACGATTATTAATGAATTTATCATATATTGTAAAAAAAATATACACCATCGAAAATAAATCGTAATGGCGGAAAAACAAGTTGATAGATAAAGCCGGGAGTCATGACCTGAAGTCAAAAAGTATATAGGAAAGGAACAAAGTCAATGCACCTAAACAAACCTATAACGACAAGAAACGAAACAGCAAGGAGGAGCCACCCAGGCTGACGGAAGTTGCTGGCCGGGATGGCTTGGTCGGGCGGAAGTCGTGCCCTAGTTTGAAAGGAATTTGGTTGAACTTGTGGTCAACTTCCCTGTACATTCCACAAAATTTAAAAATTTTAAAGTTTTTAAATTTATCTTTAAATTGAAGCTATTTTGTACTAATTCATTATTTATTGTGATTTAAAACTTATTACGATCAAAAATCTCAACAAGGATTGAATGTATGCCGATCGAAATTTAAAAAAAATATTTAAAATAAAGAATATATATTTTAAAAAAATTACAAATAATAAATTCAAACACTGTATACAATAACGTGTTACTCTAATATCTGTTTACTTTGAAAAAACACTAGTAATCCAAGTAGAATCAACGCTAAAGTTTGCCGTTTAACACTATAAGAATTTTTACAAGATTTTTTTTTTTAATCTTTCATATATGTACACGGAAGTCGAATAATTAATTTTATTGTATAAATACCCCCACTATCGCTTGGATCCTGACTCCGCCATCGGTGATCGTTTGTGCTACACTGGGGATGGAGTTCTCTCAAAATTGATGCCAACAAGATCAAAGCAATGAGGAGCAAAATGAGATGGTGTTTACTTCCCTGAGTCGAGGAAGATGAGAAGACAAATCGTTGGTACACTCGTCTGGGAATGGACCGACAACGAGGATTCTTATTTTTTCACTGGTCAGGAAATCGGATAAATTTCTTTCCCCAGAGGCGGGGCAGACCAGGGACATGGACAGGGACAGGTTGGGGGAGCTGGGCCAGGACCACCGACGGTGTCGCCGCCCCCACCTGCCCAAAATCCATCCCTGCAACTTCCACTAAATTCTGCTTTCTTTTATGCAGAGTAACCCGCTGGCTGCTTATTACAGCTGCTACTTAATTCATATATGTTTTCTATATTGATTTTCAATTAATTGACCCATTTAGTAGCAGTATTAATCACACGTTTGTGTTGTAGGTCCATGATGACATGAATTTACCTTGTGGAGTTCTTCGTCTCCATCACAAGGGAGCAGTGGCGGATCTAGGGGACGGTTGGGGGTGGTGGCCGCCCCAAATTTTTGAAATCCTTCGTTTTTTTAGGCTTACTTATGGACTTTGCCATCTTAAAAGTATATTTGGGCCCTCAAATTTTTTCAACTTTGTTAATAAACCTTAAAAAGACCAAATAAATTTCAAAAGTTGGTCATAATTTTTAAAATTTAATTTTCTTTTTAATTTTAATTCTCTTAGTTTTAATAAAATTGTTACGTAGATTTATTAGTCTTTTTTTAAGATTTTATTTTGAACCTCTTTACCTTGATCTTTGGTTAAATTGGTCTGGACTCTATTTTATTTTTTCCTTCAAACCAAGTTGAATTGTTGGCTCTTTATTTTTATTTTTAATTATTTTCGGACCATCCTAAGCTTAGTTTTGATGGAAGGATTTGGAAAGAAGAGTAAATCTCTTCCTCTGTTTGCCAGTTTTTCAGAGAGAGAAATGTAGAGAAGAGGGAAGAAATGGGAGGATGAAAACCTCCCATTTTCTTTCCAAAACTTTCTTTCCAAAGTTGGGAAGAAAGAGACGGACGGTGAACATCCTTCAAGAAAAAATTGAAATTGTCTAAGTTGCCAACAAATAATTGGGGTTGAAAATAAATTTTAATCACCAACATGTCCTATGTCCGATTTTAGGATAGGATGTGTTAGGTCAAAAGAATCTATATATATATATATATATATATATATATATATATATATATATATATATATATATATATATATATATATATATATATATTATAGAAATATAATTCTGTCTTTCTTATGTTTTCAAATTCTTCATTCTAATTTTTTAAAATTTTTATTTTTTTTAATTAATCTTAAAAAATTTGATTGATTAAGATGATTGATGAGATTATATTTTAATCATTATTTAAAATTAATTTCTCACTTATTTAAGGGTTAATTAACATAAATCTTATGACTTTGACTTGTTTTGGTGAATTAAATATTTATGTACTTAGTATGTATTAATTAAGATAATTTTATTTATAAAGTACACTTTAATTCACTGATTTTACTAATTATTGATACATAGGTAAGATGATAATGTCAAAAGAAGAAAAAGTAAGATTCTAAAATTGATTTTAATTTAGAATAAAATTTGGAATCTAAATTAAGTTTAAATTCCTAATACACACGTATAAGAAGAAGAGAGGAGGCTGGCGGCAGAGGAGAAAGGGAGAGGAAGGTGTGGACCAAGAAAAGAGAAATTGAGAAAGGAAAGAGGGGATTGACCAAGGGAAGATTTTCGGCAGCCAAAAAAGAGAAGAAAAATTCGTGAGCAAAGATAAGCAAATTTCGGGCACCCAATTGGACGAAATTTGGGCAGCAAAAGACAAAGATTTGGGCAGCCAATTGGACGAAATTTGGGCAGCAAAAAGAGAAAGCCGAAAAAGAGAAGAAAAATTCGTGAGCAAAGATAAGCAAATTTCGGGCACCCAATTGGACGAAATTTGGGCAGCAAAAAGAGAAAGATTTGGGCAGCCAATTGGACGAAATTTGGGCAGCCAATTGGACGAAATTTGGGCAGCAAAAAGACAAAACGGTGGAGAAGCAATCTGGACCGAGGATTGACCGAGGCAATGGAGCAAAAACAGTGGCGGCAAGCTTGAAAAAGAAAGGATTCGTTTTTTTCTCTGCTCTTGTTTTGTTTATTATTTTAATTTTTTATATTAATTAAATTTACAATTTTAAATATTCGGATCATGAATATTTAAATCTTTTGTAATTAAGACTTTCGATGACGGCTGAAACTCTTATGAATTTAATTTATTTCAGTTAAAGATTGCTTTTTAATCTCGATTTTTAGTTAATCATATTATTATTTTTAACGTCGTAAGTTTCTGCCAATTCTGTACGCCTTTAAATTTATTCAAGCTGGTGAGAAATGCTAGTTTAAATTGGATCATGGTAATAACAACACATCGTAAACCCGATTGCAGATAGATTCGGCTTTTCATAGTGGTTTCAATGAGTAGAGAAACAAAAGCTATGGAATTCCATGTAGAGGTGTTTGAGCGCTTTGATAATTAAAATCACGTAGAGATACGATTGGTTTATTAATTAAACTTAGGAGCTTTTCACCAAGAGATTGAGTCTAGCTTATAATTGGGAATTCTACCATTAACTAAAGTCTGAAATTAGTTTGAAGAAATAAACTATTTGTCATAAGAGGAGTAAGTTGGATTTGGAGTGTCTTAGTCTATTCATTGCTATTGATTTTTAATTAATATAATTATTGATTTTTGTATTTATTATTATTATTATTTATTTTTATTGGTAATTAAACTTTAGATAAAATCACATTTATTTTGGTTTAACTTAGGTTATAAGTAAAAGAATTTTGCAGTTAGGTAGCAATCCTCATTGGGACGACTTGTACTCACTACTTTATTACTTGTTCGATATTTGTGCACTTGCAAATTTCACACCAAGTTTTTGGCGCTGTTGCCGAGGATTGTTTTTTATCTAGTGTAGAATTTAATTACTAAGTCTAAGTTTAAACTTTTTTAAAAAAATCAAAAAAATTATTTTTGATATTTTTAAATTTCTTTTATTGTTTGTTTATTAGTATTTTTTTTTTGTGTGCATGAATACTTGTAGTTCCTCAAATAAAGAACCTTTGATCTACATATCTGATATTGAAAAGTTTGCTCGTCATAACAGGAGTGAATTTTATAAGAAGAAATACGAAGAAATTGTCACATCAGTCAAATCTTCAATTTCAGATGATAGTTTCGAATTCGACTATAGCAGTGAAGCAATGGAGAATAATCAGTCGAGGGGTATGACTTTGAAGGACTATACAAAGCCAAAGATGGAGGGCCCCTCTCCAGCCATCAATTGTCCAGGGGTCACTGCTTCAACTTTCAAGATTGAGCCAGCATTCATTCAAATGGTTCTCAATACTCCATTTTTCGGATTGTCACATGAAGATCCGCTAGCACATATATCAAATTTTTTTGGCAATTTGCGATACTTTTCAAATTGGTGGAGTACCTGAAAATGCAAAAAGACTCAAGCTTTTCCCTTTCTCTTTAAGGGATAAAGCTAGATCATGGCTAAACTCTCTTCCTACAAATTCTATTTCTAATTGGGACCAATTGCATGAAGCGTTTTTAAATAAATACTTTCCTCCAATTAAGACTATTCAAATGAGATCTAATATTTATAATTTTTTGTAAGGTCCTACTGAGTCTTTACATGATGCATGGGAGAGGTTCAAAGAATATCTTAGGTTATGCCCTCATCATGGAATGGCAATAGGAATGCAAGCACAAACATTTTATAATGGTTGCAGAGAAGATGTTAGATCATCATTAGATGCAGCTAGTGGTGGAGCATTCATGTCAAAAGAAGAGCAAGCTGCATGGAATTTATTGGAAGAGATGGCCTTAAATAGCTCTCAATGGTTTAACCCAAGAGTTATTCCCCCAAAGAAGGTTGCTGGAGTGGCGAATATGGACCCTAATGCAGGAATCATGGCTCAACTTGATGCAATAAATAAGAGATTGAGTTCGTTGAATGTTGCAGCCATAAACCATCACTGCGAAATTTGTGGAGGAAATCATCTTACAAACCAATGTTTGCAAGGTAATATGGTGAATTCTTATTATAATACTAAAGAAGTTAATTTTGTTGGACAAAATAATAGGAATAATGATCCATATTCATCCACTTATAATTCGGGATGGAGGAACCACCCAAATTTTGGATGGAGGCAAAATAGTCAAGTTCAAACACCACCTCCACCCGATCTCCAACAAGAAAAGGTAAGTCTCCTTGAGAATACTCTTACAAAGTTCATTGAAGTTGCCACTAACAAATTTGTGAGTATTGAGAATGAGAATCAACAACTCAAGAAATCCTTCAAAACAATAGAAGTTGACAAACAAAATATAAAGGCTTCTATGAAGAACTTAGAAGTACAAGTGGGTCAATTAGCAGCTGCAATACTCCATAGACCTCAAGGAGCACTTCCAAGTGACACGGAGCAAAATCCTAGGGAGTTGAAGGCTATTACGGTAATCAATAAAGAGGATTTTGCCAAAGGAAAAGAGGTGGAGCCTAGAAAAGAGGATGATTTCAAGAATTCTGAAGCTCCCAAAAATCCACGAGGTAAGAGAAGTAAGAAAGGTGAGGAAGAATATAATATTGACAATGTTGATTTTAGTTCTCTTCCTTTCCCCCAAGCTGTTAAGCATCATTACATTGATTCTCAATTTAAAAAGTTTCTTGAAATATTCAAGAAACTTCAAATTAACCTACCTTTTGTGGATGCCCTAGCACAGATGCCTCGATATGCAAAATATTTGAAAGATATTTTGGCTAGCAAAAAGAAACTCCAAGACTTTCAACAGATTTGCTTAAACGAGGAATGCTCTGCAGTACTTCAAAGAAAATTACCGCCTAAGCTGCAAGATCCAAGGAGTTTTCATATTCCTTGCTCTATTGGTGATTTTTATTTTAAAAATGTGTTGTGTGATTTAGGTGCTAGTATCAACCTCATGCCTTTATCCGTTTGTAAAAAATTGGGATTGAAGGAAATTAAGGACACTACTATTTGTCTCCAAATGGCTGATAGATCAATAAAATATCATAAGGGAATAGTAGAAAATGTCCTTGTTAAGGTTGATAAATTATATTTTCCAGTGGATTTTGTGATTTTAGATATGGAGGATAATTTTGATCTACCTTTAATTTTAGGTAGGCCCTTTTTGAATAATGGTAGAACCTTAATTGATGTGGAAAAAGGTCAAATAACATTAAGGGTTGGGGATGAATGTATACAATTAAATGTTTTTGAATCATTGAGTAATTCCTCCAAGGGAGAATCTATATGTGCTATAAATATTCTTGATGCTGTAGTGGATGATTCTTCTAAAATTTTTGCAGAAAAATTGAATTCAAAATGGAACAAACCATTCAAGGAAGAAAGAGAGCTTCCAAAAGAGGACATTGAGGATAATGTGAAAAAAAAGGAAGTTTTTCCTAAAGCGGCACAAAGTCAAATATGGTTTGACAAGAAGAATGCTTATGGGCGGAGAAGATTGTCTTTTCCATGATCCTCCTTAATTCATGCTCTTACATAGAAAGTCAAGCTCGAGACTATAAACGAGAACTACTATTTAAGTTGCTTTGTTTCTTGATATTTTTTTTTCTTTCAAGTTTTATACCAAAAAAAAAAAACAGATTTCTCTTATTTACTTTCTTTAATTTCTTTGTAGGATGTGCTTGAGCCTAAGTGGAGCTCTCATAAACCGTTAAAGCTTGGACTTTCTTGGATGTTTCGTTGATTCGGCTAAGTTTCTTAACCCTCTTTGTGATTTCTTATATTTGAACATTGAGGACAATGTTTATTCTTAAGTGGGGGGTAGGAAATTGGCTATTTCATTTTGACAACTTTTTGAAATTTTTTTAGAATTTTATGGCATAAGAGTTTTATTTCAAGAAATTTTCTGAAAATTGTTTGAATATTAAGTAATTGAATCTTATTCCTGAGGAGTTATTGTGATTGTTTATATGTGTCGATTGGAAAGTAAAGAAAGAAATTTAACCTTGCATAATGCCTTTGTTAATTCTTCTTAACTGTGAAATTTAAATTATTTTTATTGACCATGATCTTGTGAATTGATGAGATATTTAGACTTTATTATATATTTGATGACACTCTTTTTATCACAACAACACACTAGAACTTATTTTATTACATTCTCGAGGCGAAATAGAAGGTTTCTCTGGTTTACCTTAGAAACGATGGTCATAGGCCTTCTTTGGACCATTTGAGCATTTCAAGCCTACCTTTAGAGTTATCCCTATTACCCTTTTGTGCCTTAATGAGCCAATTTCCTTATATAAACATTTAATATTTTAGCCTTTAGCTTTGTAGAGAGCTTGATTTATACTTTAACACTTTTGTGCTATTTGGAATTGGGATATTAAGGTTTTGAAGGAAAGAAAGATTGAGAGGGTATTGAAAAGGGAAAGCATGACTTGCTCTATATTATTGTTTTGAAAAAAAGAAAAAAAAGAAAAAAAGAGAGAAAAAAAATTTGAAAAAAAAATTGAAAAAAAAGAAAAGAAAAAAAAAGAAAGAAAGAGTGCTTATTGCAAGTTGTAGTCATAAAATATCCAAAGTTGATGTATACATGAAAAAAGGAATGAATTCCTTGGGAGTGAATTTAGTTATTGAGATTCTTTGTACTAAAGGAGTAAGAAAAGAGTTGGAGTATATGTTTATGATTTAGGGGTCAACTTTTCTTTGCAAGCTCTCTTCTCTTTGTTTTGTCTCCTTATATCTTTCGTTTGTTAGCCAATTCCCTAACCTAACATTACAAGCGCTAAAGTCCTACCTGATCTAAGTGAAACCAGAGTACCTAAATTAGTGGAGAGTGTGTAAGATTACAAGCTTATGGTTGTGTGAATTTTTAATATATATGTATATGGTTGTGATTATAAAGGTGATGATTGGATGTATAATATTGCCTAGACATTGAATCAATAGCTTGGTTGTGACATGCTTCAAAAAAAAAATTCTTCCTTCAATTTTCACAGTTATGTTGTATTAACATTGTTATTATTCATAGTTATTTATCTATCAATCTTTCTAGTTGATGCATATGGATGATCATTTTTAATGGAATGAGAAAGTTGATTTCAAGTTGAATGATTCCATGTCTAATGTTCTTGAGTTTTTCTATCTATGCTCGAGGACGATCAAAGTCTTAAGTGGTGGGTAGTTGATGAGATCATATTTTAATAATTATTTCTAAAATCAAAGTCAATTTTAGAATCTTCTTTTTTCTTCTTTTGACATTACCATCTTACCCATGCATCAATAATTAGTAAAATCAGTGAATTAAAGTGTACTTTATAAATAAAATCATCTTAATTAATACATACTAAGTACATAAATATTTAATTCACCAAAACAAGTCAAAGTAATAAGATTTATATCAATTAGCGCTAAAGTCCTACCTGATCTAAGTGAAACCAGAGTACCTAAATTAGTGGAGAGTGTGTAAGATTACAAGCTTATGGTTGTGTGAATTTTTAATATATATGTATATGGTTGTGATTATAAAGGTGATGATTGGATGTATAATATTGCCTAGACATTGAATCAATAGCTTGGTTGTGACATGCTTCAAAAAAAAAAATTCTTCCTTCAATTTTCACAGTTATGTTGTATTAACATTGTTATTATTCATGGTTATTTATCTATCAATCTTTCTAGTTGATGCATATGGATGATCATTTTTAATGGAATGAGAAAGTTGATTTCAAGTTGAATGATTCCATGTCTAATGTTCTTGAGTTTTTCTATCTATGCTCGAGGACGATCAAAGTCTTAAGTGGTGGGTAGTTGATGAGATCATATTTTAATAATTATTTAGAATTAATTTCTCACTTATTTAAGGGCTAATTGATATAAATCTTATTACTTTGACTTGTTTTGGTGAATTAAATATTTATGTACTTAGTATGTATTAATTAAGATGATTTTATTTATAAAGTACACTTTAATTCACTGATTTACTAATTATTGATGCATGGGTAAGATGGTAATGTCAAAAGAAGAAAAAAGAAGATTCTAAAGAAGATTCTCTTTTTTTCGGCAGCCAAAAAAGAGAAGAAAAATTCTTGAGCAAAGAGAAGCAAATTTCGGGCAGCCAAGGGCAAAAGAAATTGGGAAGGAAGAAGACAAAACGGTGGAGAAGCAATTTGGACAGAGGATTGACCGAGGCAATGAAGCAAAAACAGTGGCGACAAGCTTGAGAAAGAAGGGATTCGTCTTTTTCTCTTCTCTTGTTTTGTTTATTCTTTTAATTTTTTATATTAATTAAATTTATAATTTTGAATATTCGGATCATGAATAGCTAAATCTTTTGTAACTAAAACCTTCGATGACGGCTGAAACTCTTATGAATTTAATTTATTTCAATTAAAGATTGTTTCTTTAATCTCGATTTTGGTTAATTATTATTATTATTTTTAATGCTTGTAAGTTTCTGGCCAATTCTTGCATGCCTTTAAATTTATTCAAGTGGCTGAGAAATGCTAGTTTAAATTGGATCATGGTAATAACAACACATCGTAAAACTGACTAGAGATAGATTCGGCTTTTCATGTGTGGTTTCAGCTAGAGAGAAACAAAAAGCTAGGGAATTCCATAGAGGTGTTTGAGGCTTTAATAATTAAAATCACGTAGAGATACGATTGGTTTATTAATTAAACTTAGGAGCTTTTCACCAAGAGATTGGGTCTAGCTTATAATTGGGAATTCTACCATTAACCAAGTCGAGAATTAGTTTGAAGAAATAAACTATTTGTCATAAGAGGAGTAAGCTGGATTTGGAGTGTCTTAGTCTATTCATTGCTATTAATTTTTAATTAATATAATTATTGATTTTTGTATTTATTATTATTGTTATTTATTTTTATTGGTAATTAAAATTTAGATAAAATCACATTTATTTTGGTTTAACTTAGGTTATAAGTAAAAGAATTTTACAGTTAGGTAGCAATCCTCATTGGGACGACTTGTACTCACTACTTTATTACTTGTTCGATATTTGTGCACATGCAAATTTCACATCAATAATTTTCAATCTATTAAGATAACTATAAACTAACTTATACATTAATTTTAATTTTTAATATATATATATATATATATATATATATATATATATATATATATATATATATATATATATTAAGTTATTTTGTAAATTAGGAGACTTTAATTATTACTTTTAAAATTTTAAATTGGTTAGAATAATTTTTAATTCATTCAAATAATTTAAAACAAAATCATTTTTAATCCATTAAAATAATATTAAATTTAAAACTAAATCATTTTCAATATATTAAAATAATATTAAATTAACTTATACAAGAATTATAATTTTAAATTTCATTGATTGGTTAGAATCATTTAATTTATTAAAATAATTTTAAATGACTTATATATTAACTTGAATTTTGAATTATCTTAATTTTTATTTTTTATTTTTAATTAGTCTTCAAAATTTGATTGGTTGGAATTATTTTTAATATATTAAAATAACTTTAAAATAACTTATACATTAATTTTAATTTTAAATTACGTATATTAAGTTACTTTGTAAATGTATGAGACTTTAATTATTACTTTAAAAATTTTTAAATTGATATAATCATTTTTAACCAATTAAAATAATTTTAAAATATTTATATATTAACTTACATTTAAAATTCTCTATTTTTTTAGAAAATTAAATTCTGTATTTTCAGTTATTTTATAAAAGTAAAAATTTAATTATTCAACCAACAAACATAATTTTTATTTTTTAAAATTTTTAACTTAATCTTTTAATTTAAACTAAATTCATTAAAGTAAAACTTTGAATGTCTATCCATCTTTTCTACACACAATGCACATCATCATTATTCTCTTCCGCACATTCTTTTCTTCTTCTCTTCTTTTTCATAAAATGTAACCACCTCTTTCACTTTTTTTTATTTAATCATCACTCAAATCTCATAAGCTCAAATTCTTATACTTTTTTCTTTTTATCGTCACTTTTTAATATAATTCTTTCACTTTCTTCATTATTTTTCATTTGATGTAGGTTTTTTATGAGTATTTAATTGTTGTATTTTATAAATTTTTTTAAAATTATTTTATTATTCTTTTAATTAATGCCTTTTCTTTAATTTGATTGAACTCCTTAAAACCTCATTTGAGGTTGCTTTTTTGAGATTGAACTTCTTCACTTGATATCTATTATATGTTTTATTTTGTAATATAAAATTTAGTAATTTCTTTGGCGTATTTTATTAGTGCATCATTAGGCAATGCAAATGAATCTTATTTATTTATTTGATTACACTAAAATATGTTTAAAATTTGGATCAGAGTTATTACTTACATGATAATTTTTTGAATTAGAATTTTTGGTGTAATTCATAAGTAGATGTAAGTGTTATAATTTTTTCTTTTTCTTTTTAAAATATCAAAATTTTCTGCTCAATTCACCTTTGATCACAGGCTTTAGGACTTAAAATTTTACATTACCTTTTCTACTCCATTATTTTACCTATTTTGTATTTTTTTTACTATTCTACCTTCTTTTATCTGGTGTTACCACAATGGCATAGTTCATAATATCTACTTCTAATATTCTTCAAATTTCTTTACTTTTTCTTCTCTTTCATAAATTTTCTCCATTTTATGTTATATTTTGTTTTTTCATCTCCCGACATCTTTCTTTCTTATATTTGTTAAGCTATTATACTAAAATAATTATCCACTTATTAGAAGAAATAAACAGATAAACACTATATAATTTGTAGTGAAATAAATAAAATTTTATTTAAACCTCAATGTTAGTACTTTGTTTTAATTTTCATTTGCTTTAATTTACCCCCAATAAAAAGCCTAAGAAATAAGAAATCATTCAAATACATCAACTTTTAATTCCTTAGTTAAGTAATCCATTAAGACCAATTTTTAAATCGTTCATTATCTGACTTAATGGATTAATTAAAAAATACTATTACAAATTAAGATTTGAAGTAACTAACAATTATAATCTCTCATTATTGATGAAAGGAATAGATTTGTCATTAAGGGTATTTTTTCTTTTCGAAATCAAAAAAGAAATCTTGATCAATGAAGCAAATAAGAGAGCTTCTCCAAACTAAATAAGAGTTTGAATAAGTTTAACTCTCTTTGATCTAATAAATGGTACATGTTATTTATGTTTTACATAAAGACATTAGTGATATTTGTATGTGAATCAAAGATTTTTAAAAAGTTAAAAAGTAAATTTTACGTAATCAAGTAACACCGTTTCTTTGCAAGTAATTGTTCAATCTTCTCCTTGGATAGGAAGACTGTACCCTTCCCCATATCACGGTGAGAAGATAGTTTGAGCAATATGCAGCATTGGATACAAATCCAGGTTTCAAGCATTACACTGTTTTGGGCATTGCTGTTGTAAGTGTTGAGAGAGTCATCTATAACTCTCTAGAAGATTTAAGCACATTGGAAAAGGTTCAAGAAAGCAGAAAAAAGATTCAAGCAAGTTGGAGCGACAAATTTTGACTCAAAGTATGTCTAGAATTCTCTTGATATGAAGCAATTAGAGAGCCCTAGAATATGCTAAAGTTGGAGAACCAAATCTATAAATAGACTAGTTGTGATGAAGCCAAAGTGTACAAGAGTGAAGTGCTCTATTGAGTGAGCAAAATAGGAGAGAAAAAAGAGAGTGTGAGCTACTTGTGTTACAGTGTCTTTTGAGAAATTAAATACACTCTAATTGTGAGTGTTAGGTGGCTTATAAGTTAGAGTTTAATAAATTAATAAATTTTTATTTAACAATTCAATTCACTACTTGTGTCACTTTAATTCTCAACAGTAAGCACAACTCTGAACATTGCCAGATTACTAGTAAAGTCATCATGAAGCAACTAGTTCACGATGGTTTCATTTGGGCATTGTAGTTAACAATAGATCAGGCTTGATTTTCTCTCTTTATTGAAGTCGAGCTAAGATGCTTAATGTTGAAAAAAAGTAACTCTCTTTATTTTGGGGCTGTGAATTCTTCAAATTTGTTCTTAAGGAAGTGTGGGCGCTGCTCACCTTTTGAGTTAGTCAACAATGGCGGCTCCAATTTGTAAATTCTGCGGGTGCTGCCCAATTTCACTCAATTCTGCAGCTGCTGTTCTTTTCCAAACCGAGGCTGCAAATTGAATTTCAAGAACAGGGTGCGGGAGCTGCCTATAAATAGGCACTCCCGCACCTCAACAAATCCATCCCCAAAACAGAAAAAATCTCTCTCTCTATAATTTTTATTATATTCTCTGCTTCTTATTTTGAATATTTTTCTTTCGTAGAGAATTATTATTTGGGCTATTTATCTTGTTAGTCCAGATAAAATATTTTGTACTCCCTGCAAATTTATAGTGGAAATTTTGGCTCTCTCACCGGTGGTTTTTTTACCTCTATTTACGGAGGATTTTTTCCACTTAAAAATTTTGGTGTCATTTTTACTGTCATTCTTAATTTCTCATAATCTTTGGTTGAATTTATCTCGCTTTCGCACTCTGTATCCCTACAAACTGGTATCAGAGCGTTAAAAATTCAACTGAGATTTTTCTTATAATGTTGACAAAATTCGATATTGAGAAATTTGACGGTAAAATTAGTTTCGCTATTTGGCGAGTCCAGATGCAAGCCGTTCTCACCCAGAATGGTTTAAAAAAAGTTCTTGCAGGAAAATCGAAGAAGCCAGAAGCTATAACGGATGAAGATTGGAATGAGATGGATGAAAAGACATTGTCCATAATCCAGTTATGCTTGTCTCATGAGGTGTTACGAGAAGTCATCAACGAGGAAACTGCATCAGGTATATGGAATAAATTGGAGTCTTTATACATGACCAAAAGTCTTGCAAATAAACTCCGTTTAAAGGAGCGACTCTTTACTCTCCTGTCTGAAGGTACTCCCATCCAATCTCATCTTGATGAATTTAATTCCATTATTATTGATTTAAAGAACTTGGATATTAAAGTTGACGATGAGGATAAAGCTGTTCTACTTATTGTTTCTCTACCACCCTCATATCGACACTTCAAAGAAATTATGCTATATGATAATTATGTTACCTTGTCTTTTGATGATGTCAAGTCTTACCTACTATTCAAAGAAAAATTTAATTTCGAAATTCATTCTGAAAGTTCGGGTGAAGGATTAGTAGTAAGAGGGAGGAACCAAGAAAGAGGTAGTAATGGTAAAAATAAGTACAGATCAAAGTCTAGAGGGAAAAACTTCTAAGTATTGCCATTATTGCAAGAAAAAAGGACACGAAATCTCTGAATGCTTTAAATTAAAAAATAAGCAAGATAGAGAAAATAAGGGCAAAGGTAAACAACCCGAAAAATCTGTCGAAGCTAGTATTGCTGAGACCGAATCTGATGGGGATTGTTTTGTAGCTGTCAACACTGAACAAAGGTCTAGAAATGAATGGATTCTTGATTCTGGTTGTACTTTTCATATGTCTCCCAATAGAGATTGGTTTACCACTTATGAATTAGTTAATGGTGGTCTTGTCCTAATGGGTACTGATGCTCAATGCAAAGTTGTCTGTAAAGGTACAATTAAAATCAAGACAAATGATGGAGTTGTTAGAACCTTGACTGGTGTCCGACATGTCCCCGTTTTAAAACGGAATCTCATTTCCTTAGGCACCCTCGAATCCCTTGGGTGTAGATACTCAGCTGAAGGTGGAGTTCTAAAGTGTCCAAAGGAGCTCTTGTGTTATTAAAAGCAAATAGATCTGGTAGTCTGTATGTGCTGCAGGGTTCAACTGTTACAGGTTCTGCAGTTGTTGCCTCATCTGACAAGGATAATACCAAGTTATGGCATTACAGATTGGGCCACATGAGTGAGAAGGGAATTCAAATCCTCAAAAAGAATGGTCATCTTGATAACCATTGTACTGGTAAGGTTGATTTCTGCGAACATTGCATTTTTGGTAAGCAGAAAAAGGTTAGCTTTTTGAAAGCCATTCACAGAACCAAAGGTACATTGGATTATATTCATTCGGATCTTTGGGGTCCGTCAAAAATTCCTTCCAGAGGTAAATGTCATTATATGTTGACAATTATTGATGACTTCTCACGAAAACTCTGGGTTTATTTTCTCAAACAAAAGAGTGAAGCATTTTCCATCTTCAAAGAGTGGAAAGCTTTAATTGAGAACCAGATAGGCAAGAAAATCAAAAGGCTGAGGACAGATAATGGCCTTGAGTTTTGTTCAAATGAATTCAATGATTTCTGCAAGAAGGAAGGTATTGCCAGACATCTCACCATTCCAGGTACTCCACAACAGAATGGAGTTGCAGAAAGGATGAATAGAACTATCCTGGAGAAAGTTCGCTGCATGCTCTCTTATTCAGGTTTGAAAAAATAATTTTGGGCTGAAGCGGCTTCAACAGCTAGTTATTTAATAAACCGCTCCCCCAACAGAGCAATTGATTGCAAAATTCCACAAGAAGTTTGGTCAGGTAACCCTGTTGATTATTCTAATCATAGATTATTCGGGTGTCCTGCTTATTCACATGTGAACGAGGGAAAATTGGAGCCTCGTGCAAAGAAGTGCATTTTCTTAGGCTATGGTCAAGGTGTCAAAGGCTATCATTTATATAACCCTGAAACTGACAAATCATTTCATAGTCGAGATGTAATCTTTAATGAAAATGCTATGTTATCTTCTGGGAAGAATACTGTTGTAGGTGATCAGGAGAATGTTCCAGAGAAGGTGGAGTTTGAGGTTGACTTTCCCGTTTTGAAGGAAGATATTCCTAATACCTCCACGACAGAACAAGATCAAGCCACTGCAATTGATGATATCACTGAACAGAGGAGTCCACGACAGTCACATCCACCTCAACGACGAGGTTTGCCACAACTGTGGCCTATGGCTCAGGAACTTCCAGCACAGAGACCGAGAAAGCTGACTCAAAGACTAATTGCAGAATCTATCAACATTGCTTATGCATTAGTTGCTGCACAAGAGATAGGAGACGATGGTGAACCAAGAAATTATTCTGAAGCTATCTCTAGTGACGATTCAACAAGATGGATTTCTGCAATGCAAGAAGAGATCGAGAGTCTTCATAAAAATGAAACTTGGGATCTGGTGAAATTGCCAAAAGGCAAACGAGTCATTAGCTGCAAGTGGATCTTTAAGAGAAAAGAAGGCATCCTTGGTGTTGAGAATGCAAGGTACAAAGCAAGATTTGTTGTAAGAGGTTTTGATCAACAGGAAGGTATTGACTTTAATGAATTATTTTCTCCCATTGTTCGTCATACTTCAATTCGTATATTACTTGCTCTAGTTGCCTTGTATGATTTGGAGATGGAACAATTAGATGTGAAAATTGCTTTTCTTCATTGTAATCTTGAGGAAGAGATTTATATCCAACAGCCGAAGGGGTTCATTGTTCCTGGAAAGGAGGACCATGTATGTCGTCTCAAGAATTCTCTTTATGGTCTGAAGCAATCACCGAGACAATGGTATAAGAGGTTTGATTCTTTCATGGTTGAACATGGCTACTCCAGAAGTAGTTATGATAATTGCGTCTATTTTCAGAAGACATCTAATGGGTCATTCATATACTTACTGCTCTATGTTGATGACATGTTGATTGCTGCAAAAGATAAATATCTTGTCAACAGGTTAAAGGCCCAACTTAGCAGTGAATTTGATATGAATGATTTAGGTCCTGCCAAGAAGATTCTTTGAATGGAGATTAGCAGGAATCGTCAAGCCGGTAAACTTTTCTTATCACAAAAGAAGTATGTTATGAAGATGCTTGACAGATTTAGAATGCAGGATTGTAAATCTGTTAGTACTCCATTAGCTGCTCACTTCAAATTGTCACCTGATCAATGTCCTCAATCAGATGAGGACAAGAGACGCATGTCACATGTCCCGTACTCAAATGCTGTTAGAAGCCTCATGTATGCCATGGTATGTACTAGGCCTGATTTGGCTTATACTGTTAGTGTTGTTAGCAGATTCATGCATAATCCAGGCAAACAACATTGGGAAGCTGTCAAATGGATCTTTCGTTATTTGAAAGGTTCTGTTGATATTGGTTTGGTATTTGATAGACAAAGAGCTGATCCCGGAGATGTAGTTGGTTATGTTGACGCTGACTACGATGGTGATTTAGATCGAAGAAGGCCACTTTCAGCCAATATTTTTACACTTTGTGGTTCTGCTATCAGTTGGTATTCATCACTTCAAGCCATCGCGGCTTTGTCCACCACTGAAGCGGAGTATATTGCTGCTACTGAAGGAGTGAAAGAAGCTATTTGGCTCCGAGGCTTGGTAAGTGAACTTGGTCTACAACAAGACATTCTTGTTATGTTCTGCAACAGTCAGAGCGATGTTCATTTGACCAGGAACAGCAAACATCACTCAAAAACCAAGCATATTGATATTAAACACTATTTTATCCGAGATATTGTTGCTGCAGAGATATCACAGTTGAGAAAATTCATACAGCTGAAAATCCTGCAGACATGTTAACCAAGCCACTTCCAACCGCTAAGTTCAATCATTGCTTGGACTTAGCTGGTATCATTTATAATTGAACAAGGCTTCATGGCGAGAGAGTATTTTCAAAGGTGATCAAGGTGGAGATTTGTGGGCGCTGCTCACCTTTTGAGTTAGTCAACAATGGCGGCTCCAATTTGTAAATTCTGCGGGTGCTGCCCAATTTCACTCAATTCTGCAGCTGTTGTTCTCTCCAAAACCGAGACTGCAAATTGAATTTCAAGAACAAGGTGCGGGAGCTGCCTATAAATAGGCGCTCCCGCACCTCAACAAATCCATCCCCAAAACAGAAAAAATCTCTCTCTATAATTTTCATTATATTCTCTACTTCTTATTTTGAATATTTTTTTTCCGTAGAGAATTATTATTTGGGCTATTTATCTTGTTAGTCCAGATAAAATATTATGTACTCCCTACAAATTTATAGTGGAAATTTTGGCTCTCTCGCTGGTGGTTTTTTTACCGCTATTTACGGAGGATTTTTTCCACCTAAAAATTTTGGTGTCATTTTTACTGTCATTCTTAATTTCTCATATTCTTTGGTTGAATTTATCTCGCTTCCGCATTCTGTATCCCTACAAGGGAGTACAATCCATAGGCTTTCCTATGATTTCATCACAAAAAGCTGCAGTAGAGAAGCTTTAATGTTCATCCTATGACATCTTGCCTACCTAAGTCATTTTCAGTTTAGTTGTGCAAGATTCACATATTTGCATTATATGGTGCATTTATTTCTGTATGTTTGATGAAAATAGGTCTTTTATCGTATTTCTTTCTTTGATTTATGTAGATTTCTTAGAAAGGTTTTCCATCCTACGGGGCAAGTTTTAGGAAATAATGTAATCAGAGTGTTGTATTAAGCTCAATTAACATAATTAACTTGATCAAACCAGAAGAAATAGAGAAAAATGAGGAAGATTTTATTGATAGACGAAGAAGAAAGAACGAGATTACAGAAGAGTTTAGATAGGAAGACGAAGGAAGACGACAACTGCATTTCACAAAACCTAATATCCAATTCAAAAACAACGTATTTATAGTTAAAATGAAGTAAATTGCAGCCGTCCAATTCGTTAAGCTAATCTCCACCGTTACAGATCTGTGCCAAGTCAAGTTCAACCTTTGAATTTATTCCTTATTTATTCCATATTGTTTATATTTATTCCAGTCCCAAACTAACATAACTAACACTTGCCCCCCTCCTGAAGAATAGTCTTGTCCTCAAGACCACCAACCAAAGTCTGACCATTTCTCCAAAAACTCGTCTACAAATTCCCATATAGCTATTGCAAATTAGTGCTACTTACTGCCGACTTAGTCTTTGCTGATTGAGTCAAGTTAGTTTTAGTTTTCCATGTATTTTCTTTTATTTAGGAGTTAGTGCCTTTTATTTAGAAAAATAAACGTTGATTTAGTTGAGTTTTTTTAGGTTCTTTTAGTATTTATAAGACTGTAATTGTCATCCGAATTATTATTCATTGAGAAATAAAATCACAATTGCAGTGCAGTAAATTTTTCTTTTGGCTACTTTCTGGTCTTATATTTCTTACATGGTATCAGAGCCTTGGTTGCCTATCAAGTGTTTTATTCCTCAATAAAGATGAAATGGTGGAAGCAGTGTCTCTATAGACAAGCTAGTTGGTAACAATTATAGTTACTGGAGGCTTTGCATGGAAGCTTATCTGCAAGGACAGGATTTGTGGGATCTTATCTCTGGTGATGATACTGTAATTCCAGAAGATATACCACAAAATGCAGAACTAAGGAGAAAGTGGAAAACTAAGTGCGGCAAATCTTTGTTTGCTTTGCGAACATCGATTAGTCAAGAGTATATCGAGCAAGTTCATGATGTGAAGTCACCAAAGCAAGTGTGGGAGACACTTGAAAGGTTGTTCACTCAAAAGAACACGATGAGGCTGCAGTTTTTGGAGAATGAACTTGCAGGGATGACTCAAGGTAAATTTTCAGTTTCAGAATATTTTTTGAAAGTTAAAACCTTGTGTTCTCAAAATTTTAGAATTGGATATGGAGGAGCCTGTGAGTGACGCTCGTTTGCGTCGTAATCTTATTCATGGACTGCGGAAGGAGTTTATGCCATTTATCTCTTAGATACAAGGGTGGGCAAATCAACCTTCTATTAATGAGTTGGAGAATCTGCTTTCAAATCAGGAAGCATTGATGAAACGAATGCCCAGCAACAACAAGCAATCTCCTACTCTAGTAGAGGATGCTCTTTATATAAAAAAAAAAAAGCAAAAAACAATTCTTTTCAAAAACATTCCTCAGGTGACAGAAAGCAATCCAAAGCTGAAGGATGGTCAAGAGGCAATTCAAAAAGTTGTTATAAGTGTGAAAAGCCAAGACACTTAAAGCGGATTGTCGTGTGAATGTGGTATGTAATTGGTGCGGGAAATCAGGCCATAGTAAACAAAATTGTCGGGTAAATCTTACTGGAGCAAATGTTGCACATGAAACAAATGAGTTTGACCAACTCGGGTGGGAGCAATGCTTATCCATTGAAGTTGTTGATGAACCTGTTACCATGAATTTTGTTTAGCAACAAACCAATGTGGAAGCATATGCTAATATCTCTATTGATTATAGCAAGGATTGGATTGTTGATTATGGCTGCTCTCATCATGCAACTGGAAATGTCTCTTTGCTCTCTGATGTTCGTCCGCATAGTGGAAACAGAGCCATTATTATAGCTGATAATTCATTACATCCAGTGGTGAAAGAAGGAAATTTCAACATCAAGGAAGATATTTCAAATGCTGAAAGCATTTCTCTTAGAGATGTTTATCATGTTCCAGGCTTAAAGAAGAATCTTGCTTCAGTTTCTCAAATTGCTGATTCTGGGAGGTATGTTCTTTTTTGCCCAAAAGATGTAAAATTTATTTCCAATATAAAACAACTTGAAGCTGATGTTTTAACTATTGGAAAAAGAAAAGATTCACTCTATGTATTGTCTGCAAGTGATGCATATGTTGAAAAGACAGGTCAGAATGCAAATGTGACACTTTGCCATGCTCGGTTAGGCCACGGTGCCAATCAATTGCTGCAGGAAATCTCCACAAAGAAACTCCTTCATGGAGTTCCTTTCTTTAAAGAAATTAATCAAGATGTAGTTTGTCCTGATTGCCAATATGGAAAATCACATTGCCTTCCTTTCCCAAATTCGAATAGTAGAGCTACTGCGGTGCTAAAGCTGGTACATTCTGATCTGATGGGGCCAACAAGAACACCCAGTTTCAATGGTTTTCATATGTAGTGATTCTTCTGGATCATTTCTCTCGGTACACTTGGGTGTTTTTCTTAGAACAAAAAAGTGAGACCCTCTCCAAATTTATTCAGTCCAAGAAGCAGGTGGAGAAAGAATTTGGGCTGCCAATAAAGTGTCTACGAACCGATAATGGAGGAGAATACATATCTGATAAGTTCCAAACTTACTATAGAGAACATGGAATTCGGCGTCAAATGACTTGTCCAGAAACTCCACAACAAATTGTAGTTGCTGAGCGCAAGTTGGCACATCTCACATCCATGTTCTTGTCATGGTTGCATGCAAAGAAGCTTCCGAGAGAGCTATGGGCAGCAGCTATTCAATCAGCCTGTCATGTCGTAAATCGTCTACCTCCATGGCCAGGGACAAAATCATCTCCTTTTGAAGCACTATACCACCAAAAACCCAATGTGAGTTATTTTTGAGTCTTTGGCTTAGTGTGTTATGTTCATATCTCAAAAACTAACCGAACTAAACTTGACCCAAGAGCAAGGCATTGTATTTTTGTTGGTTACGATACTCACAGGAAAGGATGGAGATGTATGGATCTAGAAACAAAGAAAGTTGTTGTTTCTCGTGATATGGTATTTAACGAAGTTTCATCTCATGAGATTCATGTAGATATGAATAGTAGCACAGCTGATCTTTCACCCTTCTTCGGTGATGATGCATCCAGCGAAAGGGGAAGTATTACTATTCCTTCTGGAGAAAATATTCAGCAAAAGGAGATTATAGGGACTGCTACTCGGACATCTTCCAGACATAGAAATTAGCATGATTATGAAGTTCAGTTAAATCATTGCTCTGTTGTGTCTTGTTTTTTGATGGGAGATTCATGTGAAAATGAACCTCAGTCTTACAATGAAGTTAAAGGCATTTTTGAATGGGAAGAAGCAATGCAGGAAAAGATATCAGCTTTAAACAAGAATTGCACATGGGAGCTTGTTCCAAAGTCACAGGATGTTGAATTAGTTACTTGCAAATGGGTTTACAAGTTGAAGAAAAAAACTGATGGTATTGTCGATAAGTATAAAGCTAGTCATGTTGCTCATGGTTTCTGTCAGAAAAATGGTCTGGATTAGGAGAAGACTTTCAGCCCTGTTGCTAAAATGGTGACAATTAGAACAATCATTTCATTAGCTGCTTACAAAGGCTAGAAATTGTTGCAATTAGATATTAAGAATGCCTTTCTTTATGGGAAGTTGGATCCAGATATTTTTCTGGAGCAACCACATGGATTCATTTCTTAGGAGTTTCAAGATAACTCCAAGGCTAAAGAAGAATCTTCCGTCACTTTCAAAGGTAGTCAGAAGTTATCTCCAAGGTCTTTTGTGTCTTGGACTATCCAGTCCCCATTCGTTGTGACAATGAAAGTGCAATTAAGCTTGCTGGAAATCCAATTTTCATGCCCTCACAAAACACATTGAAACACACTACCATTTCGTTTGAGAAAAGATTTGGACTCAGGACATTCAACTACTGAAAGTATGAATAGAAGAACAAGTTGCTGATATATTTACTAAAGTACTTAGTAAAGCAAAGTTTGAAATGTTTTGAAGTTCTTGGTGTCGTTGATGATAAGTTTGCACTAAGGGGGAATGTTGCAAATTAGTGCAACTTACCGCTGACTTAGTCTTTGCTGATTGAGTCAAGTTAGTTTTAGTTTTCCATGTATTTAGGAAACCGATGTTCTTTTATTTAGGAGTTAGTGCCTTTTATTTAGAAAAATAAACGTTGATTTAGTTGAGCTTTTTTAAGTTCCTTTAGTATTTATAAGGCTGTAATTGTCATTAGAATTATTATTTATTGAGAAATAAAATCACAATTGCAGTGCAGTAGATTTTTCTTTTGACTACTTTCTGGTATTATATTTCTTACAATAGCATCTTCTGGAGTGAGATTGGTCCATTGACCTAACCACTGAGCAGCTGGTTTATTATGCTTCTTAACCAACCTCCTGTCTAAGATAGCCCTTGGTTCCACTATCATTTGCCCCCCAGAATTCATCATAGGCAAATCCTGTTGAACAAAACTACCATCACCAACTTTCTTCTTCAATTGGTTAACATGAAACACACGGTGGATCATGGAAGATGTAGGCAAGTCCAGTTGGTACTGCCAATCATTTTCAATAACTTGTAGGGCCCAAAATACCTTGGAGATAACTTCTGATTACCTTTGAAAGTGACAGAAGATTGCTTAAAGGGCTGTAGCTTGATAAACACCCAATCACCCACTGCAAACTCTCTTTCAGTCCTTTTAGCATTTGCATACTGTTCCATTATATTAGCTGTTGCAACCAAGTTTTCTTCTAGGATGGCATTTTGGTTTTTTCCTTTCTTCTAGCATCTGAAACATCCCTGCATGTTTCACATTTTCTAGAATAATTCCCTCACCAAAACTGTGGCTTCTATCCATATAGTGTCTCAAAAGAGATCATCTTGATGGTTGTATGAAAGTTGGTATTATACCACCATTAAGCCAACACAAGAAATTTATGCCAGGTATGTGGTCTATGATTGGAGAAACACCTGAGATATATCTCCATACATTTTTTCACCCTCTCAGTTTGGCCGTCTGATTGGGGATGATAGGCGGAGGTAAGCTTCAACTTCACTTTACTGGCAGAGAAAAGCTCTTGCCAAAAATGACTGGTAAAAACCTTATCTCTATTACTTACTATACTCTCAGGCATCCCATGGAGTTTATACACTTTGTCCATGAATTCTTGAGCCACTTTGGCTGTTATAAATGGATGGGGCAAGCCAAAGAAGTGGTTGCATTTGATAAACCTATCCACCATCACTAAAATTGCATTCTTCCCTTTAAACTAGGGTAAACCTTCAGTAAAATCCATAGCAAAATGGGCAAATGGTTTCTCAGTAACTGTAAATGTTAACGGTAAGGTACATGCTCCCCTTCATTTCTCGGACAAACTTCAAATATTTGACTATTGCTTAGGCCAGTAGAAAAACCTTCTTAATCCTTAGATAAGTAGCCTGTATGCCTGAGGGCCCTCATGAGTTGGATGAATGAATAGTTTCAATTAATTTCATCTTTATGCCTCATATTTCCCCTACATATACTACAAGAAAAATGTAATTTAAAACCGACAAATCAGTTTCAAATAATTTAAAACCATAAAAAATCAGCTTCAATTTTTTTGATTGATGCCCAAAATTGAGACAGAAAAAAATCGGTTCTAAATTTGAAACTGAATTGAAATCATTTTCAAATAGAATATAGTCAGTTTCAAAATTGACTCGCAAGCCAACTTTTTAATCAAATTCAGCAATCGATTTTGAAACTGCATTGGAACCAATTTGAAACCAAATTTAGAAACTAATTTTAAAAAATAAAAGATAAATTAAAAAAATGATTGGGTTGACCGGTCCAACCAGGCCTAGCTAGCAGGCTGGATTAGGTTCATGTATGCACGCACATGTACGCCCAAGCTAGCGTGTGTGCATGTGGCAATAATTTAGGCAAAATTCATCCCTTGCATGACTCGAACCCGCGTTTCTAGTGTGGGAAGAATGTGCTCCTTCACCATGCTAAGCTTGTTGTTGTAATATACTTCTGCAATTATTGTATTTATACTATACATGTATATATTATATTTTTAGATTAATAATATGTATCATAATTATTTCTTAAATAATATGTAATATAATATTTTTAAATAATCTTATTTATAATAGAACTTAGAGAAATAAAAAATTATACTATGTAACTTATTATATTATATTTAAATATATTATTTTGAAACCAACCACATAAATTTTGAATCCAAATAGAAACCAAATTCTATTTTTCTTATATCTCTAAACTAACAAAATGAAAATATAATCTAAAAAATTTTAATAAATTAATTTTCAATGAAACATTTCTAATTTTATTAGGTTAGAAACTCACGTTATTAACTTATTAAGTATGTTTAAAAATTAATAAAAAATTCATAATTATATTTATATAGACAAAACATATTAGCATTATCTATGATTACTGTTTTACATATTTGTTTACTTATACGAGTGTTGATTATAAATCACCTATATGACATTTGATTATACTTGCAAAATAATTGAAAATAAATATATATAGATCATTATATATCTTAAATATACGTAGTACAAAATAAATACATTATACATATGTTTACTGGACTATAAATAATTATATATGTGCATAATCAAAATACATACATATACTAATTATATGTTGGTCACAATAATTCGTCTAAATTCATCAAAGGTGTAGGATGCCACATCATAAACCTTAGCTATAATCTACAAATCTTAATATTAAATATTGGATTTGAAACCAATTAGAAACCGATTTGAGACTAGCAATTATATCAGAAACCGATTTGAAACTATAGTAGGTTTTGTAACTGATTTAAAACTGCTATAGGATATAGGGTTTAGAAACTGATTTTTTAAAACAGATTAGAAACAAAAATTTGAAATTGATTCAAATCAGTTTTTAATTAGAAACTAAATTGAAATCGATTATAAAATTCATCAAAAAATAAAAAAATATTTGGTTTAAAAGATGATTTGAAACTAATTTCTTATTATATAAAAAATAAAATATATATAATTTAAAAACCGATTAGAAATCAATTTGATTTGAAACCGATTATAAAATGCATCAAAAAAATATTTGATTTAGAAATCCATTTGGAACTAATTTCTTATTTCATAAAAAACAAAAAATTTTTAATTTAGAAACTGATTAGAAATTGAATTTTAAAATCGTAAAATTGATTAAAAATAAAAAGTATTTGAAATCGATTTGAAACCATTTTCATAGAGGTTTTAAATCGATTTCAAATTAGTTTCTAATTAGAAAGTGATTTTTGGCGGTTTCAAATCTTTTATTTTCTTGTAGTAATATATCCCTATCTAAATAAGAATATTCAGCATTCTATTGTAAAGTAACCTGAACAATCACTTCCTGTACTACTGTATCAGCTTCATAGCTACTAATCACATTCTCCGTCCAAGCTGAAATTACTGTAAAGATAGCCTAGCATTCCTATTTCCTTGACAAAGCATCTACTACTCTATTTTCTGCCCCTTTCTTGTATTGAACTTCAAAACTCAAACCTAGCCATTTAGAAAGCCATTTCTGCTGGGATGCAGTGATGATCTTCTACTCAACCAATAATTTAAGACTTTGGTGATTTGTTCTAATAATAAAAGTCCCCTCCAAATACTGCCCTGAGTTCCTTTTCATATGTGGACATGCCTAAGTTTCTTGGGCCAAGAGTTGTACTGAAAAATGCTATGGCTTCCCCTCCTATATAAGAACTGCCCCTATTCCAACAGGGCAAGCATCTGTCTCAACTACAGACTTTTTGATGAAATCTAGTAGAGCCAGTACTACGAGTTGGCTTATGACCTTTTCCAGATTCTGAAAAGTTCCCTCAGCTTCATCAGTCCTTTGGAAACTATTCTTTTTCAACAGATTATTCAAGGGCTTACTAAGTACTCCATACCCTTTAATGAACCTCCTATAATAACCAGTAAGTCCCATGAATCCTCTCAACTGTTTGACTGTTGTTGGGGTAGGCCAATTGGTCATTTTCTCAATTTTTTAATGATCAGCTCTCGCCCCCTCCACTGAGATTAAATGGCCCAAATACTCAACCTCATATTGGCCAAATATGCATTTACTCATCTTCTCATACAACTGATGCTCCCTTAACACAGCCAGAATAATTCTTAAATGCTTTAAATGAGCTACTAAATTAGAGTTATAAACTAGGATGTCATCAAAGAAAACCAATAAAAATTTCCTGAGGTAAGCCCCAAATACCTTATTCATCAGGGACTAGAAGGTGGCTAGAGTGTTGGTAAGGCCAAATGACATTAGTTTGAACTCAAAATGTCCAAAATTTGTGCTGAATGTAATATTAGAGATATCAACTTCTCTTATACTGATATGAAAATATTCTAATCTATGGTCTATCTTGGTGAAAAACTGGGCTCCAGAGCTTATCTAGTAGTCATGCACCATAGGAATGAGAAATTTATCTTTCACTGTTAATGTATTCAACTGTCTGTAGTCCATGTAGAACTTCCTGCTGCCATCTTTTTTCTTTACCATGATGATTGGTGTGAAAAATGGGTTACTGCTGGGCTAAATAACCCCTCTTACAACATCTCACTCAATTGTTTCTCAATTTCAGTTTTCTGGTAATAGGAAAGTCCATAGGAATTGAGCTAAAAAGGTTTGTCCCCATCCACCAAAACAATTGAATGCTTATGGTTTCTGCTAGGAGTTAATCCTTTTGGCAATTCAAATACATCCCTAAATTTAACAAGTAGTGCTTGAATTTCGGGTTGGTTCCCCTTCTCCCTATGTTCTGCTATGATAGCACACAACTGTCCTAACCAAATTTCAGCTACTTATTCCAATTATGTGGAAAATTTTGCTTCTTCAAGAGGCTTTTACTCCAAGTACTATGACTATTCTAGATGCTCACTCCTCTTCCCCTTTTCATAAAGGTCAATTCTTTCTTTTTTTAATCAAATGTGACAGGATCGTATTTTTGAAGCCAATCTATCCCTAAAATCATATCACTTTGGCCTAACTTCCACTCAAACAAATCTTGACAAAACTCTAGCTCTTACATATGCCATTTCACTCCCCTATAAAAACCACAGAATTTCTTGTTTTCTTTCCATTTGCTAGTGTAATAAACAAAGATTTGGATTGACTTCTTGCCAATTTCAATTGTTTAACTACACTTTTATAAATAGAGTTATGGTTGGTCCCTGTATCAATTACAATTGTCGATGCCCTTCCCTTGATCTTGCCTGGCTTTTTGAATTTGTTGAATTCTCCAACTATTTCCCCAATAGTGCCTTCCACAAATCTCTCAAAAATGTATCCACAAATGTTTTCCAATCTGAAGTGTTACGCTCAGTTATGAAAATTTTCCTCCAAATAAATACTTCACCCCTCATATGTAGTTGAACCAACTCCAATTTCATAGGATCTGGTACCTGATGAAATTTGGACTACTAATTCCCTTTCAATACCCATTCCCTCAGATTTCCCCCTTTGAATTGTGGAAAATCAATCTTGGATAGTTTCAAACATGCATTCTTGCCATTTCCCCCCTTGGTCACTCAAACCCAGCTTCAACCCATTACCAAATAGTACAGCCGATGAACTTATCCCTTCTGATCTACTCCCTTCTTTCTCCATCCCTCTCTGAATCAGTAGTTGATGTAGTTTAGCCCCCAGAGAATCAAATTTATTGCCTAGATATGTTCGTACGGATGTGTTCTCAATAGCTAGCTTAGAAAGAGTAGCTATGAGTTCATCATTTTGGACATTCAATTTCCTAATTGAGTTATCAAATTCAATTAGTTTCCTACTCTGAAATTAAACAGTAGTGAATAGATCTGGGTTTTCTGGTATCGCAGATAAAATGTGAGATTTAGAGTGTTGTTGCCCTCTTGTTCCTACCATAATTTTAGCCCAAGTACTGTGGATTCTGATAGAAATTATTGTGTTAAGCTCAATTAAGGTTTAGGTTTAACACAATTAACTTGATCAAACCAGAAGAAATAGAGATAATGAGGTAGATTTTATTGATAGATGAAGAAGAAAGAAACGATATTACAGAAGAGTTTAGATAGGAAGAAGAAGGAAGAAGTCAACTACATTTCAAATTTGTCTAACTAACATATTATTTTCATATACACTATTAAGAACTAACATATTTATTCTCTTCCACATCGTATGTATGGTTGCTCTAAAAATATACTTCCACTCTCTCATACAAATATGTCTTCCCCAGGATTTCTTCAAGTTAATGTCACTCTAGACCTGACATTTAGTGAAGGAATATAAATCTTGGATATATTAGAGTGAAACAAACTTAAATCAAAACTAAAAAGGCTCAAACCAAAGACTAAAAATAAAACTAAATAACTCGTCAATTAAGGAAAAACCAATGACAAGACTAAGGAGTTTCAAAATAGAATTTAAAAAGGAAAATGTATTCTCACTCCCTTTTTAACTTTTTTTGCTAATCTCTTATTTTTTTTCACAATTGAAAAGATCTTAATATCAAAGAAGGCTTCAAAAAAGTGGGAAGGGAGAGAAAAAAGCTAAGTCTCAGTTTGGATTGAGGGAAACAGAAGGAGAGGAGAGGAGAGGAGACGGAAGGTTTAACTTTTAAGTGTTTGGATTAAATTTTTGGGATAGAAAGGAAAGGAATATGAGGGGAATAGAGGGATAACGTCTAGTTATAAGCTTCTCGTCCCCTGTCAGTCCAAAAGTGGGTGGAAACAAAAGGAAAGAAAACCTATTTTAAAGAACTTTTATTGATATGTCAAAAATACACTTAATAAACTTTTTACAATTAATTTTGTTGTAAATTTCTTAGTTGAAATATTTGTCTGAAAATTTTGAAGGAAGACTTATAAATCACCACTCATTATAATAAAATTTTGAAATATTTGTCTTCATGATTTACAAGTGTGTTAATTAATATTTTTATAGGAATGTTTTGTATAAGAAACAAAAAAAAAAAACTCACTGCTCATCATTATAAAATAGTTAATTGTTAAATTAATATTTTGAATTGATGGGGCTAAAAAGTAAACTTAAATTTTGTCATCTCCTTTCCTTTACTTCCATAATCAAAATACCTAATTTAATCTTTTCTTTCTTTTCCCTCCATAGTTAACCAAACACTAAGGCTTCGTTTGATTGGCGTGAAAGGAAAGTTGCACTGAGAATATGATTATTTAGAATATAAATCTACAAAGATTCTTTTATCTTGTTTGGAATGTTAAGTAGGAAAATAATAATTTTTTAAAAAATGTTTGGTTTAATAAAATCTAATCGGGTAAGAAATTTATATTTTTATCAATAAACCAAAAGCATCTTGTGTATATATGATATAAAATTTTAATTAGTCAATCACATTATAAACATTAATTATTATTTTCAATTTTAAAAAACTATAGGCTATTAGATTTTATAGCATATTTCACATATGGTCAGTAACTTTATGAATCTATTAGTGTTGAGGCTCTTATCCCAACTCTTGGTGGCCTATGGATATAATGATAGCTTTATAAAGAGTTTTAAGAATATCTTTAGCTCATGGTAGTCTTGGTAGAGACCTTCACGGAGGATAAGACCAGAAAGAGTAGAATAATCAAATAGAATAAAAAGTAGAACAAATATATCAAAAAAGTTACGTTTTAATAAAAAATACAAATAATAGACTAAAATCATTTTTTCAAACTCAAATATTAATGGAATAATGACTTGAGTAACTCAAAATCCTTATGCTGGCTTGGAAATTGTAGAGGTGGAGAGGATGAGAAGAGACATAGAAAAGTTGTAAAAGATAAAGGAGGCAATCCATGAATAGACGAAGAAACAAGAGAGGCAAGAGGAGGGAAAAAATGAGTTAATGGAGTCTTTTTTATTTTATATGTGTTTAAGTTTTAAAATTTTTAAAAAATTAATCACAATACCACCTCTATCTTACTATTTTTTTTCTTGGTATTTTACAATTATTTTTTCTTGATTTAAGGAAACACAATTCTTTCTATAAATAAAAATAAATTCCAAATAATATAATTTGATAAATGAAAATCATATTATTTTCTCAAATACAGAATCCTTAACAATCCTCTCATCTTTTTTTGTTTCTCTCAATCCGAAACAAAGGTTAGAAGTAGAGTGAGAATATCACTTCTCTTTAAAAAAATAAGAATGAAGAAGATAAGGGAATTAAACTTAGAAAGTTAAATCAAATTTAGAAAAAAAAATTATTATTGCTTTAATTTTTTATAATACTAATTAGGAAACTAGAAAAAAAATTTGGAGGCCAAAATTTATTTTCAAATGGGCAAATTTTTAATTAAGTATAAAAAACTAAATTTTCTAAAATCTTTCGGGGAGGGGCGGCGCCCCAAAATCCGCCATTGCTCCTGGTCAAATGAACCCCAAGACATTTTTGTTATAGAAATTCAATGCATCAGTCAGGGAACAGGTATGTTCCTTACAAGCTTCCTCTCTTACTTTCATTGTCCCTAAATGGCGATTCATGTGGCTGCAGTCTGTCGACCATTTTGACAATCAAGATTTCAAGACCACTAAATGACATGTCTTTGCAATTATATTAGATTCTGCATGATTTCCTTCCTAATTTGGTACAAGAAAAGTTACTCTTCTTTGCAGCCTCTATACATCCTACTAGTCTTGAGGTCATTGTTTTCTAGTCCTATTATGGTGTTGATTATACTTTTTTAATATTTTTTAATACAGTTGAATCGATTTTATAACCGAATTTTCATTTAACAATTAAGAACACGTACGTTGTAAATTATTATTTATTGTTAATAAAATAATTATTTATTAAATAGTATTACTTGCAATGAATAATTTTTTTGTAATAAATAATCATTCGTATTTCAGATTTGAATGTTACTGAAGTTCTGTGTAAGGACTTAATCCGTCACAAGTGATTTAGTTTTTGAGTATCTCAGACCAGTCTCAAAAGAAGGGTTTCAGATGACCCTATTGTGTGGGGAAGTTTTTGAGGTTGAGAGTGCACGTAAAGTGTTTGATGAAATACTTCGCTGGACATGGCATTAAATGCGTTCCTTTCGACCTTGAATTTTCTTCTCTTGTATTGAGATTTCAACTCATGTTCGTGGATAGTTGCCGGTCAAGATGAACTACTTTATTTTTATGGTGCTTTCTCCCTTCACCAATGATTGGCTGTTTTGTTTTTTACCTTTTAATTTGTTAATTTGATAACCCTTATTTGGTTTCATATTAATTTATTTTTTTCATTTGTTAGAGTAGAATGGAATTTCCTCTATCATGTTTTGTTATGCCATAGCTTCCATCCCTATTTTTGCCAGATTATTCTTGAATGTGTTTCCTCGGCTTCCTTTTCCTTTCTCATCAATGGCTTCCCCTACGGTCTCACAAAACCGACCCACGGAATTAGCCAAGGGTACCCTATGTCCCCGGCCTTGTTGACCATTATGTTGGATGTTCTATCCAGGTTATTTAACCGAGCTGAAAATCAAGGGAAGATCCATGGAGTGAAGATCACTAGGGAAAGCCCATACATAACACACCTCATGTACGCAGACGATTTGGTAATTTTCTGCCGGGCTGACTTGGAGGAGACAAAGGAAATAGCAAACTGTTCAAGTACTTTCTGCACTTAGTCTGGCCAACAGATAAACCGAGAAGTCAATGGTGCATTTTAGTCGAAATGTGGACCCAAATTTGAGGAAGGAAATCTGGGAACAGTTTATGATCCATGAGTGTGACCATAAGCAGAAATACTTGGGAATGCCTTTCTGTGAAGGAGTCTCAAAGAAACAAGCCTTCCACGAGATCATAGAAAATATATCAGGCAAATTGGGTTGCTGGAAGAAAAGAGGACTTCACAGGCAGGAAGAGGAGTACTTATCAAATCAGTTGTGCAGTCTTTATCCTCCTATACAATGCAGACATATTTACTCCCGCAGAGCATTTGTTCAAAACTAGATAGATTAGTGAGAGATTTTTGGTGGGGCCATAATGAAGATAGCACGAAGCATCTATACTTGAAATCTTGGAGTTCCATATGTGCTTCCAAAACTGTAGGAGATCTGGGTTTTAGACCATTCAAAGATTCAACATGGCACTTATCGCCAAATTGGCATGGCAGCTATGTAGGCAGTGGAGAAACCATGGATAAAGCTGATTAAGGCAAAATATTTATGTGGGACGAAGATTGAGGACCTTGGGGAATTCCAAAAGGGATGTTCATGGATATGGAAAAGAAGATGGGATAGCAAGGATGTTCTACTTAATGGCCTGTGTTACCGAATTGGTGGTGACTCAAATCTTAGCATCACCAAAGATCCATGGATATTATGTATGAAAGGGTTTAAGGCCCCAACATATGCACAATTGCCAGAATCAATCATCAAGGTCAAAGACCCCATCGTGCAACGCACAAAAACCTGGAATATTAATTTGGTTTGGAATTTTTTCCCTGAACATGTGGCAGAAGCTATCATGAATGTACACATTCCTCCATTCTTGGAGCAAGACTGGATAGTTGACACAATCATTTTCTATTGAGGTTACTATCTGAAGCTATTCCCACAAAAGCTAGGCTGAGCAAAATATTCCAGGTAGAAGACCACGTACGCCATATCTGCCAAGGAGAAATCGAAGATTATGAACACATCTTCATTAAGTGTCCCTTGACAAAAGCCCTATGGCTAAACTCAAGATGGCAAATCAGTCTGGAAGCATTCAAAGATTGGGCCATTCAAAGGAGGATTGAGGGGCTACTAAATTAAGAAAATCTTTTCCCCCTAAGTGTATCAGAAAAAAATCAAATGCTGAATTTTGCTATGGTATGCATGTAGAGAATATGGACGTACAGAAATCAATTTAGGAAAGGAGAAGAAGAACAAGGCTAGATAGAGATCAGTCAATCTATAAACAATTCAGCCCAACAGTACAGGAATGTTGTAGTCTGAAAAGAATGCAAAGCGGAAGGCGAGGTGTGGAAAAGAAGTAGAATGTTCCAGCTCCGGGGTGGGATAAAATCAACTTTGATTCTTCTTTCGACAACAGAGAGGTATCGGTGCCATGCGTAAGCACAGATTATGAAGGAAATATTGTGTATATATGGTTGGGAACAGAAACAGCCACGAACGCTTATGAGGCAGAGGACTTATATTGCTATACAAGCACCGAAACTTGCACGATACAAAGTCCCCAAAAGCAGTTAGAAGGGGACGCTTTGAACGTAATCCAAGCACTTCGTGATCATTCAGAAGCAGTTGAATGAACTGGCAGAAAGTATATTGAGGAAGGAAGGAAAGAAATTCCTTGACAAATGGCCTACATGGAAAGTGCTGCATACCTCTAGATTATGTAATACTCTTGTACATAACCTGGCAAACTGGGCTGCCTCTTAGCCTTTTTGTGGATATGTTGATCCCTCTTGGTGCCTCCTGCAGTTCTTTATGATGGAGAAGGCATTAATGGTGAATCAAATGGGGAATGTAATGAAAAAAAGTTACCCAGCCTTTCCTATATTATACAGAACTGTTCATTACTCCTTTGAATTATTGACTTAGGGGATTGGGCCGGACTTCTTTCTATGGTTGGGCGGATTCCTTTGTCTCCATCAACCTGCAAGCATCTAAATCTGATTTTTGGCATGGTGATTACTTGGACCTCAATACACACCTACTCCCTAGACCCCTCTGATTCTTTGTGCTCACTTCTGAATGCAACTTATGTATAGGCTCGTCAATGATTCGGATGTACCCGGATCTAGACCTAGACTAAACAGAAACTCACTGGGTCTGCTATACTTAGGATGTACCCCGATCTAGACCTAGTCTAAACAGCAACTAACTGGGTCTGCTACACTTATTTTCATACTCGGATCCAAACTTTAATCGGGACTTGACGGGTCTGGGTAATATTTAGGACGGTTAATTAGATCAGGTTGGTCCGAATTCAATTCGTTCGATCCACTTAATTACGGGTTTGAGCTGAGAGTTTTAGCCAGAATAACTCTTCGGGTCGAGATCAGGCTAAGGAAAGCTTAATTTGATTTTAACTCGATTCGTAAAAAATATATATATAAATAATATTATTATATTATTAAAAAATATTATTATTATATAAAAAATTAAAAAAAATCGAATTTGACGGCCTAAGCCCGAGAGAACCAAGTTCGAACTCATGTTTGTTAGCTCGAAAATAATCGAGCCAAGTTCGAACTTAACAAAACTCATCTCACGTAGCTCGATTGACACCTAGTAATATTATAATGTCCCGGATTCACCGGTTAAACACACTGGAACCATTAAATGATAAAGGGATTCGGATCTAGGACACAAGGGCCTGGACTGATTGGACCTATTTACAGGCATACTTATATAGGTGTATGCACTCACACTTAAGAGTGTGCTAACAGAGATGCATCATGTAGCATCAATGCCCTTTATTATCTTTTTAACTTTTAATAAATCATCTTTATTTTACAAAAAGACGATAATCTCTCTTTATCAATCCTCAATAGAAAAAATAATATTGTTTCCGTCCATAATTGAATATCCCCATTTAAGATGTTTAGAATTGAAAATTTACTTTTCTAAAATAGTTATATATTTTATTTAAACTTCTTCTATTAACCTTCTTAATTTAAGAAAAGTAAACTCTACTAATACATAAATTTTTAGCTAATCTCTTTAACTCTCTTAATTTAAAAAAAAAAGCTCTATTAACATGTAAATCATATTGTTAACTTATTTAATTAATAAAGATATTACGAGTTAATGAGAGTAAACTTGATAAATTGAGTAAGTCAAATATTCTTTTTAAATTTCATACAAAGTTAAAATAGGACATTTAACTATAGATTAAAGGAGTGATTCAGAAAAATAAAAAACATAATAAAATATAATCGACCCCATCTAATCCTAATTTGGATGAAATCTGCAGATGTACACCATACTATTTTAGGAGTATGGATTAGGGATATAATGATTCAAACTCATGTTTCTTTCTTTTTTAAATTGTCTAAAATGTTCTTAGAATTTAACTATTCATTATTATAATTAGTTAATTTATCACTTACTATTATTACTGAAAAATTAAATAAGAACTATGTGAGAGTTATATAAGTTAAATAAATACAAATGAAAGAAATAATAGTTGTATTTAAAGAATTGATAGAAAGGTTTATAACTCCTCTCCAAATTTTTAAAAAAAGGTTTGTAAGTACTATATTTAACTTAGTTATTTAAGTTACCCAATTTTCTAAAAATAATTCAATGAAATATAAAAATAAACTATATATCCTTTTTTGCGTACAAGAGGTATTTCACTATTGGTGAAAATTACATAATTTATAATAAATTATATATCTAATCTACATAAAATGGAGGATACTAGAAGAAAACAAATCTCCAAATATCAAAAAAAATAAATAACAATTGCTGAAAATATACCATTAAAGTTTACTACGTTGAAAAGTAGATCATTAAAAAGATTAATTACTATATTGGTTATAGTACTTGAGTATTACCTATGTTACAAAAAAAATTCAACTATTAAAATAAACCAATAAGTTAATAGAAAGAAAACTCCAAATATTAAAGAAATATATGTGTTACTAAAAAAATCAAATATTCAAGATAAAAAAATTTGTTGAAAAATAAACCATTGAGGATAGTTATGTTAGAAAATAGACCATTAAAAAATAAAAAATATGCTAAAAAATACTCCATTCGTTTCAAATTATATGACCTATTTCTCTTATATACAAAAATTAAGATTTTGGTAAAATTTATAGAAAAAGTTTGATAGATGTCTAAAATACTCCTATTTAAAAATTCGTAGTTAGTGTATTAAATTTAAAGTTAATATTTGATGATTAGTGTTTAAGGTGGTTGGTTGAAAACTAATTGTTTTTCGAAAATAAAAGTATTTAAATAGTAGGTAAGAAACAAGGGTAAAATTAAAAATAAAGTAATAAATGAAGCCTTTATATATAAAGATGACTTATATTTTAAAACAAACAAAAGTAGAATAATTATATATAGAGTGAGTAATTATATATAAATTTACAAATAATTAGAACAAATATAATGTACAATTTTGTTAAATAAGCTAGATAATAATTTTAATTTATCCAAATTTTTATGTGCGGAAAAAAAAATTAATAACGTGAAATTTTATTGAACTACATTTTTCTCTGAGAGAAAGAAAATCAATGGCGTGAAATTCTATTGCGGACCAAATCTTTATGAGTCACAAGCGTGAAATAATTATTTTACGTGCATTGAAAGTTATATTTTTTAAAGACTGAATCCGTGGCAAATGATTTAGTTCTCAGTAGCTCATGCCACTCTCAAAAGAAGGGTTTCACGTGACTCTATTGCGCGGGGATGTTAGTGAGGTTGTGAGTGCGCGTAAACTGTTTGATGAAATACTTCGTCGGACATGGCATCAAATGCGTTCCTTTAGACATTGAATTTTTCTCTCTTGTGCTGGGATTTCAAGACCTATGTTGGTGGATAATTGCCGATCTAGATGAACTACTTTATGATTATGGTTCTTTCTCCCCTTACAAATGATTTTCTTTTCTTGAGTAATTTCCTTTTTATAATTAGCTATCATTTTATGAAATTAAGAAGATATTTTTTTCTACTAAAAAAAGAAAATATTAGTTTATTTATCCAACTCTACCATTCACTTTATTACTTGCTCACTAAATACTATGATATTAATTAGATTCCAATTCTAAAGATGATTAATTTGATCTTTTAAAACAATTAAATCAGACTAACTTAATGAGTTTTATTAATGGGTATGTAAACAAAGGTAAAAGGTGCAAAATTAGGACTCTGAATATCAATGCTTTGTGTAAATGCATCTAACGCCAACTTTTGCATTTCGTAGAAATACTGAAGAGGCTCCAATCAATAGAGAGATAAGAGTAGACAATATGCTAGAGAGGAAAGACAATGTTACAAGAAAATAAGGGGCAGTGGCAAACTATATGGCGCTTAGGTAAGATGAAGGTCGGGGTGGTACTGGGATTTCAATGGTCCCTTCAAGCATCAACACAACTTTCTTCATCGATGGACGCAGCGATGGCTCCTCTTGGGTGCACCAGAGACCTATTTGGATCCACCTCTCCAGTTTTCTCCTGTCGACCTCTTCATCACCCACCAATTTTTGTAGCTTTCCTGCCTCAAAACAAGTGTATGCCCATTCATCAAGAATTGCTTCATTTTCAGGAAGGCTCCAGTCTGCATTTTTTCGACGACAAACAATCTCAAGTAACACAATGCCGAAGCTATAGACATCTGCCTTAGCTGTCACGGGCAATCTTTGGAACCACTCGGGGGCAACATAACCTTTTGTTCCGCGTACTTCAGTGTAAGTTCGGGTCTGGTCATAGTTTAGCAACTTTGCCAGACCAAAATCGGAGATCTTTGCCCGTTGGTGTTCATCCAGGAGTATGTTCTGAGGTTTGATATCACAGTGGATGATCTGTTTTTCACACTCCTCGTGTAAATAAAGAATGCCTCTTGCAATATCTGAAGCAATTTCAATTCTTCTTGCCCAATTTGGGCAGTTCTCTGAATTGAAGAGTATCTTCTCTAGTGATCCATTCGTCATATATTCATAAACCAAAAGTCTATGAGGTCCATCAAGGCAGTAACCGAGTAGCTGCACCAGATTTCGGTGATGTGTTTTTCCGATGACTCTGATTTCATTTTGGAACTCCTTGTTTCCTTCGGCTAATACTCTTTCCAGCTTCTTTACAGCAACTACCTTTTGGCAATCAGGTAGAGTCCCTTTGTATACCGTCCCAAATCCTCCTCTACCGAGCTCTTCCTTGAAGTCACTCGTGGCGCTTTGAAGTTCTGCATATGTAAATGTCCTCGGTGCCACATTGTCAATCAATTCCGTACTTTGGCATCCTATTATTTTCTTGTAATGCCTTGCCCGACTTCTGTAAATAAGTAGCCCGTTAATCAGCAGGACTAGGACTGCAACTCCAAGGAGCGAGATGCTGATTATTAGGATGTCCACACGCACCTCTTTCCTGATAACGGTTATTGGATGATCAGTAGAAATGCTTGGAGGTAAAGGCGCTGCAGGGATGCCCATTTTGATTAGAACAATATATGAATTAGAGAACGATCTTCTTCCGTATCTCAATGGAAGCTTTTGCTTTTTGCAATTTGCTTCTCGAAAAAATGCAGCTTCACAGTTGCAGTCATCCAGACAAGCCTTTTCACAATCTTCTCTTGTGGCTACTCCGAATTCTGCATATGGATCATCATACCATAATGTGCTATCCAGTTGTGTAATTCTGTGGTTGGCACTTCCATTTTCATCTTTACAACTCATTGTAAAGTCGCGTGTACAGCCTAATCTCCAATTTCCTTGAACGACAAACTTAAATCCTGTAAGGCACCTGCAATCAACTTCAGTATCCTGTCGAATACAGAAGCTATTGATACCACAGAGACCTTTAGGACTACAACTATCGGTCGAAGATTGCCAAACAATAGACGAATTGGCTTGATCTAGAGACTGCAAATACAATCTGAAGATACCATCCGCATCTATCTTCATGAAATAGATTGTTCTTTGAGTAGGATATCCACCATTGGTTAAATTGTTAATAGCCATGCTAGAATTGAACAAATAGAGATAACCATCGTTACGGAGATTTAGGCTTACATTCGGTCCCTGTCCATAGGTAACGGATGACCAGTATGCATGTTCGCTGGTGTCTGGAGTTCCCACAGGGTACTGGACAAGATTCCCATCTCTCTGCATCTTTAAACGAAAAATTCCCCGTGAATCATCTGTTTTCGAAGCGCTAGAAATCAGCTCTTGATCTCTTACGAGGGGTTGGCCGGGCAAAAGAGTGTTAGTTGGGTTGTCAAAGCTCTGCCACATAATCTGTTGAGCAGAATTATACAGCACAAAGTTTCCAGAATCCAGCATGGAAGCTGCATCGATGGGCTGAGAAAGATCGACAACAGATTTGTCCTCCCTTTGTACACCTTGCAGAATGAGCCTTCCCTCAGCATTTAAGCTCAACGTGCTATTGCTCGGGACAAAAGGGTTGTCCCTGTTCGCTGTCCACGCTACAGTCTTCTGTGGAACTCCAGCCATGAAAACCCCCACTGCATAGCCATTGCCTTGCTGGTAGAATCCAAAGGCATACAGGCCGGAACGGGACAACCACGAGGAGTTCCCGGTAGGACTTAGAGATGACCCTAGGCTAATATTAAGCTGATTTCGTTGGGCTACTGTTGTGTGAAATGCAAACTGAAGCAGAAACAGCAGGAAAGCAGCCATGGAAAAGTGGCTCTCTTCTCTTCTCGATGGATATCACTGGTTGCGGTGCATATAAATTTGTTGCGAGAAACTTTGATGGTTGACTCCAGGTCAATCAATGGAGCCAAATTTATTACAAGGAATAGGTCAAATGTTGTGTGCTAAAACATTTGAATTCATTTGTTTAGGTGTTATTGGGATAGTTTCCCTATCTAATAATATACTCCTGCTAGTCATTTTTTTTTTAACAAAAAATGTGTTCGTTTGTAATTGCTAAATTTATGAACTTTGAGAATATTTTGAAGTTTAAAGTTTACACTTATTTAAACATTGCAAGATTCACAAAAAAAAAAAGAGTAAATATTTATTACAAAATCATCTTTTAAAATTAAATATTAAATTCTCAATAATCATCTGCTTACTAATTTCAATTTAAAGTGCTTAATTCTAACTTTGTCCTCATAACAATAAAAAGGTATAATAATCTTTTAATCTTCAATTTGCTGAGGAAGGTTCAAAGCATAGAGGATTTACTATATAATCACAGAAAAGTTAATCTTCTTTCCATCTAGACATCCTGCTGTAGTCTTGAGGCCATTGTCTCTTTGTGCCGTATAATTGCTTAGCCATCTCTTGAGGATTAGAATCACAAGAATATTTCTCCGCTGAGAAGCAGACTGCAGTAAAAAAGAAGATAGGGTTGTTCCCAAGATTGACGCTGCACTAGAAGATCGGGTTGATGCATTGAAGCAAGTGTTATCCAAAGGCCTAACAGAGAGTGCAAGAAGCTTCAATACCCACCGATTCGTTTGTGAACCCGCTTATTTATCTTTGGTTGTTAGGTCGATATTGCTCTCCTTGGTTCAACTTGATATCGACCAACTGCTAAAATTCTTCCGCCTGAAATGTTAAAATTTTCGGGGTCATGCATCCTACTTCTTGCTCACTGACAATCAAGTTATTATTCACCAAGTCGGATAGTTCGTCTACATTTTGAGCCACTGGCTTGGTTTAATGTCATGAACGTGAACAATGCATTCGTATTTGTAATTGGTCTACTCGGTTATGGTTTTATCATAAAAGATGTGGATCGAATTTTGAAAATTTTCGTTTGGCAAAATTATTTTCATTAAAGAAAAAGAATGTTGAGCTGGGACCGGGAATAGGGTCCCCACTCCACTGGCCTCCATTGCCATTACCACCTACTATTTTTGCATTTATTCTAAAGTCTATTTAAATAAATAGTATTTGATTTATAAAAAAATAATTAAATTTTATTTTTTATAAAAAATAAAATAAAAATTCTTTTAATTAAATACAATTTAACTGCTCCCAATATTCATAGTGCATACAAGCCATCTCGGCTTCCGGAAGACACGGTTTGACAAAGACTGGAAGATGCAAAATTGGACACGATTTTGGAAAGATCTCTACCGTACAAAATGGGAAAAACGCGTTCGGTTCCGGTCCTCCGGTCCTGTCAAGATCAAATATTTAGCTCATATATCAAATCTGATTCAACTATTATAAAAATTTTAAATTTTAAAAATATATACAAAAATCAAAATATATAATATTAGATCGATTTTAAATATAATTTAACGGATTAGATTTAATCTGGCATATCTTACAAAAAAGATGTGCGAATCAAATTCGAAAAAACTCGTTTACAAAAGGACGTGCAGACCGAACGACTAGGAGAAACAGAAGTTTCCGACAGCTGATCAAAGAACTTTTTTTTATTAAAAAATATATATATTCGTTTTAGTTGTTAAGAAAAACCATTTCGGTTGAAGGAAGAGTCGAGGATCGAACCTACTGTCTCTTAAAAAATACAAGCTAACAACCTAGAAAGAGAAACATAATTATGATGGCTTTCAGAATGTTTTTTTTTCCTTAAAGAAAAAGGGCATTTTTTATGTGTATGAAAAGAACTAAATGCATATCTTTCTATACTACAATTTAGAGACAAAAAATATAACTTATTTGTATTTTATTTAGAGAGACTAATATTAAATAAATCTTACTATCAAATTCCTCAATCTATTAGTTGACAAACCTAATCTCTTATCACTCAAAATTATAATTGGTGATGAGCAATCAATTCAAGATTGGATGAATTGGATGTGTCTTAGAAATGTATAGTATGGTTGTAAGGGTGAATTCCAATTCCATTCTTTAAACTTTACCCCTTTTTTCTTGGAATGCGAGTTTTATTTGTTATTTTAATACAGATTAAGAATTAATTAAAATTTATAAAATTAAAGCAAAAAAGACTTATATGTAATTGTTTTCAAATAGTTTGAAAGTAGTTGGAAATTGTAGTAAGTAGTAATTAAAAAATGGTAAGACTATATAAAATATATTTATTAAATTTTTAATAATATTATAAATAGAATAAGTATTATAAAATAAATAAAACTAATATTTCGGTGAGAACAAATTTTCTTAAAGTGATGCTTAATATATGTTTCTCTGAAGGGCAAAACTGTCAGGGAATCTGACATTGCTTTTCCAAATTTTCCACCAGTTGACTCCATTTTATTTTGGGTTTTCCAAATTGACTTGGAGTCAATGCTAAACTCAAAACTGCATGTCCTTTAGCATCAGAAGATTGAGGAGTGAAATCAAGAAAAGCCTGAAAAGCCTGCTTAGCCTGAAATCAAGAAAATCAGAAAAGCTTGATTCCATGGCTTCTTTTATATTTTTGCTCCTTCTATCTGCATTTCACGCAGTATCAGCACAGCAAAGACAAGCCAACATCACCCTGGGATCTTCTCTGTCTCCCACCGCCGGGAACTCCTCTTGGCTTTCGCCTTCAAGGCTATAGCCTTCGGATTCTATCCGCAAGGCAATGGCTATGCCGTCGGAGTATTCATCGCCGGAATTCCCGAAAGCACTGCAGTATGGACAGCCAACAGAGACAAACCTATTGTCTCCGGAAACAGCACTCTGCTCCTAACTAGAGATGGAAGGCTCCTATTGCAAACAGGACAACAGCAGAACGTTTCTGTTCTGAGTCTTTCTACTTCACATTCCGTTGCTACAGCTGCCATGCTCGATTCTGGGAACTTTGTGCTCTATAATTCTGCTCACAGAATCATATGGCAGAGCTTTGATAATCCAACGAATTCTCTTTTACCTGATCAGCGTCTGCTAGCCGAAAAGCAACAGGAACTGGTTTCTAGTGTTTCTGAAACTGATGATTCAAAGGGAGCTTTCCTTCTGAAGATGCAACTGGATGGTTACCTTGTGCAACAGGAACAAATTTTCTTAAAGTGATGCTTAATATATGTTTCTCTGAAGGGCAAAACTGTCAGGGAATCTGACATTGCTTTTCCAAATTTTCCACCAGTTGACTCCATTTTATTTTGGGTTTTCCAAATTGACTTGGAGTCAATGCTAAACTCAAAACTGCATGTCCTTTAGCATCAGAAGATTGAGGAGTGAAATCAAGAAAAGCCTGAAAAGCCTGCTTAGCCTGAAATCAAGAAAATCAGAAAAGCTTGATTCCATGGCTTCTTTTATATTTTTGCTCCTTCTATCTGCATTTCACGCAGTATCAGCACAGCAAAGACAAGCCAACATCACCCTGGGATCTTCTCTGTCTCCCACCGCCGGGAACTCCTCTTGGCTTTCGCCTTCAAGGCTATAGCCTTCGGATTCTATCCGCAAGGCAATGGCTATGCCGTCGGAGTATTCATCGCCGGAATTCCCGAAAGCACTGCAGTATGGACAGCCAACAGAGACAAACCTATTGTCTCCGGAAACAGCACTCTGCTCCTAACTAGAGATGGAAGGCTCCTATTGCAAACAGGACAACAGCAGAACGTTTCTGTTCTGAGTCTTTCTACTTCACATTCCGTTGCTACAGCTGCCATGCTCGATTCTGGGAACTTTGTGCTCTATAATTCTGCTCACAGAATCATATGGCAGAGCTTTGATAATCCAACGAATTCTCTTTTACCTGATCAGCGTCTGCTAGCCGAAAAGCAACAGGAACTGGTTTCTAGTGTTTCTGAAACTGATGATTCAAAGGGAGCTTTCCTTCTGAAGATGCAACTGGATGGTTACCTTGTGCAGTATCCAGTAGGCACTCCATACAGTGCTGAGTATGCTTACTGGCAACCGCAGGATACTTCTGGATTGGGTAACCTCTCGACCCTAAATCTTGATGACGAAGGCCGTCTTTGGATCAGTAATTCAACTTTCACAAGAGATTTATTTCCTGGGGGAAATGCCAGTTCCAGAAAAGTTTATCTCGCAAAAGTTGACGCTGAAGGCATCTTCCGATTGTATTCTCACACCATAAACCAGGGGAATTGGACCACGGAATGGGAATCTTTGGGGGACAAGTGTGCCCCCAAAGGTATTTGTGGGTTCAACAGCCGACTGCGAATGTCTTCCAGGGTTCGGTTTTGTTAACGAAATCGACAAGAAATTAGGCTGTGTGAGAAATTCTGCAGTGGAAAGTTGTAAACAAGAGAACAGAAGAGTGAAATACAACTTTCAATCAACTGAAAGTGTACAATGGGTAGCCATCCCTTATGCTGTTTCGGAAACAATCACAAGAGAGCTCTGCCAAGAGGCTTGCCGAGATGACTGCAACTGTCAAGTAGCATTCTTTGATGGCAGGAACTGCACGATGCAAAAGCTTCCGTTGAGATTCGGAAGGAGAAATTTGCAAGAATCAACTATTGCTCTTATCAAAATGAGCAATCCTGATCCTGAAAGTCCACCTGGAATTCCTAATGATCACTCAAGACAGAGTAAGAAAGAAGTGCGGAAGGACATTCTTATCATCAGTGTCTCGGTTCTAGGTGCCGCAGTGTTAATGCTGGTAATTTCTGGGATTCTCATCCATAAAAGAAGAGTTTGGGATTACAAGCGCATCTCTGAAAGCAGAAATGTTCAATTAATTGACTATGAAGCTCCACGAGCATTTACCTATGCCGAACTGCAGCAAGCAACTAAGGATTTCGAAGAGGAACTTGGCGAAGGAGCGTTCGGGACGGTTTACAAAGGGATCTTACCTAACAGCCAGAAGGAAGTAGCTGTGAAGAGATTATCTAAAGTTTTATCCGAAGGGGAAAGCGAGTTCCGGAACGAGATCAGAATGATAGGGAAAACACATCATCGTAACCTTGTCTGTCTGTTCGGCTATTGCATTGAGGGACAGCAGAGGCTTCTGGTATACGAATATATGAGCAATGGATCATTAGCAGATCTTCTTTTCAAGAAAGAAAACCAGCCAAGCTTCGAGGAAAGAATTGGAATTGCTTTGGATGTTGCAAGGGGCATTCTTTATTTACACGAAGAGCGTGATACGCAGATCATTCACTGTGATATCAAACCTCAAAATATCCTTATGGACAGGTACTGGCGCTCAAGAATTTCCGACTTCGGATTGGCAAAGCTGATAAACCATGAGCAGACTAAAACCTACACTGGAATCAGAGGAACCAAAGGTTATGCCGCGCCAGAATGGCACCGGAAATCTCCCGTGACAGTTAAGGCCGATGTTTATAGCTACGGAATCGTGCTGTTAGAGATCATTTGCTGTCGGAGAAGCGTTGAGGAGAACCTTCCTGAAAATGAAGTAGTACTCGAGGATTGGGCATACAGTTGTTTTGAGGGTGGGGGGCTGCAGAAACTAGTTGGGGATGAGGAGGTTGATAGAAGAAAACTGGAGAGAATGATCAAAGTTGCAATCTGGTGCATCCAAGATGAGCCATCACTGCGTCCATCGATGAAGAAAGTAGTGTTAATGCTGGAAGGGACTGCAGATATCCCAATTCCTCCCAGTCCTACTTCTATTCTAAGTACCATATAACTCAGCATTCTCTCTTGTCTTTTTAAATTTCAAGACTACTTTGTATTCTTTGAAGTCGTGATGCAAGAATGAATAACGTACAAAAATTTCAAGGGAAATATTATAGGGTTTTTCTGTAGAGATTCATCTACATTTTGTGCCATTTTGAGTTGAACAACCTCAAAGAAGGAAAAATGGCAGAGCAAAAGTTGAGAGTTAAGCCAATTCCAATCTATCTGTAATATTAACCTTAAATGTTGGTCACATAATTCTAATCTATCTGCATGTAAAATCATAGAAGTGTTTTTTGTTCATATTCAATAGACAAATATTTACAAAGAAAGGGTTATTCCGAATGGTTTAATATACCCTTATAACTGGTAATATCTGGATTAATTATTTATTATTAAAAATAAACATAGTGAGAGATATGGCATACGAATATATCTGAATGTGCATATATTTAATAGATTAGTTTGAAACTTATAATTTGGCATACGAATAAGAGATATATGTCTTGACAAAAGTAGTATTCCCACCACCCTAAAATACATATTTATATTCTCACTTAATTCCATACAAACTAAGAAACCGTTAAAGTCCATTAAATTAAAATAAAAATATCAAACTACCCTTTTTATTTAATTGAAAGACTAATGAAAAGGTAGGACTTGTCTAGGAAATTGGGGTAATTTTACTCAACTAACAGTAGTTAGAGAAAGGGTAAAATTGAAGAAAAAATATAATGGATTTTTGTAAAAATCACAAATGTATCAAATGATTTGGGATAAAAAATAATGTTTTAAGCATCCTAAGACAGAACACTATTTATTTTTGAAAATGTCAATTAAAATGAAATAACAAAAGTAAAAAATTTTAAAGCATGCTTGCGGGTTTAAAATTATTTTTTAAAGTTTTTTTATCTTTAAATTGAAAGAGTTTAATGTAGCTATTTATCATTACGTTGTATAACTTGATTTAATGTAATATTTATTAATTTTAATAAAATTATAGAAAGAATGAAAAAAAAATATTGAGTAATAAAAAAGGTTAAAAATAATTTACTTTTTTTATTATATATAATTAAATTTAAAACGGTATCACAGCCATTATCTTTTTTTGGTTTGAATTTGAACACGTGTGAACAGGCGTCTAACCAGTGATTTGAAAATCAGCCAAGCCAGTTTTGGCTGGGCTATGTTTGGCATTTAAATTAGACTATTGGTACTCTTTAATAATTGTTTTAGTAGTTTCCAATGGCCAAACGTTATTTGTGTTTTTTGATTTTTATTCTCTACAAATGAAACAAATCAACAATTGCAAACGCAAAATCGATGATATGATGAATGTAGATGACATCAAAGAGTTACCATAAGGATAAGATCTCAAATAACTTAAGAAAATATTTGGATGTTGGGCCTAGAGTTATGTTAATAATTTTATATGAGTAACAACTGAATATTACTCTTTAGTTTTCTGTTGAGGTCTATCCTATTATGCTGAGTGTTGCATTTTAGTTCTTGATCTTGTAATTCTATTCATTAAGGTTAAAGTATCATTCTTTTTAACATTTCGTAAGGACGGAGACAAAAGATTCACTAACAACTAACAAATGAGATATTTTCAGTCATTTATTTTGAACAATCACTGTCAAAAAAATCACTTTGTGGTATTTGATCCGAATGCAAAACTAACCTATACCAAAATTTGAGAGAAAATATTAGGATGTTGAGTCAAAAAGTAATTGTATTATTCATATAATTTGAATAAAAACTTTTCTATTACTCCTCATGTTGTCAAAATCTTAAATAACCACCAACCTTATTAATATCTTTGTCTTTCGCATCTGTACACTTGTCCATTGGAATAATAATTGTGAAACTGGACAATTGGGCGAACCACTCATGAACTGCACGCGGACAAAGTAGTGAATAGTAATTCGTACAAATAAAGCTTTTGGCGGAAATTTTCACCAGAGGCTTCCGCAGGCACAAAAGGTCGTGCAGGACCATAACAGTGCCGTCTTACACCCCTGAGACCACGACAAGGACCACGGCGGCTTCCTTTCTTTCTCATAAAAGGTCGTCCAAAAAGTCAACTTTTAATATTTGTGAATGTGCACATATTTGACAGATTAGTTTGAAACGTAGAATTTGGCATACGAACTAGTGAAGATTAGTTTGAAACTTATGGTATACTTGGATTGGGTTACACACGTAACCCAATATAAATTTTTCATCTCACATATCACTTTTTATTTCATAAAAATTTCTCTCTGCCAAAACTCAAGACAAAAAATCTCAAAATCAATCTCTATCCAATCACACCCTTAGAATTTGGCATGCGAACTAGTGAAGGTCCCCCCACGTTATGTGCCGGGTGTAGTCAGTGATCTAGTTGCGTTATATGAAAAAATTGTTTATATTGTCTATTGACAAAAAAAATCTTTAAAAGTATATTGAAAAAATGTAAATTAAATAGTAAAAATTTGTTATATTGATATGTCTACATAATTAGTAAGATCACAAAAAAGTTTTAAAATGCTCTATTTAATTAGATTTCGTTGGTTGGATTGGCAATGCAAGGATGGACGCTTTGTTCTTTCCTTCATTGTGCTTGCTTTTGCCTGTTGATATTTTTTTAGGATCCTTTGGATTGGCGATGAGTTTTTCTTTCCCTATTGCTATCGTGGGAATGGTTGATCTTTCTTTGTAAGATTGATACTTTACTTGATGTCTAGAAGAGTTCACTGGTTCTTCGATTTTTATTCCTTTTGATGATGTTCTCTGTAGTGCTTTTTCTTCAGAATGTCTTTTTGCTTGTCTTGAGGGAGCCTTCGATCTTGTTCATCTTGCAATTGTGTCTGTTTGTGTTGATGGTACTTTGTCAGTGACATCAATGTAGGCATCTTGCATTGGCTTTTGTTTTTTTGAGGTTGTGGCATTTAACGTTAAGTTCTTTTCTTTGTTGAATTTGGTTTGGACTTATTTGTTTGATTTGGGGAGTCTAAGCTGTGTTCTAATGGTATGAATGGTATTATTTTTTCCACACCATCATTTTCGTAGAAGAAAACATCATACTCTTGTCAACCAATACGCTGAAAGATAATCATGTATCCAACTTCAACATCATTTTCATCAAGAAATTCTTGAAATCCTTCAACGGAGAAATACTTTTCATTTCTCTGTTTCAGCTTTATGTCCCACATGTTTCCATTTGTGTTAAAAAGAAGTATTGGTTCAAAGAGATCTGGGGTATGTAAATTTGTGTATCTTGGTGGGATAAGTTGTGATCGTAAGATAAGATGGTAAGATAAATGAAACATTGTGTTATTGAAAGATAATGAATGTTGTGTATTGCTGAGTTAATGAATAATCAAATGATACAGAAACATACCACAGATATGAAGGATTGATCACCTTCTACTTTTATAAAGAATCAAGTTCTTAGGTTTGTCATTTTTAATTGGTTGTTGATTCCTATATTCTGCTGCATTAAAGTAAGCAATAATATGATGTTTTGACTGAGTAGGCAGCCAAAAATAGTGTTTACATTGTATGATATTTTGAAATGTAGTGATAAAAAGTATAGATGATAAAAATACGAAGGGAAAAACCTATACGGCAGAAAACTGTGACTGTAGATGGGATGATTTGTATGGGAAGATCTAGGTTGAAGACATTTACTTGAAATTGATTCTGAATGGGAGCTAATGAGTAAATGTGGATTTATGTGTAAAAAAAAAAACCTTTGATTGAGTCTAGTTTGGGATAAGCAAACAAGATAGGAATAGAAAACAGGGCAAAAATTTAGAAGGTGTAGGTAGAGTATATATAAGGATTTTAACCACATTTCAGTTTGTGATTGGTGAGATGAAAGTTTCAGTTAACATCCAATAAGGGATAGAATTTTTAATGAAGTATCATTTAAGCGTACAACAAGAAATGTGGATTTATCTGTAAAAAAAGACTTTAGGCCATGTAGTTTAAAGGCATCTTGTGGAATATGATGATAGAGGAAGGAAGAGCAAATTTATATTAACTTTATCTATACTATACTAAAAGTATGGATAGGGGTCATGAGGATTTAAACTTAGTTGTTTCTTCCTTTTTTGGATTATCTAAAATGCCCTTAGAAAAATAAATTATTATTATTTTCTTAGACTAACCATAGGGTATTAAAAACACACAAGGTGCACTAATATAATTATTTCATATAAATCCATCATTTAAACACTAATTTAATTACAATTATTTGAGAGTTACATAAAAAGTAATATGAACAAATAAAAAATAATAACTATACATAAAGAATTAATAGAAAAGTTCTTAACTACTATCTAATTTAATTACAATTATTTGAGAGTTACATAAAGAGTAATAAAAAATAAGAGTTGTTTGGGATTTACATTAATTAAAGAAGAGTACTCTTTATTTTTTGTGGAAAAGAATAGTACTCTATTAGTCTATACTATACTAAAAGTATGGATAGGGGTCATAGAAAATAAATTATTATTATTTTCTTAGACTAACCATAGGGCATTAAAAGCACACAAGGTGTACTAATATAATTATTTCATATAAATTCATCCTTTAAATACTAATTTAATTACAGTTATTTGGGAGTTATATAAAGAGTAATATGAACAAATAAAAACTAATAATTGTACATAAAGAATTAATAGAGAAGTTCTTAACTAGGTTTTTAACTACTAAGTAATAATATTTTAACTCATCTACTTAAGTTACAAATTTTTTCTAATTAGAAAATATAAGAGTTACATTAGTTAAAAGAGAGTACTCTTTTATTTTTTTTTTTAAAAGATGAGTACTCTATTAGTTTATTATTTTTATTGTTGTTATTTATATTACCATTAGCATTATTATTAAAAGTTTAAATCATAAATGCTATGTGAGAGTTACATGAGTTAAAGATGAATAAATAAAAAATCTATACTATACTAAAAGTATGGATAGGGGTCATGAGGATTTAAACTTAGTTGTTTCTTCCTTTTTTGGATTGCCTAAAATGCCCTTATAAAAATAAATTATTATTATTTTCTTAGACTAACCATAGGGTATTAAAAACACACAAGGTGCACTAATATAATTATTTCATATAAATCCATCATTTAAACACTAATTTAATTACAATTATTTGAGAGTTACATAAAGAGTAATATGAACAAATAAAAAATAATAACTATACATAAAGAATTAATAGAAAAGTTCTTAACTACTATCTAATTTAATTACAATTATTTGAGAGTTACATAAAGAGTAATAAAAAATAAGAGTTGTTTGGGATTTACATTAATTAAAGAAGAGCACTCTTTTTTTTTTTTTTTGTGGAAAAGAATAGTACTCTATTAGTTTATACTATACTAAAAGTATGGATAGGGGTCATGGGGATTTAAACTTAGTTGTTTCTTCCTTTTTTGGATTGCCTAAAATGCCCTTAGAAAATAAATTATTATTATTTTCTTAGACTAACCATAGGGCATTAAAAGCACACAAGGTGTACTAATATAATTATTTCATATAAATCCATCCTTTAAATACTAATTTAATTACAGTTATTTGGGAGTTATATAAAGAGTAATATGAACAAATAAAAACTAATAATTGTACATAAAGAATTAATAGAGAAGTTCTTAACTAGGTTTTTAACTACTAAGTAATAATATTTTAACTCATCTACTTAAGTTACAATTTTTTTCTAATTAAAAAATATAAGAGTTACATTAGTTAAAAGAGAGTACTCTTTTATTTTTTTTAAAAAAAAGATGAGTACTCTATTAGTTTATTATTTTTATTGTTGTTATTTATATTACCATTAACATTATTATTAAAAGTTTAAATCATAAATGCTATGTGGGAGTTACATGAGTTAAAGATGAATAAATAAAAAATCTATATTCGATATTCTATCTATATCTATCTATATCTATACTATTCTAAAAGTGTGAATAGGGGTCATGCAGATTTAAACTTAGTTGTTTCTTCCTTTCTTGAATTGCCCAAAATGCCCTTAGAAAAATAAATTATTATTATTTTGATAGACTAACCATCAGAAATTAAAGCGCACAAGATGTACTAATATAATTATTTCATATAAAATACTATTCTCAAAGTATGGATAGGGGTCATGGGGATTTAAACTTGGTTGTTTCTTCATTTTTTGGAAAAAATAAATTATTATTATTTTGATAAACTAACCATAGGACATTAAAAACACACAAGGTGTACTAATATAATTATTTCATATAAATAAAATATAATCTAATGAAAGGTAGAAATGGACCATATAACCTCTATAGAATATATTGTATAATTAATAATATTATTGAAATATTATACAAATAAAATAATCAATAGTAACTAAATATACTTTAACTTCAACCTTTGTAAGAATAAAAAGAATGAGAAAGAAAAAATAATGTTATTTTACAATAAAAAATAAAAAGAATAATTATGATTACTAAAACTCAAGTGTAAATATATTTAATGAAAAATAAAAAATATAATAACATGAAAATAAAAATAAAATATTAATATTTTTTAAAAATCAAATAAATATAAAAAATAATTATATTGAATAAAAATTTTAATACAAGTTTAACTTTTGAAACATTTAACACGTGCAAATATTGCACGTGCTTTGTGCTAGTGAAGTATAAATGTAAGACAGTTAAGTATAAATCTTCATTCTACGACTTGTCCAAGTCAATAAATAGACCATTTTTTTCCAGATTTATCCTTTTTTGCATATGTCATTTATGTGGATCGATGCGAGTTATATTTAAGTAAAATTAAATTGTAAGATATGTCATTTCATTTCAATGTTACCTTGAATAGAAGTATTGTTGTCTTCTTTTATGTCATCTAGTAGCATTGGTGTACCAATAGGTAGTGTGTTTGCTTCAAAGAAGCACTGTAAGTTGTATCTCTGTTTGTTAAAAATAGATTGCACTTTTGTTGGTTTGATTTATGCAATGAACTCCTTATCTTGCAGATTTGATACTACTGGTTCAATTGGTAGAGGAACTTCCTGTATGATTGAAATGGATATCATATTTAATAAGTTTTTCTTCTATATAGTATTTTGCAAGATTTAATAGATGTACCGTTTACTTGGTGGGAGAGTTCCATGGCTTGTTTTCCAGTCAACAGTATGATTTTTTCAGTAACATCTCCAAATGTAGTTGTTGTGATGGTTCCATACTCATCGAGATGTCTATTTTAATTGCACATCTGTTTTTTTTTTCATGTGTGTGTTAATATGTGAATGATATATTTTAATGTAATATGTAAAGTTGTTGAATTGAAATACCTTGGTGGTTCTAGATGAGTATTCTCACCATAATATATACATGGGAATTTCTAGCCCGATTCAGCTGATGTAACATGGAAGCAGTTTTTGCAACTCATGTAAAAGAAGCTTGTTTATTCATTTGATATTTCTATTGAAACTTTAGCCCACACAATCTGAAATTAAACAAAAGGAATTGAACATATCTTATCTATTGATTGAATTTCTATTATTGGTGTGATTTTTTGTCTTTCGTAAAATAGCAGTGCAGGATCAAATTCTTGTATGCTCCTTTAGTAGTTTTTTCAATCATAATATGTTGGTCTCTCATGGCCTTGTTCATTTTGTAATAAGAATAAAAAAGTTTAACAATTACTCTGTTTAGTTTTCGTATATTGAGAATGAGAAACTGTCGAAGTAAATATGTAAAGTGAATTTTAATGTGAAGAAATTTATCAATTCTTTAGTTGTTGTGCTTGCGGTATTGGAAGGTTAATGTTGATGGTACTGGCATATCGTGTTTTCAAGTTTAAACCTACAATTTATAATTTAGTTAGTAATCTATAGGGTTTAATAAGGGAATAGTATGGAGTAGATATTTGGTTAAAAGTGAGATCAACTGGTTTGTATGCCATTGAAGGTTCCCACACCAATCCTCTTGCAGTGTAAGGTAGCGTTCTTTGCATTTCGTTCAAAACATTTTCCTCATTTTTTGCAAACTCATTCCATAATGTCATCTTGATAGGCATTAACCTACAATTAAAATAGTTAGAAGTAATTTTATAGTAGCATTAGCTATAGCTTTGTTTGATATAGTTTTGGAGATAAAAAGTTGTACTCTTCATTTATGAGCAAAATCTCTCTGCGAATTGAGGTTGTGTGATGTGATTCTTTAATTGGATAAACTTTCAAGACAACTCCAAGAACATCTAGAAATATGAAATACAAAACTGGAAAGAATTAGATCATTTTTTTTTTTGTTGCGGATTGTATTAAACAACAAAATGGGATAGTTAATCTTACCTATTGATTGGTGATGATCTACATATTGTGGAAAGTTTTTGAATGGTACGCATTCAAATTTTTCAATTATTGTTTCAGAGATAATCTATTACTATTGAATTGTAATACCATCAATGATGAATTGTGATTTTACAGATTTAACCATTGCATTTGAATCATAGTAAGTCTTGTAGGTAGGGATGTTCATTTGGTTTTTCGGTTCAGCTTCGGTGTGATAATTCTGTTTTCGATTCGATTTTTTTTTTTAGAAAATCGAACCGAACCGAATTATTAACAAAAACCGAACCGAACCGAATAATAAATTTTGGTTCGGTTTGATTTGAACAAAAACATAATGGGAAAAGAACCACAAATGCACAAACAAACTCAACCTTAATTAATCAGTAAAAAACTCAGGAAAACTATTTCCTTCGCCAAAAAGATCAGATCTTGCAACAAAAATTACTTAACCAAACAGAATCCAAGCTTAAAAAGTGCGAGATTCAAATGGGATTCACAAAACCCACTTCAATTATAATTCAAGAACCTTGCATAAACGTAAGCTCAGAGTAGTCATACTAACATAGAGACAGTAAGTTAAACTTTGGCTGGAAAAAGAGAAAAAAAGGAGAAAAGAAGAGATTTTACAGTGCTTCTGCGATGTTCAGCAGCAATGGCAAATCCAAAAGTCGTCAAGCTCAAGACGATCACCATCAAATGGACTAAAGATGAGCCCGTCCCTTCCATTCCGCAAAGGGCTCCCTTTCTTTGTTTGGATTGAGTTGAGAAGGGAAAAAAGTGCGGTTTAGGAATGTGGAAAGAATCAGAGAGAGTGAACAGCGGAAGTGTGAAGAGTGTGCAGAGAGATTTCTCAAATCAATCATACTTTATCCAATTAGGAAACTTAATCCCCTAAGTTCTCGAATCATAAATATCGATATTAAATAACAGATGCAGAGAGAGAGAGAGAGAGAGGTTACAGTAACAGAGCTGAGGATAAGAATGAGAACTGGATTTTCTGAGAACCGGCCAGAAGTAGAAGCAATTAACAGCCCAAAGCCACGGAAGCAATAGAAATCCGAATATGAAGAAGTTTCGAGCCTGCCCTAGTGATTCTTCCTCCGAGAGACCAAACACTATTAAACGTAACCTCGCCAGAATGGAGGCGGCGTCGGCAAGAAGAGAAGAGAATGGTCTAACAGAAGACTGAAAGCCCTAATTCAGAAGTCTTCGATTGTGAATAAACGCATTCTATTAATGCGTTTGAATTTTTTCCTTTAACCACTGAAGACATTATAAATATGTGTTCTTATATTTCAATTTTCGGTTCGATTTTTTGTTTAATTTTTTGAACAAAAAATCGAACCGAAATTCTTCAAAATTTGTCAATCCGAATCAAATTAAACTGAATTAATAAAGAACCAAACCAATTTTCCAAATTCGGTTCAGATTTTCGGATCAACCTATAAAGTGAACACCCGGAACAAATTTATGATGATAGAGGTCAACATTTCTGTCGAATAGTATACCAATAACTCTTGTTCCTTGAAATAAATGGAAGATCGCATGATTGTTTATTTGTGTTTTTTTTTTCTTTTTTCAAATCTTGATATTTTTTACTTACTTGATCATCAATGAGAATCATTTTTTGGTAGACTTTTCCTAGAATTGTTACTGAATTTTGAACCTGCATCTTTTCTTGCACTTGAACTTTTGCAGTCCAAATTGTCATGCCTGGCATGATAGATTTCACTAGTGCAGTCCAAATTGTCATGCCTGGCATGATAGATTTCACTAGTGCAGACCAAATTGTCATGCCTGGCATGATAGATTTCACTAGTGTAATTGTCTTCATGATCTATTCAACAAAAACATTAGTATAGATATTTCAAAGATATTAGTATTTCAATGAAAATTTGTTGAAAGTATAGCATTTAACATTTTCATATATATTAGAAAAAATGATAATATCTTGTCCGTGCATGTAGTTTTATGATGTAAGTATTGTTTGTCTTCTACTTTACCATAGACTTCATAAGCTTACTGTGAAAGATCAAACACTTTTGGGTAAACAATATTTCTTGTGAGAGTTTGAAGACCACTATCTTCAAAAGTTGGCGGAACAATTAGCACTTTGACATTTCTAGAATGCTTAGCTCTTGAGAGTGCAAATATAAGTGTCCATGTGAAAATACTGGCTCTCATAAGTATATCCCAACTGCATCCAATGTTTGTCCTTGAGCTTTATTTATCGTTATTGCAAAACACAATCATATTGGAAACTGTGTTCTTTTGAAAGGAATAGCATACTTGTCAGCAGTTGATGATTCCAATACAATTAGGTGTAGGATGATTAGTTTCCCATAATGTTCTCAATAGCTATTGTAGCATAAATGATATATTTTCTTAGTTAGGATGATTAGTTTCCCATAATGTTCTCAATAACTATTGTAGCATAAATGATATATTTTCTTAGTTCTTTGCATACCAATTGTGTACTATTACATAAACCTTCTGTGGAATTGATATTCCTTAAAAGTATGACTGGATAAATTTTTTTCTACTTCTGTTTATGCGGTGGTAAACCAACAAGTCTATATTGTATAAGAAACCTTCATAGTCTGCTTGATCTCTAGCATTTCTTGTTCTGTCTGTGCTTGTGTACACCACTGATTCTCTTGTAAATCTTTCAATCATCGAATCACTTATATCATGTGCATAGTTATTCATTGGTGTCAGTAGGCCTCTTTTCATAACAGTTGCTAGATTTGATTCAAATAAGGTTAGATCTGAGAAAACAAAATTCAATAAATCGAGTATTGAAGCTTCTTTGTTGATGAATGGTATGATCATATAAGTAGGTATTTGGACATTATCATTCGAATAAACAAGTTCAATGCCATTACTGATTCGCAAAAGATATCTTGTCTTCCTTTGTTCCATTACGAATGACTGGTAATACTTTTCTAAAATCACTTCCAAATACAACTACCTTTCCAAAAAAAAATTGATCATCATCCATGATGTCTTGTAGCAAAAAGTTGAAACTTTCTATTGCTTGTTTGTTGATCATCGGAGCTTCATCCTATATAATCAACTTAGCTTCCTTGATTAGATTTGCAATACCGCTTTGCTTGCTCAATTGGCATGTATTAGTATCTAAATTGTCAAGTGGTATTTTGAATCTTGAATGTGTTCGTCCTCCAGGAAGTAATGACATGGCAACTACGGAGCTTGCCGTTGCGATTGCAATGAAGCCAATTGATCTTAAGGAAACCAAAAGGGTTTTATATAAAAATGTCTTTCCTGTTCCACCTGGTCCACCATTCGAAAGCTTCTTTTTTTGCTACATTCAGTTTCCCTCTGTTCAAAAGGTTTTCTTCTAAAATGTGGATGTTTCTTTCACATTCAACTTCTCGGGTCAATTTTTCTTGGAAAGAAACGTTGCTCATGAAAGAAGCAAAGTTGAAATCATTAATATATTTTCTCATAGATTGTAGGAAGTGAACTATGTCTTGAATAACGTTATTTCCGATCTACTGAATGTTGAAACCATTAATATCTTTTTGATGTATAAAATCTTCACTCAATGAAAATTTGAACTTTACCCAACGTTTCTTTGGATCACTTGGTGCATTAAAAACCAAAATTGTGAAAAATAAACGGCGCATTGTTCTTAGCATTTGAAAAAAAGATATAGTTGAATGTCCTTCTCTGAATGAAGAAAGCCTCTTGCATTTGCTACATCTCTAAAGAGCTTGTATTGCTTATATGCTTGTTGTCTTTTGGCTAACATTTCTTCTTTTCTTTCTATAGATAACGTATGATGTGCTTGATGATGCAAAAGATCTTTTTTTTTTTTTCTGGAGACATTTGATGATGTACATTTCGTCGTCGTTGAAGGGTTCACCGCTTTTTTCCTTCGACACTTTCAATACAAACAGATTTTCCATTTCCAGCACTCATTTCTATTTCAAGTCTGTTGTCCAGAACTAATACTCTTTATCCCTCTTTTGCCCTATAATTTATCAGCCTTAAAAGGCTTCCATTTGCAACATCTGTTTCTGTAGTTGTTTCTTGTACAAAAGTACATTAATCTTCTGTTCAAAAGGTTATTCCATTTCTAACAGCTTTCATGCAAGAAATTGTTTCCTTCATATTTTTATTTGTTAAAGAAGTACTACCGAATCTAACATAATTTATCCAATAAAGTTACAAAAGTAAAGATAAAATAGGATAAAACTTTCAACGGCATATGAAACAGGAATTACTACAGGAAGAATTGACAGAAAAGCAAGAAACAAAGAAAACTACAGTGCTTCAACACACATGAAATAGAAATTACTTCAGAAAGAATAACAATGAAAATTGAAAATCTCATGCACTAACCAGTTAATTCAAAAGATTCCAAAGCATCACCAAGTAGGAACTCTTGTTGAAGCTATCTCCACCATTGATGTTCTTCGCAGGCTCTTTCTTCCAATTCCTTATACTACTGTTGCTATCCTTTATTTCTTTTCTCTTTTTTATCTAATACTTGTTTTTTATATGATTGGAACATATGTAATCTATGGTTGAAATAATATCTTTATAGCACAAAAATTGTCAAAAGCATTTGCCTTTTTTCACTTCTAGAATTAACTAAGCATTAAAAGACAAAAACTCCTCAATCTGATTTTTGTTTATCTCTTCTATGTATTTTTTAGTAATATAATAATAACAATCTCCCTAATCATCATGTATACTTACAATTAAGGTAAAATAGTACAACAATTGTCAAAAGATTACTTCTATTTTTTTCCACTTCTAGAAAAATTCTAACCAACCATGAGAAGACAACAATTTTGTACAATATAAAAAAGGTAAAAAAGAATAAAACAATAAACGCTTCTAGAAATTTGTCATCCGAACACATGAACACATGATTGTCATGTGTCTTGCCCTAACAACACTAAACGCACCATCATATTGCGTTCAACTTTCGTAGTGATCAAGTATCTAAATGGAACAGTTTCACAGGTCACCATAAGAAATGCATGTCCGTCATCCGACTTGACGAGGCAAAAGTTAAAAAAAGAAAAGAACGTGTTATCATTATGCGTTCTGATAGTATAACAAAAAAAAATATTACAATAATACGTTTAAAAAATAAAAAAAAGAACGTATGAGATAAGAGATATATGTCTTGATTTTGTATTACTATTTATTTCTCATTATCAAAGGAGAGAGAAGATGCGGGTAGAATTTAACAAAAGTAATATTCCCACCACCCTAAAATACATGCTGCATTCTCACTTAATTCCATAGAAACTAAGAAACAGTTAAAGTCCATTAAATTAAAATAAAAATATCAAACCACCCTTTTTATTTAATAGGAGTAAGTTTGAATGACTACTGAAAAGATAGGACTTGTCTAGGAAATTAGAGTAATTTTACTCAACAAATAGTAGTTAGAGAAAGGGGTAAAACTGAAGAAAAAAGATAATGGATTTTTGTAAAAATCACAAATGTATCAAATGATTTGGGATAATAAATAATGTTTTAAGCATTCTAAGACAGAACACTATTTATTTATGAAAATGTCAATTAAAATTAATTTTTAAAATTTTTAAAAGTTTTTTATCTTTAAATTGAAGGAGTCTAATGTAGTTGTTTATCATTAAGTTGTATAATTTGATTTAATGTAATATTTATTAATTTTATTAAAATTATAAAGAGAATGAAAAAGAAGATATTTAGTAACAAGAAAAGTGAAAAATAATTTAATTTTTTATTATATACAATTAAATTTAAAACTGTATGTTACTAACATTATCTCTTTTTGCTTTGAATTTGAACACGTGTGAACAGGCGTTCAACCCGTGATTTGAAAATCAGCCAAGCCAGTTTTGGCTGGGCTATGTTTGGCATTTAAATTGGACTATTGGTACTCTTTAATAATTGTTTTAGTAGTTTCCAATGACCAAACGTTATTTGTGTTTTTTGATTTTTATTATCTACAAAGGAAACAAATCAACAATTGCAAACGCAAAATCGATGATATGATGAATGTAGATGACATCAAAGAGTTACCATAAGGATAAGATCTCAAATAACTTAAGAAAATAGTAGGACAAAATTTGTATTATCTATATAATTTAAATAAAAACCATCTATTACTGCTTCTGTTGTCAAAATCTTTGTTTTTGGGATGTATTTAGATTATATTTGATTGAAAGATTTTCTATTTTAAATTTTATAAAAATAAAATTTTTATAAAAAAATTAAAATTTAATTATATATTTAGTTAGATTAAATACTATTTAAATAATCCTAAAAACAAACATGCATTATCAACATCTTTGTCTTTCCATTGGAATATTAATTGTGAAATTGGACAACTAGGCAAACCACTCATGAATTTCACGCGGACAAAGTGGACAGGACTACTGCTAACTTTCTCCAATAAAAGTCGTGTATAGTCATTCCTCAATAATTTCCTCGTTAAAATTCCTACAAATAAAGCCCATAATTGGTGTTATGAATTTAGGTATTGATAATATAAAATTAAAGTAAAAATATCACTCAATATATTTGAAAAATAATATAAAATTAAAAAAAGAGAAGGTGGAATATAGAGAGAGTAAGTAGAACTCAAAAAAAAAACTAATCTCCATATTATTAATGTCATCATATGACCTTATATATAGACTCATAATACAAGAATTTATGGAAACCCAAAATCTAATAGAAAAAAGAAATCAAATCTGATTAGGAGTCATATTTTGGGAGTTCAGTTCTCTTTAGGAAACTGATTAATATGAACATCCATATATTATTTCATAATACTCCCCCTTGAATATTCATAACATAAAGAATATATCTCGTTAAAACCTTACTAGATAAAAACTCAGTGGGGAAAAATTTTAGTGAAGAAAAAAGAGTATATTATTCTTTATGTCATTATTACTTCTCCTAATAAGAAAATTTTTTAAGGTTTCTTAACCGATTCTTTCCAATCAAATGTTGCTATCGGTAAAGTCTTAGTGAATAGATTTATCAAATAATCAAATGATCAAATTCGTTGCACATCAATATCACATTTCTTCTGGAGCTTGTGAGTAAACATATACTTTATATTTCCTTAGATATATTTCAAACTTTATTATCATCAAACAATATAGTTGAAATTCCTCCTTAGAAGATATAGATTTATCTCGAATACATTAATCATGATCACATATATTCTCAACCAACATCATAAATTTATATTTCTTTAACATGAGTTGAAGATGCGGCTGTTATAATCAACACATGCCTATAAATGCATGGTTTATGTGGATCATATAGGTAATACATACCTTGCATATTCATCTCAATAGGAGTTAAATTTTCTCAATATTCGAGATAAACCATCTCAAGGAGATATCAATACGCAAGTTTAATGTCATCTCAAAATTCATTGGGTAGAAAAGAACTAGAATAGATATCTACTTGCACGTGGACAAGTATATTCATGCTCGCAATTATAGAATTGTGGTACTTCAAGACTAAATAGTTCTTCAATATCCTTCAATAGATATAAATGATCTCGCATATAATAACCCAATAACAATTGATGTGATATGTTCATATGAAACATCTTCAGGATGTTCACTCAAAATAAAATATTAACTTTTCAAAACATTGATCACAATACTTGCTCCTCTAAATTCTTCAAGAAAAATATCTTGATCATCATATCATTTTCTCTTTTGAGGATTTTATTTTCAAAATCAAGAGATCAATTATGATTCAGACGTGTATCAAAATTATGTGACTATAAAATTCATATATTTGTCTTGCTGGGACATTTATCCAAATAGAAATATCTATAAGTAAAATATTATATTGACTAACTCTACAAGGGTCAGACAAACAATCAATATGCAATTTTATATAAATAAATAATATTTTAAACTTCCAATTCACTAATACTTGTGCATGGATCAAGATAATAAAAGTCATAAATGATATCCTCTTTTACTTGATGATTTTCTCCCCCCTAACGTGGGGAATACTATACCAATCAATAGATTGTATAATGAGGATATATTTTGATAAAGAAATACATATAGCAAGTATAGCTACATATAGAATTTCTTCATATATGGACATACTCAATCATTCTTTCTATAAAAATTCACTAAAATAATCTCATTATCTTTTACAGGAACAATTATATGCTTCAAGCATATCGAGTCCATCAGAGACTTTAAATATAAATAGTATTATCAAATGATAACAAAGATAAGCACATCTTAAGTGTTATCATATACTATTATATCTACCACTATAAATATATTTCTTCGTTATCAGTGTCAGGTCCTATGAAGAATCTTACGCCATAACTCATGGCAATATTCACTTCAAGTGTACTATTTGTATTGGGAATACATATACACTTCAAGTGTACTTGTGAATAGTTTAAACTTTTTATATTTTTCATGCAAACTTTATCATTTCGAGTCTGCAGACTTCGATTTGCAAATCCTCAATATATTATGCGCATTAATATCTTTAAAGTCATATACTTGTGCGATTCCAATAGTTCCCAATCATGTTGAGATCTCATCATTTATCACAGTTTTCAAGTACCTGAATTTCTTCTGGAAATAATATATCAATGATGTTTAGAGGAAAATTTTGCTGAAATTTAAATCTCCTCAACTTAACATATATGACCATTTTAAGTCTTTGCTCCAGTAAGGTGTTTGTATATTTGGAACCGACTTATCTACCATATTTTAGTTGTGTCTCAAATTTATTTGTAGTGGTAGATTATCCTTCAAGGATATCAAATATGAGAATTCTTTGCTGGATGTTGGTTAATTAATATACCTATCTATATAAATTATCCTTTGAACTTCTGGTTCAAGGCATCTTATATGAGAATAAAAATAGAAGATCAATATGAGACACATACTAATATTTTTATCCAACCTCATGATTTCTCTTCTTTATGTTGGGGCAAATAATTCAAAATTAACAAAATATGAATCTCTCCCTTGAGATTTGCTCCCAACATATTTAATAATCTCTTTGATAACCCATCTCATTACCTTTGTGATGGAGCAATATACATAGTGCATCTCTAAATTTAGGATGGAAAATATTTAGTTTTCTATCACAAACCAACTATTATGAGGAGAATTACTATGTGTTGAAAAAATATAAAATAAGTACTAATATATCATAGTCATAAACATTCTGCAGGATGTTCAATATTTATCTCAATACAACTAGTATTATTAGGACAAATTATGTCTTTGGAAAAATCTTAAAACATAAGCTCATTATCAATAAATTATGCAAACTACAGGTTGGAAAAATAATAATATTCATAAAACTATTTGTTGATGCATCAACTAATAATTTCTCCATATTTATCTCAAAATAACACATTCAACCCCAAGTAATACTGACAACTTTTAAATAAAACAAGTAGCATATATAAATTCATCATATTAAGAAACTTCTGGTTTCATAATAAATTTATAATCATCCTTCGTATTTTAATGATTTAGAATGGTCCAACCGGTCATGCCAACTAATAAATTATTTATCAGTAAATTTCAAGTTTACTCAATATTGTATCTCAAATTCATAATTATATGCAATATAAATCAGGAGAGATAAATAGTACTATCTATAATCGACGTATATTTTATGTCATAATGGTAATGCATATGCCTCAAAAGTTCATTCATCCATTATCTCGATATACTGATAATATAATCAAAGCTCAAAAAGTTTTACGAGACTATATAGAGAATGATATATTATAACAATTGACTATTAGGTGAAGATTTAGTAGCTCTTCTGGAGCTTTGAAGCAATTAACTCTTTTAGAGTTATTTGATCAATTAGTTATTCAAGAACCTTGTACTATTATTTGTACTTTGGACATATATTTTAAATTTTATCAAAATAAATAACAAATATTATTTAGACAAATTGTATCTTCCCCACTCTTGATCCAAAATAAACTAAAATAATATTCAAATACTAGAATATAGTATTTAAAACTTTTCAATAATAATCACAAATGATAAAATAGAAAAATAACAATTCGATAATTTAAAATTTTGATTAACATTCAAAATGCTAAAAATTCTTTCTAGATATTCAAAAGAACTTGCTACATTCATATATGTCATATCAATATTATCAACGCAAGCATCATTACTATCAGTAGCATAGTTTAAGAAAGTAAAGAATTATCAATAATTAATAGATATTCATAACATGCTTGACGTACTACAGGTACGTGATAAACTTTCATATTGCATCAATAACATGTTAGAATTATTACTTTCCCTTTTTCCTTCTCACTATTTTCTCACTTCTGGTGAGTATCCATTAACTAGGGATTTAATGAGTCATTCTTATAGTATAAGAACAAAGTGTATTTTTATTACCCAGACCAAAATCTCGTACATAAATATATTATAATTGTTAGCCCTAAGGGCAAATCATGTAGTTTTGATTAATGACAAATATTGATGAGGACTAATATGCATGTCATTTGTGTGATAGGATTGTTTGATTAAGAAGTATGAAGTCTCATTGCCTTGAAGCTAAAATGCAAGAACAACTCCAATATATCAAAGTGATTGAAGATTGAAGAGTTTGTTCAAGATATTAGAAGGCTTTGAAGACATGAAGTGTAGGTTGCATGTGCTTAATAGGTAAACTTTGTAAACCCTACACTCTTAAGCCTTGGAATCTACGAGTTGCAATTGAGAGCACAAAACTTGATTTAAATGGTTTCAATGGTTTTGAACTTACCTAAATTATCAAGTTTTCATAAATGGTTTTTGCACATAAAAGATCTTTAATGACTTATCTTTAAAGCTAGAATGTTTTTCAACTTGTTTGAATTGATTTAAACATGTTTTGACAAAGTTTGAAAAATTCGGATGCAAATTCGGTCATCCGAAATTTTTCTGCACTGTGAACAGTAACACTGTTCACATGAACAGTACCTACTATTCTTCCAGAGGAATTCGGAAGAAGATTCGGACGCACGAAGGAAAATTCGGTCGTCCGAATTTTGTGAATAGTGCATGAACAGTGACTACTGTTCACATGAACAGTGACTACTGTTCACATGAACAGTAAATACTATTCTTCCAGAGAAATTCGGAAGAAGATTCGGACGAAGCTGGAAAATTCGGTCGTCCGAATTTTTGTGACCGGTGCATGAATAGTGCATGAACAGTACTACTATTCACATAAACAGTGCATGAACAGTACTACTATTCACATGAACAGTACTTTCTAAAAATAGCCGTTACTAGCCGTTTTATGGCTGTTTAAACTGATTTTTGAATTCTATAAAAGTTATAAACTCCAGATTTTTTAGTAGAACTTTGAACTTAACAAATCTTACATTATCCAACTTGTTTTACATCAAATTGAATTGAAAATCTCTCAAATTGCCTTGTGCTCAAAGTTTGAAATTCAAGATTCCAAAGGCAACAAAGTGTGAAGGTGCAACATTGTGTAATCATCTACCAACAAAGTGGTAACATCTTACACACTCTCTTTTCTTATCTTAATTGTGTTTTCTACTAGCTCATTTGCAAGGTTATCTTGTGACATAAAACCCTTTTGTGCAAGGATGAGCCATAGACTAGATTAATCAAGGTTGTAGTGTAAAACCCGTGTGTGGATGAGCCTTGGATTAGATTAGTCTTGAGGTTGTCTTTAGATATAAAACCATTGTGTTTGGTGAACCTTGTATTATTTGTATAATTACTAGAAGAGGTTGTGAGTGTAAAACCATAGTGTGGTTAGCCTCTTGTGTAATTGTTGAATTTGAGCATATAGTGGATTGGTTGAAATCCTTGAGTGTGGACTCAAGGTAGTGGATGTAGATCTTGGAGAGATCGAACCACTATAAATCGTGTGTTCATTTTCTTATTGCTTTACTTGGTTACATACTTGTGATTATTATTTATGCTTAGTTCTTGATTAATTGGTTGTGGTCTTATAGTTTGATAATCTTGTATTAATCATCAAATCACATATAACTTGAAGTTTGTGAATTTAAAGAAGAGCGTTTATTAAGGCAAAGGATTTGGAAAAAGGAAAAAAGATTTCGATAATTAGCCAAAGACCTAATTCACCCCCCCTCTTAGGTCTTACAATAATTTATAATGTCATTCACTGCAGGGAATGACACAAAAATATTTGGTCCAGCATTGATCAAAATATTTTATCCAGAACTCATTTAATCTCAGAAGATATAAATTCAAAATTCTTCTGAAATTTTTTTTCTAGATATTGCTACTACAGAAACATATTAAAAAAATGAGAAAGGAAAAATATTTTATCCATCACATTACTAGTGATATTTCTCCTTATAACTTTAATTGAGGAGAAATTCTAAACGCAATAAAATTTTGCATACTAATAGACATAAAATATTATAGGCACACTTATAACAAATCATAACTAATATTTATATAACAATCATCTTCTGGTGATTGTATGTTTCGTTCACAATTTGTTAGTAATCAAGTGGTTTTGATACTTTGTATTTCTTAAATGGTATTTTCAGGATCCATAATATCTAGATATATATTTTTTAATCTCAATGATTATATGGATTATTCTTACCATATCCGCGTCTATGTCGGCAGCTTCGACCATGATTATGGCCTCTTCCAGGGCCAAACCATTGGTTCTAATGCATTCACTTATAGATTTAAAGTAAACTGTAAGTACGTCCAATCATATTGTACTTTTGGTAGAATGACCATCTTCTGGTGGTTAAAATTTTCTTTTAGATCCTTCCACAGAATAAGTGGATCTTTCACGATAAGATATTCTGCCCTTAAATCCTCATGGAAATTATGGTAGAGAAAAATCATAACTTTTATATGATTTTGAGATGATGATACATTATTTTCAATAATGGTGTCTGCCAGACACATTACATCTCAACAAATTTGAGCATCTAGTGCCTATGGTATATAATTCTTTTTTATAAATATCAAGAGTAAAAAAAATGAATTTTGAAAGGTTTGCCATGTAAATTCAAAGGTAGAAAAAATATTTTTTTTCTGTTGATTAAACTCTCAACTTCAGTGGCAGAGACTCGTGCTTTCTTGCCATCATATAAATTGCAAATATGCAGTGGTAGAGTCTCGTGCTTATAACGCTTTATGAATTTAGGTGTTGGCAACGCAAAATTAAAGTAAAAGCATCACTCAATATGTTTGGAGAATAATATAAAACTAAAGAAAATAGAATATAGAATATAGAGAGAGTAAGTAAAACTCAAGAAACAAGACTAATCTCCATATTATTAATGTCATCATATGCCCCTATATATAGGCTCATAATACAAGAGTTTATAGAAATCCAAAATCTAATGTGGAAAGGAAATCAAATCTGATTAGGAGTCATATTTTGGAAGTTCAGTTCTCTTTAGAAAACTGATTAATATGAATATTCACATATAACAGGATTTTATTTTTAAATAGATTGTATTGAAAATCGTAAAAATAAATTATTTATAAGAAAAAAAGTGAGATTCAAAATAAAAAAAGTGATAAAAATAAGTTTTTTTGGATTGAAAAGTCAATCCAAGTGCACCCAAAGCCTTTAGCTGAAAAAGATTCGCATGTCAGATTTGACATATAATCAAACGACTCAAATTTTTTACTTCTAAAAGTATTTTTTAAAAAATTTACAATTTTTACAAACGTTGAATCTATACAAACTAGATTTAGTTTTGCACATCCTAAAAAAAAGAACCATAACAGTGCCTGCCTTTTGCGAAAATTTTCACCAGTGGCTTTCATTGGTGTTGGCGACATAACTTTGATTAGTCTTACACCCCAGAGACCAGGGCAAGGTAACGTTCGAAAAAGATTCAGTTTTACACTTACTTTTTACAGTATGTGCAAGATGATTTATGAATGACCGATCGTGATCCAATGATTGAAATAATTGTTAGGACAATTATTCCAGTCGTAGAATTACAATCGAACGATCATAAATCAATCCTGCATATACTGTAAAAAGTAAGTACTGGATTGAGAACCGGACGCGGGAACGTTGACCGAATCCATTGCTTCTCTCTGCATTCTAAACTTAGAAAAGTCCAATTCAGGGTTTGGTGTGTGATACAAATACTGTGCCATCAGAAAGCAATCAACCACGTTTGCTAAACTTGGGAAAATCCAAATTAGTTTTTGCTATGCAATAAAAATGCTGAGGAATGAAAAACAATAGTTGGTTCACAAATGGTAGAGATTACACCACGAAAAATTAAGTATAGCTTAAAGAATTCTGCAGTATCGAGGAATTGAATTCCCTGCGGAGGCCTCAGAACAAGGCCTCATGGGCAGTTGCTAATCTACAACTGTCTGTCATTTTGTAAAATAAAAAAAGTTGTTTATGGGAGTCTTTTCCAACGTTGTCCTCAGCTTTTATTACTCTATAAAACAATAATTTATTAGATTTCAATTCTCGAGTTGGTTAATTTAATCTTTTACCTGTAAAACTAATTTGGATATTTACCTGTAAAAACATTCTGAATTCATAAATTTGACAATTAAAATATACAAAAAGAAAGATTATTTTTAAAAAATAAAAATTACCAAAGATAGAATTTTAGTAGGTATGCTAGTGTATTTAAGTTGGGTTCTGTTACAAAACCCAATGTCATTTTTATACTTTGAATCTTACCATTCCTTTCATAAATAATTATCTTTTATAAAATTCAAAACAAAAAATTTCAAACTAAAATACGCAATCCCACGCTATGTCTTATTGATGGTACTACAAAAACTACAGCAATATAGTGATGCGGTGCCTCATACTATAGATACCCACGTAGTTATTCTAATGTTTTTCTAAAACTTATATCAATGAAATTATGTTTTTTGAGGAGGAAAACGGAAAAAAGAGCCGGAATTAAGTGGTATCACCCGTATAGTATGCATGAAAAATTTAATGATATATCTACCGCCTCACTCAGTTCCGCACCCCTTCTTACATTTTGAGGATTTTACCAATTATGGCCTTATTCTTGAAAAAAATAGATTAAAAAGGCTCAATTATTGTATTGAATTGCATATGTGGTAATAATACTATGTGATTGGCATCAGTAAAAACATACCGTCGTTTTCAATAATGCCAAATTAAATAGCATCATGTTTCGATTTTATTGTAGTAAAAAGACAACAAAGCCTTTGCCTTTCATTGAAAAAGTAGCAAGGCTTGTTGGTTTTCCCAACACTTCACCGCAAATCCTCCTTTTACTTTCTTTTGTTTCTTGCTTCTCTTGCAGGGCATAATAATTTCTTCATATTTCGTTTTAGCAATAAAAAATTTAAAAGTTTTTATATTTATGTCCACAGGAAAAAAGAACTGTATTGTGCGCCGTATAACTTGTAGTTTGGAGAAAAATAGTTATATTCTATAAAAACTAATTTTGACAAAAGAATTAACTTGAATTGGTTATAAATCATACTTTAAAGATTAAGTTTCTTCAAGATTTTTAATTTAAAAGAAGAATTGATATATCGTGGTTTCTATTCATATTTTTTCGTTATTATCCATGACTATATTGCGAATTTATGAAAATTAAATAAGTATCGTAATATAGTTACGGATAACAATAAAAGATACGTACGTTCGTTGTATCAGATTTGAGATATGATCTAACGACTTAAATTTTTTACCTTTAAAAGTATTTTTAAAAAAAAATTATAAATTTTTATAATCATTAAATCTGTACGAACCAGATTTAGTTCTGCATTTTGCAATAAAGAACCATAAATATTCCTGCCTCAAGTGAAAATTTTCACCTGTGGCTTTCACTGGCGCTTGCGGCATGACTTTAATCAGTCTTACACCCCAGAGACCGTGTCAAGTTCCGGTCCTGAACTCAAATTATGCAGCACGTGTAGGACTCTATCCTGGCTGTTGGATCTCACTGCCTCTGATCCAACGGTCAGGGAACACCAAGGGCAAGATTGGCAACTGAAAAAAAAATCAAAAAAACTCAAAATTTGTCAAAATTCAAAAAACCCGCCCCAACCTGTCTTGTCAAACCTTAAAGCTGCAAAAATGTCAGCCATCAAACTTATCTTGGGGAAGAAGAAGAAGCTTCTATCTTTTCTATTTCACTTTCTGTCAACAACCTTCTCTTTCTCTCTTCCGTCTTTCTTCTTCTCGTTCTTTTTCTCGTGACAAGCTTCTCCAATGGCCAGTACAATAACACCCACAACTGAGGTAATGTATTTCAGTCGTTTTCCTTGTTTTCCTTGTTTTTGTCTTTTTTTAAAAAATTTTTTGCATTGCCTCCTTCGTTGTAGGCCTGCATTCCTCCTCTATTGCAGGCCTGCGGCCAAATGAAGTGAGGTTTTCTTCAAAAAACTTGGCGCAACTGTAACTAATGGTCTAGTGTTGCATTGTAGCCCGCACGCGAAGATTCCAATGCGAGAAGCATGCAGGCAGCAGATAGTTGCGTTGATACTGCGACCACCGATATTGAGGAGAAAGGTAAGGAGAACGACCCTCAAAAGAAAGAAAAGTGCGCTGCAGAATGATTGTTGTGAATAGTTGTTGACAGTTGACTAAACAAAAGTTCGCAACGTATGGAACAATTGTTCATGTTGAACTGAACACTTGTTCATACATGACTGAACAATTGTTCTACTAGAATATTTTTGATCGGTAGCTTAAGATTTTTATGATGGTGCAGAAAATTTGGAAGAAATGAAGAGGATGGAGTTTAAAACATTGGAAGATGCCCATGAATTCTACAATAGCTATGCTCATCGGAAGGGATTCGCCACAAGAATCATGTATGAGAGGAGGCGAGCGAAAACAAATAAAGTGCACTACGCCAAATACGCATGCAACAAAGAAGGATTCCGGAAGGGAAGCAGCTTACTCGGAGCAAAGAACAACAAAACAGCCAACCGGCACATCCAACCACGGCCTTCGGTTGAGCGTTCAAGAAACGAGGAGAGAACGGGTTGCGGCACTGCAAGAATATTTTCGTCATGAGGCATATCACAGTCCATCATTTTATTATGATATTGAGGTTGATAGTGAGGAGAGAATTGCCAATATATTCTGGGCAGACGGAAGAATGAAGTTGGATTATGCGCTCTTTGGTGATTCAATCACGTTCGATACAACCTATCAGACGAACAAAAACTATCGCCCCGCAGGTAATGCCAGAATAATTGAACAATTGTTCAGTTCTCTGTTTTGCCTCCAATAGTACTTGAACAATTGTTAATGAAGTCTTGAACAATTGTTCTTCCATGACAGTAAGTGTTTGTTCGTGCAGCTCTATTTGTTGGTTTCAACCACCATCATCAAAGCTGCATATTCGGAGCTGCTCTTCTATACGACGAAACGACAGAGTCCTTTGAGTGGTTATTTAGGACATTCTTGAAGTGCATGTCCAGAAAGGTCCCTCAAACCATATTCACGGATCAAGACGCTGCTATGACTGCTACAATTAGATTAGTTTTACCATTAACATATCATGCCCTTTGCACATGGCACATAAACCAGAATGCCCAAAAAAATTTGTCACAAATGTATACCCCCCAATTCTCAGATAAGTTCCACTATTTAATGTACGATGTTGATGACGAGGAGGGTGTGGGACCAAATGATTAAGCAGTGCTTCCCCAATGGGCCGCACAAATGGCTAGAACGGATCCATGTTTTGCGTAGGCAGTGGTCTGCCACTTGGGTTAAGGAGCATTTCACCGCTGAAATGGCAACTACCCAGCTTGGGGAATCATGCAATGCCATCATCAGGGGCTACCTCCAATCAGATCACAACCTATTACAGTTCTTTGGCTACTTCAACAGGATGGTTGATAGCCGACGCGAGAACGAGAAATTGCAAAATTTTTATGCGGTTGATAGGTGGCGTAACAATTGTTCCCACTAAATTTGTCGTACGTTCCGACAGACGTGAACAATTATTCACATTCATCGGAATAATAATTCTATCGTGAGTTTTTAATACATCTGATCTGGCTGTCAAGTAACTGTTGTTGTTACGAATCTTGCAGGCTTCCTAACCTGAAGGGTTTTGCGTGCAGTCCATTGGCTCATAGAGCTGCAGAGGTATATACACTCAACGTGTTTGCCATGTTTCAAGACCAGTACCGACAAATTTTTGAGTACATGATAGAGGTTGTTTCTTCAGAAGGTGAAGGAAAGGTAACGTACAGTGTATTCAAACACCATGAAGCATCGGGTGGTGGAAAACTGGATGAGCGGTGCGTCCGTGTGGACTCAGCCATCCCCGCCGTGGACTGTTCATGCCGCAAGTTCTGGGTAGTAGGAATCCTCTGTCGGCATGCTCTAAAGGTTCTAGACGTACTCGGATCTCTAGAGAACAGCAAAATGAGGACTCTCCCGGAGCAATATGTTCTGCGGAGATGGACTAAGAATGCAAAAAGTGGCTTGTAGTTCCTAGATCCAAGCAATTTCAGGGAAAAACCCTTTGCATATGGCGAGTGATATCGTCATCTGACTAGTAGGATGGTTTTGTTGGCAACAAGAGTTTGCATGAACGATGACGTGTATGACGTTGTAGACGATGAGCTGAATAGGATCTGTGAACGTGTTAAGCTGATGCCCTCCTCTCCGAAAAAAAATGTTGGAACTCAGCCAGGTAGCGCAGTCGTACTTTTTTTCCTTCACTATATATCACTGAACATTAGTTAGTGTTCAATATGATGAACCAGTAACAATTGTTCTGAAAAATTTGCCCAGCATTTACCCTGCCGTCGAGTTCGGATGGACAGTTATTTCCGGAAAAGACTGTTAAACTGAGAGAGAATTCTAATCGATCGCAAAAGCAGATGAAGAGCATCGTGGAACGTGTCAGACAACGAAAGATCCATGTTTTGCGAAGGTAGCGTGACGCCATAGCACTCAACAGTTTCGTAGATATGAACACTTCAGACTTGCGGCTGACGTTGTGACGAACAAATTGTGTGGTGTTATAATTCAGGAATTTGACAAACAGGATCCACGGGGTATTTTTTGACAACATTTGTTCAAGACAATTGTTATAGGAGAACAATCGCCAATGGACAATTGTTCACCCCTGCCCCTTTTGTTAGTTTATACTTGGAAGAAGTTTTGTTGGAGACTCAGCTCAATGCCTTTTGGAATGAAGCATCTGAGTGTTATATTGCTCCACTGAGAAATGAATATACAAAATAAAATAAAAGATATCTACAAGTAACAATTGTTTTCGAGACAATTTTTAATGAACCCTCTTTCCCCCTTTCCCCTTAACAGTATCCCCTTTCCAGATTATGGCATATGACAACACGTGATCCAGAACAACATTCTCCTTTTGAAGCAGAAGTCGTGCAACGACCTTCCTTCTCCCGCTATAGATGTAGTCTGGTTTCACCCAAGCGGCAAAACACTCCTGCGGTATATGTCCGGCCCATGTTTCCATCATCCATATAACGACCATGCCATAGCTGAACGCATCGGGCTGAATTGGAACAGTTGGGACTTCCCAACTAAACTCTCCAAAGTCGACATGGGAACCGCTGCTTTGATTGAACCAGGCGATAAAGTACCTCATCACATCGTCCCCAACAACTCGATGGACGTCGTCAAAGACTTCTGCGCAAGGCTGGCTATTTAGGCATAAAAACTTCCAGCCAGGCAAATCGACAGCAAAGAGGAAAAAATGCGCCGCACGGTATATGGGGAAAAAGAACTGCATCGCACAAAAAAAATGAAACAAATTAAGTTAGATCTCAAAGAACAATTGTTCTTCCAGTCACGAACAATTGTTCATTTTCTGGATAACAGGAATGGGTAACTTACAAATCCAGGCTTGCCGGGACTAAACAAGTTGTCTGGCTTGACATAGTTCCACCCGATGAGCAACTCCTGTACTTTGACAGCCATAGCATCCGCAGTGTGCTTAGCATTTTTTTTCACGTCTTGAATGGCCCATGTCTATACCGAAAACGAATGTTAATCAGCAAAAACACACCGGCGTGAACTAATGAACAATTGTTCATGGTGATTAACCTCCAGCTGAAAATTTGTACATGAGCCACAGACTCGCCGCTAAGGTTGTGGTGAAACAAAACTTGTTAAACTCCCCGCGTTTAATCTGCTCCCTATTCATGAGATGTACAAAGGCATCAACAACGGAAGCGTACAAGAATCCACGGGGTCGGTTACCCTCAAGATCAAGCCGAGTAAGCAGTTGAACCCCGTCGTCCAGCATGATCATTGCACTGCACAGGGACAATAAATGTTCAGCCCTGGTACCTTAAACAACATGAACAATTGTTCACCTCAATGAAAATAAGTATAACATCTTACTCCCTCCCATCTGGTGGGTTCATCAATAGGCCATAGTCAACCAGGGTTTCCTCATATTCCGCCAATGATTGCGGTGCAGCTTTTGGGACAACATAGGGTGACCTGACCTTTGCGCTTGCCTTTATTAGCCGTCTCTTCTTGGTTGATCTAGGAGCAGGCAGTACAGTGATTGGGACGGGACATTGTCCCTAGTCAGTCTGGGCTTCCAGCGCAAGAACGAAACCCAAAGAGCTATAACCCTCTGTCCACAAAGGTCATGCACCAATCATGAACAATTGTTACAAGTTGATCCGAACAATTGTTCACAAGGTAAACTGCTACATTTAAGTTAAAGGAAATATGGTTGACCTCGTGTTTCGGGCACTTGTTCCGAATGCGTTTGAGGCTGGACTGGTTCACCCTGATTTGTTTCTTCAGCACCGATTGCTTCGGTGGCTAAGGCATCGAGATCACATTCCTTAGGCACGGCGTTCGTGTCAATGGGTTGGTCCTCATCTGCACAGTATTTAAAATCTATCAATTATCATAATAATCAACGACTATTCATGAATGGATATTTTGGGGGAACAATTATTCTTACGTAACACCACAGTTTGAGAACAATTGTTCTTACGTACCTTCAGCGTAGGCCTGGGCGATCTCAAGGACTCCCATGTCATCCATAACCCTCTCTCTCACTATTAGATCATACTGTTGGGCCTCATTCGGCTCAATGGAGGGGCTATGATCTGGATAAGGATCGAGGTTCACCTTTGCACTAGGTTGTTGACTCTTCGGGCTTGCCTCGCCCCGTTTAAACCACTGGGGAATCAGATGGCCGTATGCAACTCCAATCGGCTGGCCCTCTTCGTCAAGCTCCTCAAGCTCCTTGTTGATCTTTTCCAACTTTCTCTGGTATTTGCGCTTCTTGGCCTCTAGCCCTTCTCGTTCCTTCAAGCATTTGGCTTCAAAACCTGACATTTCTGGAATTTTTCCCAGAACAGAAGAAGAAAAGGGATTGGCAATACAAACATCTGCAACCCTGTCAACATCCCACCACGAATAGGGTAACTTGCCCTTGACTCTTCCACCCACGGCTTCTACATACCGAACCTGCATTTGTTCAGTTCAACAATTGTCTATGAAAAACAAAACATTTGTCCAAAACACACTGAATTGCAAAATTGTTCAAACTGAATAAAAAACTAATGAACAATTGTTCACGAGCAACAAATACTTTACAGATATACTTGACTAACAGGGACAATAACTCTTCGTTACTCAAAAGCAGAAATCAGTTTAGCATGATTCTTCATATCCAGCTGGACAATTGTTCAAACTGAATAAAAAATTAATGAACAATTGTTCATGAGAACCCGCGCTACTCAGAACAATTGTTCACTACCAACACAACGTAGGAGAACAATTGTTCACGAGCAACATAACAAAACTGTTCACAGAAATCTGCAAAACCACTCACACTGAAGCAATGACAAGAACAATTGTTCACAAGCAACAAATACTTGACAGATGTACTTGACTAACAGGGACAATAACTCTTCGTTACTAAAAAGCAAAAATCAATTTAGCATGATTCTTCATATCCAGCTGGACAATTGTTCAAGCTCAAAATGTAGAAAAAAAAAACAAATCATTGTACAAACTAATGAGAACAATTGTTCACATACCAGCAAAAGGTGCATGTTCCCTTCCGGCCATCTACCCGTGTTCTTCTTGTTTTCTACGCGAAATGCATCTACCCCTTCATGCAGGAAATCACGAACATGTCCCGCCCAGTTATAGCTTGCGATAGTATCTACATCCTTCACATATTTCCCGTAATACGCCATGTTTATCTTCATTGAGTTCCGCGGGGCTAGTATTGTGCTAATAGCCAGCAGAACATACAGCCTTGCAAATGAGCGGCTGTCACCCCGATATTCTAACAGTCTATCCTCTAGCTCATTCACATCAACATAGCCCTTCGACGAAGGCTGCAATTCAAGGCTCTCTGCAATTGCAGTGGCCTCTCTTTTCTCTGCGTTTCCACCGGTTGGCTGAACAATTGGGCTTGTTCCCCTATGAATGCCGTAAACTCTGTGAACATCCTTTTCTGATATTTTGAAGGAGTGGTCATCGTCCAGCACAAATGTCTGTCCTTTTGCGTTGTACCTCTTGATGATTGTCTCAACCACGTCTGTCATTAGGTTTGTCAATCGGAGCTCTGTTAGGCCGCGGAAGCCTGTTGAGGCCAGAGCATCCAGATAGATTTGACGGGCAGGATATTCGTGCAACATCTCGTTCACTCTTACTACAGGGGAAGTTTTACACCTAAACTGAAACTTCCTCATTGCTGGAACAATTGTTCACTCGAGCTGATGGAGTCGAGAGACGGATAAACCACTGCGAACTGCGAGAGGGGGGAAAGAGATGACACAGTTGAGACGGCGGCAGTGGCCAGAAGCAGTGGCCTTTTAAAGTTGCAGCCTTTCAACTCACGAGCGGTTCGAACAATTGTTCACTCTAGATGATGGAGTCGAGAGGCGGATAAACCGCTGCGAACGGCGAGAGGGGGGAAAGAGATGACACAGTTGAGACGGCGGCAGTGGCCGGAAGCTGGAGAACTCGTCGAAGAAAAGATGGTGAGCAACTCAACAGTTGAAAGATTGGAGAAGTCAAGAAGACGATGTGAACTGTAAAATGTCTACTCCAACAGTTGCATTGGTTACACAACCGATGCAACTGTAGAGTCATGCAATGGAACGTTCAAAATATCCAATCATGCATTTAATTTTTACAGAATGTGCAGGACTGATTTTATGGCCGTCCGATTATAATTTAACAACTGGAACAATTAAACGGTCATAAATCAATCCTAGACATACAATAAAAAATATATATATGACCAGAACTGGACGCGGGAATGTTGACCGAATCAATTGCTTCTTTATGCATTCTAAACTTAGAAAAGTCCAATTCAGGGTTTGGTGTGTCATCCAGAAAGCAATCAACCATGCCTGCTAAACTTGGGAAAGTCCAAAATTAGTTTTTGCGGTGCAATAAAATGCTGTTAGCAGAGAGAAATATAGGAAAGAAAAACAATAGTTGGTTCACAAATGGTAGAGATTACACCACGGAAAATTAAGTATAGCTTAAATAATTCTGCATTATAGAGGAATTGAATTCCCTACGGAAACAAGGCCTCATCGGCAGTTGCTAATCTACAATTATCTGTCATTTTGTAAAATAAAAAAAGTTGCTTATGGGACTTTGGTTTTGAAATCAAATTCAAAATTTCAAGTGTGTGACTCACATCTATTCTTACAAATAATTTAACTTTTATGAAATTCAAGACAAAAATCTCAAAACCAAACTCTATCCAATCTCAATTCTCAAGTTGGTTAATTTAATCTTTTACCTGTAAAACCAATTTGAAAATTTACCTGTAAAAACATTCGGGAATTCACAAATTTGACAATTAAAAATAAACGAAAGAAAGATTACTTTTTTAAAAAAATAAAAATTATCGAAGGTAGAATTTTAGTAGGTATGCTAGTATATTTAGATATTAAAACCTAATATAAATTTTTACTTTAGATCTCACTTTTTTTCACAAAAAATTCTTTTTCACGCAACCTAAAATAGAGAATTTCAAACCAAAATACTATACAATTCTACAATAAGTCTTATTGATATTACTATAAAAACTACAGCAGTATAGTGATGCACCCACGTACTTATTCCAATGTTTTTCTAAAACTTATATCAATTAAATTATGTTTTTTGAGGAGGAAAACGGAGAAAGCCGGGATTAAGTGGTATCACCCCTGTAATATGCATGGAAAATTTAATGATATATCTACCGCTGCACTCAGCTCTGCACCCCTTCTTACATTTTCGGAATTTTACCAATTATGGCCTTATACTAAAAAGGCTCAATTATTATATTGATGACGCTAACCCATACGGCGTTATGGTCAGATGCCACTAAAATTGAGTTATTTTAATATACTTTTTAAAAAAATACCCATAATTGGTAAAAGCCCTACATTTTTTTTAACAGCTCTACTTGTGCAAATATGATTGTTGGGTATAAATTAGTAATGGTTGTGAGACTAAGACCACTAGACTGGTCTAATTCCAAGTTTCTCAGTTTACAAAGGAGAGATATTCAAGAACCATAATATTAATTTGAACATTTCTTACAAACTTTTTTGGATTCTTCAAAATTCTTAATATGATGATTTTGAAGTTAACTGATTGGATGGGAAAAAAAGTGAGGTTAATCAGAAGAGTAGTGGGTGTATTAGGATGGAGTTTCAATCCAAGTCAAACCCATTCCAAGTTTATCTTTATTGATCTATTAATTAAAAAATTATTAAATAATTATTTAGTATATAATTAAATAATTATTTATTCATAGCATGATGAATAATTATTCAAGAAAACTTTAATAATTAAATCAAAATTTGATGATTGAATATTCATTTAACATATGCTAAAAAAATAATACCGTAACAAAATTATAATTTACTTTCTAAAATATAAATAAAAAATTTTTCATTTAAATTTTATCGCACTAACACTGTCAATACGGGTCAAAGTCCGTATTAGCGGGCTTAGACTAAGGATGTCCAAATTCCGTTTTAGCCCGCTCCGTCTAGCCTACAGGTTAACGCGGGCCAGAGCCAGTTTTTTTTAATTTTTTTGAATTTTTTCTCCTCAAAACGACGTCGTTTTGATCTTTTCAAAATATTAAAAAATATATTTTTTCCTTAAAACGATATCGTTTGATCTTTTTAAAATATTAAAAAATATTTTTTTTTCTCAAAATGACGTCGTTTTACTTATTTTACAAAACGACGTCATTTTTATAAAAGTCCACGGGCTAGCTCGTTTAATCTCGGGCTGACTATCGCGGACTGCGAGTTAGAGTTTCTCAACCCGCGAGTTGAACAGGCCAGCCCGTTCCAGTCCTGTTTTAAGATCAGTCCGCAACGGGTCGGGCTGGGCTAGAACAGACCGACCCGTTTGACACTACTACCCGGCACCTTGAAGGAGAGAAACAAAGTTCAATTTTGCTCACTGAAATGATAAATTAAGGAGAAAATTGGGACTCCACTCAGACTTTTCAGCCGAGGGTTGACTTGGGGTCAAGATAGACTACATGATCGCATTTGCTTTCTATTTAAGAAAGTAAGAACAGTAACAAGCAGGAAAGCAATCTTCAATGGCTGCTTTGGCTGCTCTTCTATTCTTTCATCTTCTCTCCTCATTCCACAATGCAGTAGCCCAACAAAGACCACCGATTATCAGTCCAGGATCCTCTCTCTCTCCCTCCGAGAACTCATCATGGTTCTCGAGCACCGGGCTATATGCCTTTGGGTTCTACCCCCAGGGCAATGGTTATGTTGTGGGAGTATTCATTGCCGGAGTTTCTGAGAGGAAAGTCGTGTGGATAGCCAACAGAAATGATCCTACTTTCCCGAGCAATAGTACCTTGAGCTTAACCAATGATGGAAGGCTCATTCTGCAAAGGGTACAAGGGCAGGATATACCTGTGGCTCAAACTTCCGAGTCGATTGCTGCAGCTTCCCTGCTAGATTCTGGAAATTTTGTGCTGTATGATTCTGCTAGAAATATAATATGGCAGAGCTTTGAGAACCCCACTAATGCTCTTTTACCAGGACAGCAACTGCTAGCCAGAAAGGAACAGGAGCTGATTTCTAGTGCTTCTGAAACTGATGATTCAAAGGGAATTTTCCTTCTGAAGATGCAACTGGATGGTTACCTTGTGCAGTATCCAGTAGGCACTCCATTCAGTTCCGAGTATGCCTACTGGCAACCACAAAACGCGCAAGGACTGGGTCAGAACACGACCCTAAATCTGGAGGATGATGGCCATCTTTACTTGTTTAATTCAGGTAGGATGGTTAACTTAACTAACGGAGGACTGCCTAGACAAAATCTTTATCTTGCAAAAGTTGATGTTGATGGCATTTTTCGAATGTATTCACACTCCTTAGGCCAAGGGGATTGGTCTATCGAATGGAATTCTTCCAGTGATAAATGTGCTCCGAAAGGCATATGTGGGTTCAACAGATATTGTTCTCAGCAGAGCGCGGTAGCTGACTGCAAATGTCTTCCAGGATTTGACTTCGCCAATCAAACCAACAAGAGATTAGGCTGCGTGAGAAATTTTGCAACAGAGAGTTGTAAACAAGAAGAAGGAAATGTCAATTATATCATTAGAACATTGGAAAACACAGAATGGGAAAACAATACATATTCTATTGTGGAAGCAACCACAAGAGATGATTGTCAAAAAGCTTGTCAAGAAGACTGCAACTGTGACGCAGCAATCTTCAAAAATGGCCAGTGTACAAAGGAATGGCTCCCATTACGATTTGGGAGGATCTCAGCGGAGCCAAGTGTTGCTCTTATCAAAATAAGCACATCCACGCCCTTCAATCCTCAGGAAGATCCTCGTGATCAACCAAAAACCACCGAGAAAGAAGTTCGTCTAGACATTCTGATCATCAGTGTCTTGCTTCTTGGTCTTGCTGTTCTAATCATGGCTATTTCTGGGGTTCTTATTCACAAAAGTCGACCATGGGACTACAGGATTATTTTTGGAAATGAAAAGGTTCAATTGATTGACAATGTGGCTCCACGAGTATTTACCTACACGGAGCTACAGGAAGCAACCAATGACTTCAACGAGGAGCTTGGCAGAGGCGCGTTTGGCACGGTTTATAGAGGGGTCTTACATGGCAGACATAAGGAAGTGGCCGTCAAGAAGCTGAAGAAAGTTTTAGCTGAAGGGGAAATCGAATTCCAGAATGAGATCAAAGTTATTGGCAAGACGCATCATCGGAATCTTGTCCATCTGCTTGGTTATTGCCTTGATGGACGAAAGAGACTTCTGGTGTATGAATACATGAGCAATGGATCATTGGCAGATTTTCTTTTCAATCAAGAGAGGATAACAAGCTGGGAAGAAAGAATTGGAATTGCTTTGGATATTGCAAGAGGCATTCTTTATTTACACGAAGAATGTGAGACTCAAATCATCCACTGTGACATCAAGCCTCAAAACATCCTCCTGAACGAGCAAGGGGGTGCAAAGATTTCAGATTTTGGACTGGCAAAGCTACTAAAGCATGACCAGACAAGAACCTATACCGGACCCAGAGGAACAAAAGGCTATGTTGCACCGGAGTGGCACCGGAGGCAACCTGTGACTGTTAAGGCAGATGTTTACAGCTTTGGAATAGTGTTGCTAGAGATTGTATGTTGCCGAAAAAGTGTCGACTTTAGCCTTCCAAATGAAAATGAAGCAATTCTTGAGGAATGGGTTTTTACTTGTTTCGAGGCTGGGGAGCTACAAAAATTGGTGGGAGATGAGGAAGTTGACCTAAGAAAACTGGAGAGAATGATCAAAATAGGAATATGGTGCGTCCAGGATGAGCCGTCCCTCGTCCATCAATGAAGAAAGTTCGGCTAACGCTAGAAGGGAATATGGATATCCCAAAACCTCCCAACCCTACTTCTGTCCTAAGCACCATGTAGCTAATCTGTTATTTCATATGCTTCCTGGTTTTTCTGAGTGTCTGAGTTCCAGTATATCATCCTTTCAACATATTACATGATACAAAGGATAGAGCATGTTTCTAATTTGGGGGGGGGTGGAGTGGAAATCTACATTCTATGTCAGAAGAAAGAATAGGAAAGTGATATGCTTCATTGTTTCCTTTAAATTATTGTCTCAGTCCAGAATTGAACTTTCATTTTCTTACAGAAATTGATTAGAAAGATGAATATTCAATTTTGGAGCAAGAAAATATATATTATTGTATATCCATATACCAAACATGCTTGAAAAGGGGGGAATCAAATTTGGTATTTGGCAAAAGCATACTGCAAATGCCATATCTAATTATCTAGTAATTTCCAAACTATCATGTTTCCTTTAAATTAATTTCTATTTTGATATTAATTATGCATTTTTCCACGGTACAACTATCAAGCATCAATCAATTACTCGGTGACACGTTGCAAAAGGAAACCAGCTAGCATAGAAAACAGATAGACAAATAAAATTGAATGAAAGTGATACGTCAATAAGGATCAAACCACCAGCCTAAATTTTTACTCAAATTTAATATTTTAATATTCAATCATTGGTAACTTTAATGAGCTTCTGGTAAAATTAAGATAATACTAATAAGTTTTAGCAATAAAATGCTGAGTTTCAACTGTTATTGCTAAATTTTATAATTTTAGAGTTTTTATATCGAATTATACCGTTATAAAAATCAGTAAATTTTGCGAAGAAGATAGTAGAAAAAACGATATAACTGATAAGTTTCAAGATTTCATTTGTGATCTAAAAAATCAGTTGATTGCACATACCCTGCAATGTACCACTACACTAGTCTTGATTTTTTCCTCTTCAAAGTCATCTACAGGATTCTCGCAGGCATGTGAACATCCCTTTAAGACCAAGTCAGAGGTGGGCTTTTCATATGACATCTTTGCGATAATTCTTACAAGGAAGCAGCGCTTTCAGTACATAGGAAATATGGAAGAAGAAGCACATTTCTCTTATCCAAAAGTCTAGTGGAACACTAATCCCTTTCTGCAATGATAAAGGTTTTCCATATTTCATTTTCCAAGCTTGAACAGGTCAAACTGACTCAAGTCTAAAAATATTATAAATTGACGAATAATATTCTTTATGCTTTTGGAAACAGAGGATCTTGAAATGCAGAACATGAACTGATATTCAACTTGTGCTACGAAAAACGTTCCCAGTTCTCATCTGAACATTTCTTAAAAATTGCACACTATCTATCTGCTAGACTTCTAGAGAAAAATCCTAGCACCGTTGACACAGATTTGAATGGAACTTAAATCCCTAGTTCATCGCATTTCTCCACCCACTACACACTTCTGTTGAAAAGAAATGAAGTCCAACTCACTTAAGACTCGACCATGATTTCTAATTTCTCGTGTTTGTTTCCATGTGATTTCAGATCCAGTTTCAGGTTTATCTAACGTGTATCTACATCTTCACATAGTGATGAAACTTTATGCCCTTTGAAAGTGAGCAGAAAACAGCAGAAAAGATCCATGGACGTTTTTTTGTTTGTTCTCCTTCCATCATCATTCTATACTGCAGTGGCCCAAATAGTATTACAGCTGAATATTAGCCTAGGTTCTTCTCTAAGTCCAACCAAGAATTCAACATGGTTGCCATCCTCTGGACCATGCATATTCAGGTTCTACCAGCAAGCTGAAGGCTATAGTGTGGGAATATACATTGCCAGAGTTCCCCAGAGGATTGTGGTCTGCACAGCCAACAGAGACAATCCTACTTTTCCAAGCAATAGTACCTTGCTCTTATCCGCTGATCGAAGGCTATTTCTGCAAGACATACCTGTTTGCTAATCCTGCTGGACCCAATGCTCCAGCTTCCATGCTAGATTCTGGAAATTTTTTGTGTTGCACAATTCTGAAAAAAGGAAGATTGTAATGCAAAGCTTCAAGAACCCAACATACAATCTTCTACTATTGCAGCGGCCAACACCCAACCAGGAGTTACTTTCAAGTTCATCAGAAACCAATGATTCAAAGGAACTCCTTCGCCTGAATATATGCAATTAGACAGAAACATTGTTCAAAACACAGAGGAAGGAGCAGATGCACCTAATAATGCTTACTGGAACACAGAAACACATGAATCAGGTGAAAATATCACCTAAATCTTCATGACGGTGGTCATCTCTACTTGTTCGATTCAAGTACCATCATACCCAAGTAATGGATCTTATCCTACCCAAGGAGAAACCTATATCATGAAAATTGAAGCAGATGGTATCCTTTGGCTATATTCATACTCTTTAGATCAAGGTAATTTGTCCACAATATGGCAACTTTCGGCTAATAAATGTGATCCTAAAGGCCTCTGTGGACTAAATAGCTTCTGAATTCAGACGGATACTGAGGCTCAATGCAGATCTCCTCCAGGATTTTACTTTGCCAATCAAGGGAAATTGAGCTTAGGCTTGAAAGAAATTTTATAGCAGGAAGTTGTAAATATGGAAATGCAAGTGTCAAATATAACATCAGCCCAGTTAGTGTAAAATGGGAAGATGATCCACACACTACATTGCAGGAAACCATAAAAGAAGTGTCAAGAGGCTTGGACTGCAATTTTGAAGTAGCATCCTATGAACATGGCAACTGCAAAATCAACAGTTATCATTGAGGTTCGGCAAAATATCAACTGATTCAAGTATTTCCTTTATTAAAACAGCCTCACCTGCGTTGGCCGCTCAAGTCATTCCAAATGATAGTCCTCAGGAATGAAAGAAAAGAAATACGTATGGACATCCTAATCATCAGTATATAAGTTCTCATTCTTGCTGGTTTGATATTGATAAGTTCTGGGGTTCTTATACCCATAAACCAGGTACAGGTTTACAAAAAGACATCTGGGAACATCAAACTTCAAAATATACTCATGGATGAGAATGGGTATGCAAAGATTTGTAATTTCAGACTGGCAAAGCTTTTAAAGCATAACCGGATACAACTTTGGAATTGATATTGATAATTTCAGAGGTTCACCGGAACAAGAGGTTATGTGGCACCAGAACGTAATGCCATTGACAGTTAAAGCAGATGTATACAGCTTTGGAATTGTGTTAGTAGAGATCATAAGTTGCTGAAAGAACATTGACTGGATGTATACAGCTTTGGAATTGTGTCATTAGAGATCATATGTTGCTGAAAGAACATTGACTGGAGCTTCCTGACCATGTAGATATCCTTCAAGAATGGGCTTGTTGGGCTTACCATTGTCTTGAGATTGGGGAAGTACATTAACTGGTAGGGGAAAAACAGGTTGAGGAAAGAACACTCAAGAGAATGATCAAAATAGGTATTTGGTGCACCCAAAATGAGCTATCACTCTGACCATCAATGAGGAAAGTTCTGCAAATGTTGGATGGAACTATGGAAATTCCAATTGTCCCATGCCCTACTTTTATAAGTACAACCCGTAACCTAACTTTCTTCCCTTCCCAATTTTGTCCTTTCATAGGTTTTATAGCATCTTATCCATTACCAGTATTTCGTAATTGTAACACAACAATAAGTTTAGTGTGGTACATCTTTTCTTTAACATTGTCTAAAGGAAAATCAACATCTCTCCCTCGTTGAATCACCTATGAGATCAGCAAAAATAGTAGTGGTCAAATCCAAGAAAATTTAATGTTACAATTTAAGGGTAATCCACTAAAGCATACTTGAATCAAATAAGTTTGCTGGAATTTTAGAAATACCAATTTTTATTGACTTGACTGGTGACTCATACCATCAAAGTTTCCTTCCAAGTGACGAAGCTTGAACATTCTTCCAACATGTTATAGAAAATCACTCCATATTTCAATAAAATAATCAGCCATTAAAAGTTCTTACGCCTTACAACATTATTAGTTTACTTACATATTAGCACTTATTAAACATGTGAAAAAAAAATAATAGATAGAGAGCATAAACCAATTGAGGGGACAACCCTTTCGTGCAATGTTTATGGAACAATCTTTAATCATATAAAACAAATAACAAAGCAAACCACCCCCCCCCCCGGCCCCCAAAACCCGTCCAGCCCAATGCGATTCCATCTAGAAAAAGAGGGCATTTACATTGTCTGGACAAGGACAACAGAAAGTGTAATTGAATTGGCTTTTGAAAAAAAAGGAAAAAAATAAATCGAATCATGTAGGTTCGGAGTTGACTGTTATGAGAGAAAGTGTAGGCTCTAGAGTTGACTTTTAGGAAACAGTTAGATTTTTTCAAAAAGAAATTCAATCCAAGTAGCGCCCAAGTTTCTGATTTTCCTTTTTTTTTTTTGGATTTTATTCCTTCATCTTTTCCATTTTCCTTCTGTTCATGTATAAGTGTTTGTTACTGTGAGTGTGTGTGTGAGAGAGAGAGAGAGAACTGAAATCAGCAAGCTACTATGCTCAGAACAAGATAAACAGTATACTTGAAGGCAAGAACCATAAAGCAATTGAAGAATGTTGCTTTCATTATAAAAGCTAAGAAACGTGTATCTTTTACACAGAAAGAAATATTTCAAAAAATGGATCAAACTGTGACATCAGACAATCTTATGATTAGTTAGCAATACAAGAATATATTAAAACCCATCAGCATCTAAACAACAGGTTTTGTTCCATGCACCCCCCCCCCCCCATGTTCAGTTGTTTGACAGAGGAAAAAGTCTTCAGTTCCAGCATGACCATGATTTCCATGAATCCAACAGCAGCCCCACCCACCCCCAACCATTTCATCGCAGACTCTTCAACGCTCTATCGATTGCATCAAACGCACTCTCCAAAGTAACTTCCTCCACAATCACAACCTTGTCCCTTGATTTTGAACCAGAACCTATAGAAACTTGCCTCCTTTTGACCCCAAGCACCTATTTTTCAAAGAAAAATGAACCGATTATTATCGGCTTCCAAAAGATTAAAAATTCCTATTTTCAAGGAAATTACAACCTAAAATAGCCCCCCCAAAAAAAGCATGTTATTCAAATCGTAATGCCATTAAACTGCTAGAAGCAAACTGAAACTTGACAAAAATTTTAGGCACTAAGGATGTTAGCTTTTTTCTTTAATTATGAGGATTGATAAGGAGATCAATATCATTGGTTCCATAAGGGGCCGAGGAAAAATGAAAAGGCTGCAAGAGAAGTGGCAAGAATGAGAATAAAATTCAGTTATATCATATTTATTTGTAAGAACCAAGGCCATTTATAATGGTAACATTTGAACGCTGCCAGAATGCTATTAGTTTTTAAGTCCGATAGCACATTTATGTCAATTAGAAAAAGAGAACTAGGTTTTACACATTGTGCAGAAATCATAGAGTTGACAAAATCTCATTGGCGCTATTCAGGACATAAGCTACACTGGTTTTCCGCATTGGTGGGGAAAAGATATTCAATTCATCCTCTACCAATCTTTCTCTAACTTTGCCATCATTTATAAGATTCTGCTATCTCATGATGAATTGAGAATAGATCAGCTATGGTATCCACCTTAAAGATGTTAAAGAATCCAAGCGAAAGACATATGGAAAATTGATCTTTCTCGATCTCTAATACTGGTCCTTTTTTTATCTTTTACAGCAGATACACATGGACACACGAGAAAACCTTAAGGTCCCATATTCACCGGCCCACTTGCCTTCATGTTCTATAGGGAATAGACTCCCATAGCCTATGCAATTCTTATCCTTTTAGCTCTATGACCTAGTTCCTGAGACGAAATAGAGAAAGGGCTAATCCCATATTTTGATTAACAGGTATAGTGAATTCTAAGGTTCAAGTGATGCTTTGAAACATAAACAAGCACTGATCTTTAACCATCTATATATATATATATATATATATATATATATATATATACTCTAATCTATTCAAACATTGTTCAACAGAAAATGTTTCCTCAGAATTTTCCTATCAACTAACTGTAAGTTAACAAATTTCAATATTTTATGCATGATCACATAATCTATAAATTGCTGTTCAGTTAGCACTCCAACTATAAGCCTCTTTGGTACAAAATCAAGTACAACAAGCTCTAGGGGATAGCCTCCCATAGGCTATGCAATTCTTATCCTTTTAGCTCTATGACCTAATTCTTGAAACGAAATAGAGAAAGGGCTAATCCCATATTTTCATTAACAGGTATAGTGAATTCTAAGGTTCAAGTGGCCCTTCGAAACATAAACAAGCACTGATCTCTGACAATCATATATATATATATTCAAACATTGTTCAACAGAAAATGTTTCCTCAGAATTTTCCTATCCACTAACTGTTAGCATATTTCAAGATTTTATGCATGATCACATAGTCTATAAATTGCTGTTCAGTTAGCACTCCAACTATAACCCTCTTTGGTGCAAAATCAGTACAACAAGCTCTTGGATCTTTTGTGAAAATCTGAACTAGCTGATTCAATTGCAGTAATTCGTTGACATTGAAATATTTCATCGTGTAATCCCAATTTGAAACAGTAACCAGCTAAAAAATTCTTAACATCCCACAATTTCAATCTTTGTAGAATTTTTATCGCCACAGGGCAGCTACTACAATAAAAAAAAATTGAAACAACCATCTGAAAATATCCAACTAATACAAAAACTTCAACATCGAGAAAATTGAAGTACTTACTGAACTAATATAATCAAGAAGTGCCGCGTTGGCTTCACCATCCTTCGCAGGTGCATCAATTTGTACTCCCAATGCTTCATCGCTAATATCTGCGAAGTTTTTTTAATTTAATTTTTCTATTAAAAGCAAACCTAATTTATAAAAATGCATGAGACAGAGAGAGAGAGAGAGAGAGAGAGAGGACCGGTGACGGCGGCAAGCTTAGAACCGGGCTTGGCGTGGATGGTGATGGCGACGGAACTGGGAGGAATAGAACGAAGACAAGCTGGAAATTTACCCGGAGACGGCGATGAAGACTGAGTTGACTCGGTTGAGTTGGCTTTGGTCTTGCCTTTCTTGTTTGGTGCCATTGGCTGAGTGCCAAAGCTACAAGACGTTGAGTTGTTTGAGGCTGAGTCCAGTTTTACAGCGACGCCACAAGGGAGGTGGGGAAAATAAATTAAAATGAAATAAAAGTGATCTAAATTTAAAATTTGAATATACTAATTACTTATTCAATAATTATATCTTTTTATGTATATATTTCAAAATTTAATAAAAAAATTGTAAATAAATATTTTAAAATAAAATTTATAATAAAATGTAATTTTTTATTTTAGAATAGAAAATTATTAATATATTATTATTATTATTTTAATAACTATTATCAATTAAAAAATTATGAAATTACATAATTATCAAATCTTAAAATTTTTACTGTAAAAGTATTGTTAAATAAAGTAATATTGATTTTCATTGATAATAAATTTTTTTAGATTTTGTTTACCAGTATAATATTTATAAAAAATTATAAAATCGATCAAAAAACTCTCTTTCTAATATTTTTATGCAAAAAGGTAGTTCCAAAATTTTTAAATTTCATAATTCAATAATAAATAATTATATTATATTAATTAATTCAATCTTCAAATTTTAATTCAAACATTAGCATTCAAATTCATAACTTGAATATTTCAAAATTCAGTTTTCAAAACTCAATTTTATCAAATGGGCCCTGATATTCTAGAAGAGACTATATTTTTATTCTTAAAAAGAGAAAAAGAAAACTAACAGCAAGTTACGTATTTTGAGGATAAAATATCAAAAGCAAGTTTAATGTCAGAGAGGATTAATATTTGCCTATTTGTTATGAAATAATGTTTGAAAATTCATATTAGTCTGTTTTTTTAAGAGAAAATAAATATTGAAAAGGGATATGGAACACAAGCAATTGTAATATTAGGTAGTGATGTTAAAACGGACTAATTATTTTGTCCACGATTAAATATTCTCTTAGAGAAATTATAATATTAAAAATTATTATAATTTATTACATAAAATATTAATACTTTATTATGAGAGTATATAAGGAAAAGAAAATTATATTTTTATTCAACGGCACTTATTTTATAATAAAATAAAATTTTTACAATAACACTAAACTAAAAAAATACTACAAAATATCAAAAGTCATGATTTTACAATTAATACACAGTCTCAGTATATCTATCAAAGAAAAAAACAAAAAAAATAAAAAATACATTTTCTTAGAATGTCTATCTGTCGCATTCTATAATAATGATATAGAACATCATTCTTTTCGACGTGTTCCATCGTTGTATTTACATTATTCCATTGGAATAATCTCAACATTTGCAGTGATATTGTTTTCTGCTGCAAAGTCAAGCATTTCCTGAGTCTCCTTTGTACTCCACCAATACTTGAACGCATACTTTTCCTACCTGTTAAGACATGATTCCAGAACAAGTTCAAGCATAAGTAGATTGTCCAAGCAACTAAAGAGTTAGTTATGTCTATAAATTTTAATATGCCCACCCAATGCTATAGGAGTAATTGGCAAGCCAGATGAGCCCATTATAGCTCCTGCCAATACAAGCTCTGAATGATTCTCCAATACCCATAGCAAGGGCTCAACAGGATGGACAACAGGAACAGTATCGATAATTCCCAAGGTTCCAATGGCAGCCTACATAAAACAAAGTAACAACTTCAATGCTGAGGTCAATAATGTCAAAAAAATGATGTACTTCTCTTGGATTCAAATGGAGGAAAGTAGTGATCATTGAATCCTAGTTGAGAAGCTATAGCAATAAAGGAAGTAAAGACTATCTATCACTCCTTCCCTCCACAATTAAATATCCTATTTTTGCTTAGTATAAAATTTAAGGAGAAATTTTGATTTATTCAAACTTCTAGGTTTAACCTCATTAATCACATGATATCTTTATTAATTAAAGAAGTTAATGGTACGATATATATATTAGTGGAGGTTAAATTAAATCAATGGAGTTAAAAAGGTTAGTGGTTGACTCATGTGTTATTAGAGATTAAAGAGTTTAATTATGAAAATTTAGATAAAATATATCTAACTTTTTTAGAAAAATAGATATTTAATTGTGAACATTTTTAAAAAGAAGTATGAAAATTCAATTGTAGACACGGAGAGTATAATGTCTAAAAACATAATGAAAAATGAAAAGAAAAATATCATACTTTTATGCACTTGTTTTAGTCTTTTAATTGCGAATGTAGATTAATACTTTGATTTATCTCATCACACTTTTTGCTAGAAATGACATTGAAACCTTAATACTCAACCTACACATCAATTTCCCAGTTTTTCCTTCTCTGTCCCTCCGTATATCAGTCAACACCTGGCCATGCACCACTACCAATAGAATTAAGAAAGAGGCCAAAGTCTAGAGAGAGAAAGTTAGAGAGAGATGCTCTCAACCTTGGTCATCCTAAACCTTGGTGCTTTCTTCTTCTAAGCCGTGTTGGCTCTTTATCCATTCTTACTTGTGTTCGGTTTCATGTATTTTCTGGATTGCTACCAGTTTCGAGCTAATTTCGGGATGGAGCTTGGGACGATTGTGAAAGCTGGCACTTTGTGGCCAGTTTCTGTAAGTTTTCTGTTAACTGTCCATAGTTCCAGTGTTGTGGCCTGTCTCCACTAGGTTGGTTACTGGTTTAACAGTCTGCTCTTAGACCTGTTCTCTGTCTGCCATTTTTGTAGCAGAGGTTACTAGAGTGCCTCTGTTTTCTCGTGACACTAATGTTTAAAGTAATCCTGTCTGTACACTGTATGGTTCTAATTTGTTTTATCTGTGTCTTTACAGAGAGAAGATTGTCCTTGGATGAGTTTTTTGGACATGGCTTTTTAAGAAAAGAGAAAAGGAGGAGATGAAAAGCAATGGTAAGTGGTTTTGAACTAAGTGGTTTTGAAACTAACCCTCTTCTGAAATGCCTGAACTATTCATAAACTACTTGTTCATCCTAGTAACTTTGTTTTCCATCTTTCAACCACTTTCATTCATCTTCTATTTGTTTCTATATGTGAACTTACCATTACAAATTTTCAAAAATGATGAATTCAAAATGATTGAGACTCTCCATCTTCTTGCTCCTTCTCACTAACCTTATTCTTCTCATCATCATTGGCTCTGTTCTTTAAGTTCCTCAATAGACATGCTCAAAGAGACTCTTTGTCCTGTTTTCCCCAGAAATAAACCCTAAAACCAAACCCCATGTGACTCCTTGGTCGTAAGTTTTGGTTCCTACCACTTGATGGTGGTTTTGCATTTCATCTGCTGAATCAGATGAGCATGTCCTTCAAGATTATAAATTTCTGTGCTGTGGATGGCTGGTGAATTGCAACTTTACCATCACTAGCAAACTTAACGTAGTAAGCTTTCAATGGGAAATTTGAGTGGTGATTCTTTTCATTCTTTTTGTTCTGACCATAGATATAGACTTCAACATGGGTTGGCATCCGGAAAGTGGAGAGAGAAGTTTGCGAAAAGATTTGTTGCTTATGATCCAATGAGTACTCAATCAATTCAACGTAAGCAAGTTTGCTGAATTCCACATTGTTCACTGCAATAAGGCTACCTCTCAAAGCTCCAGTATCTTGATTGATGCATTTGTAAGGAGGTCGTGTGCTTTAATACTCCCAAGAAATGATCAACAAGGCAGTTGGTCCCAAGGAAGGAATCTGTTTAATGAAAGCTAGTATATATTGTGATGTATATACTCCGAAGGCAAGCTCGGCAATCGATACTACGGGGGTAATGAGAACAAATGCTACTATTTCAGATAAAGTTAGTGGTGAATATTTCATTCTCTCTAGTTCGCTGCTAAATGGGTGGCAAAATAACAGTAGCCGATGCCCAAGAAAATTTTTTCAAGTCTTGCAGTGTTCCATACTAACTTGTACAAATTTGATACATGGTAGAGATATGTAAAAGGTGCATCTTTTGTGATTGGATCTCATCGAGAAATGATGAGCTCTTCTGTGGAAAAGCTGAGTTTTAATCTGAGTGAATTGAATTTTGATTGTCCTAAGCTCACATAGGTGCTGGTGCAGGAAGCAGCTGATCCTTTTTGAGTATTGTGATATTGTCACAACTACTATGCACAAGAGCTTAAGGGGCCCTAGGGCTGGTATGATCTTCTACTGCAAAGTGTTACAGATTTGACACTTTATGGGTGGGTTGGACCGTTGGGAGAGAAGGGAAATAGGCTAAATGCCCAAAATTGCCCTTTAAAAAAGGGATCACGTGTAGTAGACATGTCTGCTTTTGCCAGACTCCCCCATGGCTCCACAAATTTTACAGTTTCAGCAGCTCTTAAAAAGTTTATGCATACTAAAAGAGAAAAACAAAGTTTCTGAATTAAAATAAGCAAAACAAAAAAGTTCAATTATAGTCATTTTTTCAAATTAAAAAGAAAAATTAGATACCTTTTACTTGTCTGTGGTGATAATACTAACATATTTGATTGGCCAATGATGAGCTTCTTTATGGTTCCTTGGGCGTTCGGGTTCTTATTACCTTGTTTACATAATGCTTCAGTCAACCTTTTTTTTCGTTTAGTCATTTATCGATCGAAGAAAGTTGTCCAGGGCCATTACATCCATAGATATTTACATCAGTCTCATACAGGTCTCCAAAACTATTAACAAGTTTTTCCCATGGGGTTAACTTATGGGCTGATCTATTTCAATCTCAAGAAACATGCGGAAAATTTCACTGAGCATTACCTTTCAGTGTATCACGGCGTTCGTCATTCGTCAATGATGGGTTTGCCCTTCCACTCTATTTCACTCGAGACATTCAAGGCATCACCTTGAAAAGTAATTTTTACAGCGCTGAGGCCTGATGCTTCAGCACTAAAGAAATCTGGGACTAATTCATAATGAATCAGCACCTCTGAATTTCACCTAAGTGATTCCCGAAAACAGCAGCAGTTATTGCTTCACCTTCCTTAAAGGCTCCATCAACATTGATTTTGAGCCGTCCTTCTGGTGGTTTCTTCCAGCCTCGACTGCCCAAGTATCTGCTCTTCTTTGTCAGTCTTCTTGTGGCAGCATCCCAGTAAGCAATAGCACTTAGATTTCCTTGATAACTTCCTAGCTTTGCTCCGGATCACCATTATACTGAATTTTGTTCCTGACTTTCCAGCACGTTTCCATAGCTATCGCCTATCGCTGCAAAATTCATGATCTCAGATGCTTCAGTCAACCTTCTTGCATAACTGGCGCTCGAACTCAAGTTTGACATTTGGGCTTTAGGTATATTTGGATGGAGTTCGATTTCGAAACCGAATCCAAAATGTTAAGTATAAAACCTATATTTTATCTCATAAACAATTTAATTTTTACTAAACTCAGGATAAAAATTTCAAAATCAAATTTCATCTAATCACACAATGGTTATTGTTTCAATTTTTTTAAAATTTTTTTAAAGTAAAAAATTAAGGATGGAATTTACGTTTTTTTTTTTTGCAAAAATTTATACTTCACAAAAATCTTTTAAAAAATGAAAAATTTTTAAAAATAAAAACTAATCCTAGTAGAGCTTTAAATAGTGGGTTTGATAGAATTGCTGCGGGTCTTCAAATATAATGTTGGCATAATGTGTTAGATTCGTTGTTCAAAAAAAAAAATGCAGAATTCAACTATTAGGGGGATTAATATTTATTGCAAACTACTAACTGAGTTTATTATAATTTATTATATTTAAATATTAAAAATTATTTAGATAAAAAATTAAGTGACTTATTTTATTTTTCTATATTTGGATATTTGACAATTGATTACTGTGTTTTATATAAAACTCTTGCAAGAAAAAAGAAACCAATGAATTTCAATTCTTATAATTTGTCCTCTTTGGATAACTCAATAGGAAATTGCAAAACCAAGACAAACCACTATATGCATCTTTTTGCCGACAGGAACTAATTCTGAGTACCATTTTTTTAGGTGGGGGCAAGGGAGGGGACTAGTTCCTATTGCTTGTTTTGTGTTAAGATATAGAGTTAATTGTGATTTTTTGAGTTTTTTTTTTTTGCTTTTAATTTAATTTAATTTATTAATTTCTCTATGATATATCAATCTTATTTTTTATTTTTTTATTTTTTTATTTTTATAGAACATATTTGTATTTTTGTTCTCTTAGTAAGTTACGTTCTAGTCACTTAATATTAGAAGACTTTAATAAACTTTTTATAAAAAATTGTAGCTAAATAATGATGAATTTTGTAGATTTCATAAAGGTCAAAGTATACTAATTTTTTAAATCAAAAATCAAAAAAGGAAAAGAACTCTTTTTTAAATTTAAAAATTTTCAATGACAGTAAAGAGAAACAAAAGGATCAAATATCAAAATTCTCTAAAATAAAGGGGAGTGTGCTTGTTAGGACTCATTTTATGTATTTATTATATTTTTTACACTATTATATATACCAAATATATATAAAATATTCTTTTTAAAAAATAGTTTGAATATGAATCTGTCGCAGCATATAATATAATGTTATAATTCTTTTTTAAAATTTATATATTTTTTGTACTTACAATTGAGATGCATTAATAAATTTATATTAATTTAAATTTTATAAATTATAAAATAATATTAAATATGAATATTTTATAAAATGACACTATAAAAATTACTATCTTGTCACGATTTAAAATAACAAAATAAATTAAAAAATTTTGGCCTCACCGTGAAAGTTCAGCCCAAAGTTTTGACGGGCAGGGCATTGGTGGAGGGGCCTCGGCATCGTCGTCAGCAGTCAGTACTGACTCCAAAACATCGGCCATCGGCACCGCACGACGGCCAATTACGTTTCTCTGAACTCTTCTTCGATCCGGTGCTCTCTGAGCTTTCATGAATGCATTAACTGCCTTGTGTTCTCTGAGCTTTAGCGAACTTCTCTGAGGTAAATAAAATTTTCCTCTCCTGTACTAGAATGGTGGCACTTGTGAGTTGGGCTGTTGTTTTTTTGGGAAATGAAATTGGAATCTTTTTATGGCTGTAATTGGCTAATTGCCATTTATATGGTTATTCTTTCTCTTGGGGACTTTACTGTGATGAAAGTTAAAGATTTTTTTTTTCTCCCTCATTTTCTCAGTTCCTTCTTTTTCCTTATTTCTCAGTAAAAGTTAATTTACAGAATATTGTCTGGAAGATATTGAAAGGGAGTAGAACTTGAGTAACTGATTGCTATGTGGACAAATATAGCATACATTTGTATATGCAGCTCATGTGTATGACAAATATGTAAATAGATGTATTAAATATTATGTGTTAGAATTGGCATAGAAACCAGTGCTTACTTTCGAACACTGAAAGTTTTGTTCTTGGATTAGTGAACAGTGATTTTGGAATTCAAGTGATGATTTTGCATTGGTTTAGGGAGTCATGTTTGACCATGGTTTTCTTGTTTTCTTGATTTTTTGTTGTTTGATGGATTTTCCACGGTTGAAGTTTTGAAATTTTTTATTTTCCATTTTCTTTGAGTTCAGGCTTTGGAATTGTAATTAGGGGAAAAAGAGGAAGAGAAAGTACTTGGCAGTGTTCTGCAAATGTTCTTTTCCCATCGGAGTCAGTGACTTGATGTGGATTTTCAAGGATTAGTATTCACTTTTATTGGCATCTTTCTAAATTTTTTCTTTCTTTGGTTGTAGATTTTTTTCCTTCATTTTCACGGAATAGCTGTTCGGGTTGCATAGTTTGAATATTTGGCTTTTGGATCTTTATATCACGCAAGTTTGAGCTAAATAGCAGGTAGGCTGAATAATATGTTGGCGGCTAAAACCCTTCCAGTCTCTTCTCCTCTCTCAAAAGCCCACAGATTCCCAGAACCTAATCTTACCTTCACAAACTCTATCCCTATTAACAAATTCAAGAGTAAAGCAAGTAGCAATCCTTTTCTCAGTTCATGTCTCAAAAGTGCCTCACAATCATTGGTTACACCAGAAACGCACTCCACCCCTGCACAAACAAGAGTTAAGATACTCTCTGAAGCACTGCCTTTCATTCAGAAGTTTCGAAGCAAGACAATTGTAGTTAAATATGGAGGTGCAGCCATGAAATCTGAGGCTCTCCAGGCGTCAGTCATAGCTGATCTGGTTCTTCTCTCCTGTGTTGGCCTCCGCATAGTTTTTGTCCATGGTGGGGGTCCTGAAATTAACCAGTGGCTTGGTCGGCTGGGAATCCAGCCAAACTTTCTGAACGGGCTACGTGTTACTGATGCCTCAACTATGGAAATTGTCTCAATGGTGTTGGTAGGTAAAGTTAACAAGCATCTTGTTGCCTTAATCAACAAAGCAGGGGCTACTGCAGTTGGGTTATCTGGTATTGATGGTTGCCTTATAACTGCCAGGCCTACCCCTAATTCCGCTCAGCTTGGCTTTGTTGGAGACATTGCCAGTGTGGATACTTCTGTTCTCCGACCACTCATTGATAATTATCATATTCCAGTGGTTGCCTCTGTTGCAGCTGATAAGGCAGGTCAATCATATAATATAAATGCAGATACTGCAGCAGGTGAGCTAGCAGCAGCTTTGGGGGCAGAGAAATTAATTCTCTTGACTGATGTGGCTGGGATTCTTGAAGACCGTGATGACCCTGGGAGTTTGGTGAAGGAGATTGATATCAAAGGGGTGAAGAACATGATGGATGATGGAAAGATTGCTGGTGGGATGATCCCCAAGGTGAACTGCTGTGTGAGGTCCCTCGCTCAAGGTGTTCGGACTGCTAGTATAATTGATGGACGGCTGCAGCACTCACTGCTCCTTGAGATTCTTACTGATGAAGGCGCAGGAACAATGATTACTGGGTAAATGAGAGTAAAATTATCCTTGGTTTGTGCTATGACCATATCCGTGGATTTTGACTTTATTGGAATCAATGGAACAAACTATTACAGTGATCTGCATTTCCTGTTGTAACTGTATGAGGAGTTTCATAGAAGTGAATCTGTAAGTTAAGTTTTTTTTTTTTTTTGTTTTATTGAGTTCTAATGGCAATAAAGTCACATAGTTTGGTTGATATCACAAAATTCCTGTGTTGCATACTTCTGCAATTGTTATCTTAATTTTTTTAGGCAAGTCGCTCTCCTCAACTTGTGTTACATAGTAGATGATGATAAAATTGGGCAAGTCGCTGCTCTTCCTTCTGTTCTTAGAAAGATAATTCTAAAGAACATATGGAGGTCTTCTCAAAGCTATAGAAGTTTCTGGGAAGCATCGGTGCTGTGCTTTTCATATGTGATGTTTGCTTTTAACCATGATTGCATCCACATTTTTTCTGAAAACGGCAGCAACATTTGCTAAAATAACAGAAAGAACTTATGAGCGGATAAAAGTGCATGATTTTTTTTTTTTTTGGTGCTTAGAATTAATGGATGCATTTGAATTTACATTCATTAATGGCCTCTGATGGGAGGAAACTACTAACTGCGTTAGCATGGAATCTGATAAGCTAAGAATGAATTTTTGGTGATTGTTCTATTGATTTTTTTGTTCCCCAGTTGGCTTCTGCGTAGAGAGGATATTTCTACAGTTAACAGATGGTTAGCTTCATTTTTCTTTATTCTTTGAGATTATATTTGGGAAGGCGAAATCAGGTATTGATCTTTGAGCCTTTATCTGGGAGAGAGAGATTTTCACCCATACAAATAAAAAAAAAAAAAAAAAAAGAGAAGAAGATATTTGACTATTGAAGTAACTTCAGTCACTAAGATGGTTCCCTTCTGATTCCATTTGCAAACAGTAAGCATTTGGAAGACAATATTTGGAAGTGTTGTTCTGAATCTTGGAATATAGGCAAATATCGGCTATCAACGAAGTAGGATTGCATATACAAGAAAAAAATAGCAAGGGAGTAGCCAGCCAGGGGGTCGCGTAGGGCAACTGCGACCCCCAGGCTCGGTTGAAAGCTTTCTCAAATTTTGTAAAGGATAGATAAGATACATTTCGTACTTCTCCTGTTCTCGATCAGTGGGATTTACCAGTTCAAGTTTCTCTCTGCTGGGTCCAAGAGTTGAAATACTTTATCTGCATGAGATATTTCGAGATACTTTTATCTGTTACATTTTAAGAAAATGTCTGCTGAAAATCCTTTGTTCATGAAATCATAAACCTGAGCCCATCCAAGCAATCCAACAGCGTTTCTCTTATAATGCACCCAATTTTTGTCATTTCAGCTACAAGATTCCTTTCTTCTTCTCTCTTCATCTCAAATTTTCAAGTTATTTTAGTGCAACTTCCTTGGTACCCTCAGATAAGGTTCTCCTTTACCTTTCCAAAGGAATTAGAGACTATATCTTCATAGTATCAACCTGTGGATTTCTCCAGCTGCTTATTGGAAAATGATTGAGGAGTGACTCTTGAGGCCCAAATTTCAACTCCAAAGAGCCTCTGATACCGCAGTTCTCTGGAGCTAAAGAGCAATGATTGTGAAAAAATATTCCAGAAGAGCGAGAGGTACGGCTAGAACTACAATTATCTTTGTCTTGCTGCAATTTCTAGCTCTTTGCCAGTGTGGCTGGAGTAGTATGATTTGCAAATTGCAAGCTGTCGTAGGCCTGTCTGATTAAAAGCTCCATAGCTGCATTTTCTTTCAACAATGCATGAAATGAGGGGAGCTTATACTTTCCGCATTATCTTTACCACTCACATATGAAGATGCCCAACAGTTAACATCTTCCAGGCATGCTTTTCCATAGTCAGTTTGAACTGAAGGGATATCGCAGTAGGGGTAAACCTTGATACCCGAAGCTCTATTCAAGTGACATGCAGGCTTGCAACGACTGGTGAAAATTCATCATACATGAAGCTTCTATATCATCCCAGAAAATACCATGATCCAGGAATTCTTAATTAAATAACAGGTCTTCTACTTCAGTGGCCTCGACATCTGTGCAATCCAAGTCTTTTATGTTTACATTATACTCGTGATCACGAGCTCTATTGCTCACTCTTCTACTTTTCAAAATAACATCGGAATCCTTCATCAACTTAATGTACTTCTTCCTCACCTTTCCAAGAGGGTGCGCCTCAATAGCTCCCTTGTCAGAGTAAGCTTCTTTAAGTACTGCAGTGCAAGTCTTGTTCCTAAAAGATAAATAAAACAAATGAGGATGCCTCTCAAAGGCCTTGTGAACTTTCTGCGGCAAGCCAAGGTATTTCCTTAGACACAAAAGCTTCTTCCTCTCAGCAGCATGTTCAACAAACAGGCTAAGCAACTCGTGAAGAATACCGATAACCCGTTTTTCTGATAAATCACTATCTCGGTTGATGCCTGAAAATTCCTCATATGGTGAAAGATATGGAAGCCTCTGAAACTCATCCAACCAAATAGAAATCTTGGTCTTCAGTCTCACCCCCTTGGATGGAAACAATGGAAGTGCAATATCTTCCATTTCACCTCCACTATAAATTCCTCTCCTGATAGCATTCTTCTGCACAACAGACAAAAATCTTTCTCTATTCCCCTCAATCTCAACAGCCAATCCTTTCAACCCTTCTTCCATGTCCACAATCCTAAAACACCCATCAAGGTTTCTTTCTGGGTCCCTCAGAAACTCATCAGGCAACCCCAAGTACCACTTCATCCCTTGAATTATTTTAAGGGGCAGAACCTTTTTCTCTCCAACACTCATCAAAATTAGCTTCCTCAACCTTTCAATTAGATCAGGCTTAAATTTGCTGTAAACCTCTCTCTCTTCCTTATCAAGTTCAATGGCCTTTTCAGTCAATCTAAACCAAGGCAAATTGTATTTGGGACCTATAAACTCCTCAAAGACAGAAGGGTATTGCCTTAGAAACCTGGCAACCTTAATTGGTATTTCTAATTCTAGGCCTTTCTTGGATACAGCAGAGATGGGAACACAATAATCTTCAGGGGCAGCTGACACTATACAATTTTTAAGGGCAATGAGGCGCTTCAGTTCAATGGATTTGTGTATGGACTCAATTGAATCAAAGAATCCGTCTTTTTTCCATTTCATGTAGACATCCACATAACCATGCTTTTGCATGAGACAGTACAGAAGGGTCCGGTCCTGAAGGAGAGAAACAAGAGGACTTTGAGAAGAGTTGAAGAAACTTCTACCAAGCAGGCTCCTTGGCCAGCAGCTTTGGCCCAAGACCATTCTTTGATTGTAGAAATTTCTGAAAATTGGAAGCCTTAGGTGTTTGAAGGAAGGCTTTGGTAGGAACTCTAGAACCAGGGTTCAGAAAATATAGCCAATTTCTGAGGGGCCCAAAAATTCTGTGCAGAAAGGTCAATCAACATCATATTACACAAAAAACATGAACAAATTCCAACTAACAAAAGGAAAAGATTTCAAAATTCAAATAAATAAATAAATACCAGACTGTTCCACTAATGACAAAACTCTACCTCGGAGAAGGGTTCAAGTTGCACTGGGCTTCTGCATCCTGGCAGTGAACGGAGCTTTTGGAGGCAGCCAAATGACTTTAGGTCCAAGAAAAGGGAAAGGAGCCTTAGAGAGATAACAGGCACCACTGCTCAAATTACACAAGAAATGGTTGCAGAACAAAAGAACAAGGAAGCTTCTACAGTGCAGAATCAGCCTTCTGATTTCTGTCAAACAAATCCTGTCCATCAAAATCCAAATGACAGTAGAACCATTTTAATCAGAAATTGTTGTAGGGAAAAATGGATCAGGAATGCATTGAGGACAATCACATACACAATAAGGATAACCACATAAGAACCTAAATTTACTAATTGCAAATTCTGAACGTATTTCAATAGTTTTCTCAACACAAAGCAAGGAGGAAAAAGGGAGAGGAATATGGTGCAACAATTTAATAACGTTCTACAATTGAAAATATGTACCTATCATGAAGCTATAAAGTAAATTGAATGCCTATCAACAACCAGAGTTGCCGATATTGTTGAAGGCATTTCTTGTCAATTAGGAGATAAATTGCATGTGCATCTATGTCATGGGAGAATCTAACAATGGGTATCATGTAGATAAATAATAGCAATTTACTTTGTGAAAAATATTCTTGTCAAATGTAGATAAATAATTCTCTTACTATGTACGTGATAGAATTGAAAGTAGTGAAGAACTTTGGGAACTAAAATATGATTCTTTCTATCTCCTCATAAATATAGCCGTTCTCAGCACATATATTCTCCAAGAGTTTCAAAACAAGTGTTTTCTGCTTATGCTGTGACAAGTCAAGTCATGGATTCAGCCTCATCATTAAATGTACCATGTCTCTCCAAAAAGGTCTGACATGCAGTTCAAAAGTTCTCCTGAAGGCATCCAGAATAAGGATTATCATTATTTGATGCAGACATTGCCAAGAAAAATTCCATGCAAAACAGATATAAAAATTCATGAGAGTGTATGTACTAATTGGATAGAATTTTATGGTGAAGGATAATTGTAGCCTTTGAAAATAAATTCCCATGGAAGCTAATACTTAATCTTCAATAGAGAACATACTTGAAGCTCACACTTCAGTAACAAGCAGTGGCAAGAACTAACTACGGTTCTCAAGTACTTCCCCTAAAATGAAAATTCCAAATCTCAAACATTTCAACCTTAAGTATTCTACCCAAGGCCAAAAATACAACCGTAAATTACCTCCCAAAGCAATGGACTATAATCAAGAGCTTTACTTCTAGTTTCTTGCTTCAACATACTATCAGTGGCCAACTACAGAAACTCTTTGCAAAACTAGTCCATTGCATTACCAATTTAAATGCACTAACAGAATCTTGACACTGAGCAACAAACCTCAGCAGCTTCCCTATTTTTTTCCTCCTCACTGTGCCCTACAAAGCACCTTTCCACCTACCAATAAAGAATTCATAGAGGTCCATATATTTTTCAGCAACATAGTCACTCAAAAAGGAAAAGGCACCCCCATTAAAACCAGTTTGAATAAATCAAAATCCATCTCAGAAATCAATAACATCAAAGCAATAACCTTTGGAAATCGAAATAAATATCTGCAAAGTACAAAGAGAAATTATCAATGTTCAAGAGCACTAGTTGAGTTACTCCCACCAAAATCAGAATCAAAGATTTATATTATCTCATTATCTACATCTCCTTACCGTTTGATTATCGGTCTTTTTTCCGGTTGCCTTGGTTGCTGCGGTGGTAGACAAGGTGGTGACTGGATATTCTCGATCGTTAGCGAAATCTGGGGAGGGCAAGTGGCGAAGTCGCCAGGTTCGTTCCGCAGAATGCCTGTAGACTGGAGAGTGGCGAGGCTGGCCGGAGTAGAGCTGGGACCGTTTCTCCTGGGTTGGAAAATTCGCAGCCATATCGGTATTAAGTGGCCCGAGGGCAAGACTTTTTTTATTTTCTAAAATGTTGTTTTTTTTTAATTTTTTCTCTATATATCATATAAATTTATAATTGAGATGAGAATTATTTTTAAGCAATCACTAATATTTTTAAAATATAAATTCAATATTATTATATATATATTTATATATATATAATTATTAATTTAAATAAATTTATATAAAAAATATTTAAAATAACATAACATAATAATAATGAATAGATTAATTTCATAAAATTAAGTCAATCAAATTTAATCATATGTATAATTTCTTTTTTTCTTTTTTTTATATTTCTAACATCTAAGAAGATATATATCAAAACTTCATTAAACTCTTTAATCTCAAATTAAAAAATTATATCTTTAATTTAATGTTAAAATCTTTATATAGATAAAATTATATTAAATATTTGAGTTAAAATAAAAATTTAAAAATACTTAACTAAAAGTTATGTCATTTTAATTATATATATAATTCTTAATTTAAATAAATTTATATAAAAAGATATTTAAAATGACATAACGATATAATAATAATAATAGATTAATTTTATAAAATTAAGTCAATCAAATTTAATCATATGCATGATTTCTTTTCTTTTTCTTTTTTCATGTTTCTAACATCTAAGAACATATCCATCAAATTTTTATTATACTCTTTAATTTCAAATTAAAAAATTACATCTTTAATTTAATGTTAAAATCTTTACATAGATAAAATCATATTGAATATTTGAATTAAAATAAAAAATTTAAAAATAATTAACTAAAACTTAAATTTAAAAAAATTATGACTCAAATAGTATTTACTCGCAGACTAAATAAAACGGACCAAATAGAATCACAATTAAACTACGTAGACAAATTATATCCAGATTCTTCTATTTATATATAGATAAATGGGTTGATCCGAGGGTTACGGCCCGTTTATGACAGTGGTAGGTATGTTTCAGCACAAAAAATTAATTATAAAACAATTCAAGCCCAACCCACGGATTGGATCAGAAAGATGAATACTGGCATTAGTCAATGAAGAGGAAAAGAATGTGGCTCAAGTTCATGGATTTTAACCTAAAATCTGATTAAAGACCACTGACAAATTAGGGCAGGAGAAGTAAAGATGCAGCCCACAGATGGCTCCTCCAATAAAACGGAGAAAAAAAGGGGGCAAAGGAGGAATAAGAAAGTTATTATGAATATATTAATTAGAGAAATCGGTTATACCGATCTTCTAACTACTTTATCTTTTCTCTTCTTAATAAAAAATTTTTATTTTAATTTTTTATATATATGAACTTTTTTAAATAACTATATTTATTAAATTATAAATATTATGAAAGAATTTAGTAGAAAGAGTCACGCTACAAATGTGTGTCATAATTTTTAAGAATAATTTTATCTATTCATAGATTAGAAGGAGAAGAAATAAAGAAAATTGATTTAAAAGTTAAGAAAATGATATTTTATTGTTGATTTATTTTTTTTACTAATATAGTTTGGATAATATGAAAAAATAAAATAAAAATTATGAATGAACAAAAGTATTATTGAAAATGATGGTTCAAGCTTGTAACATGATTTTTTTGTAGAAATTCATCGCGACATTCAAAAATTGACAGATATAACTATTTAAAAAAAGTTCATATACATAAAAAGCTAACATAAAAATTTTTTGTTAAGAAAAGAAAAGTCATAATAGTTGAAGGGTAAGTATAACTAATTTTTCTATTAATTATGTAAATTTGTATTTGGATCGGTGCAGTTGGATTAGATTGGGATTAAAAAGTTTTACTGATCAAGTTAGTAATTTTCATAGATCTTATTACTATTAACTAGTTTTCTGGGCCTTGCAATGCACGGGATTTTCTTTATATATAGAACGATATGATATTTGATAAACTCACAAACTGTCAAATAATTTACGTAAGGGATTTACGTTCACAATTAAAAATATTTTGTATTAAGCATTTTTAAATTTTCGGAGCATAGAGAGAAACATCAACATAGTACTGCTCTTTCTTTTTTTTTTTTTCTGCTAGATAACATAGTACTACTCTAAAAAACCATTGACCACCACCCATAGCGTAGTTGATAATGCAGCGGTACTAATTTGATTTATGCTCTTTGAATTGACTGGTTTGCCCACTAGGAATAAAGAATAACATAGAATAGAGAGAGAACTATGTTCACCCCTCTAAAATGGAATCACAAATGCTGAGAGCTTTTCTTACCATATGCTTTCATTTTGTTGGCTCATAGAAAGCAAGCAAAAATTTTAAGAGAGAGAGAGAGAGAGAGCGCTATTCCAAAAAGAAGCTTTTGATAATCAGAGTGGAATTGAAGATAATGTGTTATATCTATATTTTAGAAAAAAATAATTTTTTAAAAAATAATATGAATTTTAGAACTATATAGATCAGGAAACTATTAGAATTGAGAGAAATTATCCTTTAATTTCCCTCAAGAAACTTGGACGTAAATCATGATTTCTTACACCAGCATCTATTAGTCTGCAAAATTTTCCTAAAGAAAATTATAGTACTTGAAAAAATGGCAATAAAAATATAGTTGAGACCTTGCCAATTTCACCAAAAGGCTAAGATGGTCATTTGGTGAAAAAATGCTCTGGTAGAAGGGATATTGCTCTGGCAATATTGCCAGCCTTAATTATAAATGTTGATTGCCTATTGGAATAATTAACTAGAGGACCAATATGCAAACATAGTCCATAAATTATATTACTTGTCCTAACTTAGTTTCTAATATTATATTTTAATATTTCAGGTTCAACATTTATAACTTTTTTAGTATTTATAGTCTCAACCGCTACTTACGCGGTGAAAACAGTGAAAAAGGTCACGTGCAGCGTAAGTTCACTATTGGAGAAAGGGTAATTTCATCTCTTCACAAAATTTTCCTCCAAAAATTCAACTCACATGTAACTAGCTTACTCGATTCAAAGAAAGAGTGGGGAAGAAAACAGTTTCTCCAATTAATTCATCTTTGGATTAGATTTTATCATTTTACTTTATTCTCAAGCTCAAATACTTCCAAATTAACAATAATAAACATCATATTCACTAGATTAGGGCTAGCATTTCCTTCTAAAATTATTCTCCTACACTCAATTGAATGTTTATTTACATTTTTGAAGAAAAAATTCGTAGAGAAATGAATTTGCTACTCCTCCTGAAGTGCACGGGTGCTACACATGACCTTTTCTGCCAATTCTCACTACAAAAAGGGCAGTTGAGACTATAAATATTAAAAAAATTATAGATATTAGATCTAAAATATTAAAATATAACATTAGAGACTAAGTTAAGACAAGTAAGTAATTTAAGAATTATTTTTGTAGATTACACTTAACTTGAGATTTGTATTTTTTGAACTATTTATAGGAGCATTCTTTTACCAAATGAAAGTTTCCATGATGTTAAGCCGTACACATTCTCACTGTTTTACAATAAATGTTGTAACAGGCCAAAGAAATTTTTAGAATTTGTCGTAGTCGCTTTTCATGATGTTTATATATACAAAGATGCAAAAATTGTTATAATTTGAGGAACTAACTTTATATCCCACAAAAATGAAGTAATTTTTATTAGATTTGATTTTTGGTGTTTGAAATATTTGAGAGAATCTAAAGAATAAATAGTAAAAAATAAATATTTTTTGATTGTGTATAATCTAAAAAATAGTATATGGTAGTACCCTTTATTAATATTTATGTTATTTACTTATTTTATGAATTCATGGAGGGACATCAATCAATGACCTATATTAATTGTCAAGCATGAAACTTGTCAAATTCAGGATTAAAATTCGCCTAAAGACATTCATATGTCAAATTCTCAAGCTTGTGCCTCAAATTTGTGTGTGTGTCTATATATATAGGCTTTATTTGGATTGGATTTAGATTTGCGATTGTCAGTTTGAGATTAGCAAGAAAACCGTAATTTACTAAAATTTACCTCTCTTATATAGTAAATTTGCAACTTAGATGTTCCTTCTTTTTGGCTACAAAGAAATATTATGTTTGCCAAATCAATTTATAACAACACAATCTTTTATTATACTTCTCTATAAAAATTATTGCTTTTAGCGGATTAATTATTATAAACTAGTCATAATACACGCGCGTTGCACGGATTGTTTATTTGTTTAATTATAAGATTAAAATTAAAATAATTTTTTTAAAATTAATTTAAAAATAATATTACATGTATCATTTTCTTCAACTTGAAAATACTTAACTTTTAAAAGGTTGAACTTTTTTGACATGATAGCTTTAATTAAGCTTATTTAATTGTGAATAATTTTCTTCTTTATAAATAAAGTGACATAAAATTTCATCTATATATATATATATATATATATATATATATATATATATATATAATCATAAATCAATGATACAGCAACGATTAAAAAATGAAAGTAAAACAAAAGAATTAGAGAGAACAAAGATCAACTCTATCCCATAGCAAAGGAAGAGTGAAAAAATCAGTCACACAACTGATCCACTGTTACTAAATCATGTCTCATACCGAACCAATCAAATTCTTCACCATAAAGTCTGTTTGAGCATGTTTTTTTTTTTATTAAGTTTGAACACCAAGGAATGCCTTATGGTGAAGAATTTGAAAACCACAATTATTTAGCTAAAGCAAAAAAAAAAAAATGAAGCATGTTTTCTATCGAACTGGTGACTGGTACAAGTAAGATGACCACACTATTCCATAATTGTAAAACGTTCTATACAAAATTTCAAGTGGCAAGGCTAGCATAGCATCCCAAAGAGTCACAAATAGCGGGAAGCACTATAATATTATGTGGATCAATTCAAACTCCAATAGAGGTGCTATAATATTTGGCTCTCTCCATATCATGCAATGATATTGTACCATCCTCAAGCCCAACTACTAATGCTTTACCACCATGGCGCCAGCATAAAGATGTTATGCACTTACCTGTGCAAGAACCAGATAGTAGCTGTTGTGAGCAAGAACTTGATTCAGAAACTTAAATCAAGAAAAGCCTTGCCCTATTTAGCCTCAAAATCAAGTTAAGTAACAATTCCATAAACAAATAATCTCATGGTGATGTACAACGTTTGGATTCAATGATTTCAATCACATTAGCACAAGGTAAACACTTCAAAAGCTTTTTCCCCATTAAATTCATAGTAGGAGTCTCTAACATTTAGCAATCTATTGGACATGTTCAAGCTTCTCAAAATTAGTAACACAAAATATATATAATCAAGTATCTGACATGATGATGACCTTATATGAGCTCCAAAAGTTAATTTAGCAAATGCACAAACTCCAAATCTTATCTGGTACCATTTCCCTTATTGATTATATATATTTATGCACCATTCTTTCATCCTTAATATCGTTCGACATACCAATTCTCAAGTAAAATTATTTTACTTTGTTATCTTCAAATCACCAATCGAACATAATATAAAAGCATTTCAAAATTCTTTAGTGCCTAAATTAAACATGACAAACAGCATATTAGAATTGCTAGAAGAAAAGGGCAATTTGGAGTGACCAATACCTAATTCAAAAGCCAATCATACAAAGACAGAGATTTTTTTGAGATACAGTATAAGGTTTGATACACTAACAGAATGTACTGGCATGCCTCTTAATTAAAATTTACATGTGCATTTGCTTTGCCTTTCTCGTTTTGTGAAAGAGGGAAAAAGTTCAATATTTTCCCTTCTCATCAATGCCTAATCTGCTTCTGTAACCAGAACAAAGGCTTAATGATAGATACAGAAGGAAACGTTGAGAACTCACATACTATTCTTTCCAAATCTTATATAAAGCAAGTAAGATACTCTCTACATAGACTGAAGCACACGTCCGTAGTCAATTAGATAATGGGGGATAAAATTCACTGTCCTAAAGGACTTTGACGTGAACGAATCACATTTTTGGAGAGAATTATGCTTCGGGGTACTTTAAGTACTTGCTCGACTATACTTTATTCCTCAATAAGGGTAAGGATTAGATGTCGTACCAGTATTGACCGTTCTTGGACAATGTGGAGGAGATTAAGGAATAGGCTTGGGGAGCGAGACATCTTGCATACCTTTACCGTCAGCTTGGGACCGCTTGAACTGATTTATTCGTAAAACAAATTTTTTCATGTTTGTAATTGTTTACGGCTTCGAGACAGCAAATGACATTTGTTACATAGTGTGACTACGGGTATTATTTAAGTACAACATACAATGCAGGAGCAGAGAGACGCAGCTCTGCATGAGATGCTCCAAATACTGCATGAACGTGAGATTATTACTAGCTCTTCTTTACTCGAAAATGTATTGTGCGTACCCAAATAACAACTCAAATCCTTGACTTTGTCAAGATATAAAAATTTTTCGAATGAATCTGATAACAATGACGATGACGAACCTTAGTCATTCCTGTAAAGCACTTGATAAAATCTCGCCTTACAGCCTTTTTGCCTTTCCTGCAATGCATTTTTCGCTCTTTGTTGAATATGTGTTACTGTGTTACTTATAATTGTAATATTTTAAAGAAAGAATACGATAATAATAAAAATAATTACAACACGTAGTACACCTTAAATATAATGACAAATTATAAAAAATATAATTGCACAAATAAATAAATTATTATTAAAAATTTCTTAAAAAATCATCGAAAAAAGTGACAAAATCTATGCAAGTTGCGCCACTCGTACACAAGTTGTGCCGCCCGGTGTCGGAACTTGTGTACGAGTTCCTCCACTGGTTGGCGCAACTTGCATCCAAGTGGCGTAATTCGTAGAGAATTGACAAAAATTAATACAATTGCAAATTTAATGAAGATTTAACAAATTTTCACCTCAGAATCGAGAGAATCATTCGCCGAATTGTTGCTCATTACCTTACTGTGACTAAATCGAGTTGTTTCGGGATGAAAATGTTTTTTTTTTTTTGGATTTAAAGATTGAGAGAATTCTAAGAGAAGAGTGTGTGTGCGCTTAGAGAAAATGAATATTTTTCGCACTATAAATAATCCAAAAAACTACATATAAAAATGACGATGCCAAATCTCTTGAACAAGGCCACATTGGGTAAAAACCCTTGAGTTTACATCTTAAAGATAATACTCCCTTTGTTTCAAACTAGACAGTTTTTGTTTACACAAAAATTAAAGTTTTAATAAATTTTATAAAAAATTTAACAGATGTCTAAAATGTTCTTATTTAAAAATAATTTGCTAGTATATTAAATTTAAATTTAATATTAAAGATTGAAATTTTAAATGATTGGTTAAAAAATTAATGTTTTTTAAAAACAGAAGTATTTAAATAGTTAATTAGAGACAATGATAAATTTATAAATAAAATAATAAATAAAATTTTTAATGATTTATTATATACAATATTTAAATTTATTATATATAATATAATTTTATTTTATTTTCAACTTACAATCTCTCTCTACTCATATTCTCTTTCAAAAATTTTAATAGAAAATATTAAAATTTTATTTTAAATTTACACAAAATAAATTACATATTCAAAATAAACATATTACATGATGATTTTCTTAAAATACTTCATCAAAAATAGTTTTAAAATGCTCAGAAAATAAAATTTAAATAAATTGATATTGGTAAAGATCCACGAAAGTCATATGTAACTTCTTGGATATTTTACGAAAATTGAAAGTTGTATGCAACTTATAACTTTAGTAAAATTCTGTGGAAATCATTCAGAGTATTAAAAAAATTTAAATTTGAAGTTTTTATTAAATTTTATTTTAAATTTGATGTTATTTAATGTTGATTAGTATTTTATTTAGTTTTAAATGTCTAAGAATACCAAAAATTAAAGATTTAAAAAAATTAAGTAAGATTTTAGAGAGAGAGAGAGAATGAAAATTTACAAATGAAATATAAATATACTATAAATAATAAATTTAAAAATTATATATAGTAATAAAAAAATTTTATATAAAAATAAAATATATATTTTAAAATAAATTAAAAATGAAGTGTAACATATATTAAACTCTTAAGAGGCTATTCCCAAAAACTTCTACAGGGATCCGGCATGAGGAGGAGGAAAATAAACATCAGACCCGGCCGCTTTTCAATTTTAAGGGCAGTTGATCCTATTTGCAGCAAAAGGAATCCAAGGGCAGACAGAATAGCAAACTGTCCAATTAGGCAATCACGAATCTCTCTTTCGACTTATCTTGATGCCTTTTACCTCTGCTCTGATTCTCTTCGCCATAAAAGCTTTCGCTCTTCTACACTCTTGGCGGTCGAGAACCTCTTTCAACTTCTCTTGATGTCTGCACCTTTGCTCTGATTCTCTTTGCCATAAAAGCTTTCGCTCTTCTAAACTCTTGGCAGTAGAGAATCTCTTTCAACTTACCTTGATGCCTTTACCTTTGCTCTGATTCTCTTTACCAAAAAAGCTTTCGCTCTTCTAGACTCTTGATTCTTAACCTATCTTTTTGTGGAAAATGTAAAAATATTTTTTATATTTTTAAAAAGAATTAAAAATATATTTTATAAAAATTTTTATTAAAAATTATAAATAGAAGTATAAAAGTATATTTAAATTATATTTAAATGAGAGAATTTTTTTTTACAAAAATAAAATTTAATTATATATTTAATTTAAAGAAATATAATTAAAATAAATCTAAAATTTTATATCAATCCAATCCAGATACTATAGCTCTTTGCTGGTCCCGAGTAGCCCAATCAGATGCGGTAAGCCTGAGCCCAAACTTCACGTCAAAGGGCAGGGGTTCAAGATTCCCTATGGTTCCGTTCCACTCAACATATAGAATGTCTTCATTTTACAATTCCATTGCAAGAGGGAGCAGCCAAATCAGGCTAAGTTTTTTCCGATCACTCAGGAATACTCATACTGTGATGGGGGTTTCAAAGGAGCAAGTTGAATCTTCCCTTACGGCGAAACTCAACCCTTCTCATCTTGTAAGGACATCTATTCCTTAATCTGTCCGAATTTTGTTTTTAATATGTAGTTTCCACTACAACTTTCTTGCTTGTTGAAGAATTTGATATTTTTCTTCTAATTTCTCTTACTTAACTTTAGGATAATGGTTCATCCAGTGGTTTTTCCTTTTTTTTCCGTTCTTTTTTTTTTTTTTTGGCGCCAAGTGAAAAGCAAAAGCTTTTTCAGAGTATGAAATTTCGATATAGTGGTTAAAAGTAGATGGCAGTGTGTGCAATTTATCCTGAGTAGTTTTGTTTTAACTGGGTCTAGAAGAAAGTAATTGAAGAGTTCATTTCTTGGTTTTTGAATTCTTTATGTATGAAGAAGGTAGAAAATAGTTCTTCACCTTGATTCTATTTTTCTTGTATCTTCCTTCTGTTTTTTGACACGTTCGTTCAAAAGAAGCAATTTTGAGATGAGTGAGGAGGTTAATGCTTTGTAGGAAGGATTCTCGTTTTAGAGGCAAACTAGTTTTACTGGGATGTCCTTTTCCTGTTGGAATGACTTTCTTTGCCGGAATCCTATGTTTTATGAACATTTTTTATTCTCTTATGGTAGGTCGAAATACATGGTTTTCAAGAACTCACCTTTTCGTTTAGGGTAGAGTGAGGAGGGGAAAAAAAACAAAGGAGGGATGCTGCTTAGGCTTGATGCTCAATTTCAAGACTCTGTATGTGCACTTAAAGTAGGCAATGCTATCAACCTTCAAGTTTTGCTAACAGTTACATAGTTGGCCAATGGTTTTTGCTGATAGCATGTAGAAGTAAGAAACAAGAAGTAAAAATCCTGATTATAGTCCATTTCTATACAAGGTAATTTACGGTTGTACCAGGAACTTGTTAGCTTTGGGTATACTTCAGGTTGAAGTTTCGGATATTTGGAATTTGCCTTTTAATGGGAGAATATTTAGGAATCAAGTTAGTTCTCACAATTGCTTATTGCTTAAACGTGAGCTTCAAGGATTTTCTTTGTTGAAGATTAAATATGAATTTTTTGGTCAAGTTAGATCTTACTGCTGCTTGTTGTTTGAACGTGAATTTCAAGGATTTTCTTAGTTGTGGATTAAATAATTAGCTTTCACAGAGCATTTGTTGCCTGAGAAGCCATAATTAGCTTTCAAGGATTATCTCCTGCTTGCAAAAATTTGGATGCCATTGGCATGATGTGCTTTTCACAGAAAAAAGGAGTGTTATTGACCAGCTTCAATCAAGTTTTGATGTTAATCAGAATGATTATATGTCTTGGAGTTCAAGTGCACTTCTCTTATGTCTGTCATCTTTTCTTGAAGATGTGCTCTTTTGCTCCTGTATGAGAGCCCGGGTGGAGCAAAAGAATAAGTTCACTATGGATGTTGGATAGAGCTTGGTTGTTACTCTTGGGATTTGACATGAATCATCCTACATTAGAGCTCCAACCTTGAGCTTTCCTTCCCCCCCACCCCCAACCTCTTTGTTACCGTGGGGAGCTGTCAATGTTAATTGCTATCACCGTTCAAATTTGTTGCAAATATAACTATCCAGCTTAGTACTTGATAGAAGACCTTTACTGCAGAGTATTAGTACTGTTTAGTGCACTTGAGTAGTAGTTATTAATAATTTGATCCTTACCTGAATATAAATCTTTCAAAAAGTTGTGCTTTTTGTATACATTGCTGTTTTATGAATTTATTTTTGGACTCTATGATTATCTTGCACCTTTAAATTCTATCTACCTAGTACATGTGCTCTCATGAACGATTCATGTCTGTAACATATAATGGCCATCCTTATTCTGGATGCCTTCTGGAGGACTTTTGAACTGCATGCTAGACATTTTGGAGATGTGTGGTACATTTTTTTAATGAAGTGAAAAATCCATGACCTGACTTGTTCACAGCATAAGCAGAAACCCTTCTGTTGGAACTCTTAGAGAATATTTGTACTGTGAAGGCTATAATTGAGTTGAGAATATGGAAGGAATTCTGTTTTAGTTTCCAGAAGTGCCATACTACTTTGAACTGTATAGGGTAGCTACTACATAGTAAAAGAATTATTTGAAGGTACGTGCATGTGAAAAGGATAATTTAGTTGAGTAAATTGCTAGCTCTGATAAATCCATATATACTTAGTATACAATACCCATATTTGGATTATCCCTGATGAACCTCCAGTTTCTTTCTTTTGCTGGCAAGAAAAGCCTTCAACAATATCAGTGCTTCTGGTTGTTGACAGGAGTTCAGTTTACTTTGTAACTTCATGAAAGGCACTAACTTCCATGTCCTTACTTTTAGCAGGTTATTGTGAACTTATTGTGAAAATGTTCCTGCTGAATTCCTCTCCCTCTTTCCTCCTTACTTCCTGTTGAGACAAATGTCAAAAATCTGTTTGGAATTTGCATTTGATAATTTTAGTTTCTATGTGTTATGCGACTGTCCTCAATGCATTCTGGATCCATTTTTCTTTACCAGAATTTGTGGTTTCACTGGTTCTGCTGTCATTTGGATCTCATGGTCTTGATGCAACCACTATTATTAAAAACAAAATTGGATATGCTACTTATTATTGGGATGGTTCTACTTCCATTTGGATCTCGAGGACTTGATTCAAGAAAAAATCTCCAACGCATAGTTATATCAGAAAACGATTTCTGTAGTTTCTCTTTGAGTAATAATTTGGTGAAACCCTACCTTTTCTTCCTCCGAGCAGACACTTAACCTCGTCTATCAAGGAGGGTGAAAGATAGCAATTACTTGTTCTATTTCAATATGCAACAGTAATTGATGAAGCACTATAATCTCCTATTTTAGAAAAAGTACAATAATGTCCAATCATAATATAGCATGTTTATAAGATGTTTAGTAATAGGTGAATCTTCTAAAGTTAAGTAGTAATAGGTGAATCTTCTAAAGTTAAGACGTTCTAGTAACAAACAGAATTACTTTGAGATTATGTTTAGAAGATATGAATTTACTTGCCTGTTTGAAGACATCAAATTTATCTTAACCTTGATGTGCTGTGCTAAAAAATTGGATAAATTGCATATGGTGATTATCGAACTAGAGATCTTGTTCTGCATCAATCTATCATAACATTTAAGTTGGGGATAATATCACTTAACTACCTTAACATATGAGGCAAATTTCACTTTGCCCTATAATGTTAATTTTGTATCAAAAAACCCCATTCCGTTAAAAAATGAAGACTTTTACTTTTGTAGCCCTGAATTTGAATGCTTAAAAAATGAACAAGAAAAAAAAGGGAAAAAAATTCTCGGCTGTGCAGGAAGATCAGTAACTGAACAGCTATCGGCTTGCCGATCACAGGGCTTTTAATCTTAAAGCTAACCCATTACAAAAAATTTTAGCAGATGTTTTCAAGATTGTTAATCCTATGGGGTTTATTGATACAAAATTAACGTTATAAGGCAAAGTGAAATTTACCCCAAATGTTAAAGCTGTTAAAAAAGTGATATTATCCCTTCTAAGTTTTCTAACTAATTTCAGTGATCTGGTTATTTGTTTCCTTAAGACAGTTTCCCTATTCAGCTCTTTTGTAAAGCCCACATGAACAAGAAGTTGTAGGAACTGGGTTCTGTTACATGATTCAGCATGAAAGATCAGAGGATGCGACTTGAGAGGTTCTGAGTTCAATTTGGCTGTAGTTCCCAACATATCAAAAGGGGAAAAGGAACTTTAAAAAAATAAAAAAGAAATTTAACTTTTGGTTGCTGTTGCATATCTAGGTCCAGAAAAGGGGAAAAGAAAATAAAGGATTTTGAGAATATTGCATCATGTCCTTACCTGTACATACAGAACAATTGATCAATGCGCTTGTAATAGTCATGTGTTGATTACATAAACTCTGCATGTAAATAGCATCACCTTTATCAGGTATTAGAGCCTCTGCGTGGCAGGGGTTTGTTTTTTGAACTAGTTTATCTATCCTAGCACCTTGACTGATTTAGGACAGCACCAAGCAACTCTCTGTGCCATTGGCTTTAAGAGAAGAAAGAGTTAATTGACCTGCTGATTGTTTTTCTTTACTGAGATGTACTACTTCTCTTTGACATATTTTGCTAAACTTGATTCTATTTGTATTCTTGAATTAATATACCTGTGTTTTTGTTGCAGGAAGTAATTGATACTTCTGGAGGGTAAGTTTCTTTCTTTCTTTCTTTCTTTATAGAAAATTTTGATCAGAATCATATCATCAATACATCTTTGCTAAATTTGGCACATATGCTACACCAGATGTGGAGCAAGCTTCGTGATCTCAGTCGTGTCTGATCAGTTCGAGGGCAAACGGTTACTGGAGAGGCATCGGATGGTAAATTCCGCATTGGCAGAGGAGATGAAAGACATACATGCTCTCTCTATAACGAAGGCTCTCACCCCAGAGCAATGGAAACAGCAGCAAGAATCTTCAAAATCTCAAGCAGCTGCTTAGGATAGGCCCCGACACAAATAATTCCGTGTTACTAAGAAGTGCATCTCATGGTTAATGAGTTGAATCACTATAAGTTGTTTCTTGATCCAAAGGCATGTTACACTGGATATCTCCCCATGATCCAAATGCTGTCTACTTTTCTATAACACTTACTTGAATTTCTACTGAAAAATAACGATGTTTACTTGTCGAGACATGATTTTATTCGGTGGCTTGCTTAGTTGTTGAGGCTTGATGCATGCTTGGCCCCTTTTCTTAATTTTCTTGAGATGGTCTCGTTTATAAGCGAAGTGTATTTCGATTGGTTTCCTTTTAAGAATTCTTATTTTGAGAATCAAAAAACGTAAATTAATTTGTAAGAAAAGAAAAAGGATAAGGCAGATTGCTTTTTGTGTAAAAATGAGGTTTGAGTACACTTAAATTGAGTATTCTTACCTAAATTCCAGACACGGAAACTCTAAAAAAATAATAAAGAAAATAATTTTTTACTCATCCAAACATAAACTAAAATCTTTAATCCAAACGGAGGGAAAGGGGGATTGGGTAAAGAACATTTTTAAATAAGGAATATATTTTAACTAATTAAATTATTAATTTTCACAATATGTAATAAAGATAACTTCAAAAATAAACCAATTTGAGAATAATCCAAAATAGACAGCAATAAGTAATTACATTAGATTTTGTCGGTTAGTCTAATGCTGCCCCGTTTGGTTTGAGGGAGAAAATGAGAGGAGGGAAGGAAATAATGGAGTTATTATAGCGTTTGGATAGTTAATAAAAAAAGAAATTAAAAATTAATTATTATTTTATATATTTATTTTTATATTAATATAATTATTTTAAAATAAAGATAATTTAGTTAATTTTAAAAAATTTAAAGATGATTTCATTTCCTTCCGTTCTAGTTTACTTTTGAACGGAAATAAAATTAATCTTTTAAAACTAAAATTAATCTCTCTATTTTCCTCAAATTCCTTTCTTTTCCTTTATAAAAAAATATTCCAAACACTAAAAACTTAATTCTTCTCTTTATTCTTCTCTCCATTCTTTTCGTTTCTATCAATACAAAAGAAGCTTAAAATAAATTAATTTACTGGTATAAATTCTAGTATTAAGTTAGATGTAACCTACCCAATTTGTTAATTCACCTTTTATTGCATTGTAAATTATAAATGTAAAAAATGTGTTAAATGCATTCAATCACTCCCACAATTTGAAAGATGAGACATTGCCATTGAGATTTTCTCCAAAGAAGAACTTTGTTAAAAAAAGAAAGAAAAAGAAAACTCTTTTTTTTTTCTCTCTTTTCCAGTTACCTAATTCCAAAGTCCTTCAGATTCCATTATTGTATTTCAATAGTTCAGATCTCTTAAATGATCCAATCCAAAGATTGAGATAAACTTCAATAACCCACTGTCTTTTTCCTTTTGTTTTTTTTGTGTTAACTTCTTGGACAACCTGGAAATGATATTAATAATATATGCATGTGTAGATGCAACTTCATCTTCCCAAGAAAGAATTGTCCATTTTTCTAGTTTCCAATTCTGATTTGGAGCCATGGCCACAAAGCTTTTGCAGCCTCCATCACAAACTTCCCACATGTTTCCACCCATAGTCACTTGTAGTACCATCAAGATAATGAGAATTCACAGAGCTCTCTCAGCCACTCACTCAAAATTAACCAAGAAATGCCCAAGATTTTGCAAGAATCCCCCTGGTTTCACCACTATGGCCAAATCCACAGAACAAAGTCTTGGAACAGTTGGAGGAGATAAGGAGGAAGAAAAATCACCAGCAGACTACAAGTCTGCTCAGCAAATTAAAGAATCCCTTTGTGATGCACTACAAGGTAAGCCAATGTCCTTGTCCAAGTTCACCGGAGTTTAGACCCTTCGCCGGTCGGTAGGGGAGGCCGTTTTCCGGTCTCTTGCGGGACTGATATTCAAACTTGTGTTTTAGGCATAAACAGGGGCATTTTTGGAGTTCAATCAGACAGGAAAGCTGAGATTGAGAGACTGGTGGAGCAGCTGGAGTCTTGCAACCCAAGTCCGAAACCAACTGAGAATCTAGAGAAGGTGAGAGAGACCGATATATTTTTGGTAAATTCTTGTGAGAATGGAGTTGAAGTTTGGTCAAGTTTTTGTATTGAACAATCTTAACTTAGGTTTGGTGATTTTGATAAATGGGAAGATGGGTGGAAAATGGAAGCTGGTTTACAGCACTATTACCATTTTGGGGGCCAAAAGAACAAAACTTGGATTGAGAGATTTCATTACTTTGGGAGATTTCTATCAGAATATTGATGTCATTGAGGTATGTACATTTATTATCTTTTCCCTATGGATTCTTGCTAATTGCTCCCCAAATCTTGATATGCAGTCCTCATAGACCGTCAAGAAAAAAAGTATTCTAAATTCGGTCAATGAGTATTTCTAAGAATATTTACTTTCGCTTAATTATGACTTATTAGTTTTGATCTGCTATAAACTTTTTTGATAATTGTCCTTGTGGTTAAGTTTTGGTCTAGGGGTTTTCACTAATCTTGTGATGTTCTTGATGCAAATGGAGGGGAAAGCAGTTAATGTGATTGAATTCAGTGCCAGAGGACTCAGTTTGTTGAGTGGGCAGTTGAGAATTGAAGCAGCCTTCAAGGTTGCATCCAAATCAGTTAAGAATCCACTCTACTTTTGACACTTTTAGATAGTATTCCTTCGGTTTCATAATAACTGTTTGTTTTTCTATTTTTGTCAGTATTCTCCTCATTTAAAAATATATAACATATTTATCTTTTATACTATAGTTAATATTTTAATAAATTTTATAAAAATATTTAATGAATGTCTAAAATGTCCTTTGTTAAAAATTGATTGGTTTGTGTATTAAATTTAAATTTAATATTAAGAATTAATATTTTAAGTATTTGGTTAGAAAACTAATAATTTTTAAAAAATAAAAATATTTAAATATTTTTTTAGAAATAATTGTAAAGTTGAAAATAAAATAATAGATGAAGCTTTTATATAGAGAAATACGTATATTTTGAAATAAACTAAAAATAAAAATATAACATATATTTTGAAACGAATCCTGCATTATCATATAGTTTTGCAGTCTATTGTATCAATTTCAAGACATTTATTCTCTTATTTATTAATGTTATTTTAATATTTTTAACTTGGTTTCAAAAAAAAATTCAAACCCTTAATCTGTGTACGTTATTCAAAATTGACAGTTATTTTGAAACGAATAGAGTATTATTTTACGATATTCACTCTTTTACTATATTCTAAGACCTTACCCTAATTGCAGAGAGTTGATATAAGCTATGAGAATTCATCAATCACCCCTAATCAGGTATGCATCATCAAAAATTTCTTCTAAGAAAAAAAACCACCCCCTTTTTCTTGCTTGCTTTTTCAAGAGCAATATATTTTCTCAGTATAATTTATTTTCCATTTTGACAGTTGTTGAATGTTTTCAAGAAAAACTATGATATTCTTCTCAAAATTTTCAATCCAGAGGGCTGGCTGGAGATAACGTATCCTTTTGTATTTATACTGTCAGTAAATGCAAATTAATCTGTGTATTTTTGCGAACTTTGATATATTTTAGTGAAAAATTATAAAAGAGGTCCTATATCTATTTTAGTAAACTTAAATTTATTTTATATCTATTTTTAAATTTTTTTTCTTAAATCTATTTTAGTAAATATAACTTTATCCTACATCTATTTTTTAATTATTTTACTCATAAATCTATTTTTAATAAATTTTTCTAGTCTTAACCATCATTTCAATGGCAGAATCCGACGTGGAGCGATCATTTACAGCACATCTGGTATTAGGTTGAAGGGTAAATTTGTTAAATTAAAAAAAACTCTTTTCTCCTAATTTTTGTTTTTTATCTGAAGGATTAGTTCTGCGAATACCTTATTGAAGTGAGATTTTGCAAGAAATTTGTTTCTACAGAGACAGGTTGATGCCCGCCCCTTTAATTTTGTATTGAGCAATCCGTAAAAACAGTTCTTAAACTATCTTATTTATTACAATTTCATTTCATAACTTATATTTTAATATTTTTGGTCCATTATCTTTAAAGTAATCTACAAAAATAGTCCTTAAACTATCTTAATTTTTATAATTTAGTCTCATAATTCATAATTTAATATTTTTTTATCAATTTCTTTACATATTTTAATATTTACAGTCCTAAACACTATTAATGTAATAGAAATTAATAAAGATATATACATGCATTTCATGCTTCTTATCAGTGTAGGGACAAATCTGTTTAAGAGTTTTCTCTCTCAAAATTCATAGCATGTGTGATTGGAATTGTTTTTTTTTTAATCGAGTAAAATTGAATTGAATAAAAGAAACATAATTCTTATTTTGTAAGATTTATCATTTTTGTTTAAGTAAAATAATAAACTCTACAAGACAAGAATTAGAATTTAAAAAATATGTATATTTTTCCTCTCATTTGTTTTTTGTCCAATATAGTTTTATTCGATTTGTAAAAAAAAATCAATTTCAATCTCACATATCATGAATTTTTAGAGAAAAAAATCCTGAAAAGACATATTTATCGTTTACCAGTAAAGCACAAGATATATAGATGTATGTCTTCATCGGTTTATATTACATTAATAGTGTTTGAAATTACAAATATTAAAATATATAAAGATAATAGATAAAAAAATATTAAAATATAAATTGGGTGATTAAATTATAAAAATTAAGATAATTTAGATACTATTTTTGCAGATTACTCTAAAGATAATGGACTAAAAATATCAAAATCTGAATTGTAAAACAAATTTGTAACAATTAAAATAGTTGAGAACAGCTTTTACATATTGCTCTTTTGCATTTGCAAAACGAGTTGTTAGCACACGAAGAAAGAAGATTTTTTTTCTTTTTCCTTTGAGGAGAATAAAAATTTTACTAGTCAACCTAATATCAGATGATGCGTGACTCATGAACACTACCCACGGGATTCGAGTGATGAAATAGTGGTTAAAACTATAAAAATATATAGAAATAGATTTAGGATTATATATATAAAGTTATATTTACTAAAATAGATTAAAACTAAAAAATTTAAAAATAAATGTAGGACCTTTTTTGCAAATTTATGGTTTTCAGTGGGGAAAATGAACTTGTCCTTAACTTGAGGATGATACTAGATATGTGGATGATGAATTAAGAATAGGAAGAGATGACAAGGGCAATATCTTTATTTTGGAGAGATCAAGGGAAGAACGATCCTAATACATGTACATGTTAATTTCCAGATCACCCATTTAATTTTTGAAGAAAATGGAGTGCTTTTACATTTCTGTAGCAGAATTTACTAGTGCAATTTCTTCTGCAAAAAGATTTAGAGAATATATTACGCCAAAGTCTTCTTTGCACATGTCATATTGGAAATCACGTCTGCGTCAAACTTGGCAATGGAGCATTCAATTTTATGTCTAGAATACAATAAATTTTATTATAATTACTGAAAAAGGTATATGCTATCACACAAGATATATATAAATAAAAAAAATCACATAATATAATTAATTTTTTAATAATATAACTTTTTTACATGTTTTATTTTAATTAACGTGTATATATAACTTGTATGATGTATACTATTACTCAGTGACTATAGTAAAATATCTCTAGGAATATAGAGATAGATCTTTTTGTTGCTTTCTTCCCAAAATATGGGAATACAAAATATCAGTAATTGTTTAGGATTATGTTTTTCACTCTCTATCTCATAATCTATTTGATTCATAAAATACAACTATGTATTTTTCCTCTTAGGATTCCTCTTTTTCTATAGGTTGATGAGGTCTAGACTCATTAACAAGGAGTATGAATTCTCTGTCTCATTTCGTATCTCATTCTCTATTTCATTATTATTAAACTGTCATATATAAATAGTTTTTTTAAAAAAATATAAAACCTTACACAAAAAGGGAGAACTTTAAGAGGAAAAGTGATGCTCCTGGTAATATTTTACGTCATTTCTATATGTAATTATTTTTGAACTATATGCAGTGTGAAAAGCGTTTATTTTTTTAAAACATTTTATCTCTCTTTTATCTCTTCTCTCTATCTACTGCATTGTTAAGTTCTGTCAGAAAGTGGCTTTCTGATTTCTGGCGAAACTTATATATAATTTTCACAAGTTTCACCGCTAACTGGCAAAACTTTTTGTATGCAAGTTTTGCCATTTGCTGGCGAAAGTTGCACAGTTTGACATTAATCTTTAAAATTGATCATTTTGAGGTCAATTTTGAAATTTTTTATATGTAAAACGACGTAAAATTAAATATAATTCAATAAGTTAACATTTGTTTTTGAAAAAACGTAGTCATTGTTGATAAATTTGAGTTTTGGTACTTTAAAAGCTTTAGAGAAATTTAAGAATTTTTAAAAATAAATAATAAATAATGAAATTTTTTCATACTATATATAATCTAAAATAAAATTGCATATAATATACCGCTTATTTTATGAATTATGGACACGGTATGAGATAAAAAGTGGGACAGAGAATCCTACACCACACATGAGAATTTGCTTTGCCAATTAAAATTACAACCTACTCGCACAAAGTGGGAAAATCACAATTTCATTTGTTTTTTAATTGGGTACATCAACTTTAAAATTTTCTCAGTTTGCTATCTTCTGACTTCTAATCGATATCAACATTAGGACTGTTAATTGGGTCGAACTGGCCCGAGTCCAGCTCGTTCGACTAGCTTAATTGCGAGTTTGATCTCATATTTTCAACTTGAATAATATTTCGAGCCGAGTTCGGATTATAATATACAATAATATTAGTATTATATTATTAAAAATATTATTATTATATAAAAATTTTAAAAAATCATATTATGGCCGATCCGAGCCCGAGTCATAGCTTGAAGAGTAGAGCTCGGGCTAATATTTCTCAGCTCGAAAATAATAAAACTGAGCTTAGACTTGACAAAGCTCGACTTAATTAAACCCGATTAATACTACTAATCAACATCAAAATTTTCTCAATATGTCATCTCTTAACGGTTGATTGGTATGCCAGTGATGGAAGATAGTCAAACACCGAAAAAGTTGTTGCCGTTTCAAAAGTTTTAAGAAATGGAAATCTTTCTTACTCTTTTTTTATTATTATTTTAGTATATGTTGTCTTCATCAATTGGTAGAACTGATCCGAATTGAATTCAAATTATACTAGAATCTAACTCCTACTCAAGAGAAGAGGTCCACAACTCTTTCAATAAGCTTGGAATTTTTTCTTACATAACCATCTCCTTCAGCCATCTGTTTCTTTCTTTCTTTCTTTCTTTCTTTTTTTGATGAATCCCTTGTGCCGTCTTCTTTAGCACTTGTGAGCATTGGATTACGATCCTACACACTACTTTTTGCAGTGTATAGAACTCATTTGTAATCGTTTAATTAACTTTTTTTATCTAATGACTAGAGATGCTTAAGAATATCTTAAAGAACAATTATTCAATTTTACATAATAATTGTTCATATTTTACAAAATAATTATTCACACTTTACGAAATAATTATTCAACTTTGCAGAATAATTATTCATACTCAGCAAAATAATTATTCAGTTCAGTGTGAATAATTATTCATTTGAGTGTGAACAATTGTTGTGCATAGTATAAATAATTATTCTACAAAGTTAAACAATTATTTCGTAAAGTGTGAATAATTATTAAAGTATGAATAATTATTCTACAAAATTGAACAATTTTTTCTCAAGATACTCCTAAGCATCTCCAACAGTTGTATCAAAAAACATTGATCCAACGATCACAAATGAGTCTTGCAAATAATGCAAAATATGGTGTGCAAGACCATAATCAAATTGTCAATGCCAACCACCACATTATACACTAAAGGATATTATTCTATTTGTTTTAAAATATAAAGTATTTTATTTATTTTATTTTATTGTATAGATTAAGGAAGAAGAAAATAAGGAATATATTTCTGAAGTGAAAAAATTATATTAGATTTAGTGCCAAACCTAATCTAAATATACCCATAATTTCAAGTGGAGAAAGTACTATCTTTGAACCTAAATAAGTTGTGATACTAAAGTTTAAATTATTTAATGGAAGTACCCTTTAAATTTTGTTCTTGGTGTCATTTGAGCCCAATTGAAATAAATTATCTACTTACCCTAATTAAATATTATTTTTTGCTAAGTTCTTATTAAATATTAGATGTTATTCTTGTGATTTACCAAATGTAAAAGTTTGTCTAGCAGTTAAAAAAGCAAGTAAAACTTGGATGTAAATATGAGAATTCTCAAAACTCAAATTAAAACTTAACTCAAATATATTGATAGATGGTAGAATAAAACTTTTTCCTTATGTATACTGTTGCATTTGGATTCCTAAAATTAATGCAAAAATTTGGTTTTGCAAAACCTAATATTCTCTTATTCTCATCCTGCCCTAGGCCTCAACTCTTGCTTAACCATATTCTGCCCTAAAATTTGAGAGGCTTCATTTTTTGCATTCGATAAATCTTCATAGGCATATTTCTAATTATTAATATAAACTCTTTACACCATTAGTAAATGCAGGACTAACAATTTATTTTTTTATTTTTCTACTTCTCTTCTCTAGCGAAACTATGTATATGGTCTCATAAAACTAGACTAAACTTTTTTTTGTATTTAAAAAATAAAAAAGAAAAAAAAAGACATAAGAGCCCGAATGGAGTTCCGTGACATTTTGCGAAGGTGTTGCAGGGGTTCCACCAAGGAAGCACGAAACTCGTGCATATATTCTATACGTGGAGTACAAAAGTGGTGTAATACCGTTTGTAAAATATTTTTTAAGTGGTACAAAGTGAAAAAATTAATTTTTTGAAAATTTTATCTCAAAATTGATGTTATATTGCTTATAGTCCTTACTCGTAGTATTGTTTTTGCCAAAATGAATCAAACAATTACAAGATTTAATTTGAAAGAAGATGGTTTGAAAATGACATATAATAGGTGGAGATTACGTATATCACAAGTCTTAAAAGAAGAAAAATAAATCTTAAAAAAATATTATACTAAGGGTGTGATTGGATAAGGTGTGATTGGATAGTGTTTAGTTTTGAATTTTTTGTCTTGGATTTCGTAAAAATTAAATTGTTTGTGAGATGAGATGTAGGTCTCATACTTAAAATTTTAGGTTTGTTTCAAAACCAAACCCTACCCAATCGCACCCTAAGTAAAAATTGAACTATCAATCCCTGATTAAAAGGCTTCCTTCTACTTTTGTTACCCAAGTGAGGAGCATGAGCTTTTATCACTTGAGTAAAGGCCTCTCATGCATCAAGGGTGTGCAATGTTTGGTTTAAAATGAAAATTCTGTTTGATTTTAATAATAAATTCGGTTGGATTTAATTTTTTAAAAAAATTATAAAATTAAACACTAAATTAGAAACCGAAAACTGATGGGTCACCTCCACATGCGCCTGTGATACTGATACTCTATTTAGCAACATTTTTTTCTTTTGAATAAATAACTCAACGTCTCCTTAAACTTTACTTCAATTTTAGTTTTTGCTATTCAATTTTAAAGTGAATGATTTGTGACCTTAAATTATAAATAAAAAATCACATATTACCCTTCCACCTAATTTTATCATTAAAAGTCTAATAGTACATGTTATCTGATATTCAAATGATTTTCGTAAGGGTACTTTAGTTAATACAATCGGACTATCACGTTTTTCTTTTATTAAATTTATTTTAACTTTCCAAAAAAAATCTGGGTTTTTTTATTTAAAATTAAATTCAATTTGATTTCAAAATCAATTCGATAAAAAAGTTAGACTTTTAGAGTTTGATGAAGATGATTTTTTCAGTTTTTTAGACTTTTTGGTTAAAGCTAAAATGTTCCATATATAGTCTATGGAGAAACTCGTTGATGGAAAAGATGAAAAGAAAAATATTCATAAAAAATAAAAAAATAGAAAGAAAAATAAAGAAGAAAAAGTTAATTTTTAAATTTTTTAAAAAATATAATAATTATACTAATTAAAATATTTTTAGAATGTCTTTATAAAAGTTATAATATATTTTATTAGTAATTAAATAGCAAACGTAAATAAAATAGTAAGTTATGATATTTTTTTTATAATTTAAGATTATAAATCTTTTACTTTAAAGTTAGAGTAAAAATTAAAATTATAATAAAATTTAAAAATAAATCTTTTATTTTAAAATTAGAATAAAAAATTTAAATTTAAATAATAACTGTTGCTGTAGGACTATAAATTTAGCTCTATTTTAGATTATTGACTTAAAAGGTTATAATAAATCAATGGAGGTTAATACTGCCAAACGAAAAAATATTAGAGACTAATATATGGATTTATCCTAAAATTTAAGGACAAGTTGATTTGTTTACCTTCGTTTTCTTTTTTTCAGAAAAGATCAACAGACCGGCCGAACCAGACAACCTAGTAATCTGTTTTGCGCCGTTTCCCTCCCCGGTCAGGTTTTAAAGTCCTTGCTGTTCTCCTTCTCTCTTTCATTCTTCTTTCTGCCCTCTTTTTCTATTCTCTCTTTCTCTCTCCGCCGCATCCAGGTTACTCCTCCCATCGCACCACCTCTACTCTCTCTCTCTCTCCCCGCCGGAGCAACACCTCAACTCTCTCTTTCTCTCTCCGTTCAACCCCCCTGCGCTTTCTCTCCTCCTGCCCATCTCTTGCCTCCACTTCCGGGCCCTTCCCTGCCCTCTCACTTCCTGATATCTTCCAACAACTTCGGAATTCCTGTCCCAATCTTTTAGCCGCTACCTGAGTCTGTAATGAGGAGGAAAAGAGAAGAAAGTAAGGGTGATGATAATATTGGTATACTCGGTAATAATGAAATTGAAGATGTCCGGTGGCTCTGTTCTTTATCTGAATCCGAGCTTGTGAGGGCTTTTTCCAATTTGTTTTTTCAAGTTCCTTGATTAATTTCTTCCGAATATTATGCGGCATTGTGCAGAATTTTGATGGTCAGTCTTTGTTATTACGATGATTAATAGGATTTGATGATTGGGTTAAAGAAGCTGGTGTTTCGAAGGGCAAAAATAATTGGTCATGAAACTCTGGCAAAACACTTCAACTTGAAGGTTCTCCGAGGCCTCGGTACGTAGTAATATCTTCTGTATGTCCTTTTTGACAATTTTTATAATGTATGTGTAGTAAAGTTGGTGCTTTCACCCATATTGGCAGTGACCATATGCATAGCCCTTCCCTTATTGTTTTGGTTTCCTAATTTTATAGGACTACTAAGCTATAACTCTGACCTTTTACTCTGATAAGGAATCCCAAAGTTTGATGTGAATGCTCGTTTAATTGTCTTTAAAACTATAATGACATCTTGGAGCTGAGTTTAATGTTGTGCGCAGGTTAGCTAATCCCTTTGCACTGTTAGATAGGTTAAATTGTCACACTGCATCAATACGAAGTTTCACAATTATGTTACTTTCATTGGACAATAAAATTTGATTTCTTGGACACAATTAGCTTATAGATTAAAATTTCCTAATTTTTTATGGGAAGATATAATTAAAAAGAAAAGAGATGATCTTGACTAGGAAATGAGGTTATTGCTACTTCTGGCCTGCTAATTTATGTGCCTGATCCTGCTTCAAAACTCAAAATTGTAGTCATGGATAGCAACTTGGCCCAAATATGCAGCTATGACTCGTGATCATTGTTCAAAATACTATCATGATCCAGACATTGCAACCATGCTTTACATGACAGTATTTCTTCAACTTGATTAGCCATTCTTCCTATGCCAGTTTGAGTTGATAATAGTTACTTGATTAATTGATGGTCTCTTTTCTTCACTTGATTTATACTCTCGGAACATCTAAGAACACCATCTTGAGAAAATGCTATGATTGATTCCTGAAGTAGGACTTGCCTTAGCCAAGGTTCGAATATCTTCTCTTGACATTGTACGTATATGCCGTGTCTTCTACTCCCTTGTTTTTGAAGCTGAGTCCTATTTTTTATAATGGTACATTGAAAATAGTTTTGCTTTCTGAAATGGATATTACCAGTCCCACCATCCAAAAATTGGATGTCCATGTTTGACTTAACGCTTAGTTATGAGAGTAGTTGACCATTTTCATGTTGCTAGACTACCCTCTGCAATACTGTACATTAGTGGTTTCACATCCATCTACTTATTTTAAGTGGGGTTAGTGGTGGAAATTAGATGAAAATATTCACTTCTATGAAAGTGGACATTCATTCTTTGTTTAAAAATGAAAAACTAATAGTCCTTCATTTAACTAAAATATCATAGGCTTTTTACTTTACCTCAAATATCATCATAAAAAGTTGAAGTTGAAATGGAGGGTTCAGGAAGTAGTATCAGCTCTGTGCTATATGCTATTACAAGTTTGCTCTAATTGAAATTTTGATTGATAAAGGGGATGGAATTTATTCTTGTGTTAATGCACAGCTTCAAAGGTTTTTCACCTTCTAGAGTGGGTACTTTTCTGACAAATATGTGGAGACTAGTACCTGAAAGCACTGAGCTTTATTTCCCTTTAGTATGACCTAGTTCTTTCATAACTATATTGCATATTTTTTTCTCTTATAAATTTAAGTCAGATTCTGTATTATTTTTGCTCACTTCAGAGCCTAATGCAGTTAACACTATGATGGAGCATCTTAAAGAACAACTGGAGGATTCCGCAGTTGGGCCAGGATTCCCTAAATCTTCCAAGATTTTCGACAAGTGCAAGTTGCTGCAACTTGATGTCGAAGAGAGTTTTTCTTCAATGAGTTCTGAAGAGTTGTGGCCTTACATTTGTCCTGATATTAAGAAAAAGAGAAAAGTAGACATGTAAGTCAAAACAGTTATTGCCTCCAACTCCTTTGAGGTTTCTAGTAGTTATCAAGTATTTTAAAACTGTGTTGGGCATAAAGGAAAAAGAGTGACTAACTTCAAACACACAAATTCTTGAAGAAACAGTTTGTTTGTTTTCATAGTTCTTATTTCATAAAGAAATTATAAAATTAGTTACAAAAAACTTATAAAACTGTAACTAACTAAAATATCAATGAAGGCAGAAACAAGCTGTCATATTGAATTCTTCAGTATCGCTCCTGAAGCATTTGCTGACTTGATCTGTCTCCTTGAAGGTTTCAGTCAAGTACACTTGGTTAAATGTTTAAATATTGATCTCCTGTTTGTGTATCTGTACATTGGTCTAAAGTGGTTATTGGCTTGTACGATGTGCAAAAGCTTACTCACAGATACAGGGATCTTATCGGTGGAATCTTGTTTAAATAAATTTTAAGTAATAGTTTCATTTCTGTGGTCTGGGGATGCAGTAATAGATAGATTTATATCTAGTGTAATTATTGAACAAAGTCGATCTGTGCTCTTATTGATTATAGATCTTCGATATACTGACCATCTTCAAGCTCTACATGTTTCACCAATGGCATCTTATAAGTGGATTTGGTTCCAAACTGAATCGTCAAATCAGTTTCTCTTGAGTTGTTACTAAATAGTGATTGAGTTGCATTTTCTGGTAAAGTGATTGAGTTGCATCACCAAACAAATAGTATATGTCATTAAAAGAAGAATTGGGACTTGGATTAGAATTTCAAGTTGACAAAAGATCTGCTCTCAAAGAAGGCCATGGACATCAAGCTGGATGGGAATAATGATGCTCTTTGTCATCTAGTTAGTAATGCGGTGCCTTGTTAAAATCCAAATTGCTGCATGAACTTGCAAGCATTCATCTTTTTAGTATGAATCTTGCAAGCATTTCTCTTTCTGCACTAGATGACTCTCTCCTTAGTCGTGCAAAGCTATTTGAGCCTTGGCCTGTGAATACATGAAATGGTTAAAAGTATGTGAATACTTGGCTGTTTATGAGGTGCACGTTTTCTTTTTAGTTTTTAAAGATTTTCATGTTTTGATATTCTTAACAAGTTAATTACTTTTTCTTTTGGGAAAAGAAAAGTTAATCTCCTCCTTTCTCTGTGTGCAGGTTTGATGAGACTGACGCTCTGAGCAAGAGGCCAAAATTTTGACAGTGAAAATCTGCATAAAACTTTTTGACAGTATAGCCAGTACTTTGATAACTTATACGAGTCCTTGACAGCAAAAGCCTCCTTGGAAGAGTTTTCCCCTATGTTTGATAGGTCTCTTCCACATTATCTCTGTACTTGTTGACCGACTCTTCTTCTAGCATAGCTATAAATTCAAGAAGAAGACATCCTTGTTCTTATAGTGAATGGAATTGGTATTTGCTAGCGTGATTGGATAAGCCCCCCGGGTTTTTTGTTTTCTCTTTTTGTGGAAACCTTAAATTAAACCACAACCAGCTAAAATGGAGCAGATCAACAATATAAAATGAATGATTCCTACATTGAAATTCTATAACACAGATAAATAAGGAGACATAAACAGTCAAAAGGCAGCAGGCAACACAAACGTTTCTCATTAGCTCACTGCAATATGTTGCACACCACCACGCAATTGAAACTAAACTAATGTCTCAAAACCACTTTAGGCAGAGCCGCAGAGAGTCTTTAAACAAGGCTCCCTCCAAAGGATATGATCGCCAGAGGATTCTACTGATTATGACAAGGAATGATATAGTCATGCGTATAAGAACACAAGAAACGAGCTTTCTTATGAAACTTGAGGAGTTGGCATGAAAAGATACTCGAAAGATTTGCCTGCTCTCTCAAACTCGAGCATGCTGAGAGCAACTTCACAGCTTTGAGACACAAGGGCTTCAGGATCCTTAGCAAACTCCTCCAGCAGCAACAAACACTCTTCATCTGCAATAGAACCAAGGGCTTCTGCAGCCTCATGCCTGACCATTGGATGCTCAGTTACATCCCTTAGCGTTCTAGATAGGGCCTCTGAAGCTCTTCTATTCTGCAATTGTCCCAAGACATAAGCAACCTCGTGCCGGAGCAGAGCACTCTTGGCACCCAAGGACTCAATAATTGCAGATATAGCTTCCTCCCCACCACGGTTACGAAGCCCAAAAAGAGCTCCATACCTCTCGTACATGCCCTTTTCTTCATTCAAAAGAGTGTCTCTTAGTTCCTTCACAGACATAGAAGAACAAGAAGTGGGTGCAGCTGGATCAACCGACAGAAACGGTGATGGATCTTGTATACATTCTTTTTCATTAGTCCTCAGGTTTTCAATACGACTCAGAGCCAATTCACACGTCTCTCTGACCTCTTGGGCTGGATCGGAAACCAAACTTTTCTTCAAAATTGGAACATTACCTTCTAAAGCAATCGCACCCAGAGCCTCTGCAGCCTCATGGCGAACAATAGGGTCCAAAGAAAGATCACTTAGAACAGCTTCCAGAGCAGGAATTGATTCAGCGTCTTGCATTTGACCCAATGCAAAAGCAGCCTCGTGTGCCAAGAGGTTTGAAGAATCCCTGGTCGCACGTATAAGCGCATCGCGCGGTCCCGGACCTCTGAGATTGCGAAGAGAGAAGAGAGCTCTGAAACGCTCAGAAATTGGCTTGTCTTGATCCAACAGCTGGTCACAGAGGAACTTCCCCATCTCGGAGGAGACTCGGAAGGAATCGTGAAGGGCTTCTTGGGATTCTCCTGGAGCTTTACAAGATTCCGTTGTATCACTTGGAGGATTCATTGCTTAAGAGGAACGCAAAGAGGGTAAGAGGAGAGAGAAGTCCGGGAACGGAGATGGCGGCTCTTAGCGAGGGCAGAAGAAGAGAGGCGAAGGTTGTCTAGGCAGCCGAAAAGAAAAGGAAAAGGAAGAAGCGTGACCCTTGAGGCCACGAGGATTGCTTAAGTATCTAATTCGAGATTTAAGGTTTTGCCTCTTCGACACAGGAGATTTAAGGATTTAAGGGCTATCTTTTTTTCCCTAAAAATAAAAAGATAAGTAATTTGTAAAAAAAGTCATATAACTATTTTTTATCTCAAAAATATTTAATTTTTATAATTTTAATTTTAAAATTTATTTTTTAAAAAGAATACAATTTATGATGTCAGTTTTATAGTATAATTCAATTAAAATTTACATAGATGTTACACATAAATTCGATTTGAAGTATAAATTTGTGATATCTTGCATATCATTTTACACGGTTAAAAGTAAGATTACACATTTTTTTTTTCAAATTTGGCACCACTAAATCAAATTATTCACAATTGAAGTTAAAATTATATTAGAATTATGGATTATATGTATTACTCATATGCAAGTGTTTTTTATAAAAGTAGCTAAGATTTGATAAATTTACCCTTTAAACCTAACTCCTATGCATAACACATATAAATTTGAATCCAATTCCACTATAAGACTAGCTATAAAGACTTTATTCTTTTGAAAAAATAAATTTATAACTAAAATTTTAAAAATTAAAATTAAAATACATTATTAAGATTAAAAAATAATTATGAGACTCATTTCACAAATTATTCAAAAGATATACAAGGCTCGGAGGGTTTTGTAATTTTTTTCCTTTTTTTGGGTAAATACCTGCTAGGGTTATTAATTCCTTTTCTTTTCTTGATACTTTAGTTTTTTTACAAGTTTTGTTTTTGATACTTCAGGTAATACATGGCAGGTATTAAATAATAGCAATGTTCCATTGATGTCATGTTTCATGTATACTAGTAAAGGTTTCTCACGCTAAGAATCGATCAATGATTAAATTAATGATCATGTAGATATAGTATTTATAGTAAAATTATGTATATATATTTTAGTTATTATATTATAATTTATGAATTAAAAAAATTTAAAAATAATAAATTAGGAGAAATAGACATTGAAATTATAAATTTAACATTATTTTCATAATATATTGTTTAGATTACAGGCATTTAGTTAATTTTTTATTTTTTTACATAAAAAATATTTAGTATTTTATCTGATTCTTCTTCACATTTATTGATGTCAACCTTCTTCACATGCAGGGATTGATCAGTAATTGAATCAGTGATCTTATAAGCAAATTGTTAAAAATTGTATGTATAATATGATCAAATAGAATCAAAATTAGAATAAAATTTTATTTGCTCTTTTCTAAAATGAAACAGAGAGTAAGACAAAATAGTATCGTTTACAATCAAGTTTTATTATGGCTAAAAAAATAGTTAAAAATAAAATTATTTATCACAAAGAGGAAATCAGATCAAAATTTTTAAATTATTTATTATTTTAATTTTTTAAATAATTTACATAGAAAGACAAAACATAAGTGAAAGTACTCTTTCAAAAAATAAAAGTTACGTGAGGAAATTAAGCAGTGATCTAATCAGTAATCTTATGGTCAAATTTTATTAAATTGTATATATATATATATATATATATATATATATTTAATTTGTAATAATTTTAGTAACAATGGAAGACAAAAAAAAATCATCTTTTAAAAAAGAAAATCTAATGCTTATAGTAATGCGTTATCAAAGAAAATAGAGAAATTAGATCCGAACGCATTATCATAATGCGCCCTTATATTAGTAAAGCACGCTTATTTTGAGTCTAGAACACATAATTTTAATGCTTTTTTAAATGTCAAAAGTCAACAAAAAATTGAAGATTCAAAAAATTTAGTAGAATGAGATAAAAATATAATATAATAATATATTTTTAATTTAGAACACAATATTATAATATATTCTTAAATTTTAAAAATCTAAAAAAATTTAATTGCATATTAAAAAAATTTGTTGACGACTATCAAAACTCACCACTTAGATGAAAGGGTATTTCTCATTAGATTTCTTTTCTTAAATTTCATAAAATGAACCAAAAATAACTTTTGCTTGGACAACGATAGGACCTGGGATTGGGACGGGTGAACCCAGAACCTAGATGGGCGCCCGCCTGAGTTGGTTTGGACACATATTGTTAGGACTTGGAATTGGGACGGGTGAACCCAGACCCTAGATGGACATCGTCTAAGGTCTAAAAAAAGTGATATTGAGCATATTAACTTCAGCTCAGCTGTTTAAATACGTGTTGTTGTGCCACCGGGTAGGACTCGGACATCTAGGTGATATGGTCTGATCCAACATTGGGCTCCATTTCTCCAGACTTACAGAAGTTCATCACAAGTTATCAGGTGGCACTCCACTTATCCACGTGAACCATATATGCATGTGGACCACCTCTGTTATTTGGTCCATTCCTTATCAGATTATTTTCAAATTCATGTCGGAAAAATGGGTTGACGGTTACCCGTTTCAGCCACAGATAAAACTTGTCCAAATGCAATCTCGGTCCCAAACCAAGGAAGTCTGGAAGTGGGCTGCTAACCACGTATATATTATTTTCACCTGTTGATCCAATAAAAAAATGTTTTACCATCTGAACAACAATCTAATAATTAGTTGAGGCACAAGATCTCTCTTGTATCTAGAATTCCCTATTGCACTACATATACTCCTATAAGAATTATGACATAAGCAGATCAAGGGATTGTTCTTCCATTGATTCAAACCCTAGCCAATTTCCAGAGTATGTGTTTTTTTTTTTGGGGGGGGGGGGGGTCCTGGCAAAAAATCTATTGATGACAGAATTGGGCATTTTAGCAAAATAAGCAATTTTATGCTAATTAAAACAAGTTGTTGCCGCATATCTCTTCATACATATGTGCCAGAAAATATAATGAGGGTAGCCAATCTTCTTGACAACCTTTTGATTCACCAAAAAAGATTTGCGCAGGGAAATATCAAGTATCTTCAACCGGGAGCAAACAACATCAATTTAGTATCAAATCCATCCAGAAAGCTGCTTCTTCCTCTTGAACTGATTAAGCTGTTCCAGAACAAAGCTTCAGGTCAAAATGCTTCCCAAGCACAATCCACTCTTGATCAGTAACAAAATTATTTTCAGCTTGTCCTGCAGCGGAGAATCAGCAAAAGGTTAGTGATTGTGTGATATCAAAAGCAAGTAAATATCTTTGTATATCAATTCATAAAGAAGTGGTAATAGAGTTAGGGAAGAGAGGCGGGAGAACATATTTCTTCGCCAAACATGGATTACATGGATAGGAAGGAAGAAATATATCATGTTAACAGCTGAACTGCAGACGAACAATTGTACCTTACTTAGGAAACAAATTAAGCCCAAAATTCAGGAAACAAGTTGTTAAGCTGGACCAAATAAAACATCTAAACCTATGTTACATAGAATCTTTGCTTCCCTCATTATCCACACTTGAAATGACAGATGAATATGCAATACATTTGGCATATAATCAGAGAAATTCAATGACTTCCATTTTGAAGAATGAAAGAGAAGTGAGAAATGATAGATCTCTAGATCGATAGAAGAGAGAAAAAGGAATAAAGATGAACAAGAGAATTTTGGACGTGGCACATCTGGATGGCAGATTTAATTGTTAAAGCATAATTCGTTTTATTTAAAATATCAAGCAAAAATGCAATCCCAGTCAACCTAAGCAAGGACCAGAAAGAAGGCCCCACAACCTAGAACTTGCACTAGCAACGAGAAAGTTATCTAACTGGTTGGAAGTGGAAAGTTATATAATTGGTTATTTAGATCACTTGAATTGTAACCCAAATTGAACATTCTTCTTCTTTTTCATTTTTGGTGGGATCTACATTTGAAAAAGTGAGATCCAGAGTTAATTTTTGAGGGAAAAAAATGGATTGAATTGCAATCCAAATACACCCCTCAACTGCCAGCCAGCCACCTCAACCAAACGCCACAAGGAATAAAATTCTCAGTATCTATGCCAGAAGCTCCAAATGTATGATCACCTTCAGCATATATCCTCACCACGGTATCATTTTCAGGAGAAGAAAATTGAAAGACCATCAATATGAGAAATGGCCTTTTTTTCTTGTTGGGGGAGAGAAGGGGGGCATCTTGAACTTCTAAATAATGAAGAAGGAAGAAACAGCTATGGTGGTTCAAACCATCGAAAAATAACATACTGACTTGATAATCCTAGTTATTTGAGAAAGGTCAACAAAATTAATTAATTGTATTTATAAATCAATTCATTTCTCAAGAAACCAAGCCAAACCAAGTTCCAACTCGAAATGAGATCATCCCCAACCAAATAATAGCATTAGAAGAAAAGGCATAGAGATGAATTTCATATGGGAGGCTAGGTATACAAAATTCACTAAAAAGAGAGAAATTTTGATCCACTTATGATAAAAAATTACGAGATCAAAGCTCTTCAAAGTCTAAAGTAACCAGAATGCCCCCACAACCGTTCCATCAGTTTAGCCCAATTCCTGACTATTGACCAATACTTTTGAATACATGGAGAAGAAAAACATATGCAGTGTAGAAGATCAAGCAAAAAGACTAATTGATCAAATTCTTCTTACAGAATTGCATTCTCAAGTTCACCAATAAACCAAAAGGAATTAAGATCATAGGGATAAAAGGAATCAATAAATCATTAAGATCAATCACTAACAACTAGCAAACAGCTTCCCCTTACACAAGCAGAGTAAGCCTCACTAAATGAAGAAGCTTGACAAACACACCATCTACTGTTGAATATTAAGCATGGCCTTTGCTTCAGTCTGCTCCTCCAGTAAATCCTCACTCGCATACTTGCTCAAAAGCTCCATTTTCTTCTTCTCCACAACCATCCTCTCAATCTCCTTCTCATCTGGCAATGGCACATGTACCACAAATTCCTTCTCTTTCTCCTTCTCCTGTCTTTCCCTCTCCATCCTCTCCTCCTCTATCACATCTTCCACCTCCTCACGCAAAAAGTCAGGTACAGAACCTAACTCCACAACCTCCCCACTCTTCACTGCTCTCTTTGCTTCCTTCTTTATTTCCTCGATCCTCTTCCAATCAGCTACTGCCTCTTGCCTCATTAACTTCTCTGCATCCTGCTCTAACTTTTCCAGTATTCCATCCTCATCATCCCTATAGCCGTAATAACTAGCATCAATTCTCTTATATATGTCATACCTGAAAATGGCCATTATCACATTAGGACAAACTAAAGCAAATGCACTGCACCAGGATGTAATAAAGATCCCATGAAACTCATGTACCTCATCAAGAATAAAGTAATTAACAGGAAAATTATTAGGCATTATACAAGAGACACATACAACACGCATAATTCAAGAATTCAGCCTTGGTAAAGAACGTCATTGAACTAATGTTCAAATGAACAATAGAAATTCAAACACAAACGAAGTCACAGGATCAATTAGGAAGTGAATTTCCATTAGTGGAAAAGTCGGCCAACTTTCAAAACTATCTGGCTGGAATCCATGTGATCAACCAAAAATAAAAGTGTATACATGTCTCCTATTTAATTCCAGAAACAAAATTCGACTAGACTACTAAGCTACTGTTACCACAAAGTCCAAGTACGAAATTTCATAAATTGGTTAACTAGTACATGCCAATTATAGAACCATTCCTTCCTCCTGAAGCATAGTAAAGTGAAATAATTGCGTATTTTCTTACCTTGTTCTCCTCTTTCGCAACTCTGGGGGTTTCTCAAACAACTCTTTAACACCAGGCAACTTCTTGGCCGCACCAAAATACCTATAACCCGGTCCACGGCCACCAGGATTCGGGACATCAACTATGTTACCCTCTAAATCTGTCATCTTGGCCGAATTCTTCATATAATTCGGGCCTCCAAGCTCGATTATCCTCCTTTCCCAATGACCCTTTTCTCTAATCAACTTATTAATCTCATCGTTAAGGTCCCTCAGCCTGTGTTCCCCGAGCCCTTCATTCTGAATCTCCGCCACTTTTCTCCCGATTTCTCGCATTATCTGTTGCCTCCATTTATCTGCCTCCGCCAAGTCCCGGCACTCCGAAGCTAAATAAGGTCGCCGCTCTTTGGGTTTCTTCTTCTCTTCCGCCTTCATTGCTATGAATCTATTCAGCATAGATTGAGCTTTCTCTTCGTTCCTAGCCATGGCTGCGACGGTAGCAGTGGTGGTGGTGAGGTTTTTCCCGGTTTAAGCTGGTGGATTTCGAGTGATTTTTGAGTTTCAGAGTGGAAGAAAAGAACAATTGAAACCTAACGAGGGAATTTGAAAGGAATAGGGGATAAAGTGTAGACTTGAACGAGGCCGTTTCGGTGCAGACTGATGTGTTAATTATATAGTTTGTCCCTAAACATTTTAGTTGGAGGATTTTGGAATAATATTCCTTGTTTCTTACTATTTAGTCCCTCAACTTTTCAAAACTCTCTCTCTCTCTCTCTCTCTCTCTCTCTCTCTTTTTTATATATACCTTTCTTTTTTTTATGGATCTTTTTGATATAGCATGACATATGCACAGTATGATAGTTTCCTTAAAAAGAGACAAGTAGCTGACAAATAAAATATGTAAAATTAAAAAAAAAAAGGTATAGATTTTAAAATGATTTTTACCATTTTAAAATTTTTATATTAACAATATCATATAAACAATAAGTTATAATCATGTTAGGTGCTGCAAGCTTTTGATGAGTATGCACTTATAATTAACATTCATGTTCTATTATTAAGCTTAATCTCCCCTTTTATTAAGTTTAACCCCTTCACACTCCTAATTTCAATTTTCTCCCTTTCTCTTCCTCTCTTATCCCAAGCTCTCTTTCCCTAAGTGTAGCAACTCAACTCCAGGAGATTGGGCTTTTTTAAATTTGTACAAAATAAGATTAGATTCTTGCTTTACATTTGTTATTTCATAAATTTACCTTAAAAATTTTACAAAATTGACTATTTAAAAAAAATTTAATTCGTCTGGATCCCAATTCATAAACCCCAAAGTACTGGGCTTTTATCAATTATGGCCCCCTTTTTTTGAAAAATAAACTAAAATGGCTTAGTTTTGGTATTGAATTGTGTATATGGCTATAACGCCATGAGGCAGCATTATTGAAGAAATGATGTCCGCTCAACTGGCGTCACTAACTATCTCGGTTTTGTCATAGAAAAAAGTCAATAACACCATTGTTAAAGGCGTTATTGCCTTTCATTGAAACAGTAGCAATAGCCTTGTTGGTTATCCCATCACTTCACCAAAAATCCTTCATTTGGTTTCTTTTGTTTCTTGCTTCTGTTGCAAGGCATAATAGTTTCTTCACATTTCGGTTTCAGTAATAAAAAAATTTAAAATTCTTATATTTATATTCATAATTAGAAAGAATTGGGTTGTGTGTAGTATAACTTGTAATTTGAAGAAAAATAATTGTATTATATAAAAACGAATTTTGATGAAACAATGAACCTAAATTGATCATAAATCTTGCTTTGCAGATTAGGTTTGTTCAAGATTTTTAATTTTTTTATTACTAAAATGAAATATGAAGAAACTATTATGCCTTGCAACAGAAGCAATAAACAAAAGAAAGGAAAGGGAGGTTTTGCGGTGAAATATTGGGATAACCAACAAGGCCATTGTTACTTCTTCAAGGAAATGTAATAACGCCTTTAACAATAACGTTATTATTATTTTTTTTTCATGACGTGACCCTACTTTTACAGTATGTCATGTTACGTCATAAGTATATGACATTTCACGTTCTTGTAGGTTGATAATGTCATACAGTTTCATCGATTTGATTACAGATAGTGCTGTCAAAACGGGCTTCAGCCCGCGAGCTGACCCGTTTCGACGGATTTGGGTTAGGTATAATTAGGCCTGTTTAATCGCGGGCTTTTTTGGCCCGGTCCGTTTAGCCCGCGGGCCGAACGCGGGCCATTCCGTTTTTTCTTTTTATTTTTTTAAAATTTTTTTTACTAAAAAACGACATCGTTTTGAGATTTAAAAAAAATTAAAAAATATATTTTTTTTCAAAACGACATCGTTTTGCTATTTTTTCCTCAAAATGACGTCGTTTTGATTAGCCCGCGGGCCGACCCGTTTAACCCGCGGGCTAGCTAACACGGGCCGCGGACTGGGGGTTCCCAGCCCGCGGGCCAAACGGGCCGGCCCGTTTTGGCCCGTTTTTTCGGCCAGCCCGCGCGGGCCAGCCCGTTTGACAGCACTAATTACAGAACATGCATAATATTTTGAACAACAGTAATCAAACTATTTTAATTATTTTTAAAATTAATATTTTTATATTTTTATTTAATATATTTATATATTTTGATATTTATAATTTAAACACTATTAATATAATAAAAATTAATATCTATAAAAAATAAATTTATCTATTTAAGAATTTTTCTTTTCTAAATTTCATAGCAAGTGTAAGAGAAACAAATACAATGTTCCTCAAATCCTAATTCTTTTACTACCATTTTACTTTCTCAATCCTAAACCCACTCTTAAATTGACAACAATCAAGTGTGTAATTACTAGATTAGGCTTAGACATTTCATTTCAAACTAGTCCTTTGATACTTAACTGATCATTCCCTGGCCCTTGAGGAATTACCTGGCAACAAGTGGCATAGGAGACACTTGTTTCACAGCAGTCTGGTTACGGTGCTAAGGGGCTTTTTTTCTACACATGAGAACGAATTTTTTACCGTTGGATTGAATACTATTTGTTGTCTTTTGATCCAATAGTTAAGAAGCACGAGGGGCATTTTGGGCAGAGAATGTCAACAAAGAGATTGTTTGAAATTTGAAAAGCTACGATCACAAAGTACGCATCGTTTGACGTGAACAGATTGTTCACTGAGCTGACGAATGATAAGAGTGAATAATTATTTTCTTAAGAAAAATGACTGTTCAGTGTAGTTGCTTTACCGATAGGGAGAGTAAGTTGATATTCAACGACTGATTCGGTAAGAATCTCATTCCCAACACATTATGATTCAGACTGAATATCATTCACAAGTTGATATTCAATGACTGATTCTGCAAGATTCTCATTCACAGTCGCAAGTTGATATTCAACTACTGATTCCGCGAGAATCTCATTCTCAATTTGTTGTGATTCAAATTGAGCATCATTCTTTTCCTTTTTTTGGCCATGCAAAAGAAAATAAGAAAACATAACCAATTTATTCAATGCATCCAAGAAAATATAAAAAATACTTGTAATGAATCCATCCGAAATACATGATTTCTTCAAGAGATAAGCGTTCTTGGCTTTAAAAGAGGAGAAATAATAGAGGAGAAAGATGAGAATGGAAGAATGGCAGTCCTAAATGGAAGAGATAGGAGATTTAAGCGAGAGTTGGTAAAAATTGTGACATGACATTTGTCTTTCTTGATCTGATAGATTTAGGCGGGAATTGAAAAATAAATTTAGCTCCAAAATACTCCTAGTCTTTCACAACCATTGGATCAAAAGTTTCTGATCTAATGGCTGTAGAGGACTTCCCGCACATGTTGAAAAAAAATGATACTCAGCATATTAACTTTAGAGGTTTCACAGTATGCAACATCGGCGCAATTTAGGAGAACAAGGGGAAACATCATTAATAGTGAGTTTTCCCATTCCATTGATAGTTAATTTAGCTTTTGTGTTGACTTTTGTAGACGTGGATGTGGGGTTTTTCAATGGTTTGATTCGCATATGTGTGAGAAGTCAATAACTATGATTCTCGGCTTATTAAGGAGACTTAGGTATGGTGAAATGAAATGAGATGCCTAAGCCGAATCTAGTGATTACACAGTTGATTGTTGTTAATTTGGGAGTGAGTTCAAGATTGAAGAGAAGGTAAAATGATAAACCTACCATAAAGGAATTAGGATTTGAAGAATATTGTATTTTTTTTCTCACCTGTACTACGAATTTTGGAAAGAAAAAACTTTTGAATGGATAAATTTATCCTCCACTGGTGCCAATCTCTACCACATTAATATTATTTAGACTATAAACATTAAAATATATAAAGATAATAAGTTAAAAATATTAAAATGTTAGTTTTGAGACTAAATTACAACAACTAAGATAATTTAAAGACCGTTTTTACAAATTGATTTAATTTTTTTTTACACTCGTTGAATAAATTAAATTTTAATTCAATAATTGAAAACTCGTGTAATAACTTTTTGAATAATTACTTAACCATATAATAAATAATTATTCAACTTGAATGAATCATTATTCACCATAAAATAATTATTCGAATAATTATTCTTAATACTTATTCAACCATACAAAGAATAATTATTCAACTCACCTGTGAGTTCGTAACTAACTGTTGAATCAAAATTTAATAATTGAAAATTCATTCATACATGTAAAAAAAAGTACTAGCAACACTGTAACCAGAGAGCAATTTCACAGGCATTGGTCGTAACCACCAGAGTTCCCGGGTAGCTCCAATCATCCACTCCCTCCGGTTGAAATTTTTTTCTTTTTGGATTTAGTTTTGTTTTAAGATGCTTTTTTATCACACCCGTTGACTATAATACGATTATTTTTTATTAATCAAATTTTTTTATATCTCTAAATTTCAAATTCTCTCAATTTTCTCTCTCTAAATAACATTCTTAACAAAAATTTAAATTATTCATAAATCTAAAACAAAATTAAATATCTTTTAAAAAAATACAAAGGGAACAAGTTCCAAACAGAAAAAGAAAAAAAAGAGGAATACTCAAGAAAAGGCCCCTCATGGCAATTGCTAGAGGTCCCCACACATTCGGTTAGGGTCCTGCATGGCATTTTTAATGCACATACAAGATCCAACTTAGTATGTTGGATTAGATCCGAGATCTGATTCAAAGACAGTTGAAAATTTACAATTTTTTTAAAATACAATTAGAGAATAGGAAATCTGATTTAATGGATCTTAGCCAGAGCCTGATCCTTGCCAGTGATATCGAGTAGTGGCCACTGTTCTTTGTTTTTGCTTCTTTTTTTTTTGTATTTTCTTGGAGGACCGGATGAAAGTTCTTCAAAAAATGTTCGTTCTTTCCCCCTTTTTTGGCTGGAGACTTGTCCCTTTGAATTTTTTAAAGATTTTATTTTTATTTTAAATTTTGTTTATATTTATGAATAGATTAAAAATTTATTAAGAACGTTGTTTAGTGAGAGAATTTTGAAATTAAAGAGAGAAAGATTTTTGGTTAATGAAGTATTGTATTCAGCAAGTCCCTTTTTTATTTTAAATATATGTCTGCTTTGTTGCAGAAACATCCCAATTTCTTTTTAGAAAATTTCCCAAAACTAGGAAACAAATAAAAATTTTCCAAATTTTTTTGAAATGTTTCCAGGAAATGCTTTAAAATATCATCCGAGGAATCATTAACTGACTATTATGCCTCTAAAAGCTTTAAATCTTCAAAAATTTCTTTAATTTGAGAGAGAATATCAGTGGTATAGAAAGCACAATGATTTGTTCGAAATAAAATTTTCAAAGGTTAAAATTACCAAAACTAGAAATCACATTTAACAATCCGTTTGCATGAGGCACCTATAATGCATAAGCATTAAAATCATATTGATGCTAGTGATAATATCGGGGCGTTATACAGGTTGTTTATTTATTTAATTGTGGGATAAAAAATATTTTTTTAAAAATAAATTTAAAAAATAATATTACATTGTATCATTCTCTTTAACTTGAAAATGCTTAACCTTTAAAAAAAATTAAACTTTTTTGACATGGTATCTTTAATTAAGCTTATCTTGTTATGAATTTAAGTATTGATAATGCAAAATTAAAGTAAAAGTGTTACTTAATATGTTTGGAGAATAACAATATAAAACTAAAGAAAAGATAATATAGAATATAAAAAGAGAAAGTAAAACTCAAGAATCAAGACTAATCTATATCTATTATTAATGTCATCATATGACCCTATATATAGACTCATAATACAAGAGTTTATGAAAACTCAAAATCTAATAGGGAAAGGAAATCAAATCTTATTACGAGTTATATTTTAGGAGTTTTGTTCTCTTCAGGAAACTGACTAATATGAACACCCACATATTATTTCATAACACTTCCCCTTAGATGTTCATAATATAAAGAAATACCTCATTAAAACCTTACTAGATAAAAACTTAGTGAAAAAAAAACTCGACTGAAGGAAAAAGAGTATATTATTCTTTATGTCATTATTACTCTCCCTAATAAGAAAATTTTTTGAGACTTCTTAATCGATACTTTCCAATCAAATGTTACTATCGATAAGGTCTTAGTGAATAGAGTTTTCAAATAATAAAATAATCAAATTTATTATACATCAATATTATACCTCTTCTGTAGCTCGTGAGTAAAAATATATTTTATTGTATCTCCTTAAATATATTTCAAACTTTATTATCATCCAACAATACAGTTAGAATTTCTTCTTAGATGATATAGATTTATCTCGAATATATTAATCATGATCATATATGTTCTCAACAAGCATCATGAATTTGTATTTCTTCAATATGAGTTGAAGATGTGGCTGTTATAATCAACACATGCCTATAAAATGCATGGTTTATGTGGATCATATAAGTAACTTATACCTTGCATATACATCTCAACAAGAGTTGGAGTTTCTCAATATTCGAGATAAACTATCTCAAAGAAATATCGAAAGGCAAGATTAATACCATCTCAAAATTCATTAGGTAGAGAAGAACTAGAATAGATTAGGTAGAGAAGAATTAGAATAGATACTACTTGCACGTGAACAAGTGTATTCATGCACTCAATTGCAGAATTATGGTATTTCAAGACCAAATAGTTCTCCACTTTCCTTTAATAAATATGAAGGATCTTATTGTAAAAACTCAATGACTATTGATGTGTTATATCCATGTAAAACATTTTCAAGATGTTCAATCAAAGTAAAATGTTGATCACAATACTTGCTTCTCTAAATTTTTCATGAAAAATATTTTGATCATCAAATTATTTTCTCTTTTGAGGATTTTATTTTCAAAATCAAGAGATCAACAATGCTTTAAACGTGTATAAAAAATTATATAGCTATAGAATTTATATATTTGTCATATTGGGATATTTATTTAAATATGAATATCTATAAGTAGAATGTTATATTAACTAACTCTACAGGAGTCAGACAAATAATCAATATGTAATATTATGCAAATAAATAATATTTTGAAATTTCAGTTCATTAATGCTTGTGCATAAATCAAGTTAATGAAAGTCATAAATGGATAACACTATGTTAATCAATAGATTGTACAATGAGGATATTTTCTAATAAAGAAATACATATAATAAGTATAGCTACGTATAAAATTTCTTCATATATGGACATACTCGTCATTCTTTCAATAAAAATTCACTAAGACAATCTCATTATATTATACAGGAACACTTATATATTTCAAGCATATCGAGTCCATCAGGGACTTCAAATATAGGTACCATTACCAAATGATAAGAAAGATAAACATATATTAAGTATTATCATACACTATTATATCCACCACTAGAAATATATTTCTTCGTTATCAGCGTCAAGTCTTACGAAAAATCATACGTCATAACTCATGATAAATATTCACTTTTGTAGTTCGTATTTTATAAGCAAATATTAATTGCTATCTCTTTGGGATTAAACTACAGGTGTATAATTCTTTATGGGAATACATGTACACTTTAAGTGTACTTGTGAATAGTTTATACTTTTTTATATTTTCATGTGAACTTTATTATTTCGAGTCTACAAATTTCGATTTGAAAAATCCTCATTTTGAATCAATATATTATGTGCATTAATATCTTTAAAGTCATATACTTGCGCTGTTCTAGTAGTTCCCAATCATGTTAAGATCTCATCATTTGAACTTCTGGTTCAAGGTATCTTCTATGAAGATCAAAATAGAAGATCAAGATGAGACACATACTAATATATTTTATCCAGCCTCATTCTTTCTCCTCTTTATTTTGGGACAACATATTCAAAATTATCAAAATACGAATCTCTCCCTTGAGATTCGTTCCCAACATATTTGATAATCTCTTTGAGAACACATCTTATTACCTTTGTGGTGGAGCAACATACATAGTGCATATCTAAATTTAGGATGAGAAATATTTAGTTTTTGACCACACACTAACTACTATGAGGAGAATCAAAATGTGTTGGCAAAATATAAAATAAATACTAATATATCACAATCATGAACATTCTGCAAGATGTTCAATATTTATCTCAATACAACCAGTATTATTAGGACAAATTATGTCTTTGGGAGAATGTTAAAACATGACCTTATTATCAATGAATTGTGCAAATTACATGTTGCAAAAATAACAATATACATACGACTATTTGTTAATGCATCAACTAATAATTTTTTTATATTCATCCCAAAATAACACATTCAACCTTAAGTAATACTAGCAACTTTTAAATAAAATAAGTAGCACATATCAATTCATCATATTAGAAAATTTCTGATTCCATAATAAATTCATAATATTCTTTTTATTTTAATGATCTGAGATGGTCCAACTAGTCATGCCAACTAATAAATTGTTTATTAATAAATTTTAAATTTACTCAGTATTGCATTTCTACTTCATTATTCAATGCAATATAAACAAATAAAGATGAATAGTAGTATTTATAATTGACATATATTTTATGTTATAATGGTAATGCATATGACTTAAAAGTTTATTTATCCAATATCTCGATATACTGATAAAATAATCAAGGTTCAAAAGTTATACGAGACTATATAGAGAATGATATATTATAACAATTGATCATTAAGTGAAGATTTGGTAGCTCTTCTAGAGCTTTTAATCAATTAACTCTTCTAGAGTTATTGATCAATTAGTTCTTCAGGAACCTTGCACTACCATTTATATTTTGGACATATATTTTAAATTTTGTCTAAATAAACAATAAATATTATTTAGACAAATTGTATCTTCACCATTCTTGATCCAAAATAAACTAAAATAATATATAAATAATCGAATGTAAATTTATAGTATTAAAACTTTTCAATAATAATCACAAAATAATAACATTGGAAAGTAGCAATTTCATAATTTAAATTTTTAATTGACATTCAAAATGCTAAAAACTCTTTCTGGATATTCAAAATAATTGGCTATATTCACATGTGCCATATCAGTATTATCGATATAAGGATCATTACTATCAGTAGCATAATTTAAAGAAGTAAAGAATTATCAATAATTAATAGAGATTACTAACATACTTAATGTACTATAGGTACGTGACAAACCTTCATATTGCATCAATAACACGTTAAAATTATTACTCTCCCTTTTTCTTCTCATTATTTTCTCACTTCTGATGAGTATCTATTCACTAAGAATTTAATGAGTCATTATTATAACATAATAACAAAGTATATTTCTACTAGTCGCGACCAAAATCTCTTTCATAAATATATTATAAATTTGAATAACATTCACTTCAGGGAATGACATAAAATCAATTGGTTGGGCTTCAAAATATTTTATCAATTACTTCTTTAGGTTCAGAAGATATAAATTTAAAATACTTCTAAAAAAATATTCTCGATATTGCTACTGTAGAAGCATGTTATAGATATGAGAAAGAAAAATTCTTTTATTCATCACATTACTAATAAAATTTCTCTTTATAACATTTAATTGAGGAGAAATTCTAAATGTAATAAAATTTTGCATACTGATAGATATAAAATTTTTTAAACACACTTATAACAAATCATCACTAGCATTTATATAACAATCATCTTCTAGTGATTGTATATTTCATTCACAATTTACTAGTAATCAAGTGGCTTTGATGCTTTGTATTTATTAAATGGTGTCTTCAGGACTCACTATATCTAAATGCATATATTCTAATTGCCATATTTATGTAAATTATTCTTATCATATCCGCGTCTATGTCCATGACTTGGACCATGACTACGACCTCTTCTAAGGGCATAACCATTGGTTCTAATACATTCACTTATAGATTTAAAGTAAACTATGCTTTTGGTAGAATGGCCATCTTTTGGTGGTCAAATCTTTTTTTTAGATCCTTTCACAAAATAAGTGAAACTTTCATGATAAGATATTTTGCCTTTAGATCCTCATAAAATTATGAAAAAGAAAAATCATGACTTTTATGCGATTTTGAGATGATTATTTTCAATAATGGTGCCTACCAATTCCATTACATCTCGATAAATTTGAATATTTATTGTCTATGACATATAGTTCTTTCTATAAATATCAAGAGTAAAAAAAACGAGTTTGGAAAGGTTTGCATGAGAATTCAAAGATAGAAAAAATATCTCTTTTTTCTCTTGATTAAGCTTTCAACTTCAGTGGCAGAGACTCGTGCTTTCTTGTCTTTATATAAATTTCAAAGATGTAGTGATAAAGTCTCGTACCGATAACGTGTTATGAATTTAAGTGTTGGTAATGCAGAATTAAAATGAAAGCGTCACTTAATATGTTTAGAGAATAACAATATAAAACTAAAAAAAAAGAGAATATAGAATATAGAATATAGAAAGAGAAAGTAGAATTCAAGAATCAAGACTAATCTATATATTATTAATGGCATCATATAACCCTATATATAGGCTAATAATATAAGAGTTTATGAAAATTCAAAATCTAATAGGGAAAGGAAATCAAATTTGATTAGGAGTCATATTTTAAGAGTTTATTTTTCTTTAGAAAACTGACTAATATGAACATTCACATATTATTTCATAACATATCTTGTATTCTTGAAATGTTTTTATTATTTTAACTCGTACAGTGCACGAAATGCTTTTTACATGGTTGTAAATAATTTCTTCTTTATAAATAAAATGACACAACAATCTCTCTCTCTCTCTCTCTCTCTATATATATATATATATATGTGTGTGTGTGTGTGTGTGTGTGTGTGTAACATGCTATCAATCATAAAATCAATGATATAACAACCATTAAAAATGAAAATAGAAAAAAAAAAAGAATTAGAGAGAACAAAGATCAACTCTATCCCACACCAAAGGAAGAGTGAAAAAATCACTCACACAACTAAGCCACTATTACTAAATCATGTCTCACACTAAGCCAATCAAATTCTTCACCATAAAGTCTATTTGAGCATGTTTTTTATTAAGTTTGAACACCAAGGAATGCCTTATGGTGAAGAATTTGAAAACCACAATTATTTAGCTAAAGTAAAAAAATATGGAGCATATTTTCTATCGAACTGGTGTCTATTACAGGTAAGATAACCAAACTATTCCATAGTTGTAAAATGATCTATACCAAATTTCAAGTGGCAAGGCTAGCATAGTAACCCACAGAGTCACAAATAGTGGGAAGCAACATAATATTATGTGGATTAATTCAAACTCCAATAGAGGTGCTCAAATATTTGGCAGCCTCACCTCCACATCATGCAATGATATTGTACCAGCCTCAAGCCCAACTGCTACTGCTTTACCATCAGGGCACCAGCATAAAGATGTTATCCACTTACCTGTGCAAGAACCAAATAGTAGCTATTGTGAGCAACAACTTGATTCAGAAACTCAAATCAACAAAAGCCTTGTCATATTTAGCCTCAAAATCAAGTTAAGTAACAATTCCATAAACAAATAATCTCATGGTGACGTAGAACATTTGGATTCAATGATTTCAATCATATTAGCACAAGGTAAACACTTCAAAAGCTCTTTCCACATCAAATTCATAGTACAAGTCTCTAACATTTAGCAATCTATCGAAACTGTTCAAGCTTCTCAAAATTAGTACCACGAAATATATATAATCAAGTATTTGACATCATGATGATCTCATATGAGCTCAAAAAGTTAATTAAGCAAATACACAAACTCCAAATCTTATCTGGTACCATTTCCCTTATTGATTATATGTATTTATGCACCATTCTTTCATCCTTAATACCGTCTTGAGTCCAGTTCAACGTACCAATTCTCAAGTAAAATTAGTTTACTTTGTTATGCTCAAATCACTAATCGGACATAATATAAACGCATTTCAAAATTCTTTAGTGCCTCTTTTAAAACTTAAACATGACAAACATCATATTAGAATTGCCAGAAGAAAAGGGCAATTTGGAGTGACCAATACCTAATTCAAAAGCCAATCATACAAAGACAAAGAGATTTTTCTGAGATACAATCTAAGGTTTGATACGTTAACAAAAATAATTCAAGTATGTACCGGCATGCCTCTTCCTTAAAATTTATATGTGCATTTGCTTTGCCTTTCTCGTTTTGTGAAAGAGGGAAAAAAGTTCAATATTTTCCCTTCTCATCAATGGCTAACCTGTTTCTGTAACTAGAACAAAGGCTTAATGACAGATACAGAAGGGAATGTTAAGAACTCACATCCTATTCTTTCCAAATCTTATATAAAGCAAGTACGCCGATTTCAAAAATTTTGCCACAAATGAAAAGAACTTAACTTATGTCATAACCTAACCAATGAAATAGATGCCTAGAGGAGAATCTCTTTCAATTAGACCTACTATCGCCCTTAAGGGCAGTTGGAGCAGCAACTCCTTTTGCAAATGAGCGAACTTGAATTGCATGCTTATGTTGAAGGATAACTTGAGCAAATACAACTGCAGAGTCACATAAATCCTATACTTCCATCCCATCTACCTAGGAGTCCCTTAATCTCTTTCGATATCTCAATTGCTGCAGAATTCAAACCAATACTACCAATATTAGTAATTTTAAAGTCATAGGTTGAACACATTTAACTACATAAATATTTGTAACATTTATTTTTTAATATTTCAATGAAATAATTTTGACCATTAGAAGATATTAATGAAGTTGTATTCTTGAATATTTAAATCATTTTAATTTATATATTTAATGCAATAATTATATATTCATGTACTCATTTTATTTTAGAATTAATTACGTTAATGTATGTGTTTAGAAAATTATTTTAACTTTATATTTCATAACTATTTTAATCATGAGATAGAGAACAATCTTTAATTAGGAGAAGTGATTAATGTTTTTCATTGATAATTAGAGTATCATTTATTGATGTTCTTGATTGTATACATCATTAAAAATATATAGATTGAATATTCTTTCATAGAATAATTAATATGATACATGCATTGATCTTATTTAATAGAAATATGAATTTTATAAACATATTAATTATATCAAAATTTATGATATTTAATTATGTTATGAGTTTATGAAGGCACTTTAATCAATGTACTTATTAATGTCATCTATACCACTTGACAAATTTAAATTTTACTTTAGTCCAAAATTGTCCGCTGTGGTGCATCCTCAAGCTTTCGGCTCAACTTTAATATATATATATATATATATATATATATATATATATATATATATATATAATCACATTTATATTTACTCAAGCCCAAAAATATTACCCTTTGCTTAACCACCTCTCCTCATGTAAGAGCTAAAACAATTATCAATCAATGGGCATATGAAGTTTCCTTAATCATGCAGTCATTGCCCTGAAGCCTTGTCTAAATGGCAGAAGTTAAGACGTCTGATTTTTTTTAGTTAAAAGTTTGCTTCTTGTTTAGCGTAAAATTTATTCTCCTTTTTAATGCGACAATGGTCTCCTTATAACAAAACTTGTAATTTTGTATTATATTTATTTATTAATTGTGTAATTTATACAAATAAAGTGACTATTTTTGTACTAAAAAAATTCTTGTACTAAAGACAAAAAAAAAGAAAAGAGATCTCCAGCAGAATCATGTAGTAGTTTATTTAAACTCTGATCCCACTACTGCAGTTGACAATTTATTAGAAATAGAAACTATACTTACATCCCTTTAAATATGTACATATTGTTATGGAATTAATATTATTATGGATGTCCATTATTAGAGTTATAGAGATACTTCAACTATCCAGAAGATAGATGGTAGAGTTCTATCATACCTTTGATTAGTGATAGGATTTGTCTTCTGATTATCCTATACCTCTTCTGATTGAGATGTCCCCTGAACCCTATAAATAGAGCTCTAGGTTGAGGTGTTGTATTCACTCATTCATTGATCAATATACTCTCAAAGAATCAATAAAGATCTCTTGTTCTTTCTCTCTATTTTCTCTTTATACTTTCTCTTATTCCATACAGTATACTTTCTTTATTAAGTTCTCTACATTAGTATTACGATTTTGTTGTGCCGACGACGAATGCGCATCATCAAATTCATAACACGTTATCAGCACGAGTCTCTGCCACTGGAGTTTAGAGATCAATCAAGATAAAAAGAGGTATTTTTCTACCTTTGAATTCTCATGGCAAACCTTGCCAAACTCAATTTTTTCGCTCTTGACATTTCTGGAAAGAACTATTTATCATGGATACTAGATGCTCAAATTCATCTAGATGCAATGGGTCTAGGAGACACCATTGTAGAGAATAATGTATCATCATCTCAAAATCGTGCAAAAGTCATGATCTTTCTACGCCACAATCTCCATGAGAATTTGAAGGCGGAATATCTTACCGTAAGAGATCCACTTGTTTTGCGGAAGGATCTGAAAGAAAGATTTGACCACCAGAAGATGGTCATTCTACCAAAAGCACGTTATGATTGGATGCACTTACGGCTACAAGATTTTAAATCTGTAAGTGAATACAACTCCGCAATGTTTAGAATTACTTCTCAATTAAAATTATGTGGAGAAAATATCACTGACGCTGATATGTTAGAGAAAACGTTCTCTACTTTTCATGCCTCGAATATTGTCCTGCAGCAACAATATCGAGAGAAAGGCTTTAAGAAATATGCTGAATTAATTTCTTGTCTTCTTGTTGCGGAGCAAAACAATGAGCTATTAATGAAAAATCAAGAAGCTCGACCAACAGGTTCTACTCCACTCCCTAAAGTGAATGCAGTTAGAACCCGTGGATATGGCCCTGGAAGAGGTCATGGTCATGGTCGAAACCGAGGATACGGACGCGACCGTGGTAGAAAGCATCCATATAATCATGGCGAACAAAATAGAGCATCAGGTGCGAAAAATAACAGAATCCACCAGAAGTTGGTCAAAAACAATGAGAAAAGAAAAGAGAAGGAAGTGGATCCAGAAGATCGTGAAGATAAATGTTATCGCTGTGGTATGCAAGGCCATTGGTCTCGTACCTGTCGTACGGCAAAGCACCTTGTTGAACTTTATCAAGCATCAATTAAGAAGGAGGGTAAAAGTCCTGAAGCAAACTTTACTTCTCAAAATTCCATTCCCGATGATGGTGATAACAAGAATCTTAATGATGCCATTGTCGATGTAACTCATCTAGATGTGGCTGATTTTTTTGAGCACCCAGAAGGAAGAATTGACCACTTGATTGGTGATGGTAGTGTCCAAAAGAAATGAGATTCTATTCAATGTTTTTCTAAATTTTTAGTTTAGTACATGTTTAGTTATATTTCTTTTGTAATAATCCTTAGTGATCTACTACAAATTTCCTTTGTAATAGAACTTTATATTTTTATATGTTCAGATGGCTCTTATTCCTTATTATGACTCTCAAAGTATCACTGAAGATATTTGTCTCATTGATAGTGGTACTACGCACACTATACTTAAAAGTAAGAGATATTTCTCTTGTTTGAATATGGGAGAAATAAATATTTACACTATAAATGGTAGTGCAAAACTAATTGAAGGCTTCGGAAGAGCTAGTATTTTATTGCCTGGAGGCACAATAATTGCCATCAATAAGGCTTTGTTTTCCTCAAAATCTAAAAGAAACTTATTGAGTTTTAAAGATATTCGCCGAAATGGATATCATGTTGAAACAATGGAGGAAAATAAATTTGAGTATCTTTGCATTACTCAAACTGTCTCCGGAAAGAAATCTATCTTAGAGAGATTTTCATCTCTTTCTTCTGGCCTATATTACGCAAAATTAAATAGTGTTGAAGCGCATCATTTAGTAAACCAGAAGTTTACTAATCTTGCTACATTTAGCATTTGGTATGACTGTTTGGGTCACCCAGGATCAATTATGATGCAAAAAATAATTGAGAATACGCATGGACACCCATTGAAAGATCAAAGGGTATTGAATAAATTTCCATGTGCTGCTTGTTCTCAAGGAAAATTGGTTATTAGACCATCCCAAGCAAAAGTGGGAGTTGAGTCTCCTACATTTTTAGAACGAATTCATGGTGATATATGTGGGCCTATTTACCCACCAGATGATCACATATTTGTTTATTATCTACTCGCAACCTGGAGTTTGCGAGATTACTTGCCCAAATAATTCGTCTAAGGGCACAATTCCCAGATCACCCGATTAAAAGAATCCGTCTAGATAATGCTGCTAAATATTGTTCTCAAGCCTTTGATGCTTACTGCATGTCAATTGGCATTATTGTTGAACATCCCGTAGCACATGTTCATGCTCAAAATGGTTTAGCGAAATCATTTATCAAAAGATTACAATTAATTGCTAGACCACTTTTAATGAGAACAAATCTTCCTGTATTAGCTTGGGGACATGCAATTTTGCATGCAGCAACACTTGTGCGTATTAGGCCATCAAGTTATCATGAATTTTCTCCTTTACAATTAGCCTTTGGTTTTGAACCAAATATTTCTCATTTGAGAATTTTTGGTTGTGCGGTGTATGTACCTATAACACCTAATCAGCGAACTAAAATGGGTCTCAAAGGAGATTGGGGATATATGTTGGATATGACTCTCCCTCTATAATAAGGTATCTTGAACCGATGACGGGAGATGTATTTACGGCAAGGTTCGCTGACTGTCATTTTGATGAGTCTATGTTTCCCAAGTTAGGGGGAGACAATAAACCAAAAGGAAAAGAGCTTGTTTGGACAACATCTTTGAATTGTCTAGATTCGCGCACAAGCGTGAGTGAACTTGAAGTTCAAAAGATAATTCATTTACAAAAGATAGCAAATCAACTGCCAGATGCATTTGCCGACTCTACAAGAGTAACAAAATCGCATCTACCAGCTATAGATGCCCATATTCGGGTTGAAGTCCCAAAAGAGCAAAATTCAACACATGTAGCTGTTGAATCAAAAGCACGCCTGAAGCGTGGTCGACCTATTGGTTCAAAAGATAGAAACCCTCGTAAGAAAAGAGGAACAAATGATCAAAGTGATCATATTAATGAATCTGAGAAAAATGACCAAGAGATAATTGATGAAAATGTTCAAGATTCTGAAAATAATACAGAAATTTCCATCAATTATACGACTTCCGGCAGAAGTTGGAATCGAATGGAAATGACTATAGATAACTCATTTACTTACAATGTAGCACTTGATGTTTTGAAAGATAATGAGGATCTTGAACCAATATCAGTTGAAGAATGTCGACATAGAAATGATTGGTCAAAATGGAAAGATGCGATTCAATCAGAATTGAACTCGCTTTCAAAACGTGAAGTTTTTGGACCTGTAGTCCGAACACCTGAAGGTGTAAAGCCCATTGGTTATAAATGGGTATTTGTACGAAAGCGAAATGAGAATAATGAAGTTGTGAGATATAAAGCACGACTTGTTGCACAAGGCTTTTTACAAAGACAAGGTATTGATTATGATGAGACGTATTCACCTGTAGTGGATGCAATTACATTTCGATACCTTGTGAGTCTGGCAGTAAATGAAAAGGTTAATATGCATCTGATGAATGTAGTGACTGCTTATTTATATGGAAATCTGGATAATGATATCTATATGAAAATTCCAAAAGGATTCAACATGTCTGCAGCATGTAAATCTGGTTGTCGTGGAGATTACTCTATTAAGTTACAAAAGTCATTGTATAGCTTAAAGCAGTCTGGACGCATGTGGTATAACCGTCTTAGTGAAAGCTTATTAAAAGCAGGATACAAAAATGATCCAATATGTCCATGTGTCTTCATTAAGAAGTATATTTTAGGATTTGTGATACTTGCTATATATGTTGACGATATCAATCTTATTGGAACTTCAGAAGAGCTTCAAGATGCGGTGAATTATTTGAAACAAGAGTTTGAGATAAAAGATTTTGGAAGAACTAAGTTTTGCCTTGGTTTACAAATTGACCATCTGAAAGATGGATGTTTTATTCACCAATCAACATATATAACGAAAGTCCTAAAAAGATTTTACATGGACAAGGCACATCCATTAAGTACTCCAATGGTCGTTAGATCACTAGATGTGAATAAAGATCCTTTTCGACCTCGCGATGATAGTGAAGAACTACTTGGTCCTGAAGTACCTTATCTTAGTGCAATTGGTGCACTGATGTATCTTGCTAATAATACAAGACCTGATATATCATTTGCAGTAAATTTATTAGCAAGGTTTAGTTCTTCCCCCACAAGACGACATTGGAATGGTGTTAAGCATGTCTTTAGATATCTCCAAGGTACTATAGATCTCGGATTGTTTTATTCAAATAAAACTAACCTGAAGTTAATTGGTTATGCGGATGCTGGATATTTATCCGATCCACATAGAGCACGTTCTCAGACTAGTTATGTATTTACCCATAGTGGTACTGCTATTTCATGGCGTTCTACAAAACAATCCATGGTAGCTACTTCATCTAACCATTCTGAAATTATAGCCCTTCATGAAGCTAGTCGAGAATGTGTATGGTTAAGATCCATGATCTATTATATTCAAGAGAATTGTGGATTATCCTCTGAAAATAGAATTTCAACTCTTCTATATGAGGATAATGCAGCTTGTATAACTCAATTAAAAGGAGGATATATTAAAGGAGATAGGACAAAGCATATTTCACCAAAATTTTTCTTTACTCATGAACTCCTGAAGAGTGGTGATATTGATGTGCAACAAATTCGATCATGTTACAATCTGGAGGATTTATTCACTAAGGCATTACCAACCGCAACATTTGAGAAATTGGTGAACAAAATTGGAATGCGGCGGTTAAGAAACCTTAAAGGATTATCTCATCAGGGGGAGTAAATATGGCATAAAGAGTAGTGTATTCTTTTTCCTTCACTAGAGTTTTTCCCACAGGGTTTTTTTATCTAGTAAGGTTTTAACGAGGCATACTCTTATGCAATGGACATCCAAGGGGGAGTGTTATGAAATTAATATTATTATGGATGTCCATTATTAGAGTTATAGAGATGCTCCAACTATCCAGAAGATAGATGGTAGAATTCTATCATACCTTTGATAAGTGATATGATTTGTCTTCTGATTATCCTATACCTCTTCTGATTGAGATGTCCCATGAACCTTATAAATAGGGCTCTAGGTTGAGGTGTTGTATTCACTCATTCATTGATCAATATACTCTCAGAGAATCAATAAATATCTCTTATTCTTTCTCTCTATTTTCTCTTTATATTTTCTCTTATTCCATACAGTATACTTTCTTTATTAAGTTCTCTACATTAGTATTACGATTATGTTGTGCCGACGACGAATGCGCATCATCAAATTCATAACACATATATTTTTAGTGGTACTTTTATAGCTCATTGTTTTTTCTTTTTCTCTATGATTCAAATAAAATAACTTTAAAGCAGTGTCTTACTGCTTGAAACCGACTTTTTTTTTATTATTTCTTTAACACCTGTGTTCTGAGCAAAAATTGCATGTGAATAATCAAAGGATGGATTATTGTGCTTATAGTACAAAGTGGACATTTGTGCGTGTGCGTGTGCGTGTGTCAAAGAGAGAGAGAGAGAGAGAGAAACTCACATTAGTACTTACCATTTGAGATATGGATTGTGAAGATTGTCTGCATTTTACAAAAGTTAGTATTGCATATCAGTTCACGATGGCATCACAGCAAAGTCAAACACAAAACGATGGTACAGTCCAAAGGGCACTTCCTATACTCGGTAATAGCAAATACTACTGGTAGCAGATAACATGATATCTGATACAGATCAGAGGGAAAACCCCATAAGAGGGGCAAATTTTGCCAGCATCGCAGCCTCTTCCTCGGCTGATTTCTTCCTTTTGAGCTCCCATTCTGCTTTCGACGAGTTGGCCACCTGAACCTCATGGACGATCTTGGGAAGGCAGTCCATTACATTTTGCTGAATGGAGTTGCACCCAACGATCTTTTTGTTGGTAACCTTTATAGTTTCAGCCAATGCTGCTCGACGTGATTGAAGTTTGGTAATTTGTTCACTAGTTTCCAGCATAGCTAACAGTGAAGATGCTTCTTCAGCTTGGAGAACTTCTTTATCCATCTTTGCAGTATTGTATTCATTCTTGAGTGAAGCAACAGAGAAAATCTTGGAATAAAGGTCTGCAAAGAACTTGTCAGCTTGTGCAGAGACTTCCTTCACCTCCAGGTAGCGCTGTCTGGTTAAAGGAATCTCCTCGATCAGCTTTAGCATAGAAAGTTCTTCAGGACTCAGACTTGGATCATTTTGAAGTTCAAATGTCAGAGCAAGAAGTTCACTGAGTTTGTTGGACGAGACTAAACTTGGAAAACCCATTGCAAGGAGGGAAGAAAGTTTCTGCCGTGTTTCAACCACGCATTCCCTTTTGGAAGACACGTGATTTACAGGACTAGGGAAAGCAAAGATCTCACCCAAGGAATTGAGATAATTATCAAACTCCTCTGGAGTAAAATTCGGAGCCTCTAATTTGCAGTTAAGAAGAGCGGCATTACCATCCACAGAACCAGAAGCATGGCTATCAGATACTAGACCATCCTGAAAACCAGTACCCTCCCTACACTCAGTTGTTGCACTACTTGCTAATGTTCCTTCACCCTCTATAGTCATATCTATAACCAGATCTCTGACATTGCTAGGTCCCTCACTTTTTTGTCTTAGTGAAGATTGTCGTGTTCTTTTGAGGATTCCACCACCTCTCTCCAATCTGCAATTCTCTTCCTGAGAAGTGACTGATTGTCGATAAATCGTGAACTTCCCTGCAAGAAAAAAGGATTACCATGCTAACTCTAATTCAATGCAACGGTAGAACAGTGTAGAAAATTTCAGCATTAGGATATTTAGCTTTACTTCCCCGGCCTCTAGGAGAAACAGAAGAAGTCAGAAAGCATATCCAAGTACTGCAATTTCATTCCAATGATTGAAACCTTGGAAAGAATTCAAAAAGGCTGCAGACCTCTTAATCCCACATTTTCTTGGGAAATTCTTTGACACTAAAGACCACGAAATTTTTCAGTTTTAGTAAGCCAGCAAGCACTTAAGTGATAATACTGAACTGCCTCATTTCTAGCAAGCAAACAGCTATTAGCTCACGATTTACTGGTATATTTATGGAAACAATTTTAAGGAGCTTAATAAAGTTCATAATTTTCCAATTCTTTTAGAGTCAAACATCCAATCATTGGAGAAATAGCAACCATACAAATGATTTCTTTAAAGTTTATATACAAGTTAATATATTTATTCTCCAAAAAATGAAAAGACAAAGTGTTAAATCTAACTAACCATTTATTTCAGAATCAGTCTTTCCTGGAATATTCCAAGTGAATGATTGGAGAAACTCATTGATATCAGCTTCAGGGAATTCTGATTGAAGATAACGCACAACAGATATCTTGCTCATGAAAGCCAGTTTTTTACTTGACCTCCTTTGGAGCCTTTCTGGAGCATACAAGAACCTATTTTTATATACACCACTTTGATTGATTCCCTTTCCTACGACTGCCCATCGCCAAATATCACCAGAAGTTGGCCAATCTACTGGAGCATATGGCAAACCTTGGCCTGATGCACCAGGTGAAACTGGCTGAAGATCATCATTGAATTTCCTTTTTGCTGGTTTCGTTCCCATATCTACCTTGCAGGTGTAGCTCTCTGTATTAACTTCAATAACTGAAATGAATTGTGCAACTATGAACACTAAATGTACAAGAAAATAAACCTGAAGCGCATCTATTTTCCACTTTCAAGACTAGGAAAAAAAAGTTTAGAAGTTATCTCGTAGTCTCAGTGCTTTGAGTAGCATAAGTCGAGTGCTTTCTCTGGAAGTGTCATGGATGAACTTCACGTGAAATATTGAAAGTAACTCTTCCAAAAGAACAGTCTATCCTGAATTATGCTAAACTTCAAAACCTATTGTCATTATACAGCATGCTCAAGCATAATATCAATGTTATCCAAGGGTAGTCTTCCTAAACTACAGTTTCTTTCTACACACTTAAAAGAATGGAGGACATAAGGATACAAATTATCTACACTAGTCAAGATGGATTCCAAAACAGCAGTCAAGATGGATTCACAAACAGCAGCCATCATATCTCAATAGCCAACAAGTCAAGAAATGAATATAACAGAAAACAAAAGAGTTTCAGTTTTTTTCAGTTTTCATCTGTTACTTATGTGTTCTATGTCAGGATTATGTGACAAGTGCATTATACTCTGTCTTCCACCTCTTTTTCTAACCTTTATAGTAATAGATACTATAATTTGTTTCATATCTCCATAATCCTGCTCTTTTGTATAATTGCATGATAGCTAAAGAGGTAAAACATTTTGTAGAACTTGTGCTTTTGTTTCAATAAAACAAGCACTAACACCCTCTGTCCCTTTAAACCCTATAAAAGCATTTCCCTTTTTTCCTTTTTTAGGTATTGCCTCTCAATGCAATGTGTGTCTTTATATAATGCAGTATCTATAAGCCAAAATTTACTATCAAAAAGAAATAAATCATATTTTGATTTGAAAACTTGTACTGTACCTGTTCATCCTGCATGCCAAGAATGTATAGTTTATTTTGTAACTCAATGTCAATATCCTACCTGGCCAGATTTTATTTTTTAAGATAAACAATATATTTTGTTTTTCTATTTTACACTAATTTCTCTAGACGCCTGGCTACTTGAGATCCATAAACAAAAGTAAAGAACCAAAATTTTAAATTTTTTATCAATGACAAACCAATTAAATTTTGTTTATAGAAGCTAAAGCAAATCCAGAGAGGTGGAAGCAAATACGAAGAGTAGAACTTCAAGCTTTGGCAACTTAAAGGATGTTGACTGAAAATCTACAGAGAAGTTCCCACACAAGGAAAACACACTAATTCCAGCTAAGTTTTCTCACTATCACTTTCTAAGAGGACACTTTTCCATAAATCCGTTGTAGTTATTCAGTAAGCCAAACAATTAAGCCTTTAATACCAGTTACTCCTGTGAAAACAAATGCACAAAGAAGGGGGCATCTCTGAGCAGATAAAATCTGGTTACATACTCTGGTCAATAATAAAAAGAAGGCGGAATTTTTCCACAGGCTTAGATCAAGTGGGAGATGCTGTGGACAAATAAAATGAAGAGATCATATTCACATCTTGTCTGAGAGTAAATAAGATGTCATGTACTAAAAATGCACGGTAGCGCCAAAAAGCAGCATATTCTATATGACATAAAGGTAAATTTGCAGTACCAAGTATACATTTGCTCCGGCAACATCAATGGCCACTTGAGTTAGCTACACTCTTTATTCTGCCCATTGAACTTAACAAAACTTTCATTAACCCTCAACTATAAACAATTTTTCATTGGTGGTGAATATCAAAAAGTACACAGTTTTGCTGCTGAATATGAAAAAGTACACAGTTCAGTGCTAGAATAATTTGCTTGGCTTCAACCACTCTTACTGCTGAACTAATCTGAGCATAACTCATCATCAAGATCAAACTTACGGAGGGAGGGATTCCACAAGAATCACAGTAGTTATCTGCTTACCGTTTCAGATGGTTTAAGCACAGCACTTTGCAGTAATTTCCAACCAGAGACAGAAGCTAACTGCCATTTGATTTTCTCCAAGCTGGTCTTTATACCCTCATCACCCTGATGTGAATTTAAATGGAAATTTTAGAGGCAAATAAGCATGCGATACAATCATGATTACTTTACAGCCTTAAAGTTATTATATATACCCCTAATTTTGGGAATTGTGATCACAAATCACAATCAAGCTTTGCTATATATAGAACTTGACAAATGCTAAGTATTTATTCTAATAACTGTATTCAAATACTTGATCCCAACTTCAGAAAGAGTTCCAAGTACAATTTCGATAAGCATACAATGATAACATTCTTATGTATTGCAGATTTCTACTAAGCAAAAAACATTATGATTCCATCTTTTTGACATATTTATGCTACACAAACAACAGTTTCTTTACATGTTTATGTGAATGCACAAAACTAGACAGGAAAGCTAGGTTATTATGCTAAACGAAACAATGAAACAACTCTATTACAACAGAACGCCAACACCGTAGATTTGGTTACATCTGTTCCATTAAGTGAGAAGACTCAAAACATGAACTTTAGCATGAACCAAAAGCCCCCTCTTACCACAACCGAGAAAAACTCGTAACAGAATAAAAGAAAATTGACTTCTCAAACTGAAAGGGGGAAAAAACCCATACAAAAAGATGCTTGCTTTTGCCCAGAATTACTAAGGAGCAATATGCAGAACCCTGCGTAAAGCAAATTTTCAGTAATATTTCAAGCGTTTCAACAGCCAAAAAGATTAATCTTTCAAGAAATCTGGTATGTCTAGATACAGAGATAAATTGCTGTTTAAGGAGATTAAAATTTTTACTTTAAAGAACCATCAAAAAGGTGCTTGCTTTGACCAAGAATTGCCTATGAGTAACATGCACAAGCCTTCTAAACAACACTAAACAATTTCAAGCATTTTAACGGCTAACGGTGGATCTTTCAAGAAATCTGGTGTGTCTACATGCAGAAATAAACTACTTTTGAGGACATTAAAATTTTTACTCTTGACAACAACCATAGAAAAAAATGCTTGCCTTAACAAGAATTGCTCATGAGTAACATGCAGAAGCTTGTTTAAACTAAATTATCACCAGAATTCCAAGAATTCCAACGGCCAAAAAAAATGATTTTTCAAGAAATGTGGTGCGTCTTCACTAAGAAATAAATTACTTTGAGGAGATTAATTTGCAAACGAGATGAAATGTCACTCACAAGTTCTCCATCTCCAACAGCAAGGAAAAATTTTCTGTTGTCTGAAAGAGAACACAATGACCCGTGAAGGAGTGAATGAGTTGGAGAGAAATCAGAGCTTCAAAACCAGTGGTTCAAATATCGATGATCTTTCTGCTTCAGGAAGTGTAGTAATATGGACGCCTTCGTAAGATTTTGGACTGCAATTAATGGCTTAGTTATCTCTCTCTTTTCTTTTTTTTTTTGGTTAAGTAATAATGAATTAGTTATCTATACTTACATTATTTCTTTTAGTATAAATTATTATAAATAATTTATAAAAATAATCTCTAAACTATTTTATTTACTGCAAATATATTTCTAATATTATTATATTTTAATATTTTAGATCTAACATTTATAAATTTTTTAATTTTTACAATCCTTACTATCACTTATGTAATAGAAACAGGTAGAAAAAGTCATGTGCGTCATGTATTTCAGGAAAACGAGACAAATCTATCTCACCACAAATTTTCTCTTCAAAAATCCAACTCATGTGCAACTAACTAAATCAATCCAAAGAAAGAGAGGGAAAGAAAAAAGTTTTCCCAATTCCTAATTCATCTTTTGAATAGAGTTTATCATTTTACTTTATTTTCAAGCTTAAAACCACTCTTAAAATGACAATAATAAACATTATAATTACCAGATTATGGTTAACTTTTCCTTCTACAATTGTTCTTCTACACTCAATCGAACATTTATTCACATTTGTTATAAAAAAAATATCATGGAGAAACAAATTTATCCTTCCTCCTGAGGTATGCATGTGTTGCACGTGATCTTTTCTAGAGATTTCCGTTGCATAAGTGGTTGTTGGAACTGTAAACATTAAAAAGGTCATTAATGTTAGGTCTTAAACATTAAAATATGACATTAAAGATTAAGTTACAATAAGTAAAATAGTTTAGAAACTATTTTTATAGATTACGCAACTATTATTATTATTGAGATAATAGTTGAGGATACAAATTATTGTGGTATTTGGATTGCTTTTGTCCAAAACCTAATGTAATTGAATGTCATTTTTCATCTCACAAAATTTTTATTTTTACAAAATTTAAAATTAAAAATTTTAAATTTAAACTTAAAATAAATACAACCAACTATCTGATCAAGTAGGAAAGTACTTATCAAAATAATAATAATAGGTGAGTCTAATTAGATATTCCTTTTATCCTAAAATGATAGGCTCATTTTCATTTTTTTGTCCATTCCACTTTATACGCTTATTTTTATTTATAAATGATCGTTATTGATAATTTCTTTATATGCTTCTAATTGTTTGTATGAATATCAATAAATCCTTTTCTGTTTCCAAAAGATATTAACTTACACCGTCTTCTAATAATAAAAAAATGCATTACTCCATATCTTATATTGAAAAATATAAAAAGTGATAATTTTAAAAATAATTAATTAATATAAATCAAAGTTATTTTAGTACTAATAAACGGCATATAAATAAATAGTAAGCAAAAATTATTAACTTAGCCATATAAAATAACCTCCTTAATCGGTGGGAAAATAAAAAGTAATGTTATATTTGTAGGATAGTATAATTAATTATTTGACAGAAATACGTGTCTAAATATTTTAAAATTTTTATTTAGGGATCCTAAATAGTATTATACCTCAAACAAGTATTAAATTCGAAATCTTTTAATTTAGTAAAACGTGCCCTTTAGTACTATGTTCGAAAATGTTTCAAAATCAATCAAAATAGACCAAAAATGCTTGAAATGTTTTTCTCAAAAAAGGAAAAAAGAAACTGCTAGAAATGGTGGTGCGAGGTAGTACTGTAACTTTACCCAGAGGCCACCTATACCGCAAGGATCTACACTGGCGTCCCGGTGGGCACCTAACACTGTGCCAGTCAAGATTGGTTTAACTTGAAAATATTTCGTTTTTAAATTAAAATTTTAAATATAAAATTTATATATTTTTAATAAATAATTTATTTTTTAAAATTTACACTGGCGTCCCGGTGGGCACCTAACACTGTGCCAGTCAAGATTGGTTTAACTTGAAAATATTTCGTTTTTAAATTAAAATTTTAAATATAAAATTTATATATTTTTAATAAATAATTTATTTTTTAAAATTTTAAAAATTTTAAAATTAAATACTATGAAATCACACAAAAACTTGAATGGGCAACGCTGGCATCATGGGCATTTGTTAGCTGTAAAATTTATATATATATATATATATATATATATATATATATATATTATTAAAATACTTTTATTCTTTCTTTCCTTTCAAAACTCTCAAATATCTAATTCTAATTTCTAAAATTTTAAATTTTTTTATTAGTTAAAAGAGTTATTATTAGGTAAGAGATAAAATATTATAAACACTTTAGTTTATCATAAACAAATCTTTTAATTTAAATCAAATTCCTAGTTTTTACTATATCCACATAACTTTATCTACTGCCACTTTCTCCACAAACTTTTTCTCCACAAACTTTTTCTTTCTTCACAAACTTTTTCTCATAAGGTTTTTTATCGTCAGATCCTCTTATTTTTCTCTGATTAGGGTCTTCTTTTTTTTAATTAAAGAGATAATCTTTTCAATTCCTTTTTTTATACATGATGTTGTTATTGTCTTTCTTATTCTCTTTCACTTTAATATTTGACCTCTAAATTTGATAAATAATATTATAGATTTGATTTTTTAGGGGCTTATCAATGCTCAATGTTTCTCTTTTTGTTCAAAAGAAATTTATAAATTAATTATTTTTAAAAAAATATTTTTTTATTAATTTGTTGAGAACTTCTTTATGTACTTGTAAGATGTTTATGAAATTATTTATTTTTAGAGAAGATTTCTTTTTTTTTTAGAACTTTTTGGGATAGAGGCCAAAATAGAATGACTATCCCATGCTTTTTCTTTTAAAATAGAAAAACTGCATGAGTGTTATGCACGTTATGTGTATCAAACATATTTATAATATTTTAATTTTTTATTCAAATAAGTATTTTAACTTTATTATTTTTAAAATTTTAAAATATGTCTTAGAGGTTTCTTCAGTTAAATCCTGCAAAATGAGATGTATGTACTTTTTTTTAATTTTTATGTTTTTTATTTAATATGAGTACTTGTAATCCCTTTTGCGAATAAAATATATTTTTAAAAATTTTAGAATTTTCTAATTATCAACAAGTCTGCAAGTTGTACATAACTTTTATATGTAGTTATTCCTTTACCCTCTTTTTATCAGTTTCTTTTATTTTTTTAGTTTTATTTTTAACATCATGCATTTTTTTTATTGAATGATATAATTTATTTTATATTTTTTGTTATTTAATATAAAATTATTAAGCTTTTGTTTTCTTTGATAGGTTTTGAAGATTCAAGTTTTTTTTTCTGTTTGTTTGAGGAGATTACTTAAGAAATATTTATCTGTTTAGTTCTTGGTATTTATTACACCAATTAGATCAATATCTATTACTATCTAATTTGATCCTTTATTTACTAAGTTTTAAGGATAAAAGTATCTAATTACCTATTAAAATATTCTGCACCAGAATATCTTTGCAGTGCGTTAGACATAAAACGTAATTATCGATAGGTTTTTTTTTGTTTTTATCTTTTGACCAAGTAAATATATAAGAAAGAAATGATTTTGTAAAGTATATTAACACTATGACTTCTTGTGATGGATCAAGAACACGATTCTTTTGGAAAAAAATTGATTAATGATCTGAGAATCTTTTCATTTTTGAAAAATTTTTCTTTGAGATTTTTAATATAAAATACTAATATTTTTTACTTTTATGTTATTTATTTTTTAAGAATGGAGAGAGACAAGTAAAGGGAGAGAAATTTTAATTTTCACAATGATTTTATTACAAATATATTATATTTATTTGAAGAGTCAAAATAAATAATTAAATAATAAGAAATTCTCTTTTTCTCTTACACATAATGGGAGTAAGAGGTGAATACGGTAGAATAATTAAAAGATCATGTCGTAAAGTTAATTTACTTTAAAGATATAAAAAAAGTAAAACTTACAATATATTTTTATTTCTTTCCTTTTTATCTTAATTTACTTATCATTAACCATTAGTACATAGTTTTTAATTAAATACATAAATTTACTTCATATTTTTTGTAATAATTCTAATAACTATTTAGTTAGAAAATTTTTTATTGGCTATGAGATTTTAGAATTTTAAATTTATTTAAATTCATATCATAATTTTTAAATTTTAAAAACTTACCACTTATCCATTATTACAATTAGTTAAAATTAAATTTATTTTTGTCAAAGACACATCTATATATCTATACATATCTATACATCTATATATCTATATCTATATCTATATTTATACTTCTATATATTAATAAAACACTTTTACTCTCTCTCTTATTCTAAAAAGCATAGAGTCTTCATTCTTATTTTTCATAATTTTAAATTTTTTATTAGATAAAGAAGTTCTTATTGGTTAGAATTTGATGATATCTTTTTTCAATTTTAAACTTTTAAAACCCCAATTCTTAGCCCCGTTTCTTCTATTAAATCTCCCAATTTACATAACTTAAGTCCCCTAATTTAGATTAAACTACTTCCAATACAAAACTATAAGATATGCTTCCTACCCCTTTCTTAGCCTACTTCATGTGTGCTAATGTGTCTTTTCCTTTTTCTTTGACAGGTAATGGGAGAAACTAGGATGATGGCAAATTGGGGTTTGAAAGGTTATATATGAGCTTTTTACTTCATTCATGTCTATGCCTACACCACTAAGTTTCCTTGTAGGATATAGAGTTATTCTGTTTCATAAATATGTAAGTTAATTCTTAATTAATTTTTTTACAAAATTTTCTCATCCATATTGCTTTTGTTTTTCCTTTCTTTGTTTCATTATGAATTAATTTTTTATTTTCAATGTTGAAGAATTGATTCGCAGGTCAGAATCTTGGTGACCTTTCCTTTTTCTTACCTTTTCTATGATGAAGTTGGGGGTCTAATTCGGTTCACGGAACCGAGGGAAAATTAGGGCTTTTCCCTTTATTTGCCTGGAAGTAATTAGAGTATTTCAATAATTTCACAAATTAAAATTAGGCTTTTTTTCAATTCAGTTACCAGAAAAGTTTATGGTTTTTTTTATCTTTCTAATTATGTTTAATTTGGGTTTCATTTGTCTTCATCAGAAATAAAATATTGACTTCAATGGGCTTTCTCTTGGAATTCAAGTTTAGATTTCCTATTTTTTTTATGAGATGTTATCCACATTGCAACAGCGAGATCAACTAAAGTTAGGGATTTGTTTAAATTAGGCAGCAAAAGTTGGTGCATGATTCTCCGGCATATATAAAAATTCTCTAGATGAAGCAAAATTACATATAAAATCAACCAATATATCTATCTATACATACATATATTTTCAAAACACTTTTACTCTCTTTCTTTTTTCAAAACTTTCAAGACTACATTCCTATTTCATAAAATTCTGATTTTTTTAATTAATTTAAAAATTTTTTATTGGTTCTATAGATTTTTTGTCTAATAAATTAATTAAAAGTTAATTTTTTGAAACCACTTACCTATTATTAAGTTGTACCTACTATTTATCCATTATCTTCTATCAGTTTGTTAGTTAAACATATCTTAATTTTTTCTATGTACAGTGATCATCCTGTCTCATATCTCTTTTTCTATGTTGTGATTGAAGATCTCTTTTCATATTCAAGTAAAGGTAAGCATTCGATTTGTTGTCGTCAAATTTATGCGCCTATTCTTTTTCGATGCTATGACACTATTCCCTATGGTGTTGTTGAAGAAGTACAACTGCAAGACTGGAGAAAGTATTCTAGAGAATTTGCTGGCCGAAAGACATGAAGAGAAATTTTCACATACCAGTAGCATCATTCTCAAATTTTTGCCATCAAGAACGGGTACCATGCTTCCATAAATTAGTTTCCCTACTTCAAATGCCAATGATGACTTATAATTTTCTTTTCTTTGATTTTTTTTCTTATTAGGGTTTTAATTTTTAGTCCTTTTTGTTGAATTATGTGCTTTTTGTTTCTAATTGTTATGCTACTAAAATTTCAATTTTTTAAGGATTTTAAAGGCAAATCTCTAAAAGCATCTTATTCAAGCCCAAAGTGAGAATTTTTTTATCATCTCCTTTTGAATCATTTGTCTACTTTATTAATTTTATCTTTTTTTTCTAACTTCAAACTTGATCATAAAGGAACTCTATATATACTGTAAGAAAATAACAAGATTTACTTACTGTTAGAAAGTGGCAAAGAGCTTAGGTAAAGCTTGGAATAGAACCCTACGGTCGCAAGTTTGCTTTCTAAACATTTCTTCATAGTCCTTTTTTCTTGACTTTTTTCTTAAAAAAAGAAAATTTTTTAAAAAATATTTTAAGTGTTCAAAATCTTCAAAGGTTTCGTATCTAGATTCTTCCTCTTTGTCTTTTATGTTCACCGAGGGATTTTTTTTTTTTTTTTTGAGTTTTTTGAGTTGCATGGGATATGAACTAAAAATGTAAATTTGATTTTTTTTCCTTTTGAGAAAGCTCTTTTTATACTTAGAGAAGCAATTTATGCCTTATGTTTTGATCTATTGATTTGGGGAATAATATTGTGGATGTAGTGGCTTCACCATGGAATTTCCATGCTTAATAGGAGAAAAGAAGTCCCAATGGGAGAAAATAAAAAAATTAAATAAAATCTTCAATTAAAATTAAGTTACGTTATATGGCACTCCTTTTCCTTTTCCTTTTTATAGTTCTTTATTTCTTTGTTGTCTCCTTTTCTTCTTTTATTTTGATTTTTCAACTGATCCATGGATATTGTCAATTGGAAAAGTAAGTGCTACCTGCGTAGTAAATCAAAGTATATAACTTATGTGTTCCAAGCCCTTTTGGAAAAACAGAATCCTTAGATTACGAAAGTCTGAAAGTTATCGGCTGAACCGTTTTGTAATTAATTATCTTTCCAAATATTACCGTAACATATTCTTTTTTGGAAGGAACAATATAGTATGTCACAGCATTTATGCACCACTTTTTTAAAAAAAAAATATTAGAGCATTTGTGTATTGCTCATAAATATTATCTTTATTTTATTTTCTATTTCTTGTGTAGGACATTGGGGAACACCTACATATTATTGTTCGTTTTATCCAACCTATGAACACTTTGAACCATTCCCTCTTTTGTATGAATTTATCTCTGTGTGTGTGTGTTTTTTTAAAAAAAAAATAAAAGAGTATATATGTTTGTAATTTAGAATCTTTCAATAATACTATAGATGCATCTAAAATGAAGATTTTTAGAAAACAATTTAATTTGATAGTTAGACTCTAAATTACACAGATCATAGTCATCCTAAAGTCTAAAGATTAGCTAGCCTAGACAAACTTCATTCTGATATAATCTTTTTGCAGTATATTTTTGACACAATGAAAAACTTTTATTGGTGGTCAAAATTTTAGCTATTAAATTATTTAGTATCCATAAGCATTGCCTTTTAGTAATTATGCTTAATGTTGTTTTGCTTATCTTGTATTAGGTATTAGGAACAAGGTCATCCCTACAAGAATGCAATTTTTGTAAAGGTCTTCTATAATTACTTTTCAAAACTTTCAAACCTACTTAAGAAAGAAAAAGATAAGGATTTCTAATCTATCAAATGATCTTTAAAGATTTAGTAACTTGGAATTTAGATAATAGTCTAAAATAAATTTTATCTAATCAAATATTAACAAAAATAAATACAAAATGTTAAGCATACCGTTTTGAGCTTCGATAACTTTTTGCTTCAAAAATTAATATTTACTTTAATAAATTTAAATAGCAAGAATTAAGTGCTATAAAATTTCTATCTCACTAAGGTAAAAATAAAAAAATACAATCATATTTCAATTGTAATGTTATTAATTTAAAATTTTAATATTTATCTAAATAATTATCATATCTAATATATATATATATATATATATATATATATATATACCAAAACACTTTTACTCTCTCTCCTCCTCTAAACCTTCCAAAACCTTGATTTTATTTTCTAATTTTTTTTTTAATTTTTAATTAAAATAATTTTTCCATCTTTTAAACTCAATTACAACTCTAATACTATACAAACTTTTCTACTACTAAAAAAACCAACCATACTTCCAACTCTAATACTATACAAACTATTCTAGTACTAAAAAACCCACTCTCACATTTGCACGACTTCTACCACAATACAAACTCTAAATTCACATTAACCATTCAACTCAATTCTCTAAACTTTTTCAACTCTGTTTCCAATTCGGTAAGAGTGTTTTTCCTCATTCAATATTTAATTCAAAAGAAATTTATTTTCAATCTTCAAATTAATCTATACTTTTTGCAACCTATTAAAAGATCTTGAAGAAGAGAGAGCAAAGTCATTGTTTGCTTGCTAAGAATCTATCTACAGATTTTTTTATTGGACTCTCTTTAGATTGTCTTCTTATCGAGTTAATTGATGATTAATTGTCTTACTTTTTTCTGTTATGTGTGTTTTGTCATTTTTTATTGCCCTATCCATTTTAAAATATATACATTGATTTTATTGAATTCTGGTGCTGCTGGCTCCCTGTCCTAAGTGATGTTTGTCTGCTTAACTCACGCTTGAGAACAATTGCTTCGTGCGTAACTTTTGAAATATGGTGACGGTCGGGTCTAGGGCTGTAAACGGGTCCAAACGGATCCGGGATACCTTATCCCGGACCCGGACCCGATTAACTATATTAGTACCGGACCCGACCCGATTACCCGACGGGTCTAAATAGGGTGGATTCGTACCCTACCCTATAGGGTCTCAGTTCGGGTCCGGGTAGACCCGCTAAGAATTGTTAAAATAAAAAAAAAATTTAATACATAAAAAACACAATTCAAATATCATGCCATAATTCATAAACGGAATAAAATAACAAACTTAATATCTTTAAACACAATTCTTAAATCTACTTATTGATCAAACAAAAATTAAAAAAATATCTTCAACTCAAGAAAATACAAATACAATCCTTGGAGAAATACATTAAACAAAATTATAAACTCAAAGGTCACTTCTCAAACATTAACCAAGCTTCTCTTTATCTGCTGCCACTGCTAAAGAAAAAAAATAATGAGAAAAATTATCTTGTGATAAAAAAAATAAATATTAATAATGTTCCTAATAAATACTAGCTAGTGATAAAAGAACTTACAAATAATTAAAAATCAATCTGTCTTAGTAACTTGAGACAGAGAAATATTGTTGCCAATATCATCCAACTCTGAAGACAAATTAAATCAATTAACAGGTAGAAAGGAAAAAAAAGAACAAATAAGAAGAAACAAAATAAAATACATGTATTCAACTTACTTCTCTTTTTTGCCAATTCAATCCAATCACCCGTAGTTACCAATGCCTCCACGATATCAGGAAGTAGTGATGCACGTGTCTCATCAACTACTCTTCCCCCAACACTGAATGCAAACTCTGAAGCAACAGTAGTAGCCGGAACAGCCAAAATATCACGCGCTATCTTTCCTATGATAGGATACTTAGGAGAATTCGCTTTCCACCAATGCAAAATATTAAAATATATTAAAAGAAACTATGTTAATAAAACATCCCACTTTGTTCCTGGATGAAATGATTGCTCGGTATAAAAAAAGCAAAGATTTTAAAAAATGATAGTACTATAATATAATAAATGACAAAGTAATACATTTCCTCTTTGTTTTTTCTCGGGATAACCAACCTTACTCTTAAAGTTAAAGTGTAATCATTAATCAAGCAATCAACATAGAAAAAGTACAATGTCTGGCCAATTACGTACCCGATCTTATTGGCTCGGGTCCGGGTCGGGTCCGGGTAAGACCCGGCCCGTTGACAGGCCTAGTCGGGTCCTCCTAATATGTGGAAAAAATTTAACCATTTCCTTGGACGATTGCTCTCCGTTGGGGTAATCTTTATTGTCCCCTATTAATAATTGTCGTTGCTGGATGGACTAGATTAATCAGAGATACATTTGATTACTGTGAAATATAGGTCAAGTACTACTAATAAATTTGAAAGGCCCCTTAACTATGTAACTTGATGATTTTATACTCATTAAAAAGGAAATCTTGCTCATCTGACTCGAACTTTCTTGATTGTCATAAATCATACTTTACTGTTTAATACATTAGAAGATATGTCTTTTAGTGTCTGAACCTTTTATTCAGATATGGATTTCTAGTCAAGGAGCATTCTTTTGTAAATTGTCATCTGCTAATTTCATTGCTCAATATGTCTTGCTCTTTGATTGTAAATGCATATCAGTCATTGAGATCTCGCAATTGGGTTAGCATATCTACTTAACAGATTGTGCTGTCTTTTGCAGACCTCAAGGCCAAAATATAATCAAATCTTTGTGAAGAAGCTGGGTGGACTTGATTGGTGGCCATACTAGGGCATGACCACATGATGAATATTTTGGCTTTTATTATGTTTGACAGGGGACTTTCATGAGTATAATAACATTGGAACAATATAAAATTCATTACCTTTATCAAATAGCTTTTTCGTTTATGTAACCAAGAAATTTAGGCAGGGTATAATTCCATATAATATTATTTTATCTGGTCTGAGACGAATGGCACACGAGGAAGGGATCCGAGGACGATACAGGTTAGTGCTGCTTCATTTAACTTACATTCTAATATAGATAATTTATCTCTTAGGCATATTGAAATTGTTTAGTCGATCATTTAAATCTTGCAGATTAAATTTAATTCATCAATGATGCATATCCAAGTACCCCAGGGATAGCGAAACTCATAATATGGGTGCTTTAGTTTATTTTCAAGACATGGACAATGATTATTGATAAGCTAATATTAGTAATTTTTTTAATAATATTTTCAGCAATTCACTTTAGTTTCTTGCTCTTTTAAGATTTTTTGAATGTTCTTTCTTAAGGATATTTGTTTCAGATTATTAGATAGCATTCCTTAAGTATTTTCATTTTTAAAATATTTGACAATTTATAACTTTTTGGAATTAGATATTAAAGTTATTCTCATTATAAATACAATTATCTTATATATATATATATATATATATATATATATATATATATATATATATATATATATATATATATATCTTTTACTCTCTCTTCTTCGATAAAAGCTTTGTACTTTTATTCTTATTTTCTAAAATTTTAAATTTTTTTAATTAGTTAGAAAATTTTTAATTGGATAAGAAATTTTAGACTTTTAAATTTATCTAAATTTATATTATAACTTTCAAATTTTAAAACTTTTAAACTTCTTATCACATCTCCACCTCTCTTGCCACTTATTCATTATTAAAATTAGTTAAAATTAAATTTTTTTTTCAAATACACATCTATACATCTATGCATCTATACTAGCCTGAACCCGTGTGATGCATAAATATATTTTAAAAATAAAAAATATTAAAATTAGATTTTAAAAAAATCTAAAAAATATTTTTTACCTCTGAAAATGTATGTATTTAGAAAAAAATTAAATAACACAGAACATTAAAATTTTATTTGTTCAAAAATATCAAATAGCTTCTTTCCCATCTTAGACTCTTCACATATGATTTCTACCTTTTTTATTCCGATCAATACAAAACTAAGAGTAATATTGATTATATTGAATCTAATTTTTAACTTTTAAAAAAATTTTAATTCACATACAAGCATTATTAATGACTTTTTGTAAAACATAAATAACATGTACTATTTATTAGATTAAAGAAAGTTAAACTCATTCAAATTCTTATTAGTTTGAGGAAGCTCCCTTGTTTGCTTCATTAATCAAGTTTTCTTTTATGTTTTAAAAAAAATCTTAATAACAAATCTATTCTCTTTATCAATAATAGAGAGAAATTATAATTATTAGTTTCTTCAGACTTCAATTTGTAATAATAGAGAGAATTTTACTATGCTAACGAATATTTAATTTTTTTAAGGATATATTTTTTCTTCAATAATATTATTATTTTAAGCATTGAAGTTGAAGTCTTTAAAATTTATTAAAAATTAATATAATTTAGTTTTTGAATTAAGTTTGTTATTTTTTTAAAATTAATATTATGTACTTGTGCATTACATGGGTTTTTTTTGCTAATATGTATATATTATCAAAACATTTTTACTTTCTCTCCTCCTCCAAAACTTCAGAAGGTCTAAATCTAATTTTCTAACATTATTAATTTATTAATGATTTTTAAAATCTTTGATTGGTTTAAAGATACTTTACATAAAAAATAATATATTTTAAATTTTTTTGATTTTTACGTTCTCACATTATCTATATTAACTGAAACAAAAACTCACGTTTTCATCCCTTCTATTTAAACTCTATATCTACAATTCAAACTCTTTGCCTGTTCTCCACCATTTTCAATTTACTGAAAAAAAAAGTTTTCTTTCACTCTTTGCTTTGTGAATTTACACGAAGGAGTACACATTTGAAGATTGACTGAGTGATATGCAACTGAATTGAGGTTGGCCAATAGGTGATGTGCAAAAAATCATTCTTTTTGTTTTTCCTTTTGTTTTTTTTTTCATTATTTTTCCCTATCCCCCAATTGTTTCATGAATGGGGACTTTGTAATTATGTTTTTTTTACTTCCTGTTCTTGGTTCTTCTAGCCTTTCTACTTTTGTGATTTTGCTATTCTTTTGGTTTTTCTTTCTCTTTTTTCTATCAAAAAGGCTTTCAATTAGTGATGTGCAAAACTCGGTAAATTTGCTGCTCCCAATAGCAAGAAAAGCGAAACCCAGAAACTAAAATTTCTCAATTGCTATCGGCGTAGTTACTGAGCTCTTGAGACTTTTCTCTCCATCGAACGAAGATAGATACACATATGAGTTTTTTTTTTCTTTTCCTTTTTCTTATGTTTTACTATAACCAAACATTTTACACTAGATATTCTAATCCATTATCCTTTTTTGTAGAATTTTTGAATAATTGAGAAAATTTTGAGAATCTCTTTATTTTCTTGATTTATATGTTGATTATGGTAAGCATTATCCAAATTTTCATTGCGCTAAATTCATCAATTTTATGGTTAACTCACAAAGTCAAAGCCAAGTTTCATTATTTTCTCCGTGGTTTTTATTTTCAAGAGAATTTTTAAAAACTAATTTTTGAGGTGATAATTGTCTTGAATAATTTTCACTTGGTGAAATACTTTTGTCAATTGATTTTCTGTGATGAAGTGGCTTGTTCTTAATCATATTATTGTAGCGTACCAACTCACTCTATAATCACATATTTTTTATAATTTTAGAGGTCCTTCATATTTGTCTGTGAAATCTTCACAGAGTTGAATTTTGTTATAGTCTTGTGGAAGAAAGCATTGCCTTGTGAATTTTACTCTCTACTTTTGTGAAATTGTAAAAACGAATAAACGCTTGAATATTGAAACAATTGAAAGTCAAAATTGGAAGTCAAAGAGGATTGCAATGGTCGTGCTTTTTGCATAACTATAGCCGCTAATAAGGGAAAAACTTACTTTGTTTACAATCCTTTGACAGAAGAAAATTTGTTTCATTGTAGTGAAATGTTTCGTTTTTGCATGTGCTAAAACTATCATTCTTTTATAGGCAGATTGAAAATTAAAATAATTGGGAATAAAAAAGGCTTCTCTTTATAGCAACTATCAGGTAAATTATCAAAGTATGTGTTAAAAATATCTCTTTTATTTTTATTTTTTTATTTTCTGTCATTTTTTTCCCCCAACTGTTACTGGGGCATATGTTCGTTTACTGTAGTCAACAGCCTCTTTGTCCTATTTGTCCTATTCTTCATCCTAGAGTAGAGTTTACCAGAGAAATATGGTCATATAGTGAAATGTTTCGTTTTTTACATGTACTAAAACTATTATTCTTTTTATAGGCAGATTGAAAATTAAAATAATTGGGAGTAAAAAAGGCTTCTCCTTAATAGCAACTATCAAGTAAATTATCAAAGCATGTGTTAAAAACATAACTCTTTTGTTTTTCTTTTTTTATTTTCTGTCATTCTTTTCCCCCAACTGTTATTGGAGCATATGTTTGTTTACTATAGTCAACAGTCTCTTTATCCTATTTGTCCTATTCTTCATCCTACAGTAGAGTTCACCGGAGAAATATGATCTTATAAAAATATAATTATTCTTTATACATAAATCAGTTTGTCACCTTTGAAGGTTATAGTTAATAATATTATGCATAAGGTTAGGGATATACAATTTAAGCATCTCAAGATTTGCAGTCTGTGAACAATGATGTAAGCTTTTTCATCAAAAAGAGAAAAAAATGATGTAAGTTATTCAAATAAAAAAGAAAAACAATGATATAAAAGGTAATGACCCCAAAAATTATAAGTTATATTTTAATTAATGAACGAAACAAATTTCTTTCGACCAAAAGGAAAAAGAAAAAAATATATTCTCCACACCACAAATGGGAGATTGGTTTCATCTTTTTTCCCCTGTTTTTAGTCAAGTGATTGGTTTGAACTTGAGATCATTTTTTCTTTTTGTCCTAAATATTTGAACTTGAGATTCAAGTATATCTAGGAAAAGAAATAAAGAAAAGAAATTCAAGTATGTGAGTTTTAGTTTGTTTTCACCGGCGGAAGACAAAAGAATCTCCTCTACAAAGGAGATTGTCCTTTTTTCCCCTAAAACTTCCAAGGGGTAATTATTCCATTGCAAATCATCTTGAGAAGCCAAAGGTATGTCAAGTTAGAGGTCTCATCCCAACAGGAAGAAGAAGAAATTAGAGACAAGTAAAAAGTCATTATAAATTAGAGAGTAAATTATTCTCCAAAGATTTTTACGTAAGACTTATTTCATTATTTTTTTATTTTTTCTAGAATTTTCAAAGATAATAGAGGGCATATTTTACAAAAAATTATCTGATAATAGTTATAGCTAACAAAAGCATCTATTTAGTGAATAAAAGTTTGGAGTTCAGCTTTTTTTATAAAAAAAAATCTAACAAACACATATTTTTCTCTTAAAAAAATATTTGAAAATGTTAATATAAAGTATCAAAGCTATGGATTTTATATCACTTTTCCTTTTATTTTTGGAGGAGAGAGGAAGAAATATTTGGAAAACGGGATCTACTGTTTAAATTCAAATTTAAAACTTATTTTACATTAAAAAGAATTGTTTGTACTTCTCTTCTCAAAGAGCTTCCTCCTTCTCACTCCTTCCCTACCACAAAACTAAAAAAGAAAAATTATAATCTATCCAACCATTTGGTATAAACAATCTATCAAATCGAGAAAGAAAGCTTTTATTATAAATTTATCTATTTTAATAGAAAATTCTTCTAAAAATCTTAAAATTTTCATGTCATTACCCATCTTGAAATTATGTTACTACAGTCAAATAAAATATCTCATCTTACACAAATGATGTATAGTAGATAAACGATCTAAAATTCATTAAGTATCAATAGTTTAATATAAGGGGAAAGCACTTGATCTCAGTGCATCGCACGGGTCATTATGCTAGTTTGTTAAATATTATGATTGTACAGTTGTCTACTCTTCCTTCCAGGGGACTTAAAAAAAGGTTATTACATATAATATTTTTAATTATTACAATTTAAAAAACATTCATTATTCACTATTTATTTTAAAAAATTCTAATTTTTTTTTGAAACCTTTGAAGAAAAAAACTCAAATTTATTTACAACCATCCCGTTTTTTCACAAACGAAGATTAATTTATCAAACTACATATAATTTTACATCTTTGTACATAGAAACATCTTCAAAATTGATCGTTTTGGCCTTGAAACGACCAATTTTGAAGATTAAAGCTAGCCACCACATTCACCAACAAATGGCGGAACAATTTCTACCAGTAAGTGACGTAAGTGGTGCACAACTTATACCACGATGCCTAATTTTTTATTTTTTTAAAATTATTGTGTTAAAGTTAAACGTAATATATTTTAATATTGTGTTACTATTTTTTAAAATATTCTGCACTATTTTCGCCACTTAGTGGCTTAACTGAGCTGCAAGTTGCGCCACTAGCTCAGTTGAGTTACCAGTTGGCATAAGTTATGCCAAGTTGCGCCACAAGTAGCGCCCCACCAGTTGGCTCAACTTGTTGCTCAGTTGTGCCACTGGGTGGCGCAACTCAAGTGCAAGTTGCCCCACTTGGTGGAGAAAATAATACAAAATAAAATTTGATAAATTTGCATATTGATTAACTATTTTATCAAGTTTTTACCTTAAATTCAAGAGAATCCTTCATAGAATCCCCTGTTCATTGTGTTGTTGCAACAAAGTTGACGTGTTTTTCGTTAAATTAATTAGTTTGTTGTAAAATTTGAGTAGAGAGTAGAAATAGAGGAGAGAGAGAGTTTTGAAAAATAGAAATTTTTCTTATTGTATATAATTTTAAAAAATTGTATATAAAAATAATGAAAAAGAAAATTGAGGATGCCCAACCTGGAGGGAGCACGAGCCCTACTTTAGAAGCGACCATCGGTCCATCAACTAGCATGTGATGCCTCAAGGGCAACTTAATGCTCGTCTCTCAAAAGCCACACGGGTGGAGAGAGAGAGAGAGAGAGAGAGAGAAGAAGAAGAAGGTATAGAAGAAAAAGAAAGGTTAAAAATTGATGGTAGGATTGGATACTATTCAATTTCAAAATTTTAGGTGTGAGATCTATATCTTCTCTCACAATTAATTTAATTTTTACGAAATTTAAGATAAAAAATTTTAAATCAAGTCATATCTAATTATACCCTGAATATAATTGTGTTGTGTTGCATTTAGCATATTTTAGAAGTAAAATAATAAATAAAATTTAATAAATTACCTTTTTGATGCTTGTAGTTTCTTATATAACCTAATATGCTCTCTTCCAAATACATATTCAGAATGGATCCTTAATTCAACAATTTTGCATCACTAATTACATAGTTAATAATTTAAGAAAGATTGTAAAGGAAAATAATTTGATTATTTATATTTTTAATTCAAGTAAACTATAAAATTAAATTAATCCTTCTCGTTTAAATATTTTTATACAAAAAAAGGAGTCAGAGAAGATCATAAATTCCCTAGTTTCAATAAAACAAAAATAATATTTTCTTCTTATGAAGAATCAATCATTGGCAATGAATCCATCAATTTCACTTAACCAATTTGAGGCGAAATATTTTGTAGGGACCAATTCTAGAGAAATTAAGTCATGTAAGGGTCATAATGACATTCGCGAGAAATAATCCTCAGGTTCCGAAAAAACCTAGGTTGAGACAAAATATCCAAGTCGCAGGGGTTCTGCACCCTCCTCGTTGGTTCAGCTCGGCTACTGAAACCCGGAAGTAGACGAACTTGAAGCTCAAGAACACCCAGAGAAAGTGAGAGAAGAAAGCTATGGATTCTGCTTTGAGAATTATCCACAGCAGCCCATTATCAACTGCTATACTATGTAGAAAAACCAGGGTTTTTACCGTTAAATGCTCTTCTGTTTCTTCCTCCTCTGATGGCTCTGCTGCTGGTAAGCCACCACATTGAACGTATTTTGGATTCTTTTGGTTATATTTGGTGATCTTTGTGCGTTTTTGAGTGAAGAAAATTGGGTTATTTTGGCTTTTTTCGTGTAGCAAATAATGGATAGATATTTTGATCTTAGTTTTACAAAAATTTTATGTGGGCTGAGTGATTGAGGAATTTGTTAGATAATTTTCGGTTGAAATTGTGAGAGAATGATATGAAGGAATGATAATTGTCTATTTTCTATTAGCAAAGATATATTGTTCGTGCCTTTTACATCTTGCCCATTCTCTATGTAGCATTTTCCTCCTTCCCCCCCCCCCCTCCCCCAACCCCCCTTTGCTTTTTTTTTTTTTTTTTGGGAGGGGGGGGGGCTTGGTTGGATCTGTGTCTTTGCATGATTCAGCTGGAACACATATCTAGAGTTTGAGGAAATCAAAATTTCAGCCTTGGCAGAAAGACCTTGGAAGATAGCAGATGCTAGACTTGTGCTTGAAGATGGTTCAGTCTGGAGGGCAAAGTCATTTGGTGCTTCTGGAACCCAAGTTGGTGAAGTCGTTTTCAACACATCTTTAACTGGGTAAAATACTGATTGGTTGTTTCTCCATAACAAAAGTTGTAACAATATCATTATTTGTATTCATATATTCTGTTTAACCCAAAAGCAATATTCTGTGATTGACCTGCAGTTACTGCCATTATCACACGAATGTATTACCTGCTGAACTGATTCATTTGAAGGTCATCACAATTGTATTCGATTAATTTATGGAATAATGCCTATAATAGCAAATGATTTTACCCTCACTGGATAAGTTAATAGTAACGTTTAGCTACTCAAAGTAGTCATCTCTGTATGTATAAAAAGAATTTTACAAAATGCAATTCTGCAATATTTTTGAGGATTTGAGATTATTTGCTCTCTTCTGGATTGAAGATATTAGGGCATCAGATATTGGGTTTGTATGATAGCTGCTTTCAGTTTTAGAATATTTCTACAGCAGCATTTGTTTATTATTGTAGCATCGACAGTGGAATTGAAGCTAGATGACAAGCTAATGTAAAACTTGACAAGGTATAACTATTTGGAAAAGCCTTCTGGTAGTTGATTTTTTTTTTTAGCTAGTCAAAACACCCACTTCCGGAGTCTTATGACCATGCTCTATGTTCTGAAGTATGGTCCAGATGACAATTGTCAAGTGCATTAAACATATTGAAGAGGTACTAGTGATCTTGTCTTTGGTAAAGGCATTTTAAATGTTATTTCTAGACAAAAATGGGAATACTGGATTCTAGGAAAAAAGATAGAGCAGCTGAACTAGAACATAGGGTATGAAAGTAAACAGTTTGTGCTTGGAAGGCATGTATAAATTATGCTACTAGATAATTTATTTCATAGATGTTGCAGATCAACTTAGTCAAGATGTGAGAAGAACTTTGCTGCTACGTTAGATGTTGCAGATTAACTTAGCCAAGATGTGAGAAGAACTTTGCTGCTATATTGCTGATTTTAGAATAGAGTAAAATATATCATAAAAGTATGCAAGACCCTCATTTGTATCATTTTATATTTCTTTGTAAAGAGAACAAAACTTGAGAGCTTTTTCCCCAGAGACAATTTTGTGTTCACCAGCTGTGAAGGAGAAAGTAAAACGTGAAAAGTGGTTCAGAACTTCACTTTCTGTTGCTCTTCTGCTCCGTATTTTGTACTCTGTATATAAAAAGGAAGAACTCGTTTGGCAATCTGTCTCTGATGCATCAACCCTGTTGTCCATTACAGCAAAATTGTGGTTCTTGCGGAGATGCTTGAGATGCATAATAAGATTGGAAATAAGAGTCAACAGATCCAAGACCTGTTACACCCACCACTAAGAATAGAATGCTCATTTAATATTGCTAAATTCATCCTCCATATCAGAAATATTATCCATCCTTCATATCTATCCGCTGTTAGAAATGCTCAGAACTAGCTACATATATGTAGATAAGTTTTCTCCTTTGATTTTGGCCATATCAGTCACATAAGTAGTGTCTGTATGCATGTAGGCAGCTATCCATTCTTGTTGTTGTGGTATTGTTGTCATTGCACTGTGTCTTTGACATCATTATTGAGTGTTGCAGTTTGTCTTGTACAAAATAGAATATGAAGTCTTATGTGATGTCTTTGTCATTATGGTATTGCAGATACCAGGAGATACTTACAGATCCTAGCTATGCTGGCCAGTTTGTCTTGATGACAAACCCCCACATTGGGAATACTGGAATTAATTTTGGTTGGTATATTGTTGTCTTCCGTGTTTGCAAACAAAGAGTATGACCTAAACCTGAAAATACTTTCTCTACAGATGATGAAGAATCGAGTCAATGCTTTCTAGCTGGTCTGGTAATCAGAAGCTTGAGTATCAGGTTTCTTCCATGTGCAAAACTTTTGATTTCTTCCTTCTTGTTTTTTGCTTGCTTATTTTGACTCTCTTTCCTGTGGACGTGCGCTAGCACCTCGAATTGGCGATGCACAGAAACACTTGGTGATTATTTGGCAGCACGAAACATCATGGGAATATGTGGGTTAAAATCTTGATGTATTTATAGACATAGTTTAGCTGGCAAGTTGTTTTTGCAACTGTGAGGCCATCATGTGGGATTTTTTTTTACATCACTGCAATTTACACGTTGATGCATTTCCTGACAGATGATGTTGACACTCGTGCAATTACTCGGAGATTGAGAGAAGATGGTAGCCTTATTGGTGTATTGAGCACTGAAGCATGCAAAACAGATGAGGAACTCCTGGACATTTCTCGTTCATGGAACATTGTTGGTATGTTGATTCTGGTTAAGGGTGTCGATGAGCCTTGGTAATGGTCGGTTATACATTACGTCACCATGTTTCTTTATGTGATTATGCAGGCGTTGATCTAATTAGTGGTGTCTCTTGTAAGACTTCTTATGAATGGATTGATACAACAGGTTCAGAGTGGGATTTCAACTTTAACAGAAGAACTAAAGAGACTTTGCATGTTAGTATTGTTCTTTGAAATACTGAAGATAATCACATGCTCATTTCTTGATCTTAATACTCTTCTGTTTCTGTTTTTTTAGGTCGTTGCATATGATTTTGGCATCAAGCACAACATACTTAGGCGCCTTGCATCATATGGCTGTAAAATCACAGTTGTCCCTTCAACATGGCCTGCATCTGAAACTTTGAAGATGAAGCCAGATGGAGTTCTTTTCAGCAATGGTCCTGGAGACCCATCTGCAGTTCCTTATGCAATTGAAACTGTTAAAGAAATTATTGGAAAAATTCCTGTTTTTGGTATTTGCATGGGTCATCAGTTACTTGGCCAAGCATTGGGGGGTAAGACTTTCAAGATGAAGTTTGGTCACCATGGAGGAAATCACCCAGTTCGTAATCTTCGAAATGGCTGTGTGGAGATCAGTGCACAGGTCTGTTCTTATCAACTCTCTGGGTACTGTTTCAATGGTTTTTAGTTCTGCATGCAGACGTACTGGAGATTGATGGCTCGATTGATTTCTGTATTTTGTAAGATGCATGGTCGAGAACATTTAATCTTCCAGAATGCTTTTTTTATTTTTTAAATAATTATCCTCAAGACTCTGAATTATATATCTTCTACAACTGATAATTTTATTTCTAACTTTTAGGAGACTTTTTCTTTTTCTAAGAAGCTAAACATACACTTTAATATGGCTCTTTTCATCTTTTCCAGAATCATAACTATGCCGTTGACCCTGCGTCACTTCCCAAGGGAGTAGAAGTAACTCATGTTAATCTCAATGATGGGAGCTGTGCTGGTTTAGCATTCTCTCAACTAAAGCTCATGTCCCTACAGTATCATCCTGAAGCATCTCCTGGACCTCATGATTCAGATCCTGGTAATTGGCCTTTTTTTGTTTAGTTCCTCAATTAGCAATTGTTCATGGACTTACCTAATAAAATAGTAATTTGTAAACAACAAGAGAAGCATTGAGAAACATTGAACCAATGGACGATACGCAAAATTTACTACCATTTTTGACTTGAAAAAAAATGTTGAGGGTTTATCTTCTTGTGGGTTTAGCGTCATGCAAACTGGGTATGGTGGCACATAGGCATGTTGAATCCATTCCAATGGAGTTTAGCTGAATAGAATATACAATTTCTTATAATAATTGACTGAAAGCTAAAAAATGCTAGAATATGAGACTGTTTAAATATGATTTCATTTTTAATTTTTGAATACTTAGTTTTGAAATAGATTCTAAAAATATTTCTTGTTCTCATAAAATTGGAATTACGTTTGGATAGCTGTTTTCATCTAAATTAAGGACACGTGGATAATTTCGATGTATTACTTCTCCTTTTGAAGTTTTTCGCCCCCTCCTTGGTGTAAGATTTCTAGTGATAAGTAGTGAATAAACAAAAAAGCAGTAGAGTAAAAAGACTTAAGATTTCTTATACAATAGTGGATTACAGCATGTAAAAAATGGAGTCATAACTGACGAAAATTAAATGAGTGCAAAAATAGAGCACGTTAATCTAATTAACTTCCACAAGTCTAACAAGGAGTGATGATGGCAAAACAGGGGAAATATATGCAATCTTTGTCCTTCAACAAAATTAGATTCCAATAGGGAGGTTATAGCAAATATGTATATGTTATTATGCACAAATCTTCTAGACATTTCATGTCAGATACGCTTATGTTTATCCTTGAGAAAGAAGGTAAGAGCTAAGCAAAGTGGGTGATGCATCAGCAGAAGAAGAAGAGGAGTAGATGGAAAAGGAAACCGATGGAGGGAGGTGGAGAGATAGAGAGGGAGGCTAGTCTGATGATAAGAGGAGCAAAAGAAATGTACTATAAAGAGTAGTAGAAGCTGAGGGAGGAGAGTGTGTTTTGTCTTAGTTTTAAAACATGAGTCTCTTTTTGTTTTGCTATTTTCATTTTCAAAGTGAAAATTTTCCCCATTATTGACCATCTTAAGGGCAAATACATTTGGAAAACAATAATCAAATGTGGTTGCATATTTGCCTGTATATTGTTACAGGTACATATAATGATAATTTTGTTCTTTTGCATAAATAGTTGTGTTTGTAACAAGATTTTCCACCAATTTAGCTATAAGAGTTCCATCCACCTAATTCAGTCTCTACTGTATCCTGAATTGGATTAGCACTGTAAGAAGTGACAGATGTTCCTAATGAGTGGCAAATTCTGTTACTTACTATGTTAGGCAATCTCCATAGATGATAGTCGCAGACAAAGGCATTACCTCCCAGTATCTCTTTGCTCACTTATTCAAGGATGTAACAGTTTTTGGTTAAATTTAGATGTTGAAACAAACAAAAATGAAACTATTACTTGTTTCTTTGTTTCCTCAAAATCTGAATTGGCCATTCTGAAACTACAGTATTTGGGGAATTTATGCAACTCATGGAGCGAGAAAAGCAGAAGTTTTGATGGGAATTCGCCATGGCATTCACTGGTATTTTCCTAAGTCCTTGTTGTCTACAGCAATGCCCTTGTCTTTCGTATGATGATGAAGATAATGCTGACAACCCTTGCTGGAAGAGTAATCAGTTGTTCAAGTTGAAGTCTCCTGCTATGATCTCCTCATTAATCTTAACTCGGTTATGTTGATTGCACTGTGCCCTCCAGTCTTGTAATGGTTACTGATGTCGGTCGAAGTTGTACTGCTATCAACATTGAGTCATTGTAGCCTCTGCTTCAAGTATGGTAGCCGCAGGAAAGCTGTAATTTCTTCAAGCAGCTTGTTTGATTATTCTTCCAAGATCCATGCAGATTGTCAAAGGAATGAAACACTTCTTTAGTAAATTACACAGCTTAGTCGGGTTATGCAGTATTTGGGCTCTGCTACCTCTTAACCCTTTCTTCATTGTCTTGCGTACTGAGTCTGAACATTAACTACACTAGCCTGAAATTTAACACAATCTTTCATCCACTATTTGACCAAAAAAATTACAAACATCGACTCAGATCAGCAAGAACTTTGTTCTGCGCTCGCTCCAGAATTCCTTTGTTTCTTACTGATGCAGGTCTCCTGATTTCAGCATCGAAACCATGGAATTTCTGTATGCAATTGATATTTTCTATTTCTGTGAAGGTTTGGTGGGATTACTTAAGCTTCCAATAATAATAAGAAATTTAGCTAGGAAGATTGGGAAGAGTTATGCTCTATCTAAAATTCAATGTCCACCTTTTTATTTATTTTGTAGAGAAAATATTTGACTTTGAACGAAGAAAGTACAAAAAAAGGAAAGGAGGGGTTTAAGAGATCAAATCCTTTCACAAAATGTTTATTATTACTGACCTAAACAATAGAAGACTCAATATGGTATTATATAACATCAAAATCTTTGAAATAAAAGTAATTTAATGGTTAAGTAACTTGAATCCTAGGAACTAAAGTCGCAATTTTGATCAAAATTGCTAGTTCGAATACAACTGAACTAATTTGCTGGACGTTGGAAATTACTATTGAAACAACAGAGACTGAATCCCATGGTATTCATCCTATCTGTGAGTCTAAACATCTGCTCCCAGTTGATTGCCTTCCATGAGCTCAAGGTAATTTCTTGCAATATGCCGAGTTTACCTTCGAAGCGTACTTTGGAGGTTTCACAAGTTGCTGTAATGTCACAATAATTGGACAATCGTTTTTCAAACATAGTCAACAAGAAAAACCTTTTGATTGAAAAATGAACAAGTTCATATTACTATGATCCCACACATTTCATTCAAGACATTGAACTACCTACATTACAACAACTCTACAACACCCACTACTCCACCCCCACCCCAACCATCCAGGAAAAAAAAAAAGAGAAACCTTTAGATTTAGTCAGAACAGATTAATCAAGCCCTCTCGCCTCTAATCCTCCTGGCAAGTTGAATATCCTTTGGCATAATAGTTACCCTCTTGGCATGAATAGCACAGAGATTAGTATCTTCAAACAGCCCCACCAAGTAAGCCTCCGCCGCCTCCTGAAGTGCCGCCACAGCACTGCTCTGGAACCTCAGATCTGTCTTGAAATCTTGTGCGATTTCCCTAACAAGCCTCTGGAACGGCAGCTTTCGGATCAAGAGCTCGGTGCTCTTCTGATACTTTCGGATTTCCCTCAAAGCCACAGTTCCGGGACGGAAACGGTGGGGCTTCTTCACTCCTCCGGTTGCCGGCGCTGACTTTCTGGCAGCCTTGGTCGCCAATTGCTTCCTCGGAGCCTTACCTCCAGTAGACTTCCTTGCTGTCTGCTTGGTTCTAGCCATTTTCAAGAAATCTTTCGAGGGTTTTTGAAACTTCTGTGAGACTCCGGGTTTAGGAATTGGCGATAGAATTGAGGGGGTTTTGGAGGGTTCTTATAGGAGCTTCATTTTGAGGTGGATTGAGAAAATTTTGGGAATTTTTGAATTTTGGGTTTCGCGGGTGGGGCTGTTAAATATTGACCGTTGAATTTGGTGATTGACGGAAGGTGAGGATTCAAGAATTTCGCATAGCACGCGGATCGTGATCCGTCTCTTTTACTTCAACTGACCAGTTTTTAAGGCTACACTAATCACTTAATTAGACATCCATAGGGTTCTTTTTCTTTCTTTTCCAAACTCATTCCGTATCCTCACCAGTCACCAATACTTGAATATCCATTTTTTTTTCGTTCTTTTCCTTCTGTTAATGCTTTGAACTTGGAACTAGGAGGAGATTTCCTTGTACGAGTAATTATTTAATATAATATCAAATAAAAAATACTCCTTTCACAAACCAATGAAATACGAATCAATTGTCAACTTAAATATTTTTTGTATTTAAAATTAAATTTTTAAATTTTTTATATATAATAATAATAAATAAATATTATATTTTATAACTTACTTTAAAATATAAGTTTGACGGAAATGAGATCACGAATTCATTTCACCACAAAGGAGATGTACAATTGCAATACCTATCCAAACTCATCATCATGTATCAATTCAACCTATCTATGCCTGCTTATATTTGACGGACGTCATCAATTTCTTTAACCCTAGTTAAAAACAAACCGAACAAAATAAGTTAAAAATAATATTGTAAATAATCATCCTAAAGAATTTACTATCACTTTTTTTTAATCTCATATAAAAATAGAACGTACAAACCTAAATTGAAATATAACTTTTGCAATTACCTTTTAACACCTTGTCTAAATTCCATCGCAATTCGCAAGTGAAAAGTTTATCTACTGGGAGCTGTTCTGGTCCATATGTGCACTTTGGTGGGGTCATGGTGACGGGACTGTCTATACCAAGACAGTAAGCATTACCCTTCGGCCTCACTCGGACATTCCATAGCGGTTGTGGAGCTCTTCTGGTCTCCCCTTCCAGCCTTTTTATTTATCAAAAAAAAAAATGGCGCCAATTTAGTTTTTTTGAATTAGGTGGTCTTGTCTCATTTGGAATCCAAAGAAGGCCCAATTCCCAAACCCAAGCCGCTCTCTTGACAAATGGGCATGCGGTGGAACAGAAATTGGCCTCCCAGCCCAAGTGGACCTCCAAATCTCTATCTGTGTGTCTCTCTCTCTACACCCCTATGATTAATCCACGTTTACCACTATTAGGGTTTTATTTCAATTTTTTTCTACAATACTTTGTTAGTGAAAAAGAGTAGAACTTCAAATAAAAACTTCATATCAGGTTTCGAAATGAGATCTAATTCGAGTCACAAAATGCTTGAAATCTCCTTGCCATTGTAATTTGGAGCTCAAGCGATATTGGAGCTGTTTGTGTTGATGTTGTCCCTTTCTACGAACGGCAAGAATTTTTGTGCAGATGTTTTGTCAAGATTGGCGTGTCATGCTGTCCATGGCATGGCAGGCTGTATTATCAGTCAAAGAACTTATTCAAACACTATTGGATTGTAAGTTTACAGCCAAAGAACTTATTCAAACACTATTGGATTGTAAGTTAATTTTCCGCTGATTCAACACTTTTTCTGTTTTAAAATATATAATTTTTTAATATTTTTTACATACATTATATATATATATATAGTAATTTTATTAATATAATAAATAATAAAATAATTACATTTATAGTGAGAATAACTTAAGAAAAATAATCTTTAAAATTTACAAAAGGCTAAACATGTTGACGAGGGAGAAAAGAGCTAAAAGGATTTAAATTTTTGAAAGGGAAGGAGTGTAAATTACTTACTCTTTTTAAAATATAAGGTATTTTGATTCCTTTTTTTTTGTATAGATTAAAGAAAAAAAGAGAATCTTTTTTTTATTATATTATTAACTAATTATATTAATATAATAGAGAATGAAATGATTATATTTATGATAAGAATATATTTAGAAAAAATAATCTTTAAAATTCACAAATGATTAAATATTTTAAGAAGAAAGAAAAATGACAAGAGACCTTTTATTTTGAATTTGAATGGGGAGAGTATTAATTTGATCTGCATTGTGGTATGATGTTGTATGTAAAAACCAACTCGGCTAAATTTGGAATGCGTAGTTGCTTAGGACATCCAAAAAGGGAAAAGAAGAAAATGGAGAATGAAAATTCAAAAAGGAATAAAAATGAGGAATGAGTAGAATTGGCCTTCAACTTAAAGCATTTTGTCCAATGGTTGAAGCTTTGTTCTTTAAGAAACAGCAACTATTGCTTTCTTACTTTGTTTCTATGTTTGTGTTTTTTCTTGTAAAGCAATGAAAGCCAATTGCTTCTTCTTCCCATCAAAACATCCACGATAGTAACTCATCACGTTCTTCGATGCTCCATTTTCTAAGTCTTGTTGGCTGCATATAAGTCGGTGAATCATTGACATTTTGGCTTGTTGGTTAGAGAAGTGCTTAATTTGGCTTAGAGCATACGAGTCGAGCTCTTACCAACGTGTTTGAGCTCGACTTGAATTTGATATTTTTTAGTTTGAATATTTAATCAAATAAGATTAAACTATTTAAATATTTAATTATTTTTAAACTACGATTTTAAATATTTAGTACGTTATCTATTACATCAATTAAAATTTACCATATATAATATAACAACATTCTTTAACGAAGACAAATTAATGGGTTTGGATTAATTATTTAGTTCCATGTATATGTTTAAACCCTATCCTCATCCGCCAATGTATTAAGACAATTTGGGTGTCAAATCGGGAAAAAGAAAAAAGCTTTCGGCGGTCCGAGAAAATTGACAAGTTGGTTTAGATGAAGACACGCCTGGCAGAACAAAAAGTCGTCAAATAGCACAGTAATGTGTTTGATATTTTTCCGCAAAGAAAAAGATGAGGCATGTGAACCAACATTACAATGTCAACGACTTTTTTTTTCTTGGGGTGATATTTTAAGGGATGAAAATGTAAATTCAATGACTTATAACTTAATAAGAGATGTTTTTAATTAATTGATTGTCAATTGATTCGGATTAACTTTTACTGTGATATGCTTAGTACAAACCGAGCCCGAATTTGAGCATGATATTTAAGCCGAGGCTCAAAATGGCTAGATTTTTGGCTTGTCTTAGCTCAATCCCCACTCTAAATCTGGCTCGGGGAGTCCCATTGGGAGTCCTATATGGAGGATTGAGGGCAATACATGAGTGTCCAGGAGTTCCCTTTCAGTGGTTCGGGTTCCAAGTTGGCCACCCTAACAATCAGCAATGGGCTAGATAGAGCGATTTTGTAGGGTTCCAGAACATGTTTTTAAACCCTAATGGACAAATGGTCCAAACTAAATCTGGCTCGGGGAGTCCTATATGGAGGATTGAGGGCAATACATGAGTGTCCAGGAGTTCCCTTTCAGTGGTTCGGGTTCCAAGTTGGCCACCCTAACAATCAGCAATGGGCTAGATAGAGCGATTTTGTAGGGTTCCAGAACATGTTTTTTAAACCCTAAAGGACAAATGGTCCAAACTATTGTACAATAAAAGGCACCATTCACATGCAAACACCCTTTTTGAACTGTAAATCAGTTTTCCATATTTAATTAAGTAAAGACGTGCAAAGGGGAATTTTCATAAAGAAAATCCTTGTTCCAATTGGCGAAGTCATATATATATCCACCTTTTTTTCCAGTCTTGATGGTATTTAGCTGTCTGGATTCGAAGGTTTATATAATACAATCAAAATCCATCTTCATCAATCATATGTATAATCTGCTTTGGAAGGCAAGTAGGGCTCACATGTTCCAACAATGGGGGGTTGCAGAGAGGAATTTCTTCAATTCTGTAATCACAAAATAAATTGATTTCAGTGGTTCGGATTTCTATATATCATTAGAAATGAGATTGAAGGAGTATTAATAATCGAATTTGTGTTTTGAATATAGTATTTCGGATTTGTTCATGGTTATGGAGTTTCCTCTTTAAGCTAGATGTCGACATTTATTAAGTAGAAATTTGTAAAATTAATGGATTCATACTATTTAATGCACCTTTTTTTTCTAAAAAAATAAAAATTTTAAATATGAGTCTAATGTTTTAATCATTTTAAAAGTAAAAATTAACCATTTAATTATTGATTCAATGAAAACTTAGGAGGTAATCAAAGTATAGGTGGATATGAATTGGAGAAGCACTGCCATGACAATTTTAGAAATATTCACACAAAATCATTTCATCTTCTTTCTAGATGCATCTAATCAAAGTTTTTTTTTTTTTAAAAAGAGTGATAATCGAAGTTCTTCATTTTAGTGTAGAAGAATATATAAAATGGAAATATCATATTGTTCGATTCTGGACCCCAATCCACCGACCCGACCTGCCTTGAACTGTTTCAATTATTGGTCGGTGTAATCTCATACTAAGAAACACGCAAGAGTTTTTAATAATTTTAATTAATTTTCCTTAAGGAGTCTTTTCACAATTCCACCCCCACCCACTGAATTAAGGGTTTTAATTATGTTAAGTGAACCGAATTTTGATAAATCTGAACTCAGTTCAATTATTTTAGACTGAAAAATATGAGTTGAAACTCAGCTCTATCGGACCAACCGTAACCTGATTTTTTAAAATTTTTTATATAATAATAATATTTTTTAATAATATAATAATAATATTATTATATTATATTATATTATGAACTAAGCTAAAATCAAACTGCACTTACCTAACTCCGAACACGATCCAAAACGTTACTTAAATTGAAAATATAAACTCAACCCATAATTAATATATATATATATATATATATATTAATATTATGAACCAATCTAAAATCGAACAAAAACCTTACCTTATCCGAACTCAATCCAAAAACGTATATAAGCCCAACTCATAATTAAACGGGTTGAACACATTGAGCTCGAAGCAATCCAACCCAGCCAACAGTCCTACCCTGAATATTTCCTAACTGAGACGCCGCTTTATTATGGTAGACCGCGACCAAAGACGAGGTAAAACAGGTTAGAAGGGCAACATTAAGTTCCATGTCCAAATGATTAGTTGGAAACTTAATATACCTCCAATATATGTGCTAGACAAGCTTAAACCCCACGACAATATTGAAAAAGGCTGAGAATCAATAAGGTCATTTCACGGGAAGATTAACTTTGAATTCAAGGAACCTGATTTTTCAGACCCTCACCTGCGAGAACAGAATAGCAAGGATGTGGATTTAACTCCTCGGAACCACAAGTCCTTTGTGGGTACGAAAAAGACTTAGGGACTTGAAGACAAAGATTTTATTGGCATAGAGCAGAACAACAAGCCAAGCAGATAAAACTGGGGACGCATTTTATACCACATAACTATGCTAGGGGAATTCGCTTTCAGATGAAGACAAGGCGAAGCCCTTCTGATACTGTTTGGACAAATGCGAAAGATTGTGACTGCCGAAAGCAAATATTTGAACAAAATTTCCACAAGAAAACGGACGAGCAAATTTTAAAACCTGCTGCAGCAAAATATTTGTACCCACACAAGGTACTTGGAAAGCTTCAACCCAGAATTCAAACTATAATTTCCGCAAACTGACGCTAATATAAAATATACTCATACAATAAATATTGACATAATTGTTCCCAAGGAAGAAAGAACTTCAGATATGAAAGGTTCAAAAGGGGGAAAATGAAAAATATAAAGAAAACATCACAATCACTCTTCAACTAAAAGCAACCTACATAAACAACACGGTTGAGTTGGATGGAGCAAAGACAAAGTCATTACATCTCAGCATCCACGGAGTGACAAAAATGTGAACCACATGAACGGCAGATTATATCTATTGAGAGTCACACTTTGCCCTCCTTGAAAACCCCACCTTCAAAACTTCCATCATATCGGCAAACTGACTCCACTTGTAACATAATACGAAAGATTGATCAACTAAATGGGAGGAGAAAAAACTCACCATCCCAAGCAAGAGTAGCATCTTAAAAGCATTTCCTGTGAACAATTGATGGACCAGACTCTTCGTACTCACCCTTTGAAATCCACATCTGGATATAGCAAAATTCCAAGCATGTTAATCCAGAGAGTGAAACAATTGAAAAAATTTTAAACTAACCGGTTAGTCAAGCAAGAAACATTACCTGCTGGAAGGTACTGAGGGATGCAAGAATTGATCCTCCAATCCAGACACTATACTTTCTCTCAGGTGGTGCAACAACCTTAATCTTCATGCTGCTGGGAGCCAATGCAGTGATTTCCTTGCTCATACGGTCAGCAATACCAGGGAACATAGTTGAACCACCACTGAGAACAATGTTACCATAGAGATCCTTCCTGATATCCACATCACACTTCATGATGGAATTGTAGGTAGTCTCATGAATACCAGCAGCTTCCATACCGATCATTGAAGGCTGGAACAGGACTTCTGGGCAACGGAATCTCTCATTTCCAATTGTAATGACCTGTCCATCAGGCAATTCATAGTTCTTCTCTAGAGAAGAGCTGCTTTTTGCTGTTTCAAGCTCCTGCTCAAAGTCAAGAGCCACATAGGCCAACTTTTCCTTGATATCACGGACAATTTCCCGTTCAGCAGAGGTGGTGAACATGTAACCTCTTTCAGTGAGGATCTTCATGAGTTGATCGGTGAGGTCACGACCTGCAAGGTCAAGACGAAGGATTGCGTGGGGTAGAGCATAACCTTCATAGATTGGCACTGTGTGACTCACACCATCACCAGAATCCAGCACAATACCTAAAAAAGAACAAATTAACTCAACATCAGACCACAATCTTTAATAGAAAAAATAAGAATAACCCACAAAAAACTTTTAAGTTCTCCTAGCTTACCAGTTGTACGACCACTGGCATACAGAGAAAGAACGGCCTGAATAGCAACATACATTGCTGGTACATTGAAGGTCTCAAACATAATTTGAGTCATCTTCTCTCTGTTGGCTTTGGGGTTAAGAGGTGCCTCAGTGAGAAGCACAGGGTGCTCCTCAGGGGCAACACGAAGTTCATTGTAGAAAGTATGATGCCAGATCTTTTCCATGTCATCCCAGTTGCTGACAATACCATGCTCAATAGGGTACTTCAAGGTCAAAATACCTCTTTTGGATTGAGCTTCGTCACCTACATAGGCATCTTTCTGGCCCATTCCAACCATAACACCAGTGTGTCTTGGGCGACCAACAATGCTAGGGAAGACTGCCCTGGGAGCATCGTCACCAGCAAACCCAGCCTAGACGTAAGAACATAGAGAAACAGCATTCATTAATTCAGTAACAGAATAGATTAGATCACCGGAAGAAACTTTTCTAGAGGAAATGATCAGCATTTTGTGACACTAACCTTGACCATTCCAGTTCCATTGTCACAGACGAGGGGCTGAATATCCTCAGTATCGGCCATTTTCTATGAACTGCAAAAAGAACAAAGAATAATTTTTAATCCTGAGGTAAAATCACTTTTAAAGGCAAAAAGAAGTTCTACTGAAATTGAATGAAATGCATAAGACACTTCTTTTGTTTGATTCAAGATAGATTCTTCCTATCAATAAAAGTTTCAGCACAAAGAGTCACGAACATTAAGCGAATAACTTTTAGCAAAATTTTACAGCTAGAACAGAAACAGTAGATCTAGGAAAACAGAAATGAGATCAAGTAGATCAATGTAGAACACCACTTAAAATGGAAAATGAAGATAACAATTGATAAAAAAATCATCACAATCCAGCTGAATTCCAACTACAACATCTAACATTTATAGATCGGAGACCATTAATTCACGAAAAACAGGATCTTCACAAAACCTGACTCAATTTACTATCGCTTTCTCTTTATCACACATCCAATATGAATTTCCCCATCCTTAGATCGACATAGCAAATTCAAAAGATATAATCCACAGATCTAAAAGTAAACCTACAGAAGATTCAGATCTAATTCACTGCTTTTCCCAAAAAGAAACAACTTTAATGGATCGATACAGAGATTTGAATAATGAATGAACGAACAACAACGAAGAGAAGAAAAAGGCGAACGAATCCAAACCTTAGGATGACGACGAAGAAGACGGCTGGCTTTGCTTGGCTTGAGAATTTCTCTCTCTAAGAGGCACGACAGCTGCCTCGGTCGAAGAAATGAAATGGGGAGGTGAGGAATTGGGGAGAGAGACTCTACTTATAGTGGTGGTAGCAGTGATTCTTCTTTGAAAGAGGGCGAGAGGTGGGGGCTTCTTTTCAATTTTTCTTTTTTATTTTATTTTTGGTGGGTGGGTAGAGTAGAGATTTTAGGTTTACTGTTTCCATTTGAATTTCAAATATTACTGGTGAAATGATAACCATGCCCTTCTTGTTTTGAGGAGTATAAAAGCTCTAAATCAAAAATTTTCACTATAAATTTTATTTTTCTCATAAAAGTCAAATATATATCCTATAAAATTTCAAAAAAAGTACTAACTTTTTATCTTTGGTTTCAATCCAAATATACAAAGAATGTATTTTAGGGTAAGATTAGATAGGGTTTGAATTTAATTTTTTTTAATTTTAAATTTTAAAAAATAAATTATTTATAAAATAAAAAGTAAAACTCAAAATAAAAAATTTTTATTAAGTTTTCAACGTAACCCAATCTAAATACACCTGTAAATTAACTTTCAATTTAAAACATTATGCATTTTGATATATTTAATTATGCAAAAGGTGAATTGTTTTTTTAGAGAAGATGTAGAATTTAAAATAAATTTTTTATTTTGAAAATGGGAGAGAAATCTAATTGAAGTACAAATGTTCCTGATATTTTCGTCGGAGAGCCTCATCAAGAATTTCTTTCAATTAGTGAGAAATTAATAAGCATCCAAGGGGTATTGTTGTAGTCATGCCATTGAAAACAAATTATTCTTCAAATAAAATATTAATAAAAATTAAATTAAAATTTTTTTCTCGAAAACTGTTTGGGAAGGTTCTTTATAAAATATTTTATAATTTATATTATTTTAAAAAATGTATACTTTCGTGACCTATTTTGTTCCTTTAACCTAATACGTGAAATATAATATATTAATTTTTTTTAATTTTTTTACAAACAATTCACTTTTAAAATTTTCAATATTACTTAACTCAAATAAAAACCCAATCCAAATACACCCTAAGTATTTTAAGTTTACCTAAATTTTTTTCCTTCTCGTCGACGCATATGAACAGAAAAATAATAAGAATGTCTTAAAGATGTTTTCTACTAAAGACCTTATGGTTTGGAAAGGTATATAAATTCGGTATTTTTCAAAGATATACTTCCTCCCTCAACAAGTAATTTGTAGTGGCATAGGATTTACTCACAGAGAAAAAAGGAAAAAAGGTTTGCCTAAATTTGTTCTCTTTCTCCATAATGCATAGGAATGGCACAATAATAAGCTTGTCTAAAGATCTCTTCCACTAAGGTTCTTATGATTTGAAAAGATATATCAATTCGGCGTTTTTAAGAAAATACTTTCTCTTTCAACATGTTATTGTAACTCTTTAGAGTTTCACACCCATTTTTAAAAAAATATTGAATTTGTCAGATTTGATAAGCTGAAAAATTAACTAAGAAAAATTATAAAAATACCTTTGAAGTTTGTCCAAATTACGTAATAAATCTCTTTGTTTGAAAAGTTACAAATTTATTTTCGAGATATTTTGAAAACAACAAATTTACCCTTTAATTCACAAACATATAACATTTTAATCATGACTTTAACAAACTACTGATTAACTGATGAAATTTCCTTTGAATTAACTTAAAAGTTCAAAATCACTCTTCTAAAATGTATGAAAGTTGTTATACTCTCTATACTATACATTTTTATTAAATATTATCGTACTTTATTAAATTTTTTATTTTAAAAAAGTATAATTTGGATAATATTCTTTAATTTTATGAAAGACAATAGAAATAGAAAGATATTTTTCTAAAATAAAAGTATATCATGGAGGATAAATAATTTTTATAAGTTCTGCAAGAGTGATTTTGAGTTTTAAGTCAATGTTACCTGAGAATTATCAATACACTATTAATTTATTAACTGTACGCTTTAAATTGTTGTATGGTTTGTGATTTAAAGGATAAATTTGTAAATTTTAAAATAGCTTGAAGGATAAATTCATAATTTTATCGAACAAAATGGTTTATTATATCATTTAAACAACCTTAATAGTACTATCATAATTTTAACTATTTTAAAATTTAAATATAATTGATTCAGTATTTGATATAATAAAAACAAAGTTGCTGCCATATCTTTTCTACAACAAAATATGTCATATAAAAAAGAATAGTTCTAAAGCTACCACATTTGGCCTTTTTTATAGGTAACTTTGATTAATAGCTAAAACAAATTATACAAAAAAGATTAAAGAATGGAAACTCATTACCCATATAGTAACATAAAATAAAAGGGCAAAAAGTGCAAAAACCATTAGACTTTCTTGAGTTCTTAGAAGAAGTCACTTGGATGTCACGTAACTGATCTCCATCATGAGTAACGTCGAAAAAATGGATAGAAGGGTCAAAATCGACAACTTTTGAAAATTTTAGTGTAGAAACATATCATTTTTCTTGTTTGAGTGGTAAAATCGAGATTTTAAGAAAGTTTAAGGATTGTAGCGTTTTTTGCTCAAAATAAAACAATACCTTAATATTCCTAAATGTTTAAAATAAAATAGATAAAAATAAAAATATAAATATGAAAACTTTTCTCTTGATAATATACAATTACTAGCAAAAATGCCCGTGCTATGCACGGATACATAATGTTTTATAAAAGAAATGATAATTATTTAGAAATAAATATTAAAATTTAAAATTAATAACATTACAATTGAAATATGATTGTATTTTTTTATTTTTACCTTAGTGAGATAGAAATTTTATAGCACTTAATTCTTGCTATTTAAATTTATTAAATAAATATTAAATTTTGAAGCAAAAAGTTATCAAAGCTCAAAACGGTATGCTTAACATTTTATATTTATTTTTGTTAATATTTGATTAGATAAAATTTATTTTAGACTATTATCTAAATTCCAAGTTGTTAGCCCTAAGGGCAAATCATGTAGTTATGATTAGTTTTGATTAATGACAAACATTGATGAGGACTAATATGCTTGTATGTTGTGTGATAGGATTTGTGGATTAAGAAGTTTGAAGTCTCATTGCCTTGAAGCTAAAATGCAAGAACAACTCCAATATATCAAAGTGATTGAAGACTGAAGAGTTTGTTCAAGATATTAGAAGGCTTTGAAGACATGAAGTGTAGGTTGCATGTGCTTAATAGGTAAACTTTGTAAATCCTACACTCTTAAGCCTTGGAATCTATGAGTTGCAATTGAGAGCACAAAACTTGATTTAAATGTTTTCAATGGTTTTGAACTTACCTAAATTATCAAGTTTTCATAAATGGTTTTTGCACATAAAAGGTCTTTAATGACTTATCTTTAAGGCTAGAATGTTTTCCAACTTGTTTGAAATGATTTGGATATGTTTTGACAAAGTTTTAAAAATTCGGAAGAAGATTCGGACGCATGCAGAAGAAATTCGGTCGTCCGAATTTTGTGAAGAATTTTTTCTGCACTGTGAACAGTGAACAACGCATGAATAGTAACACTGTGAACAGTGAACAGCACATGAATAGTAACACGGTGAACAGTGAACAACGCATGTAACACGATGAACAGTGAACAACGCATGAATAGTAATACTATTCAAGTGAACAGTATACTATTCATTTGAACCGTTTACTATTCTTCCAGTCGGACGAAGATTCGGACGAAGCTGGAAAATTCGGTCGTCCGAATTTTGTGAATAGTGTATGAACAGTGACTACTGTTCACATGAACAGTGCCGACTGTTTTTCCGAGAAATTCGGACGAAGATTCGGACGAAGCTGGAAAATTCGATCGTCCGAATTTTTGTGACCGGTGCATGAATAGTGCATGAACAGTACCACTATTCACATGAACATTGCATGAACAGTACCACTATTCACATAAACAGTATTTTTTGAAACTAGCCGTTAATAGCAGTTTTATGGCTGTTTAAACTGATTTTTGAATTCTATAAAAGCCATAAACTCCAGATTTTTTAGTAGAACTTTAAACTTAACAAATCTTACATGCTCTAACTTATTTTACATCAAATCAAATTAAAAAGCTCTCAAATTACCTTGTGCTCAAAGGTGTACATTCAAGATTCCAAAGGCAAAGGTGAAGTGGTGCTAGCAATTGTATTTATCTACCAAGAAGCGTTGGTAATATTCAAACTCATTTATTCCTCATTTAATTCTGTTTTTCTACTAGCTCATTGCAAGGTTATCTTTAGACATAAAACCCTTTTGTGTTAGGGTGAGCCATAGACTAGATTAATCAAGGTTGTGGTGTAAAACCCATTGTGTGGGTGAGCCTTTGATTAGATTAGTCTTTAGGTTGTCTTTGGATATAAAACCCTTGTGGAAGGGTGAACCTTGTTTGTATAATTACTAAAAGAGGTTGTGAGTGTAAAACCATTGTGTGGTGAGCCTCTTATGTAATTATTGAATTTGAGCATATAGTGGATTGGTTGAAATCCTTGAGTGTGGACTCAAGGTAGTGGATGTAGATCTTGGAGAGATCGAACCACTATAAATCGTATGTTCATTTTCTTATTGCTTTACTTGTTTACGTACTTGTGATTATTATTTATGCTTAGTTGTTGATTGATTGATTATGGTCTTATAGTTTGATAATCTTGTATTAATCATCAAATCACATATAACTTGAAGTTTGTGAATTTAAAGAAGAGCTTTTATTAAGACAAATGATTTGCAAAAAGGTGAAAAGATTTCGATAATTAGCCAAAGACCTAATTCACCCCCCCTCTTAGATCTTTCACAAGTTACTAAATCTTTAAAGATCATTTGATAGATCAGAAATCCTTATCTTTTTCTTTCTTAAACAGGTTTGAAAATTTTGAAAAGTAATTATAGAAGACCTTTACAAAAATTATATTCTTGCAGGATGACCTTGTTCCCAATACCTAATAGAAGATAAGCAAAACAACATTAAGTATTTCTTTTAGTGACAGAGTCAATATTTCATTCAAAATAAAAAAGTGCCATAAAGAAAAATTAACACAGGCTATTATATAAATAGTTATTAGAATTATTACAAAAAATATGAAGCAAATTTATGTATTTAATTAAAAACTGTGTACTAATGGTTAATGAAAAGTAAATTAAGATAAAAAAGAAAGAAATAAAAATACGTTGTAAGTTGTACTTTTTTTTATATCTTTAAAGTAAATTAATTTTACAACATGATCTTTTAATTATTCTACCATATTCACCTCTTACTCCCATTATGTGTAAGAAAAAAAGAGAATTCTTTATCATTTAATTATTTATTTTGACTCTTCAAAAAAATATAATATATTTGTAATAAAATCATTGTGAAAATTAAAATTACTCTCCCTTTACTTGTGTCTCTCAATTCCTAAAAAATAAATAACATAAAATTAAAAAATATTAGTATTTTATATTAAAAATCTCCAAAAAAGATTTTTTTTAAAATGAAAAGATTATCAAATCATTACTCAATTTTTTTCCAAAAGAATCGTGTTCTTGATCCATCACAAGAAGTCGTAGTGTTAATGTACTTTACAAAATCATTTCTTTCTTTTATATTTACTTGATCAAAAGATAAAAACAAAAAAAAACTATCGACAATTACATTTTATGTCTAATGTATTGCAAAGTTATGCATATTCTGGTGCAGAATATTTTAATAGGCAATTAGGCACTTTTATCCTTAAAATTTAGCAAATGAAAGATCAAATTAGATAGTAATAGATATTGATCTAATTGGTGTAATAAATACCAAGAATTAAATAGATAAATATTTCTTAAGTAATCCCCTCAAACAAACGGGAAAAAAAACTTGAATCTTCAAAACCTATTAAAGAAAACAACAACTCAATAATTTTCTATTAAATAACTAAAAATATAAAATAAATTATATCATTCAATCAAAACAAAAAAACATGAAAGATATAAAAAGAGAAAACATCAATGATATTAAAAAAACCTAAAAAATAAAAGAAACTGATAAAAAGAGGGCAAAAGAATAACTACATATAAAAGTCATGTACAACTTGCAAAGTTGTTGATAATCAAAAAATTCTAAAAGTTTCAAAAAAATATATTTTATTCTCAAAAGGGATTACACAGACTCAAATTAAATAAAAAAATATAAAATAAAAATTAAAAAAAAAAGTGCATACATCTCATTTTGCAGGATTTAACTGAAGAATCCTCTAAGACATATTTTAAAATTTTAAAAATAATAAAGCTAAAATACTTATTTGAATAAAAAATTAAAATATTATAAATATGTCTGATACACATAACGTGCAAAACACTCATGCATTTTTTCTATTTTAAAAGAAAAAGCATAGGACAGTCATTCTATTTTGGCCTCTATTCGAAAAAGTTCTCAACAAAAAAAATTCTCTATAAATAAATAATTTCATAAACATCTTACATGTACACAAAGAAGTTCTCAACAAATTAAAGAAAAAAATATTTTTAAAAAATAATTAATTTATAAACATCTTTTGAACAAAAAGAGAAACATTGAGCATTGATAAGCTCCTCAAAAAAATTAAATCTATAATATTATTTATTAAATTAAGAGGTCAAATATTAAAGTGGAAGAAAATCAGGAAGAGAATAAGAGTATCATGTATTAAAAAAGTAATTGAAAAGATTATCTCTTTAATTTGAAAAAAGAAGACCCTAATCACAGAAAAATAAGAGGATCGATAAAAAACTTTATGAGGAAAAGTTTGTAAAGAAAGAAAAAGTTTGTGGAGAAAATGACAGTAGATAAAGTTATGCGGATATAGTGAAAACTTATTAGGAATTTGATTTAAATTAAAAGATTTGTTTTTGTTTAGAATAACTAAAATGTTTATATTATCTTATCTCTTAGCTAATGACAACTCTTCTAACTAATAAAAATATTTAAAATTTTAAAAATTAGAATTAGATATTTGAAAGTTTTGGAGGAAGGAAGAGAGTAATATATATATATATATATATATATATATATATATATATATATATATATATATATATATATATATATATATATAGCTAAAAAACCCGTGCTATGCACGGAGAAACAATTTGTAATAAAAAATTTTTATATAAATTATTTTAATAATAAATAATAAAATATAAAATAAATTATTAGAATATCGAATATTCATAAGATATATAGATAGAATCAAGTTAAACCTGATAAAATGTTAAAGTACTTGTTCAGTAACTCTTCTAATGTCTTAATAAAGAGATCACTATCTGTAAAATTAGTAAAAAAAAATTTCATTAGTTATATATTTAAGAAATTATAAGCATATCAAATTACTTAGCATCTTGATTTAATGCAACATTACCTAATTGAATGTATCAAGAAATTTTACATATTTTTGAAGGTGTAGACATTCTTCACACCAATTTACTTTAAGGACAAAAGTTACTAAGAGCGAAATACTTTTATCTTCCTTGAATATAGGTGCACGCATTACAAATTTAAATGCAGAGCCTATGCATGAATTTATATGGTCTTCTATTAACTTGTGTCCATTTTTCTTAATGTCATGTAAATAAAAATCTCTCAATGATACATATGTTGTGTAGAATTTATAATTAAATATTGTAATTGATAAATTATATATTAAGAGATATATACACATCTACATAGATAAATACATTTGATTGTAAAACTCGTAAATAACTCGCTGGATAACGAAGAACAAACTCTGAATGTTTGTCTTTTAGAAAAGTATGCATACTTTCAGTAAAATTTTTCAGTTGAACGAAAAATCAATATCTTTAAATTTTTTAAAAGGAGTACAATAAGTAAAAAGTAACAAAATAACTTAATCTTATAGTAGTAGTTAGTTACCTTGATATTATTTCAACTGTATCGTTACATTCAATACACATTTACTCTTCATAAACACACTCTATTACACTACCACAATTGTTGCAGGACTCATACCACAAATTTTCAATATCTATGTTATTTATATAAGCAACTATGGAAAGTATCTTTCCTGAAAAAAAAAAGAGAACAACATTTAAAAGTCATATTTAATTATCTTGTTCATTTGCAACAGTTTATTACCTATGATAGTGATCGATAATCTGATATCCGTATTCTTTTAGCATTCTTGATCAATAAGAATTGTGTAGTAGAAAAATAAGCTCTCTTCATCCAAGTTGCAAGTGTCTTTGCACAACAATTTTAATCATACATAAATGCAAAAAAATATACGTAAAGGGAAAAAGCAAAATATAATGAGTGAATCTATACATATATACAACTTACCATCGTCTCATGATGTTAGCAAATTCTAAATTTGGGTTGATATATAACCTGCTTGATCTATTTGTGCAAACTGATAGCCATGTATGCAACAGTTGGTAAAACATGAATAATTATTTTAAGATAATAATCAAATTAAATTAGGTAATATACCTTGAAAATTTTTCACTATCATCTCACATGCCAATAGAATTGTATTTTCATTTACTACAACTGATAGTTGCTCTCCCTCATTACATGCAAATTCTCTCCATAGAGCCAGTCTAACAACTGTCATACTGTTTTAACATGTAAATGAATTTTAATAAATTTATAAATATTGAAATACATTAATAAAAACACTTTCACTCTCTCTCCTCCTCCAAAATACTTTTTTTTACGGGATATACATTACTTTTTTAAAAAATCTATATATAATGAGAATAGATTTTTAGAAAGAGAAATTTGTTCTAAATATCACTAAAAAAATATATTTAATAGCACGACTATGAGTAACTTTTACTCTCTCTCCTCTTCCAAAAAACTTTTGTACGGGATAATAAGTATCATAAAGAAAAATTAATAGTATTATTATATAAATAGTTATGAGAGATATTACAAAAAATATGTAGCAAATTTATGTATTTAATTAGAAATTATGTACTAATAATTAATCATAAGTAATTAAGATGAAAAGAAATAAATAAAAAAATACATTGTAAGTTATATATTTTTTAATATATTTAAAGTAAATTAACTTTACGATATGGTCTTTCAATTATTATGTCGTATTCACCTCCTACCTCCGTTATGTGTGAGAGAAAAAGAGAATTCTTTATCATTTAATTATTTATTTTGACTCTTTAAAAAAATAGAACATATTTGTAATAAAATCATTGTAAAAATTAAAATTCTTCTCCTCTTTCTTATCTCCCTCCATTCCTAAAAAATAAATAACATAAAAAATAAAAAATTAGTATTTTACAATTAAAAACCTCAAAGAAAGATTTTCAAAATGAAAATATTCTCAGTTATTGTTTAACTTTTTTTTCAAAAGAATCGTGTTCTTGATCCTTCAAAAGAATCGTGTTCTTGATCCATCACAAAAAATCATAGTGTTAATATACTTTGCAAAATGATTTATTTCTTTTATATTCACTTAGCAAAAAGAAAAAAATAAAAAAATAAAATCTATTAATTATTACATTTTATGTCTAATGTATTACAAAGTTATGCATATTATGGTGCGGAATGTTTTAATAGTAAATTAGACACTTTTATTCTTCAAACTTAACAAATAAATGATCAAATTAGATAGTAATGATATTGCTCAAATTGATGTAATATATACTAAGAATTAAACAGTTAAATATTCCTAAAGTCTTCCCTTCAAACAAACGAAAAAAAAACTTGAATTTTCAAAATCTATTAAATAAAATAAAAACTCAATAATTTTCTATGAAAATAACTAAAAATATAAAATATATTCTATCATTCGATCAAAACAAAAAAAGAAAATGCATGAAAGATGTAAAAGGAGAAATCATTAATAATGCTAAAAATAGAACTAAAAAGTAAAAGAAGCTGACGGGTTCATATTGAAGAAGAAAAAATAAATTTAAAATAAAATAAAAAGTTGCATACCTTTCATTTTATAGAATTTAACTAAAGAAGCCTTTAAGACATATTTCAAAATTTAAAAATAATAAAGTTAAAATACTTATTTGAATGAAAAATTAAAATATACTAAATGTGCCTTATGCTTATTACGTCTATAACACTCATACATTTTCTCTATTTTAAAAGAAGAAGCATGTGATAGTCTTTCCATTTTGGCCTCTATCCCAAAAGGTTCTCAAACCAAAAAAAAAAAAACTCTTCTCTAAAAATAAATAAATTCATAAACATCTCACTTGTACACAAAGAAATTCTCAATAAATTAAAGAAAATGAAATATTTTCTAAAAAATTTAATTCATAAAATCTTTTGAACAATAATAGATACATTGAATATTGATAAATTTATCAAGAAAATAAATTATTTCTTCAAAAACAGAAATAGAAAATTAAATCTATAATATTATTTATTAAATTTAGAGTTCAAACATTAAAGTGAAAGAGAAAAATGAAGAAATTAAAGCAACATGTATCGAAAAAAATTTAAAATATTATTTTTTAATTTAAAAAAGACTTTAATCAGAGAAAAATAAGAGGATTGACAATAAAAAACCTTATGAGGAAAAGTTTGTGAAGAAAGAAAAATTTTGTGGAGAAAGTGATAGTAAATGAAGTTATGTGGAGATAGTGAAAAGCTATTAAGAATTTGATTTAAATTAAAAAATATATTCCAAATTACAATAGTAATAGAAGAATTTTTATAGTATTAGAGTTGGAAGTGGGCTTTGATTTTTTTAGTAGTAGAAGATTTTGCATAGTATTAGAGTTGGAATTAGAGTTAAAAGGTGAAAAAATTGTTTTAATTAAAAATTAAAAAACTCTAAAAAATAAAATCAAAGCCTTGGAAGGTTTAGATTAGGAGAGAGAGTAAATCTATATATATATATATATATATATATATATATATATATATATATATATATATATATATATATATATATATTATAAAAATGTAACCCTTTCTTTCTTATGACTTCAAACCTCTCATTCTAATTTTTTAGAATTTATATTTTTTAATTAATCTTCAAAAATTTGATTGGTTAAGATTATTTTCAAACTATTAGGATAACTTTAAACTACTCATATTTATCATTTTTGTTTATCCAATCTCTTAATTTAAACTAAATTTATTAAAGCTAAATTATTAACTTATACATTAATTTTAATTTTTGAATTTTATATATTATATATATATAAAAATATAACCCTTTCTTTCTTATGGTTACAAACCTCTCATCCTAAATTTTTAGTATTTTTACTTTTTTAATTATTCTTAAAAAATTTAATTGGTTGTGATCATTTTCAATCTACTAAAATAACTTTAAACTAATTTATATATTTAATTTTAATTTTAAAGTATGTACATTAAGTTACTTTATGAAAGTATGAGACTTTAATTACTACTTTAAAACTTTTGTATTAGTTAGAATCATTTTTAATCTATTAAAATAATTTTAAACTAACTTATGCATTAATTTAATTTTGAATTCGTAAAAGTAGGAGACCTTAATTATTACTTTAAAATTTTTTAATTAGTTAGAATTATTTTAATCTATTAAAATAATTTTAAACCACATATATATTAACTTGAATTTTGAATTATCTTAATTTCTTAGAGTTTTTACTATTTTAATTAGTATTCAAAATTTTGATTGGTTATGATCATTTTTAATATATTAAAATAATTTAAAACTAACTTATACATTAATTTTAATTTAGAATTCTGTATATTAAATTACTTTATAAAAGTATGAAACTTTAATTATTACTTCAAAAATTTTTGATTAGTTAGAACAATTTTCAATCTATTAAAATAATTTTAAACTACTTATATATCAACTTGAATTTTAAATTATTCTAAATTCTTATAATTTTTCTTTTTTATTTAATTTTCAAAATTTGACTGGCCATGATCATTTTTATTCTATTAAAGTAACTTTAAACTAACTTATACATTAATTTCATTTTGGAATTTCGTATATTAAGTTATTTTGTAAAAGTATTAGACTTTAATTACTACTTTAAAATTTTTATTTGATTAGAACCATTTTTAATTTATTAAAATAATTTTAAAATACTTATATATTAACTTAAATTTTTAATTATTCTAATTTCTTATAATTTTTACTTTTTAATTAGTATTCAAAATTTGATTGGTTAGGATCATTTTCAATTTATTAAAGTAACTTTAAACTAACTTATACATTAATTTTAATTTTAAATTTTGTATATTGTGTTACGTTGTAAAAGTATAAGACTTTAATTATTACTTTAAAAGTTTTATTGGTTAGAACCATTTTCAATCTATTAAAATAATTTTAAAATACTTATATATTAACTTAAATTTTAAATTCCATATTTTTTGATGAAATTGAATTTCGTATATTGAGTTACTTTGTAAAAGTAGGAAACTTTAATTATTCAATTTACTTAAAAAATTTTAATTGGTTGGGATCATTTTAAACTACTTATATATTAACTCGAATTTTGATTTTTTAAAAATTAAATTATGTATATTCAGTTATTTTGTAAAAATAAAACTTTAACTATTTAGTAGTTGTCAACCAACATGGTCTTTATATTTATAATTTTTATTTAACTAATTTCTTAATTTAACATAAATTCATTAAATCTAAACTTCTAATGTCAATCCATTTCTTCTACAAATAGTGCACATCATCATCATTCTCTTTTGCACATTATTTTCTTCTTCACTTCATATGTATGCTTTTTTATGTTTTTGTTTGTTTGACATAATTTTTATTTGATTTTTTTCTTTTCCTTCGATGATATGTGAGAGCGATTTTATGAGGATATAACATAATCTCACAGTTACCCACGTTTGCAAATTTAAGGCCTTTGGAGAATCTTACACGTAACATAGATTAACTTCTCTGATAGACAAAAATGCACGATAACAAGAGGTATATGTTTGAACCATGTTATAGAAAATAATGGATTTGTCTTCTTCGTTTTTATCTTTTTTTTGTGAGAATTTAAGCTTTATATACGTAGATGTGGATTGGAACAGGTGATCCGAAATTCCCATACAAAGATTCTTTCTTTTAATCTCCAAGAAAATAACCTAAATACTTCAACGATAAAAAGAATATTTTAAATTTGATTACTTCAGAAAATTGCTCTGCAGGATTTTCAAGTCAAAAAAATTAGACTATGACTTTACATGATAAGCCAATATGAAAAATGAAAAACTCTTCTTATTCTACGATATCAATCCCATAGTTGTTTCCTAATCTATGTAGTCTAAAAGGAAAATTTTGACAAATATAGTACTCCATTTATTTCCACCAAGTTTGATTCTAATGTAATGGTTAAGTTTTTTATAAGTAAACCTATATTACTTCGGATACATTTGTGTTTGGGTTTTTATATTAAATGTAGGCACGTGAGAACTATGAGAGAACATAAGGGTAAGCTATGTAGGAGAACACAAGGTTAAAAGAAAGAATTCCTAGATTTGATGATTTTAATTTCTCTATTTTCTACAAGGGCACACAAGGCAAAAGTTTTTTAACTTTTGATTTAAATAATCACAATTTTAGAGTGTCCTTACATGTCCATCAAATCATAGTATGACAAATTTTTATTTTTATTGTATGATACACTTATCAAATTATCTGTGAAGAAAAATAAAAAATATTTAAGAGATTTAAGAGATGATTTCTCCATTTTTTATTAATCCTTTTTTGTCCTCAAACATACTTCATTATTATTTAACCTCTTAATTGGTTTTGAGAAATACAATTAGTTAGTATTTTTTTTCGAAAAAAATCTTTAATTTAAATTCAATTAGTTCCAAGCTTTTGAACTTCATTATTGTTTAACTTCTTAATTGGTTTCAGGAGATACCATTAGTTAGTGTTTTTTTAAAAAATAAAAATAAAATCCTTAATATGAATTTAATTGGATCTGAGCCTTTGAATGTGCTTCTTTGTTTCCTTTGTAAAACTTAACCTTTATTCTTAGTCTGTTTCATTTTGAAATATTTCGAATCATAACTTGATAAAATATTATAAATTATAAATTATGAAATAGATATGATATTTTACTAAAAAATAGTATATATAATCATTTTCATTCCATTTTTGTTTTACCACATAACTATTGGTTTCTTTTTTCAACTATCTCTATGGTGCTCTAAATCTAAATTTTCGCATTCAATAATCACCCACTCTTTTTTTTAATAAGAATCAGTAATCTCCTTTTGTGATTAAATTATGACTCATGCATATTTATGGGTTGAATATGTGGATTATAATAGTTGGGTAGGAAAGTAAATATTCCAACCAAAATTCACTTCACTCTAAAATCAATACAAGTACGATCTACTAAAATTATACCAAAAAAGTCTCGATATTGACAATGCACTTTATAAAAGAGATGATATTTTTGAAGGACATTTACTACTTATTTCTATTGTTACTCACGATCACTCCTAAGTAAATTTTTTTCCATTAAATACATAAATTTGTTTCATAGTTTATTGGCTATGTAATTAAAAATAAAATTTTTATTAAATTTATAATGCAATTAGTTGTTAAATTTTTTATTAAATATATTTCAATAATTATAATTAAAAATAAAAATTTTTAATAACCGTACATAGCACGGACTTTTACACTAGTGTATATATATATATATATATATATATATATATATATATATATATATATATATATATATATATATATATATATATATATATATATATATATATAGATTCCTTTGCATTGTTGGCACGAAAAATTCTGCTTCATCTCAATCTTCACAAGATAGTCATCTACAACCTCCTTGGGCCAATCAATGATTTCACAGATAACTAAAGAATGAGATAGCGATTTGAGAAAAGCTACCACATTTCTTACACTTTCCATTTGTTAGGCTAATCAATTTTATTAGAATAGGAAAAAGGGAAAAAAAAAAGTGGGCAGTTTGGTCAATTGAAAATAAAAAAGAAATGAAGGAAATGAAACGATCCCTAATAATAATGCGGAAATAAATTGAGGTATATATATATATATATATATATATATATGTAGATTCCTTTGCATTGTTGGCACGAAAAATTCTGCTTCATCTCAATCTTCACAAGATAGTCATCTACAACCTCCTTGGGCCAATCAATGATTTCACAGATAACTAAAGAATGAGATAGCGATTTGAGAAAAGCTACCACATTTCTTGCACTTTCCATTTGTTAGGCTAATCAATTTTATTAGAATAGGAAAAAGGGAAAAAAAAAAGTGGGCAGTTTGGTCAATTGAAAATAAAAAAGAAATGAAGGAAATGAAACGATCCCTAATAATAATGCGGAAATAAATTGAGGAGGACAGTATATGGAATCATTCCAAGCAGTGGCGAAGCGAGAAAAAGATAGAATGTGACCTGTCATTTGACAGCCTTTCGTACGCAATCAGCCGTTGCTCGAGGGATCTTCTCATCTGTCTGATTAGATCTCAGCCGACCGATCCCTGTCTTTCGGTGCTTGAATTTTCTTCTGCCACGTCACTTTGTTATACGAGCCGACTAAGATGGGCCGTGTCTTCTAGTAGCCCGCGCCGGCCTTTCGAACAACTTGAAGATGAAGGAAGTATAGTACTCTTATCCACCTTGCTCTGCGGCGCAGCCTCGCGTTGTGTACCGGGAGTTCGCTTAATTAAAAATATTTTTTACTAATAAAAAAATTCACGATGTATAAAGTATTAAAAAAATCTCTAATAAATTTGAAAAAATAGTTAAATGCTTCATAATGCATCAAGAGTGTATTTGACTTGAATAACAATAGGAATATAATTTTACTCTTTTTTACCTTTTTTAGTATGAGCACAGCTTTTCTTTTTCACTAAAATCAAAAGTAGACCATTTTAAAATTTATTTTTTAATATAAGAGTTGTTATATTACTAATTGTGATGATATAATCAATTGACCAAAAATAATCTTTCAGTTACAATACCTATATAGGTAAAAAATATACAAAGTGTAATAAATGTCTCTATAAAAAAGAATAATAAAATTATATGTCAGATAAAGATTTAACATTTAACTTTAAAGTTGAGATTAAACGTTATACTGTTAGAATAAAGCAAGCCACTCTTGAAAATTTGAAAAATTTTCAATTCAAGTTTTAATTTAAATACAAATATTTCGTAGTTTAGCTAGACTAAGCTTAGATTATCTATACACATATATATTATCAAAATATTTTTACTCTCTCTTCTCCTTCAAAACTTTTAATTCTCTAATACTAATTTTTAAAATTTTAAATTTTTTATTAGTTAAAAGAGTTATTATTGACTAAGAGATTTTTTATAATAAAATAATATGAACACTTTAATTTATTATGAACAAATCTTTTAATTTAAATCAAATTCCTAATAACTTTTTCACTATCTTCACATAACCTCATCTACTACTACTTTCTCTACAAAATTTTTCTTAAAATATTTTTTATCGTCAGATCCTCTTATTTTTCTCTGATTAAGGTCTTTTTTAAAAAAAATTAAAGAGGTAATCTTTTTAATTTCTTTTTTTTCCTCTTTTACTTTAATGTTTGGCTTATGAGTTTGATAAATATTATTATAGATTTGATTTTATTTTCCTTTTTTGAAGAAATAATTTATTTTTTTGAAGAGCTTATCAATACTCAATGCATCTTTTATGGTTCGGAAGATATTTATGAATTTATTTTTTTAGAAAATATTTTTACTTTAATTTATTGAGAACTTCTTTGTGTAGTAGTGAGATGTTTATGGATTTATTTATTTTTAGAGAAGATTTATTATTTTTTTTGTTGAGAATTTTTTTGTAAAGAGTATTGAGAACTCAATTATAATTTTGTTTTTTGCTCTTTTATTTCATCTTTGGATACACAAGAAATTATTTTCAAGAAGTTATTATATATGTCAATTTTTGAACGTAGTAACAGAATCTTATTTTTAAAAGTGATTTTTCCAATTCATGGTATTTCCTCTATTTTTTAGTGCCCAACATTATGTGAGTCAAAAGTCAATCTGATTCATAAAACATCTTGAACCCACCTCAATTAAGCTTCCAAATTAACTTTAAACTAAAAAAAATTGCTTTTTGGCATGGTGGGACTTGTCCGGCTTTTCTTATTGGATTTCAAACTATATTAAAATTTTGGTAGATATAGTTACCTAAAATTATTTATTTGCATCAAAAGCTACAATAATTTTTTTTAAAAGAAAAAAGTAAAATAATTTTGAACATGTTTGTATTCAATAAATTCTGAGCCGAAGGACACAAGTGTCCAGGAGGGAAAGCAAAAAAGAGGAGGATTAAAAAGCCTGTTTTGCAGTCAAACTCGTCCTTTTACTGAACACTTTTGCCCTTCTAAATGTTAAAATTTTTGGGGATACAATCCCATGGTTATATGGCACTTAACCAATGAAGCTCAAAGATTACATTCTCTTCTTTAGGGCTGGAAATGAGTTGAGCAAACTCACAACTTGATTTGATGTCTGGTCCGATGAGCTTAGCTCGTGAGTTAAATGAATGATACATTACTTAATTAAAATATGAGCCGAGTTCAAGCTAAATAAAATTAGACTCGGTCGGGCTAGTTTAATATAAATATATAAATAAAATATAAAAATATAAATAAGTAAATATTATTTGTAAAATATGATTGTTTCTATGAGGCCTATATCACAAATACTAAAATGAAATTCTAAAAGTGAGGATGACAACTATTTTGATAGGTTAAAAATTAGATGTATTTGGATAGTATCTTATCTCGGAACTTAAATGAAAGTTACTTCAGTGGGGAAAATTTCTGTCATTCTTTATTAGATTTTGATAAATTTTGATAGAAAAACAATAATATTAAGTAAATTTGAAGCATAATTCTCTAAATCGTTAAACTTTAGAGAGAGAATATAGATAGTGTGTGATGATTGAAAATAAAATTAAACTGAATTAGAAATGACAATTTAATATACTGCATATAGTAATCCTAAAAAATATATTCTCATCAAATTCTAGCTTCCCTCAACCGTAGCAATCATCATCACGTATTCAACACCAACTTCATAATAATTAAAAAAAAAAGCACCATCTAAAGAGCGTCTTGCTTATCAATGCATGGCTTAGGAATTTTCTACACTGGACTTTAGCTCAAATATTGTGGAAACTTTTAAACTTGTAAATATGTCTAAAAACGAATACAAGGTTGGTTCTTTGTTATCAAAATAAACTAAGTATAATTTTTCTTTAGTCAAAGGTTGTTTTGATCTAATCGTCACTACTTTTTTCACTTTTAATTTTGGTTTAAATAAGTCAAAAAAAGTTATTTTTATGAAGATACCTAGAAGTATTTTTCAAAACTAGGAAAATTAGTTAAAAATGCCCTTAAAACAATTTTCATTTTTTGTTTAATCACTCATAATCAAAATCCTTTTTGTTACATATTATATCCCTAATATATTTCTGGGGTACTAAAACTACCCTCAAATGACGGAATACGACGGTATGGGACGACAATTTTTCAAGTGAGAGGCATGTGCCTCAAATTTTGAGAGTCAAAATATCACATTACTTGGTCTCTCTCTAACCCATCACATATAATAACTAGCCTTTTTTCACCAGTCCCCTTTGTTGTTCTGTAATTCTCTTTCAAAATCCAAGCATATTGAGAAACCCAAAGATTTTGCTGGAAACTAAGTAGCTACTGTAACATCCCACCTTAGAGATGGTCTAGACATGTTTGTTTTGAAGTGTGATTTATAATTTTTTCTATATCAAGTATTTGAGAAAATTATCATAAGTTAGGTTAATTTATTTTTGAGATTATTTGTGATCATGTTTTGTAGAGAGAGAGATCCAGTAGACAAGTGACACGTGGCCACTGATATTTTCCACCAAAGTCGGTGCTTGTCTTGGCCTCTATAAATGGTTTGGTTGTTTGATTATTTCTTCTTTCATTTATTTTCTTTCTTCTCTTTCTCTCTCAGTTGCCTTCTTTTCGTTACTTTTTTTTCCATTTCTTTTGCTTTCTTTGTCTTCCTCCATTTTCTTCTCCTTAGTTTGTTTTTGGCTTGAGTTCTTCTATTTTAATTTAGGTAAGTTTTAATGTTATTTTTGTTTGTGATTTCTTTACTTTATTTAGTGATTTCTTTAAATTTATAGTAGAAATTATTTGTTTAGTAAAATTAGTATATTTTGATTTAACGTTTTTATTTTAGTTTAGTTTGAGTTACATTTCTTTTGTTTTAGTTGCAAATTTTATCCTTTAGAATTTGAAATAGATTTGAAAGTAATTAAATATTGATATTTTGATATTTGAGATTGAAATTAAAGTGATATTTTCATTCTCTTAAAATGATATTTTCATTCTATATATTTTTCTCTTAAACATTCAATATTTAGTGTTTGAGAATATTAAGTATTTGTGAAATTTCATTAAATATATATGATACTAAGATATATATTTAAATATTTGAAAATATAATAATAATACTATTGTATTATTTTATAATGATATAATGATAATGATATACATACATACATACATACATACATATATACATACATACATACATACATACATATATATATATATATATATATATATATATATATATATATATATATATATATATATATATATAGACACACACACACATACTAAGGATTAGCTATTTGGATTTTTAGGAAATTTGCATGTTTCGTAAAATAGCAAGTAACTTTAACACTTGCTACCAAGTAAATTTACAAATCAAAACTCGCTATATTTTTTAGTGTTATCAATATTTGTTATTCGCAAGTGTGAATATATTATTTTGAGAATTTCTTTTGCTACTTGTTTTTAAATTGGAGAAGTTCTCCACAATATATTTTTATTTGTGCATTAAAAATATCTCGGAGCGGTGCTCTAAATAGGTATTTATTTGATTTGAAATCTTATAGTATTTGAACATGATATATAAATGCAAGTAATCTTCGAAAAATATTTTATTGTGTATTTTTTAAAAGTCATGTTCATTTCCATGGCATATTTGGAAAAACTTGCATTTATATGTTTGGACTGACGGACGGTTGATATTTTGAAACTATGATGAAATTAGATTTGGTTATGAATTTGGATTTATTTGGATGGTTACTTGAGTGGCCTTTATGTTTAAAAGGTGCATAAAAAACTCCGTCCATTATTGATTTACTTTACATGTGTATATCTAAACCTATAGATAGTACATTGTGATTGAGTCTTCTTTCCAGGTGTATGGATATTATCAAAGTGCGGGTTCCTTTCAATAGTGTTTTTGTCAATCAGACTCATGTTTTACAGTGTTGAGCTGATTATTTTTTTTGTCTTTTTGCTTTAGTGGGAGACAGGCTGGACACATCCTTTTTGTATGCTTCCTGTATTGACAGAGCCTTGCTTGTGCTTCAGGACTAGATTTAATTATTCCACCATCAAGCATCTTTATCTTTGTTTGTAAATATCTTTCTGCTGAAGGAGGTATCCTTTTTTCAGGGCTTATAATTACTGAAGAATGCATCTTCCGGTCACCATATGTCTGGAAACATTTCTTAAAACTATTCTCCATTTGTTACAATATTATTCTTATCCCAATTGCTCTACGATAATGGACATCTTTATCATCAAATTTTCAGAAATCTTTTCTTTCTTCAGAAACAGTAATTGTTAATGCTTCCGCTTTTCCAATCTGCATAAAATGGTAGGTTGGATATCTTTCTTCCTGAAAAAAGTCTGGTCATGCTAAAAACAGTTTAAGTACCAAAATATCTTTTGGAGAGATAGTAGAGTTGTTTATATAAAAATCTTTAACTCATTCTTTTACCCAGTTGGGCAAAAGACTAATTTCAGAAAATTTGGGTGAGCTAAGATAAATGGAATTTTTTTAATACTCCACTTCAAAATTTTTTTGATGCATCTGTTTCAAGTATTAAGTCATCATCATCTAATGGGAGTTGTAGTCTGGGTAATATTTGACATTTTTCTTTTATCTTTTTTACATGTTTTTCTAATGTCTTATCAAAACAAAATATTTTATCTTTTCTTAATAATGTTTGTAAAGGTTGTTTTAAAGATGATAAATTTTCTATAAAATCTGAAGCATAGTTTAATATTCCTAAAAAACTTTGTACTTGTTTTTTATCAATTAATTTATTAAAAAATTCATATATCTTTTCTAGGATGTAATTTTGCAATTCTATACCTTTCCCATCTATCTGCATAGCTAAAAATTCAATTTTATTTTGTAAAAGTTTAGCTTTCTTTTCTGATAGAGCTAAGTCATGATCTAAGCAAATTTTACAACACATATTCAAATGTTTTATATGATCTTGGATATTATCAGATGCAATTAGTATATCGTCAACATATTAAAAAATATAATCATATTCTTTAAAAATATTATCCATTTTTCTTTGAAAATTTTGGGGTGCATTTTTTAATCCAAATGGCATAACAAGCCATTCATATTGTCCTTGTGGAGTAGAGAAAGCTGTATATTGGATAGTAGTATGATGGATTTTTATTTGCCAGAATCCACTTTTACAATCAAATTTAGAAAATATATTCTTATTTCTTGTTAAATTTATCAAACTTTCTTTATGAGGTAAGAAATATCCATCAAATTTTGTATTATTATTTAACTTTTTATAATTTATAACCATGATAACTTTTCTTTGAACTATCTCAGCATGCTTTCTTATTATAAAAGCTGGAGAACTATGAGGAAAATTACTTGCACGAATCAAATTCATTTGGAGTAATTCTCTAATTTGTTCTTTACACTCTTTTTGATCTAATTCAATATATCTCATAGGAGTCACTGTAATTATTTTGTTTTCATCTATCATTTCTAAGCTAGCTAATAATTGATTTTTATCCCAAAATTATAATGGGTTCTCTGTATAACACTGTTTTAATTTAAGCTTTATATCTTCAATATCTGCATCTAGATATCGTAAATAAACTTAGTATTCTAATAACGGGGTTCTTTTTGAAAAAGTTGATTTTTCTCTATAACCAATATCACTACGCTGGGTTGTGCAAGGATGAAAAGATATAGGAAGAGGTTTAGCATAAGCATGTTTGAGACGCTTAACCACAATAAGATGGTGACAAGGTGTCTTAAAAATAATTTAATAAGCAATAGTATCAAAAGTAACTTTATGAAATAATTGAAGAAAATTATTTCCAAGTAAGACATCTGTACCAGTGTTGTAAAAATAAAAAGGAGGGCATTTAATAAGAAATGATCCAAGTAAAATTATAGGCTTTTATATTCCTTCATTTATTTCAATAAGTTGATTTGAAATATCTCGTCATTTTATAGGATGGAAGGTCGTATGGTATTGTTTAGGAAAACAGTCTTTTTTATAAAGGCAAGAGCCTGCACCACTATCTATGTTGGCTGCGAAATATTTAGCTTTGTAGTCTTTATAGGTTATTCTTATAGGAATATAAATACTATAAGGACTTGTCATTTTGGTATATAAATCATTTTACCATTATAAGTGATTTTTATACCATAAGAGCTAATATCATAAGGTTTTACCTTTTCTAAAAATGTTAACCCAAGCATTATTTCTAAAGCATCATTTGCACATTCATTTTCAATAAGTAATCTAATAGGAATAGTTTCTTCTCCAAATTTAATTAAGGTTTCAATAATGTCTTCTATTTCATGGATTTCTCCATTAAAATTTGCGCATTGGTGGAGGTTATCTAATTTGTGTCTTTTTAAAATTTCACATAGTCGATGGCTGATATAATTTCTATTAGCTCTTGTATTTATTAGGATTTTTATTGGTTGAAATTTTATACTATTAAAATATTCTCCTTCTATTTTATAATTTCTCAAAGTATCAGCTTTCTCTATAATATATCTTATAGTGTGGGTTTTGTTAACAGACAAACTTTTTACTCTTGTACTTGTAAAGGAAAGTCTGGGAGGTAAATTATTTGTGAATAAGAGAGGTTTATCTCTTAAATCTAAATTTGATGGTGTAGATTCTAATTCTTTTATTTTATTTAATGATGGAAGTTGTTTTCGATGTACTTCATTAAATAAATATGGATAATTTATAATTTCATTTATTTCAAATCATTTTGAATGATAGTTATTAGATATTGCATAGGAAATAGCATATGTTATTGAATATGACCTATTATTATTATAAAAGAATTCTGGTCTTTTAAAATCTTACATCAAACTTAAAGTTTTATCAAAATCTTTATCATTTATATGATAAGATATTCGTGAATACACGTTAAATTTTAATTTTTCATATTGCAGATTTCCTCTAAGTATTCCTAGACAAGCTTCTTTTTTATTTCTTATTCTGTTATCCATTAGTGCTAAGTCTATAGGAGTATTTAATCCTTCTTTAAAGGTTGGTTTTATAATTATTTGAATTGTTCCTATATGTATCCATCCCAACCTATTTCTAATTTTTGGTTTTATTTTTTGTAATTTTTCTTGTAATTATTTTTTAGATAATAAAGGAATGATTATTTTATTATTAATTAATGTATTTTCTAAAGCTTTTTCTTGGATATTTAATCCATAAAATAAATGATTTTTCTAGGTTTAGACCTATTTTATCAAAAATATTAATTTTGAATCTAGAATAATTTGTTAATGAAAATTCTTCTTTTTGTATTTGTTTTAATTTTCTTTTATCTATCAAGAAATCTTTTTTATATTCTCTTGATTCTTCTATTGTTGAATCTATTGCAGGTTCAGGATTATCTATTGATGCTTTTGCTAAAAGCTCTGGGTTATTCATTTTCTGAAGATTCTGTATATTCAGTATTTGTTATAATAAAAATACTTTCATCTGTACTTAAACCTTCGAAATAATTTATTTGTATAAAGTCTCATATTTCTATCATTTTTTCAATATCCTCGTCTATTTCAATTTTTTTATTCTTATTAAACTTTTTAGGGCATTTGTTTGCATAATGTCCTAGTTTTTTTTCTTCCTTCTTTTATACGTTGGTTTTTTAGGTCTTTTATATTATTTTTTATAATATCTTGTTTTTATTTTCTTAAATATTTCTTTTTATAATATTTTCTCTTATCTTAGTATAATAATAAGGACTATCACATCATATAATTAAAGGCATTTTCATTTTATCACAACATAAAGATATTTTTTTCTTTAATCCTCTTGTTAATTTTGCCAAAATTGTATCTCCAAACCATTCACTTAATTTATCTCTTAAATGTGTTATTCTTTTTCCTAAAGTGTCATTATCTCCTGGTTGGTGTGCATCTATAAGTTTTTTTACCTCAGGGTCTGGTATTTTAGAATAAAACATAGTTAAATAACTTAAAGTATTTGGTACTTGGTTATAAATATGATAATAATAATCTTGAAAAGGACATATATATCTATCTATTTCATAAATATCACATAATTGTAATCGTTGTAATGCAATTGCATATTTTTGTATTGTTCCCGAATCTTTAAAGAAATTTCCTTTGCTATAAAATTCTAATCGAATTACTTCTGTTGCTCTAGTAATCATATTAGCCAAATTATCATCTTGGTCAAATATAATTTTCAATGTTTCTAGTGCAAGATTTTGCCAATATCGTAAAACACGGTTGACCATACTTTTTTCAATAAAATGTTGTGCTGAGATTTTATCCATTTTATTTATAGCAATTGCTATTCTTAGTGCTATTTCCTATTTTTCAATTGCTTCTTCTACATTTGTAACACAATCTAAATCAAGGAAAATTTCTAAGGGATTTATTGGTTCTCATTTCATCTTTTCATATGGTGTATGTGAATCATTTTGTCTAACCACTGATGTGATTCCTGCATATCCAGTACAAGGTCTATCACATGATCTAGTGTCATAAATAGTACTAGGTATATCTGTAACACGAGGATTCCAATTTGGCTTAGGACCTTCTTGTCTTTCTTCAGGTTTTAGATTAATAAAAGTATAATTTATATCTATATTTCCTATTTGTGTAATTAAATTATCCATTTCAAAAGTTATAACTTCTTCTTCCATTTCTTCTATATCCTTTAGGAATTTCCATACTGTTCAAATGTCTAATTAGTGGATTTTTGTCTTCTTTTGTTTTTTTCTATTGAATGAATTATTAATTCTTCCCCTTTATCTTTATCCTTACCTTTTTCTTGTATTAATTTATCTATTTTTGCTATAATTTGATTACCAAAATAAATTATTACTTTTTGTATTTCAATTAAATCTTTATATGTTTTTAACTGAACATCTGTTTCTTCTAGGAGCTTGTATTTTCCATTATCTATTTAAATGACTTTGTTTATAATGTTGTGCTAATTCTTTATGTAAAACTTGTTTTGTTTTTGCATCACACCATGCTATAAAAATATTTTCATATTTTTCTTGTATCATTCTTACTATAGATTTATGTACTCATGCTATTAGTATATGATTTAATCTATTTTGGTAATAAAATTTTCCTCGTTCTAAGGGAGGTATTTGTGTATCTATTTGGTTAATATTACTTAGCAATCTATCACATATTTCACAATTCATTTTAATCTGGTGGATATCCCCATTCAGTATCATCAATTATATGATCTGTGTTATTTATCTGTCCAATATTATTTATTTCTTCTATATTCATATTATAAAATGTAATAGGTATTGTTTCATTTAAATAATCATTCCACTCCTGGTTATAATTATTTTTGAACTCAATAAAATCGTTATCTGATATATAGTTAGGTTCTCTATCTTCACTTAAATTTATATCAATATCAATAGAATTTATACTTTCTACAACACTTATTTCTAAGTTTTCAATTTCAAACATGGCTCTGATATCAAAACCATTTTCAGAATAATGTCGACTCAATATTAATAAATTTTTTAGTTCATTATCTTGACTTATGATTTGACTTATGATTAGAATATCATAAGAGAAAAAAGATGTTAAGGAAAAATGGATCATATATCAGAAAATTATATAAAGGTCTAATAAAATATGCGTAAACTGAACATAATAATACTATTTTATTAATTATATATAATGATGATATAATGAGAATTATTTATAAGAATATAATTAATTATATATATATATATATAATAATACTATTTAATTATTTTATTATGATATAATGATAATGATATATATAATTAATTATAAGAATATATGCTTGTAGAATATTCAATAGTTGAGTGCTTTTATAATTGTAAATTTAGGTTTAGACTTACGCCTAAAATATCTTGGAGAGACCCACTCGATAACTCAGGATTTATCATCTTCAGAGTTTTCGACTAAGATTTAGCTATTTTGGATTTGTAAGAAATTCGCATGTTTCGTAAAATAGCAAGTAACTTTAACACTTGTTACTAGGTGAGTTTATAAATCAAAACTCACTATATTTTTAGTGCTATCAATATTTGTTATTTGCAAGTGTTAATATATATTGCTTTGAGCATTACTTGAGTTATTTATTTTAAATTGGAGAGGTTCTCCACAATATATTTTTACGGTGCACTAGAAATATTTAGGAGTGATGCTCCAAATAGGTATTTATTTGATTTAAAATATTATAATATTTAAAATTGATCTATAAATGCAAGTAATATTTGAAAAATATTTTATTGTGTATTTTAGAAAGTCATATGCATTTTCATAGCATATTTGAAAAAACTTGCATTTATATGTTTGGATAGACAAACGATTGTTATTTTGAAATTATGTTGAGATTGGATTTGGATTCATATGGATGGCTACTTTAGTAGCCTTTACGTTTGAAAAGTGCATAAAAATCACGTCTTGGCAAGATATGATTTGGAATATAAAATGAATATGAATATGATGTGATTTGGAATATGGTATGACTGGAATATGATTTGATCCTGAAGCGTTAGTGGATTGCACTGTACGTGGCTAGTCCCACATACTAAGGCCTCTTCCGTTGGCATGGAATACACAAACTATGGATTGTAGAACCACTTAAAAGGGAGAGGGCAGTATGTCAAGGAGGGTGTGACCCAACTGGTACTACATTTATCTGTCTGTGGTTACCCAACAGCGAGTTAGGAGGGGCGCAATATTGAGGTTAATCACTAGAGTTGGATTGGTAGGTACCTCAGATCCTCAGCCTGGTCTCTGTCTAGGGAGGCATAAGTTAGTTTGTGAAATCGAACATTCGTCCTGGTTTATGGCTGATATTGACTGCAGGATACTGGGATTTGAGTCCTGATGATCCCATTATTGGCTTCGATAATTTTATTGTTGAGCCAGAATCTAAATATTTGTCATGTTTGAGAAATTTAGTTTGAGAAGCTATACTGATGTGTCTTGATTCGCTCAGAATTTTTAGCTAAGCCCAAATCCTAATCATAAGATTTGTGTATTATTTTAAAACAAGAAAACTATATGAGTATAAAACACTTTTTAACTACTATGCATACGCATCTAACATCATATTTTCAAAAATCTCATATTTTTGAAACATACTGGCACACACATAAACTCACTGAGTTTTCCAACTCACACATATTTTTAATATTTTTTTAGATGACTTAAACAACGAATCAGAGTAGTGTTCTTTTGATTTGTTTCAGAATTGGCTCATGTATGGAAGCATGTGTATCTCTGATTAATTTGTACCTTTCTGTTATCTCTCGCCAGATATAGAGAGAAGTCTATTTTTCAAATATTGAATTTGTAATAATATAAGATACATGATCTACATATATATTTGTATACTTTCGTTGATATTTTCTATAATTTTATTATATTGTAATATATGTATATTTTTCTCCTCATTTTTTCTCCGAACGCGATCCTTACCCAGCCTCAGTAGAACCTAGCGGAGGGGTTGGGGGTATCACAAAAGTAAACTACTTAACATCTTTGAAATAGTTTATTTAATAAATAAAAATATGTATTTTATTAAAAGATAAATACAATATAATAAGGTTGAGTAACTAGCCTAAACTAGGGCAATGCACCGATATATTTTAAAAATAAAAATATTAAAATTAGATTTTAAAAAATCCAAAGGAGAACATTTTTTACCTTCCAAAATATATATGTTTAAGGGGAAAAATTGAATAGTACAAATATTAAAATTTCATTGGTTAGAAAAAGTAAATATATTCTTTTCCATCTTAAACTCTTAGCATATGATTTCTACCTCTTTTGTTCCTCTCAATACAAGATCGGAAACAATACTGCTCTTTAACTTTTTTAAAATCTCTGATGTATATACAAATATCACTGATATCATTTGGTAAAATATAAATAACATATATCATTTATCAGGTCAAAGAGGGTTGAACTTATCCAAACCTTTATTCAGTTTGGAGAAGCTCCCTTATTTTTCTCATTAATAAAGGTTTCTTTTCTGTTTTCTAAAAAAAAATCCCTTAATGGTAAATCTATTCCCTTAACCAATAATAGAGAGAAATTATAATTATTAATTACTTTGGATTGCAATTTGTAATAATATTTTCTAATCAACCTATTAAGCCAGATAATGGACGATTTAAAAAATGATCTCAATGGATTACTTAATAAAGGAATTGAAAGTTGAGGTATCTTAATGATTTTCTATTTCTTAGGCTTTTTTGGGAGGGGGGAGGGGGTAAATCAAAGTAAATAAAAATTTAAATAAGGTATTGACATTAAGATTTAAATGAAAATATATTTATTCCATTGTAAACTATATAATGTTTGCCTGTTTATTTTCTCCTAATAAGTAGATAATTATTTTGGTAAAATAGTTTAACAAATATATGTAAGAAAGATGTTGGGAGCTGCAAGAATGAAATATAACATAAAATGAAAAAAAGTATGAAAGAGAAGAAAAAGAAAAGAAATTAGAAAAATACCTGAAGTAGATAGTATGAGTCATGTCATTGTAGTACAACCAAACAAAAGAAGACATAATATTAGAAAAAAATATAAAACATATAAGATAATAGAGTGGAAATCTAATGTATAATTTTAGGCTTTGAAGCCTGTGATTAGAGATGAATGAAGTAGACAACTCTGGTATTTTAAAGAGGAAAAGGGAAAAAAGAAAAGAAAATTGGAGTACTTATATCCACTTATGAAGCACACAAAAATTTAAAATAAAAAAACTATTATGTAGGCATCAATTCTTATATAAAGTTTAAACACAATTTAGTTCAATTAAATAAATAAATAAGATTAATTTGTATTGCTTAAGGATGCACAAATCAAATACGTCAAAGAAATCATCAAATTTTATATTTACAAAATAAAACACATATTAGATATCGAGTGAAATAGTTTAATCTGAATGAAGAAAAACCTCAAATGAGATTTTAGGGAGTTGAATCGAGTTAAAGTAGCGGTATAATATAAGAGAATAATAAAAGAATTTTAAAAGAATTTGTAACACACAACACTTAAATTCTCATGAAAAAACCTAAATCAAATGGAAAAAGAATGAATGAAGTAAAGGAATTACATTAAGAAGTGACGATAAAAAGAAAAAATACAAAGGTTGATGCTTTTGAATATAGTGAGATTTGAGCGATGATTAAACAAAAAAATGTGGAAGAGATGGTTACATTTTAGAAAAGAGAATAGAAAAAGAAAAGAATGCATGGAAGAGAATGATGATGATGTGTATTGTGTATTGAAGGAAATGGGCATACATTAGGAGTTTTGATTTAATAAATTTAGTTTAAATTAAAATATTGTATTAAACAAAAATAATAAAAATAAAGATCATATTTATTGATAACTATTAAATTAAATTTTTACTTTTACAAAGTAACTGAATACAAGAAATTCAATTTCATAAAAAAAATTAAAATTTAAGTTAATATATAAGTAGTTTAAAATTATTTTAATAGATTTAAAATGATCCCCAACCAAAGTAAATTGAATAATTTAAAGTTACATACTTTTACAAAGTAACTCAATATACAAAATTTTATTTCGTAAAAAAATATAAAATTTAAAATTCAAGTTAATATATAAGTAGTTTAAAATTATTTTAATAGATTTTAAATGATCCCATTAAAAGTAAATTGAATAATTAAAGTTCAATACTTTTACAAAGTAACTCAATATTTAAAATTCTATTTTATAAAAAAAATAGAATTCATAATTCAAGTTAATATATAAGTATTTTAAAATTATTTTAATAGATTAAAAATAATTTTAACTAATAAAAAATTTTAAAGTAATAATTAAAGTCTCATACTTTTACAAAGTACAAAGTAACTTAATATATGTAATTTAAAATTAAAATTAATATAAAAGTTAATTTAAGTTTATTTTAATATATTAAAAATGGTTCTAACCGATCAAATTTTTGAAGGCCAATTTAAAAAGTAAAAACTATAGAAAATTAAGATAATTCAAAATTTAAGTTAATATATAAATATTTTAAAATTATTTTTATAGGTTAAAAATGATTCTAACAAATTAAAAAATTTAAAGTAATAATTAAAGTTTCATACTTTACTTGAAAATGATAATTACCAATCAATTTTTTAAAGACTAATTAAAAAAGTAAAAACTCTAAAAAATAGAATGAGAGGTATCATAAAAATTTAAAAATTATAAGGATATAATTTTATTTATAAAATGTAATAGTTTTATTTTTTCTAAATTCTTTCACATATTGTAAGATGATTTATACTTTAGTATTTCTTTTTTTTTTTGTTTGAGACTGGTCTATTATACTGTTAGATCAAAATAAGGTTAGATTATTTATTTATTAGTTATTATTAAAAAGCAAATATAATGGAATATCGTAAAGTAATAAGAGTGAAAAAATTTATATTAATTATATACACTAAAAGTCACAGAGGTATTGTCCAACAAAAATTACAAAAGAGACAGAGTATTTTTAATCTACAAAAAAGTTGAAGCAAATATGAGATACAATTTTACCTAATAAATTAAATAATAATTTGTATTTTTACAAGTTTTATCACATGCAAATGTACGTAAAAATTATCAATTTAAAAATTATGGATGAATTAACTATTTTAAAAATTATCTAGGAAAGAGATAAAATATCAAGAGAGGGTTCAAATCATATTTGATAAATAAATTCCTCAAAGGAAGAGGAAAGAAACAACAAGATATGCAAAAGATTTTATTTTTGCATCTTGAATTTCGATGAGAAATATGTAGAAAAAATCTACCATAATTTATAGTCAAAATAAGGGTGAAGGTGCAAAAAGAACTCAACGCTATCAATTATTTATAGATAGCATATAAAAATAAAAATTTAATATATATGTATATATCTGTTAAAATTTTTAATAATTAGATCACAAGACTGTAGTTTAACTGGTCCGCAACAGCCTTACTAGTATTCGTCTTTTGATGATGTGCCAACAAAAATAATTACAGTTAGTTCGACAATTACAAGTGAACTAATTATAAGATTTATGCGATATGATTAAAAAATATAATTTTAACAAGTTCGGAATAGATCGTTTTGAACTCATTCCAATTTGGAAGTAAACAAACACAACATTCAATGCCCACTTGATTTGCATCAGTATAAATTCGGGTCTAAACTCGTACCATCGACAGATTTCTTGTTTTATTCACAAGTTTGGCAAAATGAAGTCACCTCCAATTTGAGCCCCCCGCGTCGGCTGAATACCTCAAAGTGTTTGTTATAAACATACTTCTCACACGGTATGAACACTGATCTCATCTTTTGCATCTTTTCCATGGCCGATATTTTTGCTGCTTCGAACATCATGGCGGGGGACAACTCTACACTAGGAGTAGTGACAAGAAGAATGCACACTTTAATACTACAATAAGCATCACTGCCGAGCATAAAAATCACAACAGCACCAGCAGAAGTTATGCACAATTTACAGTTCAAACTGAGGATATACAAAATTGTCCTAGACCAGAACCTAGCCTTCATTAGCACTGCACGGTAAAAACTAAAGGAAGCTAAGAAGACTAACTAATGGTATCGGTAATGCACAACAGCAAGACACAAGGTGTACATTGTTTTATATATTCAGATCATTGCCTATACAAATGAAATGTACTGTAAATCCGGCTAAGTACTAGTTTAAGCAAGTTTCTGAGACTGCATGTGCTGAGAGATTTGATGACAAAAGCGTCCCACGGAAACCTCCCTCAGCCTCTTGCATGTCTGTCTTGTGATCAGAAGAAAGTTCATCTGTGGAGAGTTTCAGATTAGTGGATGCAGTATAGGGCTATGAAAGGAATAAACTCGAACAGAAGAAAATGAGAACAAATAAAAAGAAGAGTAAAAAAGAATACCAGCAATATCACGATTCTCATGCTTCTCTGAATCTGTCACCCATAGGACATCTCCAGGGAAAATATTCAAGTCAGCAAGACAAGCAGACTCCGCATCTATTATTGTGGAGCCTTTGTGAAGTTCCTGATTTTCCTTGACAATCTACAGAAAACCAAAGTTTTGCAGATTATTAATTACACTCTGAACACATTAAGAATCAAGGCATTAGTCACGCGAGAAAGAAGACAAAACCTAACCAAAAAGCACAAGACATACACCAAAAGATTCCCAGATCATCATCTTCAGCTGGTATACGGATGTGGATGCAGAAACATTCAATTTGATGGAGTTTCCATATGTTGTCCTGCGGGCCCGCTTGGAGGTTCTGCGATTTGGCTCCAGAGCATTTCCTGATGCTTCTAGAATTGATTTTGGAGGCGGCTCCTTTCCTCGAACAAAACAGACACATATATCCTCATTGGTATAGTTTAGCTTCTTCATTAATTCACAGCTTGCCCTTTCACCAATGCATTCCTCACATACCTTGAAAGGATAATCAGATATTTATTACTCCTGGAACTGAACAATTGTACAGAAACTCCCAACTAGATTCTCGAGGCTAGCAAGCATGAAACCTTGTTCAGTTTTCTTCCTTCACTCACTGCAGCTCTTCAATTCATTATGTACAAGAAAAATGGAAAATAGAATCTAAACCTTACCTCTGGAGAAGTTTTAATAACAGGTCTTCTCGTCTCCCCATTGTTTGATTCATCAAGCACATTCATATGTTCCTCAGAAATCGGCATGTCTTCAGAAGATCCAACTAAATCCTCTATATTGGACTCAATTTCAGCCATAATACCTTTGGCCTCTATGCCACCCCAATCTTCACAGAATACTTTCCAATCATCTTCTGTAATTACTGTAAGTACATCTGCCTAAAATATGAGAATAAAAGTGATAGGCTTCAATATCTGAGTACCATGAATGGTTTTTCCACCATAGTCTAATTGAGATTTGATAGCCCAATGTTATGCCAATACTTACATGCGAAGCCTTTTGGAGAATCACTCCACGCCTGTATACTAGTTCAGGAGGCTTTTCCAGAAGTTTTGAATGCTGGTTTAAGAAAGAAAATACAGCAGGAGAAAGACAGTTACAATGAAACTAATGAAGCATAAAATAGAGATGCAACTGTATCTTGAGCAATACATGGAATTTTCACACATAAGTCAAAAGATGAGACAAATCATATGATCCAGTTCCTATGGTAATTTCAATAAGGTTCTCAGAGTATAAGTATGACAACAATCACTAGTATCAGGTATATGAGTACCTTCTCACACATTAGTGAAACAAGAATAGTGCTCAAAGTTTCAGGTTCTGTGGAAGCATTGCTCTTTCCACTTGCAGTGATATAGCTTTTCCATTTAGCCAGCCATGAAGAGGGCAGCAAGTAGTACCTGTTGCATGGATTAATTACTATACTCTTACCCATGGCTAATCTCTCATGAGTTTGCCTTTGTTTCAATTTGAACTCCCTGCACCTTATGGAGACCAAAATCAGTTACAAGGAAGCTAAAACATCACCAGCTTACATAAAGATGATTGGGTGACCTTAGGTTATCTTCCAGGTTAGCAACTTCTGTAAGTTCAATACTGCATGTTGCACAAGGCTCAGACAGTTCAGAGAAAGCTAAGCAACCCATGATATCATCTGGCTTTACCGTCATAGCACTTTGATGTAAGAAGTCCCATAGAGTCTCAGGAACTAGCACACGTCTAGCACCAGACGCTTGTTCTGGCAAAAGTTCACCATGTGGACACCTAATCGAAGCTGTAGGTCCTGCATCAGCTTCACAAGGAGAGTCAACAATTTTCCTCCGTAGCCACTGCTGCAACCTACAAAATCATAGCTCATTAGAAGCATTGCATATTTTGCCATATTACATGTAGTTGAACAGAAGTATTTTCAAGTTGGAACAGGTCAGCTTTGAACTGAAGAAAACGCGTAAAGAAGGAGATTCAGTTTTATTTCAAAGTGATATCAAATACAGTAATTTGACACAGTAAAATCATGATTTAAATCATACCATGATTTAGATACATAGTAGTGCTTTCCCTCTAGACTATTTCCAGAAAGTGCTGACTCAGCAATTTCTTTCATCAATGTTCTTTGGTCCCGATAGTTATTTGCACGGGCTGTAGTACGAGCCACTTCCAAGAGGCATTCATTGCAATAGTCATCCTTGCCTAGTGTTGGACCCCCGTCATACTAGTGGATTACATTTCAGAACAGAAAAGGCGAAATCAGGGAAACTTTAGAGATAACATCTGCCCAGGGAGCAGCAGGGCCGGGGTGGGCTAACAAGATGGTGTGACAGATAATACCTACGAGCCCTACTAGTACTATTTATAATTGTTCCACACAAACTTGAGCAAGGCAAGCAGAAGAGAATAAACTTACGATAGTACCTTAGACAATATAATGGTCCAAGCTTCAGCAGACAACCGCTTCATAGAGTTGACTTTAGAAACTGGCACTTTCCCATGTGAGCATTGTATAGAGGTGTTATCAATATTTCTGCAGAAAATATTAGAAAGTTGTAGTTTCATTATCAGAATGCTTGCTTTAAGTCTCTATCAGAAGTAGTGTGATTTCCATAATTCATGACTATAGAAAAAAAAAAATCTTGGAGCAAAAGTACATCTCACAACAGGAAGAAGGGCTTACAATGAGGCAATACTGTCTGCCCATTGACGAAGCCAGTCAGCAGAAATCCAATAGTACAGCTCATCAAGTGAGTGCACAGGAGCTTTAGAAAGAATTGATCGTACCTCTTGCCTCCGCTCCATCAAACGGTTTAGCTCATATTCCTTCTTTGAATTGTATTGCTTGCAAGAATCAAGATAAGATGCATTGAACTGTTCTACCTCTTCATGAAGATGTGGTGGAAGAGGGTTATCAAGTTGTTGACAATATATATGGTGATTCTTCGAATGCCTAAGAACATACATGAGCATATATGCATCAGAGGATGAGAAAGTCTCTGCATGACAGAAGCTACTAGAACCTGAAAACTGCTGAGGAGTGGTCTCTGTGTGATTTCCGTCCACAACATCCTTTTGGTTAGAAGATGAGTGCTCAACTGATTCACCTACGGAAGGTTTAGCAGTAGAATTTGAACAGTTTTCCCCAGATGGTTGGTGGCCTAAGTTTGAGACCAGTTCATCATCAAATTCCCACCATTGCCCTGTGCTCTCATCCTTTATATGGGCTACATAATGACCACTATTTACTGCAGAGCCTTTGTGAATTAACACAGCTGACAAGTCATATACCAATTCTAACTGGGAATTATCAGATAACCTCTGCGACATATTCAGTTCAGTAGGGAAAGAAAATGAAGATGTAATTTTCTTCTTCATAGTGGTCTGCAACGAGAAAAAAAATAAAAATAAAAAGAAGCAAGAAGAATCTGTAAAAGGACATGCCAAAAAAATTGAACTATCTGCCAAAGCTACTTATGTAAGTAGTAGATGCAAACAGCTCTGTGCCATACGAAAAATATTCCAGAATAACTATCAAAAATAATTTCCATACATTTGGCAGGAAAACACATCGCTTGAGCTGGAAATTGAGTACAGCAGGTAGAGAGCGCAGTTTAATGCTACGGGTAGCATTAACCCGAGTTGCACAAGAATCACAGTAATATTGGTTATCTCCTTGAAGTTCCTCCATGCTAAGGTAATCATCTAGACTCTCATCTAAGCTCTTCAAACCTTTGATATTCAACTCCAATTCATAAAAGTCCTCTACTTTTGATGAAGCCTCAGATTTATTTCCGCATTTTGAGCATCTACAAGTAAACAAAATGAGCAAACAGAAGAGTAGAGTCAGTTTGATGTATAAAGCATAAAGCAATGGTTTGACAAGTAATTTAGGGCATAAAGAGATCAAGGAAAAAGCTATCATATCTATACCATCATCAATCTACAGATACATTCCTGATCAACTGCGAGAAATCCTAGACAACTAGAAGAGTCACACCTATCCCAAAAATTTTCCACAAAACACTGGAAAGCAAAAGCCATTTATGGTATAGATACTTGTGGATGTTTGATTATGAAAGCATTTCATTTGATTTCATGTTGTGTGTTGAGATATGAAATGACTTCCATAGAATTAGACTATAATTTTAGTCAAACAAAGGATATTCTGACACATTATGTTATCTTCTTTTTTATCCTTTTTTGTCTTAATTCTGTAGCATGATACAAGCCTAAGCAGGAAAAACATACTCAGAGCAAAATAATGAACAAAATTATCCAGAAATTTATCCAATACACATAGTGGAGAAAGGACTAACCTAGTAATCTTGGATAGTATAATGTAATAATACCTTAAGACTTGATAAGTAAATAGGCAGAAGTGATCGCATTCATATACATGCGGTAGCTGAGAGAGATGGAAGCCAGGAAAAAGAAATCATGCTGCAAAAAGTATGACAACCATTCATAATTTTTCCAACTTTTATTATTCAAATACCTTAAAAGCATCTAAGCCGCAAGTGGAGCAAGTGCTCATGCGGTAGTATGAGTTCAATAGTGTTAATCACCTGAATACTCAGTGATATGGTGCTCTATCTCCCTCTTTCTATCTCTCTTTCCAATTTTCTTGGATTTTGAAATAGTGGATAATTTTCACAGCCTTCCATATTTTCATTATCTGAGCAAAGGTCTGCTGAAAAGCTAGTCAGCAAAATTCTCTTGTTTGTAATATTTTATATAATTGACCAACCCACTAAAAAACTAAAAATTCAAAGAGTCAAGGTCATCCTGAATTGTATGATCAAGAGAGACTTTTATGTCTAGACAGCACAGAAACATAAAGAAGAAAAATGAGAGACTATCATCATAACAGTATGTAATGTCACAGTGAGACTTACATGGTCACATGTGAGACACCACCACGAAAAAGATCTTGAACAATTGTTCTGGCCTTGGAAACTCTTGAATGGCTCAAACATCGCTCAAGCAGAGAAAAAAGTAAGGTGAGGAACTCGTGACTATCCTGTTGAACACCATTATCTAGCTCCAGAGTTTGGATAAATGGAGCAGAATCAACAAAAGCCATTTTACTGGAATGCAGCAACGCAAAAAGACGTGCAAGTTGATGAAGAACAGGCTGTAGTTTTAGAACTTCTGGTTCAACAGAGAAAACACCTTCTCTAAATGCCTTGTTCATGTACAGAAACTGGAGTATGCTATTAGCATAGCATGTTGCACCCAAGTTTGTTAGGCCTGCAGGTGACTGGGGGGATTCACGGATGTCCTTAGATGGGTCTGGACCAAGAGAATTCACAATCTCTGATGTCTTCTGCCATAACCCAGATTTTCGATTCCCATTGGGAGGTGGAATCAATCCGCAAAAGCAATTGGGGTTATCCTTGGTGTTCACACGACAACCCTGACAGACAGGCTTCAATATCATGTAAAGTTGATTGACATCATCTGCGCTCACTTTTCCTGTTGAGAGAATTTTCCTACAGAAAAAGTAGTGAAGAGTGTAGAGGAGAAAGAATCAAAATCGGATGCATAGTATGCATAGGTTTCAGTTTTATGATTATTTCTTTGTAAAAATTGCAAAACAAGCTGATATTCACGTTCTCCTGTTTTTGATGGGAAAGAAAGTTGATAATTCGAATCAAAACCTTCAGCCTGTTCATTAATGATGGTTAACTCCTATATCTCCAGCTAAATAAAATCTTCCTTGCCCAACCCAATTTTGTTGAGAAAGAGTTGATGAACCAAAGATACAACCCTCTGTATGGCTATTAAAAGATAATTCTTGCATACCTGCCAAGCACCTTTTTCTCATAAATTAAGACCAATGCGACCAAAATCTCTTAAGAGACTGCCAATATACACTCTTCTAAAACATTTCTTTAGTGTAATGCTGCTTTATCATCGATAAATCCAAGAGTGATACGAATTGTCCTTGAAGAAGTGAATCAAAGCCAAAGGTCCATCCAGTGTCTAGTTCTTTCCCATTCCCCAAAAAGACTGCATAATCATAATTTTCCTTGACAATCCAACTACTATTCAACAATCTTAGACAATAAAGCTCCCAAACAGATTTGTCATAACAAGTGCTCTTTAATTAGCTATATGCTTTCAAGGACTGAACTTCCTTAATGATGTTTCATCTTCTTCAGCATGTCCCAGATCTTCAATTAAAAAATCCTAGTCTTTTTAAACAGCCATCCACTTTCTCTATATTGGTTATATAAATATATCCTACTTAACTATTGATGCTAAGGTTTTTCCATGCGGAACAGATATAAAGGTTTCATTGGCTATCTCCTGTTTCCCCTATGCTCATAAAGAGCTGTTCTACATCCACATTTGCAGCATACTGATTAGTCTAGTTAACATCGAAACCTACTTACTAGTACTCCTTCAATCTGAACCAAAGAAATACCCACACTGGCCAATGAATAAAGCATCGTTTCCAAACTGCCATTCACAAAAGAGCTTTATAGTAGAGATACACAATGAGAGTATCAAGATCACGTCCCAAGAAAATATTTTTACTATACTTGTTTAGGCTTTGCTGCTCCTTCTCCATAACAGATATAGATCACTCCATTTCATAGAAATTTTAAGATTTTGCTATCCAAAAACAATATATTAGACTACTTCGCACTTTCTTTTCTGTTTTTTTTCCCTTTAATTTATTCAAATTAAGGTTCATCCTATCCAGGTCAGTGATCTTTATTTTCAAGTTAATTAGTAATTAAGCACACATTAAAATAAATTTGATTCATTTCATGAGCAAACTCCAAATTGAAGTGTTGCATCACAAAGATATATTGACATAGAAGCTTTCGGACTTTCTCCATAAAGAAAATGCAGAATTATTGCTTATAAGGTAATAAAATTTAGCATTTTTGGTCCCTCAGAACAAAAACTTTGGTATTTTCCGGAAAATAAAAGCAATAACAGAATCTGCAGCCTCTAAAACACCAAATAGACAGGACAACAGTTCACATTCTTAATATTTATGATTTTCATAATACTTTTCCACTTTACTCTTAAAAACATTGCTACACAAAAATTCTTCAAAAACAGTTCAACTCAATGTCTTCCATCGATATTAGACTTCAACTAAAAAAGGAAAACGGGGAATAACATAAACAGCGATTGCCACAAAATAGAAAAAGAGGAAAATTCAAAACCTGGAAAATGAAATGTACCTTAAAATTTCAGCTGTTGCTTCGGCATTATCGTCCGGTCTAATCCTTTTATTTTTGCTCCTCGTCGTCGGCCTATTGTTTCCCATCCTCAACCAAAAAAAATCAACGAAAACTGAAAACACACAACAAAAGAAGTAAAGAAAATTTCAGCAAGTCGATTTTCATTTCAATTTCTGCTGATCATACAACTGCGTTGAATTCGTACAAAATCAGAAAAACTTTGAGTAAAAAAGCAATCAAAAGCAAAACTAAAACAAGAATTTTGTATACTCATTCGTGCACGACGGAGAGAGAGAGTTCGTACCTGAGCTGTGACTTTTTTGCACTATTTTAGGGTTTTTTTTATTTGATTTTGTTTTTCTGATATTTTCGCTAAGGCTTTCGATTTTCCCTCTTTTTGGGGCTTATGAGCTGAATAGCGAGGGAAAGAGAAAGTAAAATTTAGGGAGGGGAATTTGATATTTTAATATGCCGGGAGAGAATCATGTACTGTGAATCCCTTACGTGCAGTGAATCCAGCCTTTGTGTTCGTGACACCTGCACGGCTAATTTTTTTCTTTTTACCACTCTTCAGTTGTATTTAAATTGTTTTTTAATTTAAAAATTTTTATCTCAAAAATTATAAAAGTAAATTTATGAAACGAAAATTAAAATTTAGAGTAATAAAAGTGGAATCTAAATACACGTGTGAGCATTGGTAGATCATGATTTGGATATATAAGGGTAATCTTATTTTTTCGACAAAAAGAAGAGTAATCTTATTATATCAATATTCTTGCATAATTAATTTTTTTAGGTCTCAAATCTACAAAACCATTTCCCAAAAAAAATTTAAAAAAAGGAAATCCATTGAACCGCAGATATTTACTACAATTTAAAACTTATATCCATGTATAAAACGTTTCTTTCCTTGATATTTACTTGCCTTTGAAGTTTTTGGGTTGATGCAGTTAATACTCGTGTCTGAAATATATAGGAATTGTTTGTATTTATTACTATTTAACATTTATATCTACTTTTCTTTGCTAATATTTAGGGGTGAACTTAGACAAGGTTTAGTTTTAAAATCAAACTCAAAATTTTAAATGTAGGACTCACATCCACTCTCACAAACAATTTAACTTTTACGAAATCTAACACAAAAATATCAAAATCAAACCTTATCTAAACACCCTTAGAAAAAAATTCTTTTTACGTCATGGATGAAGATGTTTCAATATCTATAATACTTTTACTTGCATGTTGCAAGTGAAGCAACTGCTAGGTCTGTCAAATAGGTTAGGTGAGGTGGGTTTAGAAAAGTTCTGGTTCGATCTAAACGGTTCACTAATATTGAGTCCTAACTTGACTCTTTTGCCCTTTTTTCTCTTTTGTGCAAATTGCCCTTTTTTCTCTTTTGTGGAAAAATTTTAGACCTATATGAGGAAATAGCGACGACAATTTCATCCTCTCAATGCTCAGACATGGCTATTTAGGCAAAAAATTAACTATAAAGAGATTTCTAAACCTCTCCTGCACTCAAAGTCTCTTGCTTTTCTACTCAATTGTTCATTCTTGCTCTCCAATTTGTCAACAAGAAAGTGCTCTCGTAGTCCAACTCTCCAACAATAAGAAGTGATCTAAGATGTTGACGGGGATTGTTGAAGTTGAAGAGACAGGTCGTTGAGTGTAATAATTTCCTTTGTTATCATTGTCATTAGTCAAAAACTTTGGCCCTTTTATTGAATTAGTTAGTTTAGAATATGTGGACGAGTGTCACTTTAAATATGAAAAACCACTTATATCCTCCAAAGCCTAACCGAATTGAACATTCTTTGAAACACTTTTGCTTCCGTCCATGTTAAGTTAAAGAAATCAATAAATGCTCTGTTGTTAATAATCAATTATCACTTAACCAAAATTGATTAGTTATAATGAAGTTAGATTTTATAAACTTTCATTAAATTGAGCATAAAATAAATCCAAGAAATGTAGCAAAATATTGGAGTTATGAATGGATATATACCCCAACAATTAATTTTGTATTATAAAATTAATATTGTGGATGACCATTATCTTATATCAAAGAGATAATCTAATATCAGAGTTATAGAGATACAGAAAATAGATGTGTGTGTATGTGTCAAAATTTATGCATTTATTCTTTGTTTTTTTTTGAACGGCTTCATGAATATATTCTGATAACAATTTTGCATACATTGAGAGAAAATTTTAGCTAAAAGCTTTATAGTCTTTGTAGAGTTTGAATTTAAATATTTTGTTTAGATTGTTACACACTATACAATGAGATTGTTGAGTTATATCTTGAAGAGGATGAGTCAAATTTTTAATTTTTGAGCTTTGTTCTTCATAAAAGGTATGAATCTTCTTAAATGAAGCAAGATATCTATAATATCTTACCTTTTAGTTTCACACAATATCTATAATATCTCTTCAATTTTAATACATTCACATTGTTTTTTATCTCTTCTAATTTCATCGAAGTCTCTATCTTAGCCTCTATGCCACATCCCCAACTACACCATCATCCCAATACCTTGCTTGAAATCTCTAGGGGGACGGGGCTCTAGTGAAAGATCAATCTTGCACCTTACCTAACACAACAAAAATTCCCTACGTGCACTCAAAGCCAAAAGGAATAGTACTCTTATAAACAAGGGCCCTTGTGATGCTGTCTGTTGTGTTTTATTGTATATGCCTTTATACGTAATTTTATTCCAATCTTCAACAATTTGCACACAAACACTAGGCAAGCGCACCTATCGTTTAAATTAGTATAATGGCAAGTACTTCAATTATCGTATCCACGGGGATGGTCAATTACCATTACTCACTTTTCACTCTATTGTTTAGCTTCCATAAATTTTTGTTTTTGAAAATAGTTTGAATAAATACTAAGAAAAGAAATCCAACTTAACTTATTAAACTAGCTTAACTAATCTTTCTTGCAAGAGGGAATTCAATTGAGAAAACAATACTTGAATGGTTAATCCACCTAGAATTACCTATGTGATAGAAAAGTCCCTTGGTTGATTTGTTTCCCCTTCTAATACTTGGTGAAATTCCAATGATAGAACTCACTCTATCTCTAGATGAAAGTTCTCTACCCTTAGATTAATTAGTTGAAATCTCTTTCTAACTAATTTAACCTAAGAATGCATTTGGATTGGTGAATTTCTAATTAGATTTCTCTAATTGCCAAGAAGGTGTTCATTTCTTGTGTTTGGTGAAATTCCTATTTTAGGCCTCTCTCTATCTCTAGATGAAAGTCCTCTACCCTTGGATTAATTAGTTGAAATCTCTTTCTAACCAATTCAACCCAATAATGCATTAAGGTTTTTGAATTTCCAATTAGATTTCTCTAATTACCAAGAAAATGTTTAGGTTTCTATTTCTAGTCACCTAAATCATACCCATTGTTTGTGTATGGTCTATTTCACCCTTCCTTTCTCAATTCCAAGTGAAAATTTCCAGATTTTGAATCAATTATCAATCACCCTTCATTTCTCAATTCCAAGTGACAAAATTCCAGATTTTTGAATCAATTTCAATCACCCTTCCTTTCTCAATTCCAAGTGACAAAATTTCATCAACTATCCACCCAATCAATTCAAACATTCAAACCCACAAACAATCCACAAGAAATTCGAATTCAATCAACCAAGGGAAACAATTCATTCACATAAATAAAATCTAGGGTTCATACCCATTCAAGCATTCAAAAGTTTAGTTCCTCAACATAGTACAAATTAAAGAACATAAAGCAACAAAGAAAGAGGAAGAATTGCTCATTTTCATGGTGGAAATCTCCTCTTCTTGAAGCTTGAAAATCGTCACTGTGATGTTGAGGAAGTTGCAGGTTTTTCCATGAATCTTCAAGGTGGAGGTTCTCCTTCTTCAAAGATTCAATCTTCTCTCTTGATTTCTCTTGCAAAGATGAAGATTTGGGAGGGATTTGGGTGTGATTTCTTGCTGTTTTTCTGCAGTTTTCTCCCCTCCCAGCCGTCTCTCTTGTTTCTGCCCTAAAGGGGTATGAAAAATCTGCCCCAAAAGAGAGAGAAATGCAGCTTAAAATCAGCCTCAGATCGACACAAACGGCGCCGCTTATATCACACCAAACGGTGCCGCTTGTCCCCAGTTTTGGTGCAAGTTTCTGTTGCCCGACTGTGACACTGTTTTGACTTCTAGGTGAATTCAGACCCCCAAATCGGCTGATCTAGGTCTTGATGTCTTCATGAACGTTGTATATCAGGATCTTAGCTTTCCACAGAGATTTGAATCACATCAATTGGGCATCTAGAACGCAAGATATGATCATTATACCAAACTGTGTCAAAAATGGAGCCCAATGCAGAACAGGTGAATTTGCAGCATAAGTAGGGTAGGCAAATGAACTCCGATTGACACAAATTTTACCATTATGAAAACTTCAGAATGTCTTATATAATTGTCTAGAATACCACGTTTGCATTTGAAATCTTCATAGAGGTCAAAATCCTACTTGAAATATGTCTACCAGTCTGTTTTTCCTCTGCATTTCTCTATTGTTCTTCATTGTGTAAATATCCCTTATTTGCTTCATTTAATTCCAAATCTTCAATAATATCACCTAAAGCAAATAAGAGATAAAGGGAGTATAAATGGTGATTAAAACACCAAAATTTAACATAAAATCAAGCTCAAAATGATAATTATATGAAGCACAAATATAGAATATCACTGTCATAGGCATCTAAGTAAGAATTTGATTTTGATAAAAAGACCTTAATGTAGTCCACACATTATAAGCAGTTACCATGTTTTCTCCTATTTAAATTAATTAAGTAAATATTAATAAAGAAATGATTGATTATGATTTTGTAATATATTCCGAATGTTTCCTTGATGGAAAAAACTCTAATTGATATCCATCATATGAGGGTCCATAGCCTAGCCTATATAAAGTCTGTGTAACACCATTAATTCAAGGATTTCTTTTAACATTGATAGGCATAGGCTAGAAGATTCCCATAGGAAACTACACAGAGATGGAGGAATTGAGGCTGAAAAATCAAGGTATTATATTTACGCAACTACTTGAATAATATTGGCTAAAGGTACGCATTTTAGTTAATTTTTCCGCGGCGAGACATATTTTGGTTCATATCTATATTATAATTTCTTACATGTGGTATCAGAGCCTTTTTTAGCCTTATTATTTAGTAACGAGGAGTGGCGGAATTCGAACAACGTGTGCACGCACTTGAGTCTTGAACTCATTTGTGAAATTCCTTACGTGCCTCCTCAAAGCAGTTTACATTTGGTGAATTTAAAAAAAAAAGATTCGATCTTTAGTCTCATATGATTCTTTTGTTTTTAAGACTTGATTTTTCTTATTCAAAAGTTTTGAGCTTTTATCTTATGTGATTCTTCTAGCGATTTTTATTTGGTTTCGTTGAAATTTTCAATGAAGGCAATGATTTTTGCAAAAGATTTCACTAGTTTGTGTTCAGTTTCTATGAACTCTTTTATGAAGATTTTTGTCTTATTCTTTGCCTTCAAATAAAGTAAGTTTTTTGTTGTCAATTAGAATTTAGACAACAAATTGGAGATTTTGCAAGTTGATGAACTAGTCATGGTTTCTGAACATCTTTGATGCTTCATTATTGGTTACGAGTTTATGCCAGAAATTTTATTATAAATTTAGGGTAAGGATATTTTATTCATTGCATTAAAGCCTTAAACTTTTAGGGTATCAAGATATTTTTTAAATAGTACCTCTATAAAGTCTCTTTGAACTTAGGACGTTGATTTATTTTATTTTAATTTAATGATATTTTTCATTATATTTTTGGACTATATTTAAACAAAATGCCATGGAATTAAATATGGTATGATGATTAAATCTCATGTCCCTATGCATTTTTGTGTAAATCAACATACATTTAAGTTGATTTTTCAAATATTTATTTGTGATGTCATAAAAAAAATATTTATATTTGTGTTAATTATTTAAGAGTAGCCAAAGCATCTTAAATACTTGACATGTAAGAATTTTAGTCACATAGAGTTTTGGTGACTAAATAATGACATCTATAAGGTAACAAATAATTTTAGAGACATATTTATTACATTATGTGTACATACAAAAATCTTATCAACATAATGATAGTTGATATTTTGGAGGTGCTTATCAGAAATACAATTACGTTATATATTTGGGAGTAGCCACATCATCCCAAGTATTTTAAAGTAAAAAAGATTATTAATTACATTAAGTTTCGTGATTAGTAATTATCAAAATAAATATTTATTATACACCTCATTTATTATATGTATGTACACTATTTTAGTTTTGTCAACATTAAGATAAGTTGACAAATTTAAAAATATTCTTGAATGTCATCGTGCAAGTTTATTTTATTTTATATCATGTGCTTAAGAATAGCCACAACAGTTTAAGCATTTGATACATAAAGATAAATTCAACATCATAAAGTTAAGAGGTTGAATGATAACATTTAGAATAATGAAAATTAATTCATTGAAATAATAACTCGGCCCCATAGGGAGGTTATTATCTTGATGAGATTAATTGAAATAAGATTATAAACTAGACATATAGAAAATTATCATATGCCTGCAGATATGGATGATTTGTCTTACCAGTTTAGTTGATTTGTCTTATTATAAAGTATTTTAGTAAATTCTGTTATGGTTGGTGGTTTTGACCATCAAATGGGAGAATTTACTTTTGAATTGACATTAGTTGATTCATTAACTGATGGTTTGAGATTCATAGGGTTAATATGTCTTTATCCTTGGTTATTATATTTTTTCCTTGATTATGACTTGGAAAAATTCTTATTTTATAATTTCAATATTATTTTGTGACATCCTTTGCAATAAAAATTTTGGGCATGCACAATGTATTATGAGTGTGCAAAAGTAAAGGACAATGTTGGATTATAAGTTCCATTTAATTTTATGTTTTGAGTCATATATTGATATTTCTTTTTTGGTCTCTTTCCTTGTATACATGCTTGTACACACATAAAGATGAATGGTCAATTATAAAATCTTTGACCATGTGTGTTAAGAGAAAAGAGGCAATATAAGACACATAAAGTATTATTCGTGTCTTATGATAAAAGAAAATATTTATAAATGGGTAAAGTATTCTAATTAAGAAAATACCAATGTGATTTAATGATATTTCATACGAATAATTTTGGAATACTATAAAAAAACTTACCTTCATTTGTTGAATGACTCATAAGGAAATGGTCTCATTTTGTAGTCCATTTTATGGAATTTGATAACATAAAAAAATCATTTTGTAATTCATTTGCCAATTTTGTGCATGATTTTAATAAAATAAAATTTATTTTTATTAAAAGCATCCATTTACAATGTATTTGGATGAGTGGGAGTTTAGAATCAATGTTATAATATTAATTTTTGAAAAATGTATTCCATGACCTACTATTTTTTAAAATTTTATTTCAAAGTTAAATTGGTTAAATATGGTTTCAATTTGGAATTTTGAAAATATTTTTCAAATATTTAAGTCAAACTCACTCATACATTATTTTAATGCTACATAATAATGTAATTGGCATAAAGTATTATGTTATCATTTAAAGCTTATCTGTTTTTGACATATATATAGGAGGTTGTAAAACATCTCCATAAAAATTACTAAATGACGAAAGAAATCCTTAAAGTTCAAGATTTCTTCGATCTTTTTAGTAATTATTGGGATTGCATAATGTAAGGCAAACCCATCAAGATTATTGAAAATATCAAATGAGTTCTGAATTCCATGAGATCATAAATGTTTTTTGAATACTTTTATTTTTTGCGTGAATAGTGAGAGATATCTTGTCTCATTTATTGAAAACTATTCACAATAAAGTATTTTCTTATCCTTGTTTGACAAAATTGAAGTACTTGATACTTCAGAAGATTTGAAAATAAGGAGAAATGAAAAAATAAAAGATGGAAAGGAATATTTCGTGATATTCTGTTTATTTTCACCATAAAGCATGCTGTGATATTAGAAAATGGAACTATAATTAATATCGTGAGAACAAATGTAGTTGTAATTTAAGTTACATGTACCTTTGGAAAAGATTTAGAACCACTTTTGTTTATAAGATGAGGTTTATTTTGAGTTTTCTTTACAAGAATATTTGGAAACCACATCTCTAATGACTACACATATGAAAGTTTCCAACTGAGGTAAGGAATTTAAAACCCTTAACTGATGAAATTGGATAAGGATAATAAGTGGTTGTTTATTTGATATTATTTTTAACTTCAAATTTTAAATTTATTGTCCTTTTATATTATCCACCTATTTTTTCAAACTCAAAATGAGGATTTCTTTGAAGAACTACATAAAGAGCACTCTATTTTTCATTGATGAAAGATTTCAAAAACAATTGGAGTTATAGGTTCTTTATGAATTTAGAGTTTTAATCACTTCTACTGATCGTATACCTTTGATATTCTAACCTTTTTGTTAGAATAAATTTGGTTCAATTATATTTTTCATAAGTCATGAATAATTTAGACTACATATATTTGGTTTGATGTCATAAAACAGTGTTCTATCTAATATTGGAGTTAAGTTTAATTCTTGTTCAAATTACTAGAGTTAACCTCTATTAGTGCATACTAATATAGGTTATTATGTTTTATCTAGTAATGTTGATTAGTAAAGTTAGACTTATTTCTCAAAATTTCATTTAAATGGCATCCATTATCATGAAAACTTACTTTAAGTTTTAATGAAGGATCCTATTGGAGTATTCATGACATTGTAACTCATTTTGATATAGAGTTACTTTTAATATATATGAAAATATGATTTGATATGCATTATATATAATGGAGAGGTATACATGTGCATGTATAAAGGTTTTCATATATTTTGATAATTCATTTTGCAAGATAATGAAACTCTCTAAATGTATGAAATTGTTTTCTTCCAATGGTATATCTAAAGTTATGATGTTGTTTCTTCGTTTTTTTTTGAAGTGCATCATTGTTTATTTATATACCTCAAGGTCAGTGAGAGTAAATAAAGTTTATTACTCTCATATGTTGATATTTATTTTGCAAATTTTGGCAAAAGGATGTTTGTGACTTTTGAGTAATTTTATATTTTGAATATCAATATAAGGAGGTCTTAATTATAATCTCTTATATTATTTGCATAGAGATTAATGAAGGATTGTAAAGAACATTTACCAATGTCCGTGTGACCGAAATTATGGTATTCTTATTAAGTTATATAAAATGTTGCTCATTACTTAAGCTTGTCACATTTAAGATAATTATCTGTTTGTTACAATACATTGAAAGAAAAGGAAATCTAAGGATGCTATGATGGTATCACAGGCATATGATTTGGCATATTGTTCGTCGATTTTGCTATTAGTCAAATTTATGTTATTCAACTATATTGTTCATTTTGAACAATTTGTTTTGATAGTTGAATAAGCAACTCGACATACAGTTTCTTTGTCAGTTTGCAGCGAGTGGCTATTGAGTATAAAGTTATAGAGTTGAAATTTTAAGTTGCCGGCTGATTTATTATTTAACTCTGGTTACTCAATTAACACATAAAGGTATTGCCATACTGACATTAATTGTTTAGACATTTGAGTAATTTTACTCATATGATTATGCACATAAAGTTAAGGTATCAAGTTGTGATCCATATTGGATCCATAAGGTTGGACCTTGAATGACTTATATTAAGTTGGACTCTGAATGACTTATATGAAGTTCATTCATAAAGTTTAGGGGCTTGATTAGGAGATGTTTACATTGTAATACATGGAAGGGAATGTTTAACATAAGAATATAACTGTTATGATTCTTGTATTACATTTTCTGATTAAGTAACCGTTACATAACCATATTGCAATAGAGTGATTATAAAGTTTCTTGGCCATACTTTGAGTTTTTGCAATCACTCATAAAGGTATTTACCTAATTATAACATGTGGGCCAAGTGGGAGAATGTAAGAATTTGGTCTTGATAAAAAGACCTTAATGTGACCCATACATTATAAGTAGTTACCATATTTTTTTCTATTTAAGTTAATTAGGTAAATATTAATAAAGATATGATTGGTTATGATTTTAGAATATATTCCAGATGTTTTCTTGATGGAAGGAAACTCTAATTGATATCGCTCATATGAGGGTCCCTATTCTAGCCTATATAAAGCCTGTGTAATACCATCAGTTCAAGGATTTCTTTTAACATTGATAGGCATAGGTTAGAAGACTCCTATACAAACTACACAGAGATGGAGGAATCGAGTATGAAAAATCAAGTTATTATCTTTACGCAATTATTTGAATAATATTAGATAAAGGTACGCATTTTAGTTAATTTTTTCGTTGCGAGACATAGTTTGGTTCATGTCTATATTATAATTTTTTTACACTCAACTCTTCTTAACCAAAATATTCATTAAGTAATCCCTCAATTCTTAAAGTTGGCTAGTAGGATTACTCTTATCTCTCTCTAAATTCCCTACTCTCGGCAGTAAGTGGGCTCTTTTTTATCTCTTTTAGTCAGAGTTTATATCTTCTTTTTCAAGAAAACTTTTTATTACCTGGGTTTAATCTGAACCTTTTCTCATTTCTTTATCTCTTTCTTTGGCAACCTTTGAGACCACTAATATACTTAAAATTTTGTATATGGCTGCACTGCAAGGACAGAGATGAAATTGAGTTTTCATATTGACAATGCTAAAGAGTGGTTGCATAGTGCGGAATTTTCATGTCCTAGCCAAGGGATCCTAAGTTATTATTGTTTTTTTGCCCCGTTATTCATACCCTTGCGATGGCCAATGCCGACTCTTCTATTACTTTCATCCCAATAACTTGTGAACGGGCAGAGTGGACGTGCCTAGGATAGGTATAAGTTGGGTGTTTCTCAACTTATCAAAAAACGGACCAGTCCACCCTGCCCGTTCCAGGGGTGGCTGGTGATGGCGTTTGACAATACTAATGCTCATCTAGTTAATGACTAGAAATAAAATAGATAGTATGGAAGGCGTGCAAAATATATGAAATGAAGGCAATGTTATGCCTATATTAGCAGCTTTTAAGTATGGTTATTGCTATTTTTCCCAAATTTCATTACCTTAATGAGTTAATTTTCAAATAATTTATTCTCGGTGCATTTCATTTTGAGGAACTTTCTTGGCATATTTTTGAGAAAATGCTCTGTCAATTGCCGCGTCACTTTTCCAAAACAACTTATCAAATTTAAAAATACACTATTTATTTTAAAATATTAGGTATTTTAACATTTTTTAAATAAATTAATAAAAATAAATAATATTTTTTATATTATATTCTTAACTAATTTAATTTTTCTTCACTAACAAGAAAGAGAATGAGAGAATTATATTTATAGTTGATGATAGCTTAGAAAAATAATCTTTAAATTTTGCAAACGGATCAAATATTTTGAAAAGAAAAGAAAAGATGCAAAATACCTTATATTTTGAAACAAAAAAAAAGTAATTCATCAAAAAAAATTGAAACAAAAAAAGTATTTAAATAATATTTTTATTTGAAAATCTAATATATGATCTAAGATTTAGAACCTATCTCTCATCTTACAAAAGATTCAATTTTACAAAATACAAAATAAAATTTTTATACTCAAATTCTATCAACTCTAGTCATAAGTCGCAGAAGGAAAGAGTAGAAATTAAAAGCACTATCATCCTCATCATAAAACAATCTACTGCTGAATCAGAATCCAGTGCAGAAAAAACATGATACAACCGGCTCCAACTTGCAAACATTACTTTTCAAAACTAGCTATAAATTATATTTATAAGTGAGGATAATTTTAGAAAATTAATTTTTAAAATTAGCAAAAATAAAATATTTTGACAAAGAAAAAAAAGATCGAAAGACCTTATATTTTGAAGCAAAGGGACTGTAAGATTTTTATTTATTTATATCTAAAAAAGATTGTACAAAAGAGGCATAAATCCAAGCCTCATGTGTGGCTATGAGAGCCAAAACGGCCACGAATTCTGATTTGGTCGAGCGGAGTTACGAAATGAATAACACATAAAATTAGAGGGAAAGTAGTTCCCCAAAAGTAGGTGTTTTTTTTTTGTAGACATTTTAACCTGAATTTTTCATGTTTGTATATATCGAGTTAATTATTCTCCAATTAATCTTAATGTCATAGTTTAAAATTATGTTTAATTTTCCGTAATTTTGTCTTCCCATCTGATAATGTTTATTTCTGGAGACATGGTTGAATCTTTTTTGGTTAAAGGTGTCAACATGTGTGAAAGGATGCCGTTATAAGCTTTCATTAAAAGTCATTTTATAGTTGATTTTTATGATGTTTTGTGTGTTATTACTCATCTAAGATTGAAGCGATTTGTTTCAATATCTTTTAATCATCCATATTTTAAGTATCAAAAAGGCCGCAAGTGTCCGTATTAAAGTGAGTTTCTACTTGAAAATTTCTGTCTTGATTTCAAAAAAATAAAATATTTTTGCGAGAACTTGTATTTGAGAATGAAATCTAACCTGATTGCATATGTGGCTGTAGGTTTACGAATTTCTTTTTTCAAGTATGTGAAAGTTTTTTCCCTTTTTTATAAACAAAAAAAGACTGTCATTTACATCTTGATAACACTAGGACAGAGACTGGGATGGGATCAAAGACTGAAGCTCTGGACCATAAAAGATATTTGACAGCAAGAATTATCAGGATTGAAAGGAACAAATTGGAACCGTAGAATGTTACAAAACTCTTATTATCTGCAGCCATGAAATACTTCCACAAACTACTTCAAAATAACTGCATCTGATCATCTTCTGATAACAAGATAGCCCTTGGTGTTTTTAGTCAAAGCTATAATTATTTTCTCAACGTCTGTAATATAAAACAAAATCTGCCTTTAGAAACTATTAAAATTTTGATATGATATTGTGCATTCCTTCTCAGCTTCCATTATTCTTGTGGTCTGTTGATTAAACCTCTTCTTTATCTCTTTCACAATGTTTTCACATAGGTTTTGTGGAGTTCTTTGATGGGAAATGACTAATTGAATCCTCTTTTTGCCTGGCATTTCAAGTGATTTCGTGTGTTAGCTAGCTTTTCCTTTCCTTTGTCTTCCAGCAGTTTCTTTTTCATAGTTTTGGATACTAAATTTTTCTCTTAAATTCTCCAGCCGAAGAGGTTTAGCATTAACAATTTGTAAAAATAGCCTTATCTCTCCGTCTAAAAGTGAATGAATTTGCTTCCTTTTTTGCCAGCATCGAGAGAAATATGGACTTCCATCAAACGGCAGACTGGCATACAGAATGTCAAATAAAGAAAATGGTTGCATTCTCTTCATTTTAACGCTGAGCATTAAAGTGTCTGTGTTTCTATATTCCCAGTGGCTAAAAGAATAGGATGCAGCCATTTTCTTATAGAGAACGTTACGTGTTCGGCATAAAAAGGCAAGAACAGAAACAAAAATATGGTTAAGAAAAAGGTGGAAGAAATAATTGCCTATAAAGATTGAAAACCTCGGCTCCTGATTGGCAGAAGTAGCCCAATTTCACCTATTATGGCTGAAAAGTACTAAAATACTAGTGGATCACTTAGCTTCAGGATTCTTTTATACAGAAAACAGATCTTGCATCGTGAGTTGTTGACTCAGACTACATACAGACACTTTAATGCTCCTGTATTTCTTCTCCTTTTAGTCTTGTTGTCGTCTCAATATATTCCAATGGTAACTTTGCTGCATTCTTCTGATATTTATTTTACATTTGGTCCCATTTGTGTATTTGATGTGATTACTGATTGATGGAAATTTATGGCAATCACTTTGAAATATTCAACTTGCTAAAGAAAAAAACAAAATTAAGAGTTATGCACAATTATACAATTCCAATTTTTCACTACTGCTTCTGGGGGAATGAAATCAAACCTACCGCTAAAAATGTTTCAAGCTAACAAGGCTTACCTAGTTCCTACTATCTAAGTTTGATAACTGCGGACTAGACCTTCGGGCGCTAGAGGAGCAATTCTTACACAGGTTTCTTGAGATGGCGGAGGCGGAGGCGGTGCCGGAACTGATGTGCCTGCCTGACTGCAGCCGACGATTTTTTGGCATGTTTCTATCAGGCAGTGGCGGCAAGTAGGACAAGAGGAGTGCGAGTTAAGCCATTTGTCGATGCACCGTACATGAAATCCATGGTTGCATTTGGGAAGAACTCGGACTTTCTCACCTGGAGCAAACTCTGAAAGGCAAATTGCACATTCAGTGTCCAGGCCTGGAAGTTTCAGGTCAGCTGTGTAGATTATTGTGGGGAATGTCTTCAAGGCCTTCTTCTTAATCCCTGTGTTCGCTAACCGGGCAGATTGGCTGTTCCCCGCTTCAGAAGAAACTATACTCGAGCACCTCAATGCACACTTAATGATAGAATTCAACCCAAGTGAGCAAATTAAGGCACACAAGAGGACTGAAAGGACCATAACAACATTTGCATCGAAACTGTTGCTGGCAGGATCCGTCGGATCATGGCTATTTCCACTTGGTGGAGTTGCTAAATCTTGCGTAGGATATAAAGCGTCGTGAAGTAAGAGCTTCCTTGGATGGAATTGTACTAGTTCTTGAATAATAAGTATAGAAGAAGAAGTAGAAGTAGGAGCAAGAGCAGCAGCAGCCATTTTTAATAGCTAGTTTGTTTGGTGTATGAATTCCCTGAAGTTGGTTGAGAAAGAGCAATTTATATATAGGGAAAGGAAAGCAGAAAAAGGCTAGATTAACTTTTGGAGGAGGTTTTGAATCTTTTATAACAGAAAAATCAATATTTTAACTAATCACTAAACAAAAATTTTCAGCATATTCTTGAGGGTTTCAAAGCAAATCCCTTCAGCACTTTTCAAACACAAGAAAGTGTGGTAATAATCTTTTTGCTTGAATTTGGATTCTCCACTAAGCTTTTGATTGTTTAATGGTGTTTATGATCAAGACTTGGGTCCAACCCCACCTCTAATAGAATGCCACGATGGAGCTGTCTTTCATGAAACCATGTCATATCTCATGTCTGAATGGGATTAGGGTCCCAGGTGGATTAAGAAGGGGTCAGGAAGCTTCCCCCATTCTGCTGCTCAGGAAAGTGCCTTTTCTTACATCAACTGCCAATGTTTTTCAAGCCACGGAGCAAGTCCCCTTTGTAAGTAACATATACAAGAAACATAAAATTTATACATCTTACTCTAAAATTTTTATGTAAAATAGATTTATATAAATATTTTTGCCAAAATTTTTATTCTTCTGCTTTTCAAATGAGATATAGTTGGATTTCAATAACACTATTTTCAAATTAATGTTACTTGTTAGACATTACAAGTCCTTTTAGTGTTACTTCGTTCCACAATTATATTGAATTGAAAATTATCAGATTTTGTTATTTCCAAGTTGGCCTTCAATAAACTACCAAATTGCCAGCACGAAAGTGTATACTCTCCCTAGTTATAGTTTATTGTGTTTCACTTTAATAATATAAAGGAATCAAGTGACAGATTCTATGCCAAATACGTTGCAACATACCCAAATCAAATAGAGCTCCCCATGTGGTCTGGCTGTTGCCCAACTTTCTTGTTCTTATTTATGTCATAAAATTTGATTTTGAATTTCGAAAAAAATAAATTATTTATAAAAAAAATATAGATCAACATATAAAATTTTACTTTAGATTCTGAATCAATGATGTTTAAATAGAGCCGACTTTCATATACTATTATTGAGTTGGTGCTCAAATGGATATAATGTTTTTCAATTTTAAATAGTTCTGTATAATTATAATTAAACAAAAAGATAATTATTTTAGAGGTTACTATATACAGTTTCTTTTTGGACTATATACATTGCGAAAAAATTTCATTATTCACTATTCAGTTTTAAAAATTCTTAAGTTTCTCTAAAGCTTTCGAAATACCAAAACTCAAATCTGTCGATAACAACTATATTTTTTAGAAAAAAATATTAATTTATCAAACTATATTCAATTTTACGTCGTTTTACATATAAAAACTTTAAAATTAACCTCAAAACGGTCAATTTTAAAGATCAACACTAATCTGCGTAAGTTCCGTCAGTTGTTGGTGAAACTTGTACACGAGTTCCGCCAGCAACTGATGAAACTTGCACACGAGTTCCTCCAGTTACTGGCGGAACTCATGGACGAGTTTCGCCAGTTGCTGGCAGAACTCCTTCACAAGTCCGCTAGCAATTGGCAAAACTAGTCCATGAGTTTCGCCAGTAACTGGCAGAACTCACACACAAGTTTTGCCAATTGGTGGTGAAACTTGTGAAACATTTCTGAGTTCTGTTAGAAAGTGGCGAAACTTGCCGAAACGTTCTGCCAGAAGATGGCGGAACTTACCGACAAATTGTGTCACTTTCTAGCAAAACTTAACAAGACAGTAGAGAGAGAAGAGATAGAGGTGAGAAAAAATATTTTTAAAAAATAAATATTTTTGTACTGTATATAATAAAAAAACTACATATAAAAATGATTGTGTGAAAATTTTAACAAATGAACTTCCTTCCTCTTTCAATACTCTTGAAACAAATATCAAAAGATATTTCGAGATATCACTTTCTTCACTGCTTTTAATGTCAATCTAATTGCCATGTAGTTGTCAATGTGAACAATCCTAACCCACCATTGTTTTCAAGAGGGTTAGTTACCATCATTATTTCACATTTATAAAAATCACCGGTATCACTTTGATATGGGGACACTATATAGCGTTTAAACATCATGTAAATCATCCCTCCCTTTCCTCCCCTTTTTCATTTCCTTACTGTTCCTTTTAGTCCAAATCATATTAGGAGGACAGTCATCTTCCTTTGATTGTGGATGAGATATTTAGGTGCGGTCGGTTAAACTTAAAATGAAAATAAAAAATTAAAATAGGAATAATGCTTTAGTATTAAGGGCAAGATATCGTCACATACTGAATTATCCCAATTCGAATCAGCTCAAAGCCATCTCAAAAAAAAAAAAAAAAGGAATTAGCTTAAAGCTCAAAGGGCCTATTGAAGTAATTGAATGGTAAAAGAGTAATGTGATAATCACGAAAACTTTGAGAGAGTTAAAAACGTGTTTAATGTTAATTTTTAATAATTAGTCATATTATCTAATAAATTAATTATATTTTCTTGATGAAAAGAAACATTATATCTAATTATTCTCTCTAAAGATAAAAACTACGCAACTAAACACAAAAGTAACCTTAAAATGAGAATATTAGGTAATCTGCAATTGGAAGAGGCAACAATTTGCAGCTCTTGAACTTGCGCTGCATCGAAAAGCCAGCAGTCAAATTTTCTTCTGTCTGAAAAGAACAAGCAAACAGATAAAGCAATCTCAGTTTCTGTACTACTTTTGCCAAAACTAGTTGCCTATAAACAAGTCTCCCAACCATAGTATCTGTTTCCTTTTTCATCAATTTGAGTTTTTCTTTCGCCAACATGTACCGTCAGTTCTCAATCTTAAATCATTCTCGTATATCTTACAAATATCCGCTGACGACTCTTGATCTCTCTACAGATCTCTGTTCGCGAAAAACTGCTAAAATCGCCCCAGGGGTTTGTCCAAGTTGTACGATTGCTTAATCTTACTGAGTCCTTAAACAACAGTTGTGGCTCACAAATAAAGCAACATGATCTACTTTGATCTGCTTAAGTTTTCTGTTATTATAAAGAATTCCTTTCCGTTTGATGGAAATCTTGAAAGGTTAACAAGGGTTGCTTTCAATCTATATATCCAATTGACAATTGTCTCAGAAAAGTTAAATTATCAGTATTGCGTGTAAAGTACACTCCTAGTACAGTAGATATATTCACACGAAGTTTGTTTTAGACCTGGTTTGCTTCGAAGGAGAAGAGAGATGGAAAAAATGGGGGAAAGTAAAAAAAAAAATTAAATTAGTATTTTATTTCGTTTGGTTAAAAAGAAAAAAAAGGATGAAAGTAAATGTGGAGGAGAAGATTTTCCCTTCTATATCAGGAATTTCAATCTTTCTACTTTTTGAAAGATTAAAAGGTATTTAATATTTAAAAGATCATTATGCTCTCAATTTTTATTTTTATTATAATTTTTTAATTTAAAAAGAGGATAATTTTATAAATATAAAAACAATATATTTCTCTCTCATTCTACTTTTCGTATAATAAAAAAAATTTAATTTACTTCTACACTTTTTATACCAAACAAAACTAAAATAAATATAAATACTTTTTTAGGAGAAATAAAAGGTATCTTTCCCCTCTCCTTCCCCCTCCCCTTTTCCTTTGCGAACCAAACTAAACCTTAATTTTAGACAATTACTAAGGAAACAAGAATGAGACTGTCACACATTTTTTTTTGCCTAAAATTAAATATTTATTTTATTATTCAAAATAAATGAAAAATACTCACTGTATTTCATTTTATTTGACAATATTTGATAGGTTACTAAGTTCTGTAAAAGTTTAAATTATATTATAAAAGTAATATAATATAATAAAAATAATAAATATGTGGGCTGGCGAATACTTTGTGTCAAATCTAAATATATAAAAGTAATATATAGTGAGATTAGTAGTTGATTGATAGTATAAAATTTATTAAAATATTTTATTTTATAAAAAATATTAATTATTTTGAAACATCTTAATATATTAAGAAGGTCAGATAAAATAAGACGAAGGGAATATATATTTAATTTTAAATTAAGAAAAAATTCGTTTTTAATTATATACCATTTTTATGTCATATATTGTACAAGTATAATTGTTTTTTAAAAATTCTTTTAAGTAAATCTCTCTCTCTCTCTCTCTCTCTCGCACATTTCTCCAAAGCTAATTCTAAATGTGTGTATTTAACTGGGGATACTTTCTTCCCGAGAAAACATCTTTAGGGTAGGGTTGTATTTGATTGGTAACTCAATTCAAATAAAACTCAACTTTTTCATTTTTTTATTTATTATGGAACCAAAGTTTTCTTTCACAAAGATCAACCATAAACTGCACTAAGATTGCATAATTTTCAAGTTGAATTTTGGTTCAAGTAGACATCTAAGCTTTCCTTTTTTATGGTTTTGATTATAATAATATTTAGGGCATAGAGAAAAGATTTGATTTGCTTAGTTTTATTTGTAATACAACTATGCAAGTACCCCAACAGGCAGTTGGAGTCTACCTTGTGGTGGGCTGGACTACACTAGTAATCTATGGTGCTCAAGGGCCCACAGGTGAGAATGATACAGTGGAAGTGCAAAATTGGGATTATGATTGTTTTGGAGATTATTTAACCAATGTGTTGCACGTGCTATGTTCTCAATGGAAGATGTTAACGGTATGGCATAGTAGTTAATACGAATCATTAACAAGGATTTTTTTAATTATTTAAAATAAGTTATTTATGTTTTTTTAAAAATAAAAATTATTTTAAATCATTTTAACTGTTTATTCACTTTTTTATTTTAATTTTAAAAGGTTATATGGGGAATACTTTTTAAAACATCTTTTACTTTTTAAAATTGTTAAAAATAAAAAATTTATGTTAAATTTTAAGTATAATTTTTTAAAAAAGTACTTATTTTTAACTATTTTTTTAAAAAAATTCAACGATCGAGAACAATAACTATTTATATTTAAAGAGTATGTTTTGTTGATAAAGAAAAGAAAAAAAGGTATGTTTGAATTGGTACGGTTATGGTAAGTGTTTACATATATAGATAAGCTCACAATTTAACTAATTTTTAATTTATAGTTAACCAATAAGATACTGTTATTCATACTTTGCTTTTAGCTCCTTCTACTCTATTGTTTAACTCTTTGGATAAAGCCTGTATTGGAATTTTTGAGTTCTTTTTAAGTATTGCAGTCTTTTAATTGTCAAAAAAAGGAGGACGATTGACGAAGAGTGAAAAGATTTCAAAGAAGATTAAAAATATCACTTCCCTAAGCAATAAAAGCACATTATAAGAATATTCATTTGGTAATGGATGAAGTGAGAAAAAACAGCAAAAGCATTTCTGTTTCGCTATGAAATATTCCCTCTTGATTGTGATAGAATTAGCTATAGGAATGTAGATTATGACAGCCTCTGATGATGTGATTGAACATCTCATAATGGCTTTCACTGATACCTTGCGGGTGTTTCGATTGTTCAGACATGCAATTCAGTTTTTTACTCCAAATAAGTTAGTCAGATGAAATATATCAGTAAAGGGGTCTGTCCAGTATCGCAATATACTTGAAAGAACATTTGCATTCTTATGACTGGAAAAGATCTTTCACATATTTATCATTAACACACCTACTTTCACCAAAAATCAGTAGATTGGAATTAAATTCCAGTGCATCTATAACACTTTGCCCAACCCTACACACATCGAGAGGAAATGGAGATGTTGGAAGTGATTATATAGATATATGGAAGGTTAAAAAACGAGAGATACGATAAAAAACGAGAGATACGATAGGACTACATAAATGTGAAGCCAGATTTCTATATGAGCATTGGAGCCTGGAAATTATGGGTGTAAAGCTGCAATATGCCTATTAGTGATGCCTGTTATGGTTGTTGCCGAGCTAGGAACATGAACATGAGTGGAGAGGTAAAGTGGTGCCACTGCAAAGTGATGGGGAATGAGGGGAAAGGGAACCAATAAGAGTTTATCAGATGCAAACTTTTTGCAACAGCCTTTTTTCTTCAAGTATCAAAACCCTATCTCTTATCTTTGAGGGAAAATATATGTACTAAGAAAAAGTGGTCCTCAAATGAAAACTTTTCAAAATATTATTTCCACATTTCTTTCTAACCATTGGAGAGTTGGCTTTTTGCACTCATGGCTCTCAACATGGTGGGGAGCTAGAGATGAATTCTCTATCTCAATTTTCTGATCTCCAGCACAATATAGAGTGTAGATTCCATGAACATATTTGTTTCCTTAACAAGGGAGAAAAGCAACTAGTTAACTACGAGGGACAATTTTTATTTTGATTACAATTTGTTTCGAGTTTCTCAATGGAACTAATTTTTATTTCAAGAAATTCTCTAAAATAAAAAAAATTTGTAGTAATTAATGTACATACTGTAAACAGATGCACTTGAATTCTACTTGGTAATCAAAGGGGGATATACTACTGGGACTGGTACAGCTTGGAGAGCTAGCCACTACCTCAAAAGAGGTCACTAACAAGACACCTGAATGAAGCTTTCCACATGCAGTTGCCTAATCAGAAAACACTAACGCTCCCAGGTTTCTCAAATTAAAAAATAATCTTTTTGTTTTTAATCATTTTCACTCGCTTTAGCTGTTGTTTTTGTGATCTGTCCTTGTTTTTTGGCTGTTTAATACTAGTAAATTCTACATCAAAATCAATCCAACTTGATTTTCATCTATCCTTAAGATTATATACGCTACTGCATCTTTAGCTTATTGCTGAGGTGCTGCAGTTTAACCTAATTCTTGCGGCGGAAAGGAAGAGAGGGCTTTTCTTTTTTTGTTTTAATTATTTTTTCAGAAAAAGGTTGTAAATATCTATAAGAAGACAACAAATGGAGATTCAAATCTTGCCTGATCAGCAAGCTTTTCTAGGTATCTGTCAAATAATTATGTTTCCTTTTTTTCCCTTTTCTGTCAAATAAACACAGAAAATTTATACACTTCTGTCGCTGTTTAGAATACTTTTAGCCATTGTTTTAGTGGTTATCAAGTTATGATCAGATGGTGATCTTGTTGATGTTTCTTGGTCAAGAAATGTAGCCTGGAAAAAGAAATGTTTTTGGAAACTGAAACTGTTTTTAGGGGTTTTCTTTGTTCTTGTTTCTTCCTTTTTTTAAAAAAAAAATGTACTATAAGTATTTTTATTATCATGTATTGAGAATAAGTGCTGAAATCTGTAATTAATTTTAAAATACAAATCAAATTTTCAGAAATTCTTGCATTGATAATGAAGCATATGAAACTCGGATGTGATACATAAGATCAAATATTCATATATTTTTTAAAATGAACTTATAGTAATATAAAATAAATATTATAATTGTAACTTATATAACTTTATATTAATTATGTATAACATTACAAGGTATAGCGATAACTCAATGAGACGAGAATCAATCAGAGTCCTGATTCTCCACAAACGCACTCTTGGGAGGTTAAATTGGTCATGGAAATAACCAAGGAGAGACATTTTCAGTTGTGCAAAGGCTATGTACTTGCCCGTACAGGGCATGGCCTTGCAACAGTTAAATTACGATCATGACAACCTCACCACAATGCTAAAGTAGGATAAAAAGAGTTGTTGTGGGAGGACTTGGACCACCTTCAACCCTTTCAAAAGTAAAAAATTCCAAATGTTATTTTCTAGAGGCAACATTGCAGACTTATTTTCCATTCATTATCATGAGAACATCATTTTTTCCCATCACTTTATCGAGTAATTGTTCACAATATACGCAATTTTAATCTATAAATGGAAAGCATAAAAGAGAGATAATAATAAAGGAGATGTTTTCAAGAAATGATATATGGTATATATATTGAACGATTCATCTATGACCTTTCTTTTTTTATATAATAAAAATATTTTATTCATATAAAAATAGAAGAGGTTATACAAATAAACTAAAAATTCACGGTAACAGATAAAATATCATATCTCAAGTATCTCAGGTGAGTAATCTATAACAAAAAATAACAAAAGTAAACACATTTTGATTTTTTCTTCAATGTCTTATTCGTCATTCTTAAACATTGGCAGGTACCTCAGGTGAGTTAATCTAACTTCATAACTTTTTTTAACAGTAATTTGAAAGACTCTAAACGTATCATTTAAGATGGAGATGAAAAATTAAAAAATGAACTAAAACCTACTCCAAGTATGAAAAAACTCTAACAAGAAAAAGTATTAAACACCAATCAATGACCTATCATCAATCTAGATAAGAGAAAAGGTAAAGATTTGTGTACCAGTTTTGATCAAATTAAATGAAGAAAACACTAAAGGATACAAAATGCTGGGACAAAAAGAGATAAAGAAAGAGCACAAATTATGAAGATTAATCATAAGTAGCTAACAGTCACTTGTGACTTGACTCCACAAAAGTCTAGTATGATTTACATTTACCTGTGTAAAGCAAAGCGTGCACTCCATAGGGCTTTTTAGAATCGTGTGGAGATCCAACCAAAGATACTTTTGTTGCTGCAATATCTTGATGATTTTGGTTTGCATAATTGATAAAATGCAGTCCTTGCACTTGTCGGTGAAGTATATAGCAAAATAATATAGATCAGTTACTATAGAAGAGGAACGACAGATATGGCACAGAACTCTAAGTTTGAGACATGGATATTTGACTCTCTTTCAGAAGATTCAAGTTCTTTACAGCCAGCAACACTTTTGAATCCTTTCCTTCAGAATACAACAGTCCAACAATTTCATTGTACAGCTTGTAGCAATTCTGCAAAAGTTGCTAAAGCTCAAATTCTACTGCTACAACAAAAAATATATATTCTAACGTTTGTCATGTGTTACTAGAGCTAAAAAAGTGTTGGAATAGATTTATTATACCAACATTTGTTACAAAAGTCACATTTGTCATAGTCGCTATGAATTTTTGTGACATTTGTAACAAACTTTAGTACCTCTCTATTCTTACATTTATTTTAACATTCTAAAGTGTATTAGAAAGTTTTCTTTCTCAACATTTATAAATAATCACAATACAACACCTCTTTCACCATTTGTTATGTCACTCAATATCAAAAAAGATTTTTTTTCCAAAGTTTGTAACCTCATTTCAAAGTATATCAAAGATATCTTTTAGATATATTAATCTATTTATTCTGATAGGTCATAAATTGAGAAATCGAGATTCAAATTTACTAGAATCAATTTTTTTTGCTATTTAGTCTTTCAAACTTTTAAAAATCATAGTTGAGACCCGCAAAGTTGAAGGCCTTTACTATATTAGATGTACATATCTTTCGTCTTATTATATAGAACATGGTAAGCAACACATTTACAAAATATATAATTCAATATGGGCTGATGAATTCAACTGTTAAAACGTCATTCTAAATATTTCAAAAATTAATATTACACTGACATTTAATATAAATGTCACTTATTAAAAGATAATGCCAAAATACATTGATATTTATATGCAAATGTAACATACTACAACGACATTTAACTATAAATGTCACTATAAAAGTTGTAAAAAATAGTATTTTAGCAACATCTAATATAAGTTTTGCTAACTCGTACAAAAATGTTACCATAAATAGAACTATTATAATATTAATTATAAATGTTGTTATAAAATGTCGCATAAATAAATTATCGACGTGTATATAAAAAGTAACAAGAACTTATACTTTTTTACTTTTAAACAATATTTGATGAAAACGTGTACATAAAAATGTTAGAATATATATTTTTTGTTGTAGTGACCTTTTTTAAAGGGCCTTTTAGAATCTTGTGGATATCTAACCAAAGTTGCTTTCCTGCTGCAATATATTGATTATTTAGGTTTGAATAATTGATAAAATGCAGCCCTCGCACTTGTCGGTGAAATATACAACAAAATAATATAGATCTGTTAGTATAGAAGGGGAACAACAGATACTGCACAAATTAAACTATAAGGTTGAGGCAATGATAGTTGACTCTCTTGAAGAAGATTTAAATCTTTTTCAGTCAGACAAATTCATGACTGGTGCAGTAGAGAATAACACCTTTGACCCCTCTCCTCCAGAATATAGCAACCGAACAATTTCATTGTGTAGCTTGCAGCAATTCTGCAAAAATTGCTAAAGCACAAACGCTACTACATCTTTTTTAAACTTGAATTCTTTCTTAATATATGCATAGTGATCATAAGAATATATATATATATAAATACATATATATAGACAACAGCCAAACCATTTCATATGAGCAGAATGCTTCGACAACTCTTTATACTCGTCATGTATTCATTACTAAGTTAAATATACATTAGTCAAGGCATCATCGTACTTGTATCCATTTCACAAAAGATATAAATGTACATGTGTCATCAACAATACAATATTAAAATGTAACAATAACAATAGAGAGAGACACACACACGTATACATATACACACAGTAGAGAATAATACTCCATTTGTCCAAAATTGAATGTTCATATTTTCTTTTTAATATATTTAAAAATTAAATATTTATTTTTTAAAAATATTGATATATTTTATTTAAACTTTCATTACTAACTTTCTTAATCTAATAGATTAAATTTCACTACTAACTTCCTTAATCTAATAGATTAAATTTCACTAACACAATCGTCCTACTACTAATAACTTCTCATATTCTCTTTATTTAACATATTTAAGGTCTATTAACTCATATGTTCTACCACTAATCTCTTAAATTAACAAAGATATTATAGTAATTCATCTATAGTCAAATAGTTCTTCTTAATTTTTATACCAAATTAAAATAGAATATTTAATTTTAGACGAATGGAGTATAAGTTTACTTAAATGTTATGTACTTTACAAATTGAACATGGATGTCCTTACTTTTTCCTATGTGATATCCCCCATTTTCTTACTTTTTCAACATGATAATTTATTTGACCTGAGATTTCCTTTTATTTGACAAAAGAAACAGTTTAATTAGGTAAACAGAAGAATAACGCACACATGTCATACACCATGCTGTGTATGCAAGCATTTTAACCTTTTTATGAAATTGTGAGTGCAGCAACTGAAATTCTTTCTTTTCTTCTTTTTTCCTTTATTCATTTTGACGTATCAAGTGGAGTATTCATAGTAATCATGAGTCGGGTACTTAAATGGTAAACTATTTGCTCATAGGTACAATTGAATTTAATGGCAAGTTATGATGTTGTAGTATTTTTTTATTTTTATTTTTGCTATGATGTTTTAGTGTTGAGTCTTTACCTACTTGGATAGTAAATTATTGGATTAATTAATAGTGATCAATCTAGTAAAACTAGTGAAGTTGAAGTTTGGAGATAAAATATATGTTGCTTGCTAAGGAAAAGCCAATCCCATGTTGTCATAATATTCAAAAAGGCTTATAACTCAAGTTTTATTTCGACCATTAGTATTTTATTGCTCATCTCAGATTCACAGGGATATGCATGATTTGAACCGTCACTTTGTTGGACCTTCCTACAATCATTCGCCAATAGTTCTCGTTTCCACTCGGGGATTAATATTTGATGCCCCTTTTTTATATTTGGAATGCACCTCCTTTCACATCTTTCTTTCTTTTTTTTCCCCCTTACTTTTTCACTTTTCTTGACCCCGAACACCTCTCGAAGGTAGCATTGCAACTAAGACTGTCAATGGGTCGGATCTTACTCAGACCTGACTTGATAACATCGGATTCGATATATTATTCACACCAGTATATTCAGACCCTAATCCGAACCCGATAATACATATCTTAATCGGATATGTGTACGATACGCAATGTTCTGGACCCAATAGATTCGAGATCCGATTAAAATTTTTAATAATAAATATTTTGTATACTTGAATTTTTACAATCGTTAGATATGTTTTGATTCAACGGTCATTTAAAATTTTTTATGTATTAATTTTTTTTTATTTTAAAAATTTTCTTGAGTCTACCCGAACCCGAATCGAAACCCTATAGGGTCGGGTCTGAATTCATCCTATTTGACCTATTAGGTAAACGAATCGGGTCCGGTATCGGTAGGTATCATTCTGGTCCTGATCAAGAATAGGATGTCCCAGACCTATTTAGACATGTTGACACCCCTAATTGCAACCCCTGAAAACTGGGGGATTGCATGCAACCCCTGAAAACTGGGGGATTGCATGCAACCCTGATGAACTCTCTCGGGTAGAGAGAAAGGCAAAAAAAAAAAAAAAAAAAAAAGGGGGGCGGGGGTGGGAGGGATAGAGCGGGCTGCAAAAGTTAAAAATGGGGTTGCCAATATTAATTCCCTTTCCACTCATCCCTTAAATTCAAAATTGAATATGAATATTTTTATTTTTTAATATTAAAATAAATAAGCATATTATTTATTTAAATTTTCAAAAATAACTTAATAACTTTCAGTATATTACATGAATTCTACTATAACCTCTATAAATTAATAAGAATAAGGTGATAATTTAACTATAGTTATATGCTCTCTGTAACTTTTTTGTGAATAAAAATATAGCATTCAGTTTTAAATAGAAAGATTATTTGATAATGTAATTAATCTTGCTACCCTTTTTCTATTTTTGTGGGGACATTATCTTTTATGATTTTGAAAAATCTATGTGCGACTTTATTTCTCATAGTAATGGAATATAGGAATCTAAGAACTCATGCTCAACGTGGTTACAAATTACTTTCTTTTTTTTTTTTACAACTTGCTTATAGATACAACTCCCTTTAATTTACGTTGGATGTTCACGTTTTTCTTCTATTTATTGCTGACTACCAAACAAAATTTTAATAATGATGGTTTAAAAATATCGGGATAATTGAAATATTTCCATCTACATAATTTTGAATTATAAAATATTAAATAAACTAACCTAAAAATACCCGTGCAATGCACGGACAGTAAATATTTTAGAAATAAAATGTTGTAGATTTATTTATTTTAAAAAATTTCTTAATCATTATTTCAATAAAATATATCCTTTACCACTCCCATTCTCTAACTTTTCCTTCTTAAGATGGAAAAAAAAAACTATAAGACTAAAGATATTAATATTTTGTATAATTAGAACCTTAAAAAATTTCATAAAATTTTTTCATAAAATTTCTTTTGTTTTCATTTAACAGAAAAAGAGAACATATTGTAAAAATATTCTATTTTGTGACGAAGTTGTTTTCGATGATAGTTTTAGACAAAAAAATATGTAAAGAATCCGAACAACAATATATATAGATATTCAAATGGTAATATATCTATTGATTATAAAAAGAATTGAACTCATCAAAATATTTATTTTGATAGTTTTACTCGTTAATAAAAGTTTCTTCCTATACCCCACCCTACAGGAAAAAAAGATTTTATTCCCCCTAGAAAAGAAAATAAAAAACGTTGTTAAGGCCTTTCTTCTCTCATACCTCCTAAAAATTAAAGATAAGTTCTCAAAAATAATTTATGTGAAGAGGAAAGAAAAAGTTTATTTGTTATATCAAGTAAGATTATCCTGTTGAATGATTTTTGAAATCCCTAAGAGGGGGGGGGGGTGAATTAGGTATTTGGCTAATTTTTGTAAACTTAAACTTTTTATGCGTTTAGACCAAGAACATGTTATATAAGCTAATTATAGATAATTGATAGCAAGGCAGTAATGAAAGCAATAGCAAAGAATTCAAACAATTTATAGTGGTTCGATCCTCAAGATCTACATCAACTACCTTAAGCTCACACTTAAGGATTTCAACAAATCTACTAATTGCTCAGATTTACAAATTACAAGAGAGGTTCACCAAACTATGGTTTTACACTCACAACCTTTTCTAGTAATGTTTACAATACAAGTCTCACCACAAACAATGGTTTTATATCTTAAACAACCTTGAATCACACTTTCAAGGATCACCCTTATCCAAAGGATTTTATGTTATCAAGATAACCTTGCTAGAGCTAGTAGAAATACACAATTTGATAAATAAATGAGAATGTGTAGAAGTTACCACTTGATGGTAGATATTACACAATTTTGCACCTTCACACTTTGATGTCTTTTGGGTTGATCAATTGAATGCACAAGACATAAGAGAGCTTAAGAAATGTTTGCTAAATGCTTTTGAATGCTTGGAGTTTTCAAGATTTCAAGAGTTACAAAAATTTGCATGTTTATAGCTTTTATAGAATTTGAAAATCTGTTAAAACGTTCATAAAACGGCTAGAAACGGCTAGTTTCAGAAAATTCGGACGATCGAATTTCCTGGCTGCGTCCGAATCTTCGTCCGAATTTCTCTGGATGAATAGTAACCATGCTGAGAACAAAAATTCGGACGACCGAATTTTTTGCTGCGTCCGAATCTTCGTCCGAATTTTTTTGGAACAACAGTGACCATGCTGAAGACCAAAAATTCGGACGACCGAATTTTTTGGCTGCGTCCGAATCTTCTTCCGAATTTCTCTGGAAGAATAGTAGCAAACTTTTGATACAAAATTCGGACGACCGAATTTTTTGGAAGCATTTTCAAACTTTGTAAAATCATTTGAGATATAACTTCAATGAGTTTGAAAAACATTTGATATGTATAGAAAACTTATTTAACCATATATAAGCTTGAAAAACAAGAACATATGAAGTTTACTAACATATTTCATAAACAGATTCATTCAAAGCCTTTTATGATCATAAGATTCTTTTTATGCTCTCTTATGCATTCAATGATAACCAAGACATACAAGTGTAGAGTTTACATAGAAATTTACCTACAAGTTAAATGCACTCTACACTTCAAGTCTTCAATGCTTTTTGATCATCTTTAGAACAACATTCTTCAAACTTCAAATACTTGTTTAACTGAAGTTGTTCTTGAACTTTGCTTCAAAGCAATGAGACTTCATACTTCTCAGTTTACAGAACCTATCACACAATAATCAAACATTTTAGTCCTCATCAATATTTGTCATTAATCAAAACTACATGATTTGCCCTTAGGGCTAACAATTTTTTTGGAAAACAGTAATTGAAAATATTTAATATATTTATGTTTTGAATTGTCTTTGGGAAATATTTGCATATCATCTTTCTTTTTTTTAATCTTTCATATTGCCCCTAATATTAGCTCTATGTAGGACAATTTACAATATCATAGTCTAAAAGCAGATTCATATCACACTAAATGTTAAAATAGTACTACTAATAAAGGAAAAAAATACAGCTAAATTTACTTTGATCCTCCACTTAAAAAACTATATTAATAAATTCTTGAAGAAATTTCTAAAATAAATATGGTAAGATTAATTAAAGTGAACTCATTAGTGTCTTTATCTCTACCTATATCTTTATAATTTTTACAACTTCTTGAACATGCCAAAGTAGTGGTCTCTTTAGCTGGCTAAATATTTTCAATCAAAACCTAACTTACCATTTTAAGAAACCCAGTATATAACTATATACTCTAATTTTGTGTCTCTTTAGTCAAAAGAATTCTCATATAAACACAAACAAAACATTTAATGCGAGCAATTTCATGTTAGCTTTAATAACTTCACTAAAAAAGGGAAAATTCAGGCAATACAATGAAGAAAACAAAACGGTAAACGATGACCAAAGAATTTATCGTAAAAGAAGGAAAAATAATGACCAAAGGATTTTAACCAAAAAATAGAAAACAACAATCGTAAGGAAAACTAAAAAAAAATAATTAAAGAAAGATCATTGTTCTTCATCTATGATATTGAATCATTTTCATAATCAACAGCTTTATAATCGCTTTATTAAATAGATATCATCGGATAATACACCTATTATTATGCTCTAGGTGATGGACTTGCAAGAAAATAAACTATTTATCAGTAAATGTTTAGCAAATACTAATAATATTATTGGTGAGGATAGAACGAGGGGAAAAAACTGATCAATAACAAACTTGATAGTTCTTCAAATTTAACATTCAAATATACGAAAGTGGAATTGAATTAGAAACAAACAAAAGACTGCCATTTGAGTCATCTTCCCAGTGAAATAAAAGAGCTCATAAATTTTATTTCTTGACCCTAAAAAAGGGAATAAGATCTCATAAATCTAAATAGTTCTTCTTTTCTGGATTATCGAAACAGTTATTTGAATTTATACTATCACATGAATAAACTATACGTCCAAAAGTTTACATAATAAAAATAGAAAAACATAGAGAAACGTGAAACTGTAATTTTTGTTTCCTCAAGGTTAAGCGTTACATTAGAAAAGTCTACAAACATAAAAAGAATTAAATTCAAAACAAATAGAGCAAAAAAATAAAAAAAGAAATAAGATTAATGTAGAATACCATTCATTAATAGAATAGTTTGCGAGAAGGGTGGCACAGATGGGGAAAAAATTGGACAGTAAAGAGAGAAAACAGTAATAAGAAATGAAAGAAAGAACATGTCTGCATTATAGGCTTGACATATGAAGTTTATACTATGATTTTTTAAAACATCCCAACCTCTCATTCTTTACAATGCTGTTGTATTACTTTCCCTCCTATTATAAGAGAAGTGACTTTAAGGCTTAAATCTTATTTTATAAAAAACCATTAAATTTAACCAATAATAAAAAAAAAGGAACCATCACCTCCATTATTGCAATGATTGAACCACGCAACAAAACTCCAGAAATATGCAATTGCATTGGGGAAAAAGAGAAAGCTTTAGATAGGAGCATATGAGTACATTTGCAATTGCAATACCTAAATTAGCCATACCTCAATTGCAAATTAATTTGCTTTTGAGTCCTGTAAATCCCTGAACAAAAATTGCCCATTTACTTACCGAAAAATAATTTCGAACAAAATTTTCTGTTATAATGCCAAAAGAGAAAAAAAATTAATTACTTCATAATTTAGGAAAAGAGATAACACGAAAAAAAGTCAAAATCAAATGCAGGCGGAAAAAACAAAAGAATAAAGAATGGGAAAGATTACCTTCATAATTCGAAAAAAGAAGAACAAAAAGGTTTGCTTCAGATATTGAGCGTGATAGAAAAAACCTGGTGAGAAAGCATATCATAGAGAAAGTGACTTCAAGAGAGCTGTGGTAAACGGTAGAAGATAATAAATAAGTGATCAGAAGCTATGTTTTAAACATTTCAAATTTTTTTTTTTTTTTAAACCACCTGCAATGGTGGGGGGTTTGGCATAGACCCCTACCTGTTTATTAACAATGATAATAAATTTACAATGTAAGAGAAACTAAAAGAAAACACCAAAAAGTAGGCAAAACAGAAAGATAAGCAAATAGTATAAATAGCAAGATCCTAATTAACTCCGTAGATTTGGAACTCCTTGCTTGTCTAGGATGAGAGATCCTCGGGCGACTTGCGGCGATTGATCCAAAGCATATATATAGGAAGTACTAGCGTCGATATACCCTTGATTGACCAAGGCATCTGCAACCACATTTGCTTCTCGATAAACATGTGCAAAGGAAAAATTCTTGCCTTTGGTGAGTGAGAGAATATGACGCAAAGTATACCTAAATCTCCAAGCAGGCCTATGTTTAGCAAGAACTGAGTTAAGTAATAGTAGTGAGTCTGTTTGGATCGCCACGTAAGAATATCGTAGTGATAGACATAGTTTTACACCCAAAAGTAATCCTGCAACTCTGCCTCAAAATTAGTTCGGATGCCAATATAGGAGTAAAAGGCAGCAATAAAGTTTCCATTGGATGTTCTAAGAACTCCTCCGACCGATGAATTCCCTGGATTTCCCTTTGAAGCCCCATCAATATTCAAGATTACTTGATCCGGATCATAAACTTGCTTCCATTTCACTACAAGTGGATGTCGATGTTTTTTTGGAGTAAGCGGATGCATAGGAATGCCAAAAATAGATAAGGCCGAGACAAAGCCCTTTGCATGAGCTAATGATAGGAGGTAACCCAAAATAGATTGCTTCAAATGATATAGAGTCGACATCCACTTGTAGTGAAATGGAAGCAAGTTTATGATCCGGATCAAGTAATCTTGAATATTGATATAGGGTGTCAAAGGGAAATCCAGGGAATTCATCGGTCGGAGGAGTTCTTAGAACATCCAATGGAAACTTTATTGCTGCCTTTTACTCCTATATTGGCATCCGAACTAATTTTGAGGCAGAGTTGCAGGGATTACTTTTGGGTGTAAAACTATGTCTATCACTACAGTATTCTTACGTGGCAGTCCAAACAGACTCAAGATTAACCAATCTAAAATGTTCTAACTAATAGAAAAACTTAAATTTTTTAAAAATAAGTATGGAGACTCTAAGACTTTTAGGGAAGGGGAGAGAGTCATTGTCTCTATTCTAGTATTATTTTTGTATAATTAAATTTGATATAAAATATTCAATGACCCGTATAGAAATATACTGACTGCTGTGCTAATTTATTGACCGTAGTGCAATCACATTTTATTTATTTAAAATTATTTTTATTTTAATCTAAAATTTAAACATATTTTGAAGATTCAAAGTTCTTTAAAACAAGGAGAACAAAAAAAAAACAAAAAGATTGTAGAAAAGAAAAAATGCACGGAGGTTCCTCGAGAAAGGGCAAAAAATTGAAAAAAAAAGAAAAAAATGAAAGTGAAGAAGGGAAGCGTTCCCAATTTTCTTCCCAAGAAAAAACAAAGAAAATTGTAGTTGCAGTTAGAGAATCTCTTCCTCGATTGCAACCCACCGGGGACGACTGGCAGCTGCCCCCGATGGCTCCTTCAGGGGCGTCTCCTAATCGCCCCCATCAGCAGCTGTCAGGGTGTTGCTCCAACAGCCCCCAAACAAAGCAACAAGAATGACTGTATGCCGCCCTCGACAACGAAGGTCGGGGCAGCACCTTCGGGGGCGTCTCCCAGCCAGCCCCGCCAACTATTGTTGGAGCAGTCTCCTAACGCGAGGTTTTTCTTTTTTTAAATTAATTTTTTTATGTTTACTGCTCTATAATCAGTAATTTTAACGTGTTGTAATCAGTAAGCTCTATTATTAATTCACTTTTTAGGAAACACTTGAATGATAAGAAGGAATGTTTGTCTATAAAATGAAAGAGGAAGGAATATTAGAAATCTTATTAAGTTTATCCTTTTTTTTTTCCCTTGGGGATTGGGTTGGGCTGGGTGAAGGAGTACGCCCAATCAAGTTGGCAAATCTCTTCCAAGCCCAGCACTGAACTGGGGCGCTTAATTGACAATTCTACTTGTTAAACTTCATCTAAAATTCAAAAGGAGGCGCCTAGCCCCAAACCGAGCACAAATCAAAACCTTGCTCGGGTGAGTCTGGCTAGCCAGAGCTGGCCTGCTTGACCCAAATACCTGTGAGCCAATTTTGAGATAAAGACCATTTTTAAATTTTTTTAAGGAAAAGGTATAGCCCTTAAAAGAGTAGTCTAGAAGATGGAGAATAGTTCGATTACTGTGCTGCAGGTACGATTTTTAAGTGGTGAATATGGTTAGTCAAATTTGATAATTGTAAAAATTTATTAAAATTTTTAAATAAATAAATAAATATATATATATATATATATATATATATATATATATATATATATATATATATAATTTAATTCATCGAATAGCAGCAATGACTTGGAGCTAGATTTTTAAGTTGGAAAGTCAATTTTAAATTACGAAAGTGAAATATTTTATTAAGGGTGTTGGTAAGGGTGGCCATTTTTGAAGTGGTAACGGAACGGGGGGTTCCTCCAATTCCGGTTCCAGTTGCACTTGAGAACCGGGACCGAGTAGGAAGTAAAAGGAAACGTCAAACTGGAATCGAGTTAGAAGTAAATGAAACCATAATCGTGTTATTGAGGGGGGAAAAAAATTAAAGTATTAAAAAATATTTACTTTTTTACATGAGAAATTATTTTTATCTAAATATTAAAAGGGTAATTTGACATAGCATTTTCTAACAAAAATATGTATTGATCTGTTGTTTAAGTATTTAGTAAAATAAATAATAATATTTAATATTTCAGCATTCCAATTTGGTGCCAATAATTTAACATTGTTCTGGTATTAAGTATTGAGCGAAGAAAAAGTTATTTTTTGACGTCCTCTGTAACTAGGTCATCAATTGGGACCTACTGAATGAAAGTGAGCTAGTCTGAGCTCAGCCCAGAAAGTAACATTATATTGAGCCCGAGTTCGGGCTCAGCTCGAAACAGCTCACAAATATTGAGCCCGAGCTCAGCTCTTTATGAGCTCAGTTGAGCTTTCAGTGAGCTGAAATATGCATATTCATTTTTTATTGTTTCTCACAAATTATCCTCTCACTACTAATTATGATTGCTCTCACAAATTAATATCTTAATACTTGTCTAACAATAACTTTCAACTAATTTGCATATATTATTAAACAATATCTCTGAAACTAAGCAAACGTCTATCCGAAAATCAACAAAAACAAACTACCATAAATGAAAAATAAAGTATTGTAGCAATATCTCAACCACATTAAATTCCAACCAAGACAAATCAACAAAAGTGGAGTACCAAACTACCGAGTCCGAGAATTTATTGATTAAGAACCCTTCAAATGGATATTTAAACAGAGATATATAATGCATTAAAATCTAATAATCCGGTATGTCGTGTTTTCAATACGAAAGTAATCAGAAAAAAGAGGAAGAATGATCCTATAACTCTGAAATGAGTGAATTTCAACGATGAAACTAAAGCACCAAAGACTAAAACACACCACCATCTGTGTTTCTATGATATAGAATCAACCAAATTTGCAGAGATACTGCCACTCGAGTTTCTATGATATAGTAATTAGTAGTGAGTTTAATATTTTGAATGCATATTAAGTTATTAATACATAAAAAACAATCTTCTAATGTGCTCTAATAATAAATATTGATTTTTTAAAAAGATATTGGGCTAATACTAAAGTTTACTAATCACTTTATTAATCACCTTATAAGTTATATAATATAAGTATTAACCATTAAGTAATTGATAATTTTTTTCTCTTCTCTTTCTAAATTTATATTGAGAAGTGAAAAAAAATTATATTTTGTGAAATTAGTTAAATATATTAATTACGAAAGTGAATATGTAGAATATATTATTTTATAAAACTAAATATTTACTTTGGAATATTCTAAATTACAAGTGCAAAAATCAATTGGAAGATTATGCTTTAAGATCTTATCTTCTTCTTTCATATGATTTATATTTCTCGTGTTAGTAAAGATAATAATATTCATACCTACGCATTTATCGTGTTAATACTTAATATCTTTAGAATTATGATAAAGTCTCAATAAGTAGTTACAATCTCATAAATAGACTTTCTATGATTGAAAAGCATGCATATTGTTGCTAAATCTAGCTAAGAATTAAAACTATTAAACCACATCGCTTTTCTAAAATATAATTTTAAAGTGTTAGAAGTGAAAACTTTACACACTAAATTTTTTTCGAAAGTGAAATATAAACAAATTTATTTATATCAAAACACATAAAATTTTAATCTATATAGTTATGATGACATTAATATAATATTATACACAAAAAATTTCTATTATATCGAGAAATTATAATATATAATTAATTAATTATAAATTATTATTAGATATATGATCGGTAGAGACTTTATAACTGGTAGAAAGCTTTAGTCAGCTCGAACTCGGCCTAATTCACAAACGAGCCGAAAATTTAAGTTCTAACCCGATTCAGTCTTAATACGAAAAAAAGCTCAGTCTTAAAAACGAGTCAGAAATGCAGGGCGAGCTCGAACTAGTCTGCCCAATTGACAGTCCTATCTGTAACTGCCAGGGCGTCTCTTCCTAGCTTTACCTCTGCTTCTCCTTCTGTCTGCGTCGGCTTCTCAGCCAAGGACCACATCTGTTCCCCCGTCACCGTCTTCAAGGCTACTTTCTCTCTCTCTAAAAGCCTGAAATTCTACTGAAGCATGGCTTGACAATTCTCGTCTCCTGCAGGATCATTGTAATTATCGTTGGGGCTCTTCATGTTCTCCCAAGCAGCTTATAAAGCTGTAGACATACATGTACTAGTACACGTACTACACATAGATACACCTGCATATGCAATTATCAAGCGCTTTTCGTTTTCTTGCGATTCAAGCACCCCTAGTTGAGTGAGTCCACTCTCTCCTGCTTCTTTATATTGAATTTTCATTTGTCTCATGAATGTCTTTTGGACTTCTTTTTTCTTTTTTTATGTGTATACTCAAGTTTGAATTCTATTCAACTTTCTTCATGTTTTAGTATTGAATTTCTGACTGGTTTCTTGATTTCCTGCTCTTAATTTTCTAGAATTTTCTCAGTTAATTGCGTTTGTGTTTTGTTCCTGTATGCCCTCTGACATTCTCTGGGTCTGATTTTTGCTGCAGTTGCTTGATGCTTGAGCCATAGGGTCGTTGTTGAAGAGTTTTTGAACTCTGGTGTTTCTTTAATTATATTGAAGGGAAAATACTATGGCATTACATCATGGGAATACAAATTCTGAACCAGCAAAAAATGAGCAAATAATAACTGAATTTTTCGCGAAAAGCCTTCATATAATACTTGAGTCAAGGTGTCCTTATGTATCATCACGCAATTATAGTGGCGAACAAGGCCTGTCATCCCCCTCCTCATCCTCGTCCTCCTCGTCGAGTATTCGGCCAAGGGATAAGTGGTTTAATCTAGCACTAAAGGACTGTCCAGCTGCATTAGAAAATATAGACTTTTGGCGGCAGAGTAATCTTGAACCAATGGTTGTTGATGTGGTCTTAGTTCGGAGGTCAAGCAATTGGGATCATTTGAATTCCTCCCCCAAAAGGGGACTTGTTAGAAATTTGTCAGCAAAAGAGAAGTACTTTTGGAACTCAGAGCATGACGAATTTGGGAATGAGCTAAAGGGTGAAAAGATTATTGAGAGATGGGTGTTGCAATATGAGAGTAGGAAAAATGCTAATGCTGCTGCAGGTGCTTCAGTGGGTAAGAGGTCAATTTGTTTGGGCTCACACAATTTATACAAGAAGGCAATATTATTATTGAGGTCTTTATATGTAACTGTTAGGCTTTTGCCTGCATATAAACTTTTCCGGGATCTTATTTCGTCTGCTCAGATTCGGACATATAATCTTGGTCATCGAGTTTCTTCTTTTGTTAAGCCATTTACGCATAAAGAAGAAGCAGAAATGCAACGTTTTGTATTTTCCCCTGTGGACACTTCCTGTGGTAGGCTTTGCCTCTCTGTGTTGTATCGTTCTGTATCAGATATTAGTTTTGAACCATCGACACCGATGGTTCCTCAATTTATTCCAGATTATGTTGGTAGTCCATTGGCTGATCCTCTTAAGAGGTTTCCATCTGGTCCACTGCCTCAGAGTTCTCCATCTTCATCTCCATTTGGGAGGCGCCATAGTTGGAGCTATGATCTTAGGGCATCACCACCTTCTGGAATTCCTTCCCCTTCCCCAACTCATTCTGAGTCTCATGCTTCATTTGACAAACAGCGGTCACATCGTCTCCCGCCTACAAGTTTACCACCGCAAATTATCATGAAAAATGCTGGTTATGATGACTATTTGTCGTCTCCTAACTTTTCTCCTTCTCCTTCTCCTTCTCCATCACCGCCTACTTATGCTTCTAACACTAATATATCAAAGGCTCTTTTTCGGACTGAAAGTGCTCCAGTTAGTATACCTGCTAGTAAGCTTTCTGGTATTCCTCTCCTGTTCAACAATCAAATGCTGCCTCCATCTCCACCTCTAAGGTCTACCAAATCCATTGTTTCAAAGACAGAAGGGCTTCCTAATCTGTTGCCTGCTAGCTCAACCGTTGATAAGGTACTCTAGATACTCATTCAGTGCTTTCACAAACTTTTTGTGGCTGTTTTTACTTGAGATGTAGTTTCTCTGCTGTAGTTGCTACCCTTCAGGAAAGATGAAGCTGGAAAATTGCCTGGGGGTAAGATATCGTCCAATAGTTCACCTCAGAAATCATTCTCTAGAAGCTCTAGCAGGTTATCATTTCAGGATGACTACGATGACTCTGAGTTTTCTGGCCCTTTTGTTGTGGATGATGATGATGTGACAGACCCAGGAAGCAGGTATTTTGTTGGTGTTCTGCATTTTGCACTCTCGCTATTTTATTTTATTTGGGCGAATGCATATTCCATTAGTGTATAAATGTTATAGGTTTTGGGAGCGAGAATTATTATTCTCTCTTGTCCTTAATCTCAGACAGAGATAACTCATTGGTAAATTGTTATTCTGGATGATTGCCTCTCTGGTTGCATACATGAACATTATGGATTCATCTGACTGTAAAACCAACAACTTATGGCTGGCATTTGATATTAGTGATGGAGAAAAAGAGAGGGGGGGTGTGGGGGAGGGGAGGAGCAAATATCCTTGACATACTTGTGATCTTCAGCTATCTAATGAATTTCATAAGGTATCAAGAATTGATAAACATGGTTCGCATTTCAAGCTTGGTGAGAGTCTGCCTGAGCTCCCTTTCTTTTAGAGTGATTCTACACCTTGGCAATGAAACATTTTCTTCTACCTGCATAATAAGATAGTTTCTTTTCCAGATGTTTGATATTCTGAAACTAAAGTTTAAGAAATCCCTAACACTTCGTGTTTACGCATCCATGATTTGATATGAATATACCCTCGACAGTTGGTGAGTGCCTAAATAGGAGATACTATCATTATGTTGAAGGTAGCCTTGAGATGTCTCTGGTCAAATTTTTTCATCTCCACTTGTTAGTGGAAGTGTCTTGTATTCTCATTGAAAGTGGTTATGGAGAAGAAGATAAGGCTGATACACTACATATTGCAGATGGTTGTGACTTTGAATTTGTTGGGTCATTTACCAGGAACAACATTAGCATCTCCAAAGTGATAGATTTGCAAATATGTTCTGTGATATGGAGCTCGTTTATTTATGACACATCTGCGAGGTCTTATTCCATGTTTACATTCTGCATGGCCTTTAGTAAATTGCTGACTTTCATGTTTTGTGCTTGGACTGATGCCCCTGACTCTGATATTAGCCCCTTGGACACAGATTCAATGACTTGTTTTAAAATGTTGAGATGAGAGGGCCTTGTAGTTGCTTGTTAGCAGTAGGTGAGGGATTATACCTACTGAAGTTATTATGAAGGAGTTTGATAATGAAATGGTCATACATGAATACTTTAACAAAAATGGAAGGACTGCGATCATGAGAATCAACTAAAGATTTTGTTCTATCCGCCATCACAATGCCTTAGAAAGAACCAGCATGAAACAATGATAATGCATTTGGATCATGTTGAATATTTTTACTGCATTCTTACTGTTAGAGAATCATTTTATTGTTTTAGCTGATATAGAGATTTGCTGGGTTAGAATTCACAGTTAAAGAATGCTTTCCCTGAATTCGGTGAAGTTTGATTTTGGAAATGTTTGAGCGCTAAATTACCCTAATTGATTTGATGAAAAGGTTTTTGTGGCTATGTGGATTTGGGGAAACTCATACATGATCCTCCTCATCTGTAACTTATTATGTGGATTTGGCACCTCTACTGTAGTTACCTGTCCTAAATTGGTATAGGGCGTGAAGGCGGGAACATAGAGAATAGTAGAACTGAAGATTACCTTGATATTTGTTGGATGGAGACAATAAAATAGATTGCCTTGGATTAAACCATAATCTAAGGCTTCTAGAGCTTGGATATGCTGACTAGGGTTTTCTTATTCTTTTCCTTGATATGAACAAGATATGGGATTGAGGGTGGAAATGGTTTTTAATGAACGAAATTTAAGCATTTCCTGGTGTTGAGTGAGATATCCTCTAGCCACTTATTTGAAATGTCTTAGAAAATAGTTGTGTCAATTTATATTGAGCTCAGTTTTCTGGTGCATATAAAAGCATGGTTTGGATTTTTACCCTTGTTTCATTAATTTTACAATTAGCAAATTCACTGTTTCAACATCTAAGTTGTGTCTCCATATTGTTGTATTCTTGAGTTTGCCAGTTATTAATATGGTTAACGTGCATCCTCTATTGATACAGTGATATGGAAGTACTTGGTTCATATGTTGTTTCTAACTCGATCAGACACGTAATTCTTTCTTAGAATCAAACTATTCTTTATTTCAAGTCTGTCCTTCAAGAGGGAGGGTTAAGTGCGTTGAAGTTGGAGGAGTATTATGAGCATTTGAAGGTAAACTTGCCCAAAACTCTGATAACCTAATTGATCTTGTCTTGCAAGAGGCACAGATGCAACGACTTTCTACATATCAGGCTTCTCTGGATTCTAAAATACAATTAAAAGTAGCAACTTAGCAGTAATAGTGGTAACTTCTGAGACAGTTCAAAAAAAAATTTGTGGATGGAGATGGTGAGCCCTTCGTCTTCACTCATGCTTGTCAACTTTTTTATAAACTTTGTTTTAGACATGATTGGCTTATTCTAACGACCAATGGATAGAAGTTGAATATTTTAACTATTTTTTGATATTTTCTTGGATTTTATTATTAGCTGAAATCCTGTGCAACCATTTTGATATTTTCTACGTCCAACCATTTTGGGTGTTGCAATGAACAGTTTTATTTATTATGCTGCTTATGACTAGGTAGAGGTTTTTGTGCTCTTGCGCGCATCCAAAATTTGTTGTCATTGTTTTGCAGCTTCAGAAGTTGAATACGAATATATGACTAGCAGGAATTCTTGCTAGAGTCCATGGAATCTATAACTAAGCAAGTATAATTCAAGAATGAATCTTCTTCTGTGGACATCTAGTTCTGAAATAAACTATCATTTGTGCTTGAAGCCAGAGTCAATTAGTGTTTGTTGCTCTGGTCTTTCTTTTGCTGCATGTTAGCAGTTGAGAGATGCTCTTGTAAGTGACTGGTTGTATTTCTGGATTAGCAAATCTAGGTTCCTAAATCATCATTGGATTGATGCCAAACTAGGTAGTAGACATGCACATCATTATATAGCTCAGCAATCATAGACTCTAGTAAACTCTTTCATGAGTAAGATTACTTATTGGGTGTTGTCGGTGAATATTTCTAGTAGCACCTAATTGTCTGGGGTTTCAGTATTGTGCCAAACAATGTGATATATGTGCAGCCTTGGAAATTGATTACGTTCGTCACATCTTCGCACAGAATGTTGGAGATGTCCTTCTGGAAAAGAAGCAATTTGCTTGACTGTTGATGGATTAAGAATGTTGGTTTTGGTTGTACTTCTAAACCTGTTTGGTTTGCCTAGGTTAGCAATTGAGTAGCTATTGCTTAGCAGACGACTTGCCTTGACAAATGAGTTATCTGAGCTTAAGGATTATTTAATTTTATTTTATTTTTTGATGAATAGCTTAAGGATTATTTGTAGTACCTAATGGTTTGGCTAGTGCATCATTCCACTTCCCTCAGTGGTTGTGGTTGTAAATCTCTATATGCAACTAATAGATACAAGTAACGCAACTTTGGAGCTGCTTGGGTGTTGAACCTGGATAAAGAGATCAGCAAAGGAACTGGATTGTTGATAAGAACAAATATGATTTTAATATGAGCTGGTGTTTGGTAAGGCAGTTAGTCACTTAATGACACCGTGTTTGATAAAATAGAATATCTGTCAAAGCCCCTCTAAACCTGGAAAAACATCAGCTGATGTGTGCTTGCTTAATACCCGCCGTAGAATGTGCTTAATTGCCTTATTGTTATAAACCCGTTGCATCTCTATTACTGATCTGCAGGCCTTCTCCGAGAACATAGTTGCTTCAGGATTTGGTTGGAATATGTTTTGCCATTTTATTTGAGAAGGAAGTGCATAATCTCACTTTAAATTTTTACTGTTTCTTCTAACAAATGGTTACTACTTCATATAGTTTATCCTAATCGGTTCTGGTAACAAGATATTGAACAAAAAACAATATGTTGTTTTCTTCTTTTTGGAATTTCCTTGCTCTTGTTAAAATTTCAGTACTCTACCTAAAAATTATCAGTAGGTTTGAGAGGGAATTTTGACAAGTTCTTAGATGTACATGATTTTGAAGCACTTGAGTTTTAAAATACCAGTAGCAACTTCTTCCTTTAAGCTTTGATCTTTCAAGTACAGACATAACCTGTACAACCCTGCTGTTGTTTTAATAAGATAGAACTTACATTCGATCATCTTGGAACTGTTAAGTACCTCTGCATTTGGAACTTTTATCCTTGTTTTCTGATGATACTTACCTCCCTGTTACTTGCCTTATTACAACTGTGTTGGTTAAGATGTGGGGACTGCAGTAGACATTCAAGCTTGGATGCTCTTGCCATTGCACCTACCAACTTACAAATATGCAAAGAAAACAAATAATCTTAAACATGTCTTTTTATGTTGCTCATCAATATATTATCTTAGAGCTCTGAAACTAGCCATGGTTATCTACGAAAGGGAGATCTCATTGTGGTGATTTTTTGCTTGCCTAGGAAGATAAGTGGTGTGCAATTGAAACTAAAATAGATTATTCTCTCATTTCTCTTCTGCATTAGGACTTTAAGGATGAGCTTTTACGTTTTGTCCTGCAAATTGTGCTGGACTGCACTAGTCGCTTTAATATTCAACTATTCCATCTTCCTGTTCAGCAAAGAGACCATGATCTTCAATTCTCTCCCTTATAAATAATAGCTGATACTCTGCCCCTTTGTTCCCTCTCTTTTGGGACCTAAAACAGAAAAGGATAACATTAAGAAAAGGAGGGGGGGTGAGGTGGGGATAGATTTCTACCTTGTGAGCCATGTTGAAATAAGGGTAAATAGGAAGGAGTTCTCAATGCTTATCTGGGGTTTTCTTTTAAATATATGGTTAGCATAACTCATTCAAACAAAGATGTTTTCTAGATAGTTCTGTTGTTGGTTTGAACAATTCTTTTTAAATATTTCAGAACGAGTGTATGATGCCCTTTTCACTATGTCAATATTTAAAGATGTCAAAGTTAGTATTCAGATTCAAGTTCTGTTAATAGGTGCTTCAATGCATCCAATGCTGTCAAACATGTGTCAAACAAGTAGTGGATACTGATTTTTTAAATAAGATTTCAATGGAGCAACTATGTGATATAATTGGGAGAATTTAAAACAAAGTAATCATAATCAAATTTTTTATACTTATAAATATTTGCAGAGACCTTTTATCTTCTTAAGAATGATGACAGGGAAATCTTGATTTCTCACCATATTAGTAAGCCGTTATATTAAACATTTATTTTACTACAGAAGAATTATCATCAATCATATGCTTGTGCATAAAAAACGTATATTGCATTCCCACTTATTTGGAATGTTATTTCTTCTTTTTGGACACATATATATCCTTGTCCTGTATTATCATTCATATATGTGGTACTCAGCTATATTAGGATAGTGAATATGCTTGTTTCTTGTTTCATTCACGTGTTTGTTGAACTCTTTCTAAAAGCAGTAGAAAAAATTGGAATATTTTCTTTCAGACAGAACTATACATGTAAAAGAATCTGGTTCAGGAAACCACATCCTGTAAGCCGTGTTAACAACTGTCCCTTTTACTATGAATTAACCTGAGTAAAAAGGGTTAAATCTTAAAAGACATGAATGAGTATCTACGATAGGCTTTCTTTTTTTACTCCTATAGTGAGTTCATTCATCATCTTGTTGCTTGCTTTGAAGATACGGTTTTGCTGTAAATTCTCGGGCAGTTCATATTTGCTTTTGGTCCTCAGATTTCTCTGCCTCATCTAATTGTCTTGTGATTAGCTGTTAAATCAATTTGTACTTTCTGGCATTAGTTCTGCTTGTGTCAAATGAAAAACTGAAATAATGCTACTCCTAAGCAGACCTGGTTCATTTGATCGACCTGGACATCCTTGTGGACCAAATGAACCTCCAGGAGATTTCAGTGTTAGAAGATCTCAAGATGCTGCTGTTGGTGCACTTGTTCGTATGCTGAAGAAAGCAGCCCCTCTTCATCAAGACTTCGGTAATTCAACAAGCTCAAAGAACTGCTTTGTGGATCCTAATCAGAACACAGGACAGCAGGGAACTCAGCAATCTGCTTCTGTAAATTTTGCATCTTCTGGACTCATTTCCCCCAAGACTACAGCTGATGCACTAGAAGAGCTCCGTGGGTACAGAGAAATGAAGAACTTATTGGGTAATCCAGGTGATAAGTCGCAAACAAAGCCATCATAGCCCTCTCCAGGACATCTTTTACCAGTTATAATAACGTATATTAAGTTTGCAAAGCTATATAAATTGTACAGCTTACTGCTATAGGTTCTGGGAATCATGGTATACCACTCTCAGTTCTAACCTGACATTTCATCTTGTGGATATGAGTAGCTGAGCATATATAAAACTCTGGGCAAGGTTTTTTATCCCTTTCTAACTAGCATGGCAATGGAGGAGTGAAATGCATAATTTGAATTTAATATTTTGCAGTTGTATATAGATTCTTAAGTTTCAGAATGTGACTGCGCCATGAAGTGTTTGTAAATAATAACTATAAATATATCTAGCATCCGTTTGAATTGTTAATACATTTTTGTTCAGTTGTGCCAATTGACTTTGCAGTCTCAAGATGCTGTAGGGGTAAATTGTTGTATCCGATATAATGTGTGTTCAAATTCCTAAGGTATGTGATGGCTTTCTGGAATTGTTGTGCATTTTATCATATTTGAACCCAATTGTCTGAATTACTTTCTTGGATTGGATCAAGAAGGGGAAATAAACACACGGTTTTAGCAAAGAGACACCATATGTATTCAGACAGGAATAGGCAGGGTAGAACCAATCCAGGTCCGGAATATGGATCTCTGCACGGTTATTAATAGCTCTAGATGTTATGAACTTATCAAAAGGCGGATATTCAAGGATTTGCATTGTCTTGATAAAGTGATGGTGTAGTTAATTAGATGTATTATTGACCAAGAAATGGGTCTAGTGTTCTCCCAATATTTGAAAGAATAAGAGAAAATGAAAAAGAAAGCCCTACACTATTTGATTGATCCAAACCAAATTTAGTTTGGAAAATCACAAATATAGTCCTAGGCGTTGTTTTAGTAGCAAGAGTTGATGTACTTCAATGATGAGGTTGAGTGTTCGATCGCTGTTTGGTATATTGTTTTATTACATTAGTCTTTTATATATAGAGGTATTTTTTATTATTTTTAGAGATATTTTTCTAACATCAACTCTTGCTTCCTCTAACTGCTTCAAATTCTGAAGTGGAATAGTGCTCAATAAAAGTGGGGTTTTGAAAGAATTCAGTGGCAGCTTATGGATGAACGTTAGGCCTACATCGTTGGCTCACTATTTGTTTATTAAGAAAGCACTCCACCATTATTTTGTGCCAACATTTAAAGATAATTTAGTAAAACGGTTGCTAAATGTTACTTTTCCGTTCAAAATTAGATGTCCGTATTTTCTTTTTTAAGACGTTTGGATAGAGGAAGTATTTTGTAAGAATGTATTTCCTCCTCTCTTTCTACAGCATTTTATCGTAATTTAGCAGGGTTTTGAACTGGTAATTAGATATGTTCGATTTTTGGTACAATGGGTGAATTCAAAAGCAGTGATCGTATAAGGGATTGACGAGAGGGCTGAGAACATTTTAATCACTAGGACATGCCTATATTTAATGAACTACGAGTGCTTGATTCCTAGGTGATTGGAAGACACAGCGGCGGACCCAGGGTTTTAGCTCGTGAGGGGTAGGGTGTTTACTTAGTTTTTTCGATTTAAAATTTTAGTTTTCAGTTCGGTTCAGTTGCAAATTGGAAGTAGAAAAGTAAGAACGAGGACATATGTTGGAAATGCATTATTAATGTAAAAATACATTATCTAAATGTGTTAAGTAGTAATTTTATTTTAAAATTTTAGTTTTATAAAAAATAATATATTTTAGTAATTCGATCTAAGTACACAAACTGAAAATTAAATTGAATTATATAAAATTTTTAAAAATCAAATTAAAATGAGTTCGATTCAATTTTTTAATAGTATCAAAAAATAAACACATCTTAATGAACACGATAGACACATTTTAAAAGCCTTAAATTTATTAAAATTTCGACTCTACCTCGGAAGCTAGTTACATGCATATCTCACGATTTATATATTTTAACGGTTTAGGGGAAGGTTTGAGGTTTAGGATTAATTAAGTTTAGCTCAAACATCTGAATTATTAAAAGAAAAAACAAAAATAAAATAAGGTCAGCGGCCGTCACATTTGAAAAGTCTAGGATTTATTTTAACTATTTAACTATTTACCCCCTTCCAAAATAGTTTTAACTACATCGAAATAAAATTGTCCCCAAAAATTATAACTTTTTGCCTTCTATATTTAAAATATTTTCACCATTTCTACATGCATTTTTTTAAATTATATGTAGTGTAAAAAATATTCATTTTTTTAAAACTCTCTCTCTCTCCTCTTAGAACTCCCTCAACCTATACATCGAAAAAAATTACTTCTTTAATAAAAAAACAGGCGAATTTAGTCGCAGCAAAGTAATGGGCAAAGATTTTACGAAATATTCTAATTAAATTGATACTTGTATGAATTTTTAAAAAATCTGAATCATTTTCGCCACTCAGCTTGCACGGTAGTTGCGCTACAAAGTGGTGAAACTTGACCACAAATTTCGCCCAACCTTGGCAAAATTTTGCCAAGTGTAGTGTTAAATTTCGCTAGAAGGTGGTGAAACTTCATCATAAGTTTCGCCAGCTTGTTGCGAAACTTGACCACAAGTTTTGTCACCTTCTGGTGAAATTTGGGTTAGTGGCGAAACTTTCATAGATTTTTACAAATTTTATAATTTTTTTAAAATTTATAATAATCACTTATTTAATTGTATTGTTGTATTTTTTATAATTTGTAATTATATTGTATGATACATTACGTGTCGTAAGTAGTTTTGTTGTTATAATATTCGTTTTTTAAAAAATAATTGAAAACACGTAACACAGTAACTCATATTGAACAGGTATGATGTATGTATTGCAGGAACACTGACAGTAACTCACAAGGCGAGATTTCATCGAGAGTTTTATAGGGATGACCAAGGTCCGTCATCGTCGTCAGATTCATTTGAAAAATACTTAGATCTTGACAAAGTCGAGGATCTAAGTTGTTTTTTGAGCACGTAAGATATATTTTCGAGTAAAGAAGAGTTAGTAAAGTAGATGAAGGAGGTCACGTTACAAGTGAGGATCTTGTTGATAATTGCTCGTTCGAGAAATGACGATGGAACAGGTAACGAATTTATTGAGCTTAGGTGTGAGAGGGGTGGAGTATATTGAAAATGTATTTATGTTCCGAAGGATGAAGCAGCACAAGAGGTGCGAACTAAGGAATGAAAGCTCAAGGCAATAAAAAAATGTCACTGTCTACTAAGACTCATGAGTAGAGAGTATTACGAGGGAGCGTGGAGTCTTACGGTAATATACAGCGAGCACAACTACGAGCTTGGAGTCCGGCAAGTTGAAGATCACGAAAGAAATGAGCAAATGTCACGTTTAGCCTAAACATATTTTAGATCATTTGAAATGGGAGAACTTGAGAACTGTTGTTAGGTATGTGAGCTCATAACAAATATATAACGCTTCTTACTTGTACGTTTATATACCCGTTATTAAATTTTATAAAGCTATGGATAACATATGTTTGTGTTGTTTGGTGGCGCAGGGCAAAGACTGTGTATAATACTCAATACAAATTAAGAGTTACGAGTTTAAAAGGTCGGACAGTGATTCAAAATTTGTTTACTGAACATGGATACATCAATTGACACAGAGTTGAGTCAGAAGCTGAAATTCTTAGTGACTGTATTTTTGCTCATCTAGATTTGACACAAATGTCATCCGATGACAGAGTGGGAGTTGAAGATCACGAAAGAAATGAGCAAATGTCACGTTCAGCACAAACATATTTTAAATCATTTGAAACGGAAAAACTCGAAAACTATTGTTAGATATGTGTAGTCATAACAATTATATAATGATTCTTACTTGTACGTTTATATACCCGCTATTAAATTTTGCAAATGTATGGATAACATATATTTGTGTTGCTTGGTGGCGCAGGACTGTGTATAATGCTCGACACAAATTAAGAGTTGCGAGCATGGAAGGTCGAATAGTGATTCAACAATTTTTCAAGTTGTTCACTGAATATAGATACATCCATTGGCATAGAGTTGAGACAGGAGTTGAAATTCTTAGTGACTGTGTTTTTACTCATCCAGATTCAACATTATTTGCTCGTGCGTATCCATTTGTGTTGATAATGAATATTACATACAAGACTAACAAGTTTGTTATATTTCTAGTTATTTTGTGTTGCACTATAGTTACACATAATGTTCTTTAATTAAAAATATATGTAAAATTTTGTTCGCTTCAAGAGTGTTTAATAAATTAATTAAAATAGGTTATTGGCGTGACCCGGACAGGTTGTAACTTTCTCATTATCGGCGCTTGGATTAGCACTGAGCATGCAAACAGTTACCGGTGGGTGTTGGAGTACGTTAAGGAGATATTCGACAGAAATTGTGCCCCCAGCATTATTGTGACTGATTGGGAGCTTGGATTGATACAAGTCTTGCATGATGCATTTCTTAATTCCGAGCACATGTTATGCCGTTGACACATTTTGAAGAATGTTGAAAATCAGCGCTATAAGGCTTGTGGTGATAAAGCGGTAGCCGAACAGTTTTCGAAAGGTACGTGGAGACGGTTGGTTGATTCCCTTACGGATGACGAGTTTCAGCTTAATTATTTAAATATATCATGGTCAACTTTCGATAAGCTGATGACGTACATAGATGTGATATGGTTTGACCCATATCGAGAATAGTTTGTTCGAGTTTAGATAGGCCTTATCGTGTACTTTGACAAATCGTGCAAAGAGCCCTCATTCAGCGATGAAGTCATACCTGGGGACTGCATTCGGTGAGTTCGACATGGTTTGGTCAAAGGTTTATTGTATGATCGAGGCCCAGATCGCTGAGATTAGGGATTCTCTTGAGCAGTGCCGTTATGTCGACAAGTATTACCTAAGCATGCATCCGATCCTGATTCCTTTGTGTTACAGATTCACTCACAAAGCCATAAAGATCATTTTATATAAGTGGGATAGCATGAAAACAATTCGACACAATGTCAGTCTTTACCGGTGTGGGTTAGAAACTCTCATGAAATTTCTTGTACTTGCGAAATAGTTTCGCGTATTACCACAGGATAACCCTTTGTTGTTGATGATTTGCATATATTTTGGAGGCTTGACTTCTTCACGGTTGTTCTATAGTATCTACATCACTATTCACTCACCCATTTGATGATATAGGGGCTATTTGAGACTGTTACAAAATTAATGATGAAAAGGGGTCCCGTTGAATGGTGACATTTTGCGGTGCAAATGAGTCAAATGTTGGATCTCGAAACGGTGGGGTGCAGGAGCCCCCAACTCGAGTGACAAAAGGCCGGTCGAAGAGAGACTTGACCAAAAAGGATAAGTCCCACTAAAAGTACATTCAAGTTTCAAGAAGTGCCTTCAAGCGCTCGTTGGGGAGTAGCGGGTCCCGAGACTGATCTTTGAACAGGTCTTGTAGACGCATCGGGTCTAGAGGCCCCGTATCGAGGTCTAGCGACTGCGATTTTGGTTTTTCTATAAGTGTTTCTAGATACGGAAATATAGAAACAAGCATATTTCTTTAGGGTAATCAGTTTCCTACTTCATCGTTCCTATATACATGATTGGGTTAACGTTACAGTAGATGGGAAATGAGGATTCTGAGCTATTGTACATTTGAGGTACTGGAGAGATGATGCTTGGTTCAAGGTTAGGCATGAGCTATGGAGGGAAGTTCACCGTAATTCATCATCGTACGGAGGAATTGTTGGTGGTTCACCGGGAATTATAGCACTTTTGCACCAGCTCAAGTACTGGGATGCTGATTAGCCTGCCCCTATTGACCGGTGGCTCATATTGCTAGATATGGGTTCGGTTATCGCATTGGCTTGCTTGTTCCGATCACAGTTCTGGACGTATCTACCCCTTGACTAGTAAGATGAAATGGCGAATAAAATTATGGTTATTTGCCTGCTAGAAGACGCTAATCATTTTCTCACCGTAAGTAATTTCATAAATCACTGTACTCAATTTTTTTAGACTAACACTCTGTTTTTTTATAATTAACATATTTTTCCTTTTTTTTTGTTATGCAGTTTCGGGTAGAAGATGGATTTCCAATGCCAGACGTACATCTGGCATCACTACAAACCATAGGCAGTTTATGGGTGGGACACCCGTTACATGAGAGGATTACACATTGGCAATCCCTGGGGGAGGCATCAAATTCTCCTGCAATGTAGTTGAATCTTGCAATTAAATAAAAGTCGTTGAGTTTTGTAAACAAGCGGAAGTTACATATCCCAAAAAAGTTTATTTTAAAGCAACGAATTATGTTTAGTGGCAAACTCTGGCAATATGAACCGTACCAAATTTAATATCGTACACAATACATACATTAATGTCATCTAAGAACAAAGTAACATATACTTAACAGGGAAAAAATGGACTACCTAGGTTCCGGACGGTTCTACGCTATTCGTCCCTCATAAACATTGCTCACGTTCGGTGAGTATCTGTAACATCTCCTGCAACGTGGCGTCCCTCTGTGGCGGTGTCATCTATTGGATATCTGTAATACCTGTAGCCACGCGATGTAGCATATCGCATCTCTACAACGTACAAGAGGATATTTAAGAAAATTATTCTACAAAAAATAGTTGCAAATTAAAATATCCAAACAACCGTTTCTTACCATTGCGTAGGTTATTGATGCCAGCCCGGGCTGGGACACCCTTGAATGAATGGATGCATAATCTCCAAGAACCAGGGTATGTACTCCGCTGTGCAGGCTAACAGAGGGATCGTAGGTGCCCCAAGTTGCGTCCTACCAAGTATGTGTGAATTGGGTTGCTCCCAATACTCGCCGAAGCTCTCATTCTTGACGACGTACCTCCGATTGTTGGCAAGTCTATAATCCTCCTTAGGCAATATTGGCGTCGTTGGAATCTGCTGGACTCTGCCAAATTGTGGCAAAACTAGATTAGGCAGCATATATGGCTCAACAATATCACAGAAGCGTAGGCACTCGTGAAATGCCGATATCTAGTGCTCCTTCAGAGGATTAGGCCCAAAGGGCATCGAACAAACCTGCCGATATATATATTACCAATTACTAGCAAAAGTAAACATAATGTTGTTGTATTATTATGACATAGCACATAAACACGTATCTCGCGTGCCGTCATATCATCCAAGTGAAAATGTACCAAATGAAGGTCCTCGAATTTTCTCGGTACTCTCCCCCGTAGCTGGAAGCATAAAATGTGGGGTTGTAATTCACGCAAATCTGGAGACTGTTGCGGCGCTGTGGGTCTGCCAATTTACCTCTAGTCTGCTCTAAAAGTCGTCCCAAGCTGGCGATAAAAGTATGCAAGATAGGCGGCTTCCCAGGCATTGTCCTTGATTTCTTCCACATCACTAAGGAACGATCAGTATTGATAAGACATCTGATCCTTATCCTTGTCGATGAATATAGTAGTGCCGATCCGATACTTAAGGTAACCCCGAGCATAATTCGACGCGGGTTGGAATCCGTTTGCAACGTAGTCATTCAGGACGTTGAATGCCATCTCTTCGCTATCCAACTGGCTACGAACGTGTGCAACCGATATGCTAAGGATGAACGACAAGTCTTTAATAATATCCTCCCTACTTATGTCATGCCGGAAGATCGTACTTGTCACGGAAATGGCAAGTATCTGTGCTACATCGTGAAGGGTAATGGTCATTTCATCAAATTGCATATGGAATGTATTAGTATCAGGCTACCACATCTCAAGGAAAGTAGATATTAGCGGACTGTTTGATCTCGTGAAAATAGATCAGTCGCACTAATTAATAATGATATTAGATCCTCTAAATTTTTTATTAAAAGAAAGCAATATCAATAAAAATACTACTAAAAAAATCTAAAATTCTCAAGAATTACGTACCTGTCCCCGAGTTCTTTAGGCAAGTGGTAGGGTTCAACACTACAAGAAAAACTGATATTAGCGACGGACATATCCGTCGCCAAAATTGGAGTCGCTAATTGCGACGGAAATTCATTTCTCTCCGAAATGAAAAACTTTATGGTGGTAGCTGTGTAACTAGTCAGCATCCCATAAGTTATATTCTGTCCAATCACATGAAGCCATGTGTACTGTGGGTCCCTATATTGATGAATGAGTAAGTGATAATGGTATGACCTACAATATACGTGGCTTCATGTGATTAGACAGAGTATAACTTATGTGATGCTGACTAGTTACATAGCTACCACCATAAAGTTTCTCGTCCGAAATAGAAGCTGGTCAAAGTCTTGGGCTAAAATATTAGCGACGATTTTTGCAACGCATTAGCGACGGATAAATTGATATTTCTTTTAAAAAAATTTATAATCGGTTGTTAATCCATCGCTAATTAGCGACGGATTAGCAACACAAAACGTATCTATCGGAAAATCAATAGGTAATTTATATTTATATTTTTTATTTTAATTTAATTTTCTGTTTCTAAACCGTCGCTAAATAGCAACGGATTAGCAACGGATTTGCAACAAATATTTAAATTTTGAAATATTTAAATTTTAGCTATCCGTCGCTAATCTGTCGCTATATTTTAAAAAAGTTTAAAATATCTATCACTAATCCGTCGCTATGTTTTTAAAAAATAAAAAATATCGGTCGCTAATCCGTCGCTACTTAGCGACGGATTAGCAACGACTATTTGAATTTTAAAAATATTTATTTTTTAAACCATCCGTCGCTAATCCGTCGCCATATTTTTTAAAAAATATTTTTATTAATTATATAAAATTATCCTGTAAAAATTTAAAAACTAAAACTTCATAAAATAGAAATATTGTACGTGAATAAATATCAAGAGAAGGAAATACTTTTACAAATACAAATCAATAAATAAAATGTCTGAAAAATATCAAATATCAAATACAGTCATCCATTTACAAACTAAAATTCTAATATACTAATTAGCCTGGACGGCAGATGTCGGAGTTGGAGCTGAGGGCAGTGGCGGTGGCGGTGGCGAATCCATGGGGCCTTGGGGAGGAGGATGGTGATCCGGTGGGTCTACTGTGTGTAGTCATCATCATCGTCATCGTCGGAATCATCATTCTCACCAAGCAATGGAGACGGAGTACCATCATCTCTACTCTCAGACTGCTCTGGTAGTCCTCTGCCAGTAGACATAATCTTGTTTAACACATACATCAATAAAAAAGTTAGAGTCTGAAAATATAAATATCAAATAAATTATTCATAAAATTGTAAAATATTAACTCACGATTGAAAGAAACTAAACATATTCATTTTCTTCATTATCTAATACATCATCTCCCATATCATCATCTGTAGGAGAATCCGTATCCGAATTATCTTCTTCGACAGCCACGTCCACATTATGTTGTGGTCTTGATTCATCAATAGCTACTACTTCACCTTCTCCCGATTCATTTGCAAGTCCACCAATCATCTCATCTTCAATGAAAACATTAACAGCCAGAAAATCGTCGGTCTCCTCTTGATATGGTCGATCTACTATAGGTGCGTCAATTACGTGGCGAGCCTTCAGTTTGCAGACAGTTATCCAATCAGACTTCTTCTTTTTGTAGCCTGGATAGGATGCATAATATACCTGACTGGCTTGCTGAGCTAACACAAATGGGTCGTATTTTGGGTACTTCCTCCTGCTGTTAATGTCCACCATTCTAAACTGCGGATGCACCTTCACTCCCCTATTAATAGTTGGGTCAAACCAATCACACTTGAACAAGGTAACATTCTGACAAGTAGACCCAGGGAATTGCACCTCAATGATCTCCTTCAAGACTCCATAATAGTCTCCCGTATTTTCTTCTCCACCTTTGACGCAAACTCCACTATTAACGGTTTTCTTTCCCATTTCGTAATTGTACGTGGGAAATCTAAAACCATTTATCAAGTACCCATGGAAAGACTTAACTTGCCTCCAAAGGCCCCAAGCCAAACTTTTAAGATTTTTGTCACTAACATGATTGTCAGGACGGTTAACCTGTAACAAGTAAGTAAGTAAGGCAGAAAATAGGAACGACAAGTTATAAAATACTCAAAATAATATAAGAGGGTAACAATTACATTAGTTCTAAACCATGCCGGAAATTCATCCTCTAATCTCCTGTCAACTTCTTTATCCGTAATTTGTGGTACAACAGCTTGTAATTCGTCCTTGAATTTTCTGTTTAATAATCACTTATTGTAAGGATTAGTGTATCAGCATACTAATGCACCGCTTTAAGATTCATCAATATTATTATAACTGACCTAATAAACGGCTGCAGTTCATCGCAATTGAGAAATATATAAATCGTAGCTACCTTAAGTTCATCGGATGTTAGATATCTAGTTTGGATTTGCCCGATCACCCTTCCTGAAGTATTGCATATTGACAAACTAGGGTCAGGCATATTTGGTTCGCTAGCACCTTCATCATTTCGAGCAATGCTTGTATATCTCGTTTGCATGTGAGGCTCAAAATAATATGAAAAAAATATCGATGCTTCTTCAATTAAGTAAGCATTGCAAATCAATCCTTCAACCCTTGCTTTATTCTTAACCTTACTTTTCAAGCGGAACAAAAACCTAAAATATCAGTTATAAATTAAAAGTACATTATCTCACACGACAATTAAAGCAAATGAGAAAGTAGACATTGTCAAAGGTATATTTACCGTTTGAATGGATACATCCATCGGTACTAAACAGGATCAGCTACCCTTGCTTCATAAGGCAGGTGGACCAAAAGGTGCTCCATCACGTCAAAGAACCCGGGTGGAAATATCTTTTCTAGCTTACAAACCAGAATTGCAATAGTTTTCTCCCATTCCCTCATATGACCCCTATCTTTTCTGAATGACTTTGTATCCTTCCTGTATGGGTGGTCGGAGGGCAAGAATCGCCGGTGACAATCAAACCAAGATTGTTTCGACCCATTTTGCAGCTGAAATGATTTTGTCAACTCCATGCAATAAGGACAAGCTAATATTCCTGCTGTACTCCATACACTTAGCATGCCATAAGAAGGAAAGTCGTTAATAGTCCACAAAAGTGCTGCACGCATCTTAAAATTTTGCTTCAACGAAATGTCATAGGTCGGGACTCCACTACACCATAAATGTAATAACTCATCCACCAAAGGTTGTAGATAAACATCGATCTTATGTTTTGGATTCTTTGGCCCCGGGACAATTACTGTGAGGAACATCACTGGATCTTTCATGCACATCCAAGGAGGCAAGTTATAAAGAGTAACAATAATAGGCCAAGTAGAATATTGCTTTCCCGACATTCCGAAAGGTGAAAACCCATCGGTGCATAGACCAAGACGAATATTTCGAATTTCCGCGCTAAATTCAGGATAGGTCCGATCGAAATGGTGCCAAGCTTCACAGTCTCTTGGATGGCTCATAACTCCCGGCTCCGACTGACTTTCTGTATGCCACCTCATATGTTCGGTTGTCGCTTTAGATGCAAATAGTCTCTGGAGTCTGGGTGTCAAAGGAAGGTAATACATCTTTTTGAAAGGAACATCCTTATATTTATTTTTGGCGATCTTCTTCTTTGACATATATCGGGCATGACCACAAAACTTGCATTCTTTTTTGTCTATATCCCCTTTCCAGTAAAGCATACAACTGTTCGGACAAACATCTATCTTCTGAACAGGCAAACCAAGTCCAGATACCATCTTCTTCGTCTGATATAAGTCATCTGGAAGCTTATTATTGCTTGGCAAGACCTCCTTCATTAGTTGTATCACCTGATTAAAACACCGCTCTGAAATATTATTCTCCGACTTAATATTTAGTAATCGAGAAACAACCGATAACAATGAGTGCGTTGTGCACCCGTCCCATACAGGAGAGTCAGCCTTCTCCAACATATCATAAAATCTCTTAGCTTCTACATTGGGTTGTTCCTCGAAATCAGAAGATGACGGAGGGTCTGTCAGAAACTCCCCACCAACTCCCTCTATGACCATCTACTGCAATTGATTAACTGCAGCCGGCCGAACAGCTGGTGTAAGATCCTCGCCATGACTTGTCCATAAGTGATAATCAGAGACAAAGCCAAACCTATACAAGTGCATCTCTACCTCATCCGGAGATAGGTGAGCTCTATTTTTACATTTTAAACATGGACATCTTAGCCATGATGCCCAACCTTTCGACAAACAATAGGCAATAAACCCCTTTACCCCTTGCTCATATTCTAATGTAATCCCCTTAATCCCTTGCATGTGTCTCCTGTACATCCAACTACGATCATCCATCTACAACATTATCCACACATTATCTATTAAGAAATTGCTAAGAAAATTTTGACAGAGTCTCCCCTAAAAAATAGGCTTTTCTAGGCTCAAAGGCCACTCCAAATTCAATCCCACAACAACGGAAGATAAAATTATAACACCACATACCTTTGTTATAATAAATTACCATAGAAATTATTTGTAGATTGCACAAACCTAAGAGAACATTAAATTCCAATCCCTATCTAATTTCAGTTATCACCCACTAATTATTTGAGTTTGAGTCCGAGAGGAAATCTTTTCATAAGAAGAGGTCAAATATACCCTCATTTGAAAATTGAATCAACTAAAAAATATGCAAAAGGCAACTTACCGGTTAAATAGAGAAATTAACATAAGAAGCAGCCACCAATAATTAAATACCCCTCCGCAATAATACTACTTGTGAATTGTGCTTGACATTTTTCATCTTTAATTAAATACCTCTTTGTCTGAGAACTTATCCACGTATTTACAATGCCTACATAGGAGTCGAGCAAAAGCAGAAGCAGATGTTTCCCCAGAATTCAACTAAGTGATAGTATCCAGTTAGAAAAAACCAAAAAGAGAGGATCGATTTTAGAGAAAATAGGAATTTTCACATTTTAGTGCATTCGGATAGATATATTTAGGCATGTCATACCATGAGAAACCTGGGTGTGTTTGAGGGCTGCTGATGCTTCGAGAGATCATAGTCATTGGAAGAAGAAGAGAGCCCTTTTCATCCATGAAGAAGTTCAAACATTCTTTCTTCTTGGTATGGTTTTGTCCAGAAGATCTAGTGTTATTGAGTTTTGCAAGAGTTGAAGGAATTGATCAGACTGGAGCAGACTACTCTAAAACATTGTATCAATTTAACCAGAGAGACCCTCCAAAAAAAAAAAAAAAATCTTTGGATGATTCTGTTGGGATTTCACACACAAGGGAAATGATGAATTCAAGTGGAGAACCTCAACAGGAGTGCCTTCAATATGGAGTTTAGTGATTAGCTTCCTCGAACTTAAACATAATTGAAAAGGAAATTCAACTATGCTCTTGGTTAATTTAGATTAGACACTGAATTAGCACTTTTATTTGGTTACTAGGAATTGTTTCTTTGGAGGGAAAGCTGATAATCCTCAATTTCTGCCTTGCTAGACTGAGCATGCATCGCACACATGGTTCTCTTTGCCAGAAACCACAAAACCTTAAAAGTTGCAAGAAGAAACATGAAGCCTTATGAAGTTACCAATAAATCAGTAGGGACCATAATGACGACAAGTATTTCAAGGACCAAATGTGCAAGTTACCTCGTCTCTTTCATCACAAAATAATCCCTAGCATGTCTTATTACAAAATAATAATAAATAGCTATGCCTTATTACAAAATAATAATAAATAGCTATGCTGATCATGGCAAAACAGTTATCAATGAATCCTGCCTAGTATTCAGTGATGACTAAGAAGCAAAGATGGAGAAGTCAACAAGCCGCAAGTCAACTAAGAGAACAAAGAGAACAAAACCTCAAACAAAAACAATAACCCTCGGCAACTCTTTCACAGCGAAACAAAAACTCAAAAGAACGCATTTGGCCCCAATTGTGACAGTTGACACAATAAAACCAACCGAAGCAAAGAACAAGAAGAAATAAGTCCGCAATTGACAATGCAGCAGAAGAAGCAGCCGGCTCATACCTCAAATACGCGGCAATTTCACTTCAATCTTCAGCAATGGGCAGGTGGCAATATTCAGATGGAGGCGTCCTTCAATCCTCAAAATGCCGACAAACAGAGAACTCTCAGCAATCACCGTTCAATTAGCGAAATGAAGGCGCGAAATTATACCTACTGCAGCTCCAAACGGAGTTCTGCTTGAAAGAGGCGGGGAATGAGGGAGGGAAGGGTTTTTTTCGTTGAGTGTTTTGCAGAGAGCAGTTTGCAGACGGTTCTGCAATTTGGTTTCAAATTAACGAAGGAAAACGCATTACCAAATAGGGTCGGCGTCTGTAAACGTACCGAAGAACGCATTCCCAGAAAGCGTTGTACATGTAAATAATAAGGACGCATACTAATGATGCGTCCTTTACGCGCTTGCCGGAAGCGGTTTTAGAGACAACGCATTTGGCTACCGCGTCAACAACGAACGATCATAATGCGTTCATCAACAAGCGGTCACTATTCTGTAGCTAACTTCATTAGAACGCATTCTTATGATGCGTTTTTAATTTTCCGTCGCTAATCCCTCGCTAGTTAGCGAGGGATTAGCGACGGAAATAAAAAACACATATAGATGCTGCTATAAATTATATTTCAATCCAATTAAATTCTAATTTCACAACTAATACATCCCTCAATCTTCATTGGAGTACACGAGAATAATCTAGGCAGAATTATCAATAACTTTTTGATATTCAAACCAAGTAATATAAACACCTATTCTAACTAATTTATGTTGTACACCATTTTAGAAAAAAGTAATTGAAGTAATGAACAATGAATACTATAAAAATTATAATATATTATACTACACTAATATATCTTATATTTAATACAATATAATTTTCTTCTAACATATATAAACAATATATGGTATAAATACATATTAACTTTATAAATTATGTATGTATGATATTAATAATAAAGTGTACATTTAATTAGAATAAAAATTTACAATATACGAAGATTATAGAATGAAAAAATAGTGATCATTCACAGAATTATATCATTCATAGAATATATAGGAAAAACTATAATAGGAATTTTAAAAATATGCAATTTTCGTCGATAATTCCTCGCTTTTGTAAATTGGTTACATTTTTAAGCCTTTTTCCGTTGCTAATCCCTCGCTAATTAGCGAGGGATTACCAACGGAAAAAGGCTTAAAAATGTAACCAATTTACAAAATATAAAAAATTTATTATTTCCGTCGCTAATCCCTCGCTAATCAGCAAGGGATTAGCAATGGAATGGGGTTTCGAATTTCCAAATTAAAAATTTTAAAAAATTTATTATCTCCGTCGCTAATCCCTCGCTGATCAGCGAGGGATTGGCGACGTAATAGGGTTTAGGGTTTCTAAACTTTAAATTAAAATGGTTGTCGCTAATCCCTCGCTCAATAGTGAGGGATTAGCAACAACAATAGTTAATTGAATTTGAATAATTACAGAATATAAAAATTCATAATTTCCATCGCTAATCCCTCACTAATCAGCGAAGGATTGGCAATGGAAAATGGTTTCGTATTTCCCATATTAAAAAATTTATAAAATTTATTATTTCTGTCTCTAATCCCTCGCTAATCAGCGAGGGATTAGCGACAAAATAGGGTTTAGGGTTTCTAAATTTTAAATTTTAAAATTTACTACGGCCGTCGCTAAGCCCTCGCTATTCAGCGAGGGCTTAGCGACGGCATAGTAAATTGAATTTGAAAAATTACAGGATATAAAAATTTATTACTTCCATCGGTAATCCCTCGCTAATCAGCGAAGGATTAGCAATGGAAAAGGGTTTCGTATTTCCCAAATTAAAAAATTTAAGAAATTTATTATTTCCATCGCTGATCAGCGAGGGATTAGCGGCGGAATAGGATTTAGGGTTTCTAAATTTTAAATTTTAAAAATTTACTACGGCCGTCACTAATCCCTCGCTATTCAGCAAGGGATTAGTAACGGCAATAGTGAATTGAATTTGAAAAATTACAGGATATAAAAATTTATTACTTCCGTCGCTAATTCCTCGCTAATTAGCGAAGGATTAGCAATGGAAAAGTATTTTGAATTTCCGAAATTAAAAAATTTTAAAAATTTATTATGTCCGTCGCTAATCCCTCGCTGATCAGCGAGGGATTAGCGGCGGAATAGGGTTTAGGGTTTTTAAATTTAAAATTTTAAAAATTTAATATGGCCGTCGCTAATCCCTCTCTAATTAGCGAGGGATTAGCGATGCATAGTATTTTTGAATTATAAAATTTATTTTTAAAACTAAAATTATCTATCCCTCGCAAATCCGTCGCAAAATAGCGACGGATTTGCGACGAATGAAATTTTTGGTCAAAGCTTTGTAGTCCGTCGCTAAGTCGTCGCAAAGTTAGCAACAGAATATGGCCGTTGCTAATATAAGTTTTTATTGTAGTGCAAGTTGAATCAAAATTAACACCCACTTAACCATATGATTTGTGAAATATCACGAAAGTCATCTACCGATATATGATATATGAAAACAAAATGAGAAGAAATTCATGCTTTAGGAATGTTATGACATGGAGAAGTTTATTACGGCAAGCTTCTTGGATACAAGGATTTGATGTAATATTATTTGCCAAGAAGATTTTTATAGCATCAAGAGTCTATTTAGAAGCACCTAACTTTCTTTGCGCCACTAAGTGTGCTCCAATTGTAGTACCCAAACTCCAACAATTAATTGTGACCTGGACGCTTCAATAGGAACACGGTACAATTAGTACTATTAAAACGGGCTTAAACTCGCGGGCTGACTCAAATAGACAGGTTTGGACTAGCAAGTCCAAGCCTGTTTTTATTAGCCTACTTCGTTTAGCTTGCGGTTCAAAACGGGCCAGAGCGGGCAAAGCTCGTATTTTATTATTTTTTTAAAAATATTTATTTAAAATAACATCGTTTTATAGTATTTTTTGATATTTAAAATTTAATGAAATTATATATTAAAAAAATATATATTAGCTCGAGGACGGGCAAGTTTAGCCGGCAGGCTAGCCATTACGGGCTACGAATTTAAGGTTTTCAGCCTGCGTTGGCTTGGGCCGAGCCAGCCCGTTTGACACCACTAGGTACAATAATCAATGTTGTAGTACAATAATCACAAAATGTCAAAATTGGTCTCTATTTTATTCTCAAATATGTAATATTGTTATAAATTTATTGGCGCACAATTGTTATCGATACAACGAAAGTTTAATAGTAATATAAATAATTAAATAAGAAAACTATAATGAAGAGAATATAGATAAACCATAGAAAGAAAATAGAGAGAGAATGTAAGAGTTTTTATTCATTCTCTGAGAGTAAATAAATGAGTCAAATGAGTATGCACAACATATCAATTTAAAATTCTATTTATATGATTCAGATGTATATATCAATAAGAAGGGATAAAGGTTAAACCTTCAATAGCCTTTTGCGACTGGTTAAGATGACACATTCGCCTATTTAAGCCCAATGACTAGGGTGGACAATAGTGCGCCGCATCATAAGAAACTTCTCCTTTAGGCATAAGTAATGGCTAGGGCTGTCAACGGGTCCAAATGGGTCCGGAACACCCTGTTCCGGACCCGGACCCGGACCCGATTGACATTAATGGTTCTGGACCCGGACCCGATTACCCGACGGGTCCAAATAAGATGGACCCGGACCCTACCCTATAGGGTCTCGGGCCGGGTCCGGGTATACCCGATAAAATTTTTAATATAAATTTATAAATAATTGACCGTTGATCAAACACATCTAACGGTTATAAAAAATTTAAATATATAAAATATTTATTATTTAAAATTTAAATTGGGTAATCGGGTAATCGGGTCCGGGATACCCTATCCCGGACCCGGACCCTATTAGAAGATATATTATCGGGTCCGGGTCCGGGTCCGGGTAAATGGGTATGACTATTGTTCCGGACTCGGAGTTATCGGGCCGGGTCCCGGGCCGGGTCCGGATAAACGGGCAAAATTGACAGCCCTAGTAATGGCTCGACTGGGTATTTCTTATGCATAGAATAACTCGACCTACCGGGAGCCGATCCTTTTATGGCTAGTTGCTCCAAGGGACGTGTAGTGGGCAAATTGGTTACAGAAGGAATGTATTTAGGTGTAAAATCAAAATCAGTTTGCGCTGGAAGAAAAATAACCAACATTCATCCTTGTGAAAAGCGTAAATCCCTATTTTTGTTGGGTGAGTTGAAGGAGAGTTACCTACATCTAAGGGTTGAGGATCAGTGTTGATCCGAATGCCATGAATATTGGCTAGGTATTTTAGAAGTATGGAAAAAAAAAAAAGAAAGTAAGCAAGTGACACATTATTATAGTGAAAGACGTTCTACTTTTGTATAACTGGGACTGTGCAAGGAAGACGATGACAAAAAGACAAATGAAAAGGTAAATCTCGACTTATATTTTCAAAATTTGTCTTAAAAAATGCACCTCAAGCCACTTATAGGATATGATTATTAGAGATGTCAATCGGGTTAAAAGTGAGTCGGACTTTACTAAATCTGAACTCAACCTGATTGATATTGAGTGAGAAAATGTGAGATCAAGTTTGATTTTTTGGAGCGAGCTCGAGTTTGAACCGACTCTAATTTGATTTTAAAATTTTTTTATTTAATAAAAATATTTTTTTATAATATAATAATAATATTATTATATAAAAATATAAATATATAAATAAGTATTTTTACGGATCGAATTAAAATCGAACTTAACTTATTTTAATTAGAACTCGATCTGAAATATTATTTGAATTAAAAATATCAATTCAAACTCTTAATTAAACGGATCAAATGAATCGGACTCAACTGACCGACCCAATGATTATTATTCAGGGTGATGCGATATCACACCCGACCTAGAGAAGGGGCAGATGATGGGATTGGACTGGGTCACGTGGCCCATCATCTAGGGTGACCCCCTCGTAATACAACTCAGCAGCATGGAGGCCAAAAGGAAAAGCATACTTCTATTTGGATGTGGAATCTGAAATATGATAAGTTCCACTATAATTTAATTACTTAAATCCATCACGGATAACTCTTATAAATACTTATATTAGTTTAAGTTTATAAATCAGTCGAGCTCTTTTGTTGTTTTGTATCCTATCCTATTGAATCGGGGATTAGTTCCCCACCGTATGCTTGCGCATTGTTTGGAAGGGTCTCTTAGTCAGGTATTAGTTTAAGCATGAAAAGTAGACTTTTTTTTGGAGTCTTCTGAATCTAGAGGAGAGGACTCAGAAGGCAGAATATTCTTCGAAAGGGGGACAAAAAAGGGCAAAAGGATCATAAGCCTGCAAAAAGTTCTCATCCATCGACCTTTTCATTCTCTTATTAATAAATGTACTGTTCACAGCTTTAATTTTAATTGAAATACATCTAAATATTGAGATTCAGAATCTAATAGGGTTTAAAACACCATAAATGATGTATATAGGCAGCAATTTCTTAAATTTCAAGGTAAAAATTCGTCAAAAATTTTAAAATTGAATTTTCTTTTTAGGTTTTGGATGAACATATTGTATAAACGTGTATGGAACTAGACAGCAAGTTCAGCAAGAAAGATTTGAAAGAACTGGCAGAAGATTCATGCAAGTTCCAACCACAACCATATGCATGCCATCTAGCTTCTTTTTTTCCTTTTTTAAAAAGTTTTTTAATTATTATCTCTAGCTAAAATGAATAATATTATTTAATAATAATTATTAATTATTTAAAATTTTAATTAACTATTATTAACTAATAATAATTACTATTATATAAATTAATAACCACTAAATAATTTGTGTTGTTTAATTGTTATTATTCATTAATAATTCTATCTCAAAAAATTATTAATCACTAAAAAACAGCGATAAAACAAGTATAGTTTGAAAATCTAACATTATTTGCACAAATTTGAGTTAGATTCCCCAAGATGTGATACTTTGAACTTGGAAATCTAGAGAGAAAATGAAAGTTAGCAAGAAAGTAATTAGAAAGTTCAAAATGAAATATTCTTACACTGTGAATAATAAATTTGTATATTGCATTTAGTAATGATCTTTCTTAATTGAATTTTTTATGTTGCTCTGCTAATTTGCATCTATTTTATATTTTGAAGTTGGTGGAAAAAATTTTACTGAATTTAAATGTATTTTAATTCTTGTAGTCTGCAGACTAATTTTGTCTAGTAGTTGTTGCAAGTGGAGAGAATCATAACAAAGGATCTGTGCGTTTAAATGGAGAATCACAGTTCCTCCAATTTTCTAAAACTCACTCACTCCTGCAAAAGCTTTCTTGCCTTTGGAACGGAGATGTCTTCAGTATCAAATTCAACATTTCTACATCAGTTTCCTGATACTCTTCAAAGAAAACCTTTGCAAGTCACTCTCAAACAACAACGGAGAAATGTGCAAGGTAACCTTAATTCAAGCTTATAAGCGGTACTCTTCCAAATGCAACCAATGCAATATGCATTTCTACGGGTTTATATGCAGCAAGTATTCTATAGAAGTGTTGCTGGTTGAACTCACTTTTTACCACTTAAAACTATACTCGCTCCCTTTTATAATATAGGGGATTTTGGCCTTATTTCTCCTCGTCCAAAACATTAGGCCTTTTGCCAATTTTGGTGTAATTTTTTTACAAAATTACCCCAATTCATAATTCCATCTCTATCTCTCTCTCATACTGAGTACAGCCATTGCCAACTTCTCGGTAAAACAAAAGACAAAACTGTAGAGCTAGAAAGGAGAGGAACAAATGTAGTGGAAGAAGTGCATGAGAAAGAATATGTAGAATTTATTAAGGGTGTAATAGTCATATTTTGCTTTGTTTCATTATTCGTAATTTCTGTGTAATAGGCCAAAAAGCCCTGTATTATGAAAGTGATGGTGTACCATGATTAGTCTCCTTAGGGACATTCGAACTGCTCGTCCCAAAATATGATCATTAGATTGAATGCGAATTTTTGCCTTGTTTGCAGACTCTTCCTTTCTCAAAGCTGGACCAATCAATTTTGGGAATTCACTGAAAGTCACATGTGAATTACAACATCAGATTCAAGGTTTGTGTAATTGTGCGAGACACGTTTCGTTATGATTTTAACTCAATTAAAAGCTCACTTTTGGTTACATATGCTTCTATACAGCAAAACCTATCCAAGAAATCTACGAAACAGCTCCGGTTGATGTTGAGGTTGGTGTTGAAGTTCATATTCCCATCCATCTTTTGCAGACGAACCCTGGTGGAAAGTGGAGAAGGGCTGTAATTAATGAGAATAAATTTATATATAACCACCAAACAACTAAAACTAGCGTCGATGATTTTACTAAATTTTAACCTTTCCCTTTTTTCTTTTTGATAGACTATCGAAGTTGATGACACTCTGGAGCTCGTTGAGTACATCAAATGGCTGTTAGGATCCATGGATGATGGAAGAATAAGTGCATCCCCATATGTCACTGCATGGGTAGCTCTTATACCGGACAACGATGGAAAAGGTGGTCCTCAGTTCCCGTCTTGCCTTCGATGGATCGCTGATAATCAGCTCGCCGATGGTTCTTGGGGTCTTGACGGTTTCTTTTCCGCTTATGATCGGCTGATTAATACATTAGGTTGTGTCATTGCATTGAAGACATGGAACATCCATACTGACAAAGCAGAGGAAGGTATCATGACCAGTAACACCTAATCTATTATTTACTTTTTCATCTCAAATTGAACCTACACGATCAGGAGTGCCCTTGTCCAAAAGATAAGTTACCATATTATTTATAGTTTGAAGATTAATAGTAAAACTCATGTATTAATGGAAGTCATATCTTATAAAAAAATACAAACACTATTCAACTGTAAAGGAAGAAGCACAAGCTTTGCCATACTCCAAACGGAATAATGTTAAATATATGACAGAAGTGCAATGTATTATTTATACATGATCATTGTTGTTGTATTCTCTGGGTAGGTGCATTATTTGTGAGGGACAATATAAACAAGCTTGAGCAAGAGAATATTGCTGACCACATGACAATTGGATTTGAAGTTCTGTTCCCTTGTCTTCTTGAGATGGCCAGAAAGCTACAAATTGAACTTCCATATGATGCTCCTGCCGTTCAAGATATATATGCCCAGAGAGATCTAAAGCTTGCCAAGTAAAATCACTATATTATAATTCTTTCTTTTGCAGTATCGAAATTCTGATGGGTTATGAATGCATAAAACTGATTACCTATCACATTTTTACCCTAAATTGAAACTTTAACTACTTTGCACCTGGATACTTTCTCATTGCGGGTGGTCACTTGTTGAATAAAAAAATGAATATTTAATTTTGAATAAGGAAAATAATTTTTCAACATAATTTAAGAAAAAGATCCTAAAAAACCAATTTGAAATCTTTTTACGTGTGTCATAAATTACATAAAAGAAAATGTTATAAATCACTTTAATTAAATTCATTGGTCCTCAGGATACCTAGGCAAGTATTGCACAATAAGCACACAACGTTGCTCTTCAGCTTGGAAGGACAAGAGGGATTAGATTGGGAGAAGATTCTAAAACTTCAATGTGATGATGGATCTTTGTTATATTCTCCAGCAGCCACTGCATATGCATACATGCATACAGGAGATGATAATAGTTTAAAATATCTTAGCGCTGTGGTTCAAAAATTCAATGGAGGAGGTAAATATCTTAACCTTGATTGTGTGGAAAGTTTGATTTTTAACTAGGTTCGATTTTTAGGATGATAACGTGATTCTTATATATATATATATATATATATATATATTATTTTCAGTTCCCTATATTTATCCAGTAGATCTCTTTGCTCGGAATTGGGCAGTTGATCGACTTCAACGCCTTGGAATCTCACGCTATTTTAGAGAAGAAATAAATCAGTGCCTGGATTATGCATACAGGTAAAGCTACAGAAAATACCATAATACAGAGGAGAATATTTTTGATCGAAATGAATGGTTTAAACAAAGTGTAGGTTCCGACAGCGTCCAAGAGGGGGTGAATTTGAATTTTTCAAAAATATTGACATATTTAAAGCAGAATAAAAATATGAAAGTTGAAGTGCTATTAGTTGACTGATAAAATAAAAGATGAAATTCAGTCTAAGTATTAAGCTAATTTTATCAGGTTGAGCTAACTCATGTAACATTAGATTGAGTGTTTTAGGAGAATTTTGTTGGACTCAATATGCAACTTTCTATTGTTTTGGAGAATGCATGGAAGTGAATAGCCAAGTTGATCATTGAAGTACGAAAATAGCTTCAGGAAATTATCAAGCAAATAGATACTTTGAGAGATAATTTTTTGATATTGTCTAAATAACAGTTTCAACATGTCTTTCCATTGTGTGAAGAGTATGCTTCGACCTTGGTTATTTTTTCAGAAGATGTGTTTACAAAACAAAAGGTTAATAATAGTAACCCAAGCAAACAGTCAAAGCTAAGTAAGGGAAAAATGAAAAGGGACATGAGAAATTTTATAGTGGTTTAGCAACATACCTACATCCACTCCTTGAGAATTCTGTCTAAAGTATTTTCACTAATCCATCTCTTTAATGGTAGATATCAAACCATACAACAATAAGTATCTTAAACCTAAAAAAGTCTCAAGTTGTACATACTAGTTTTACAAATAAATTTAGCAACTGTCACCACTAGTTTTACAGTAGATCTACAAATTGTCCCTAGATTTTTCAATAGATCTAGCAACTATTTTTCATTCAAGAACATCCTCGGCCTTGGCGGCACAAGTTTACAATTAACACTTGCGAACTGTGAAGAGATGAAGATGAAGAAATAAAAGCTTTCACTTGCTTCAAATATCAATACACATTTTGCACATTTTCTCCTTGATGCTCGGTGGTGTTTTGCTCTTTTAGATTTCAGCTTTCTACTCTCACCTTGAAAAACTTCCAAATTTTTTGAGAAACACAATCTTCTCTCTCTCTTAAAGGCTTAAGGGTGTAGAGAGTTATATTTATAGTAGGTACAATATCTTATGAAAAGATAAAAGATAATTTAGTCAAATGGTGCTTTGATCAAGTTATGTTCAAAGGTCAAAAAGTTTTATTTAAAGAAAAATTAACTTTTTGTAAAGCATAGGTTGCTAGATTCTTTTAGAGAAAGTCAATTTGTTTTTTTTTTGCCTCAAAAATTAGTTCAAAACACCTTTTAATCATATTTGTGTAAGTCAAAAAAATTAAAGCTTGACTACTTTTAAAAATTTGATTCCAGCTAGCTATAAAGTTGAAAATGTGATTCTAGATAGCTGTAAAGGTGCATTGATACATCATGATGAACTGTGATAAGTCACTATCATGTTGATTCAGCTTGAGATTTTGTATTCTAGTAAAAATAACTTGACACAAATGAATCTAGGTCGAAAGTTTTGAAAGTAGCTTGATATGAAGACTAGAGCTGAAACATTTTGCCTTTTTCTTGAAAGATTTTCTAGATACAATTTTTCCATAAAAGCTTTTGAGGAATTTTTTAAGACTAAAAATTTTGGTTTTGACTAAAGCACACAATGGGACATATTATCTCAAATTAATTCTTAATAAGAATAAACAAACTTATACCCATAAATGTACATTGCTTAATTCTTGAACTTGTACTGCTTAATCATGATCATTCAAGATACATTATGAAATCATCTCAACAAATACTCATAAGATTACTTAAAACATATTTTGTTAGTTATCAAAACTGAAGATTGTATCTTTAAGTCAACACAATAAAAAAAAAAATTCTGAATGAGATCCAGGAGATACTGCAATTTCAGGTTCAGCAAACACTTCGAAATTCGAAGCACTCATTTAGGAAATTCAAGAACACTCCATTGCCTCTTCATCCATATAATCAGGCATATACTCTTCCCTTCTTGATCTACAAATCTAAAGAAAGATTGCTGAGAAGATAAAAAAGGTGATATATATCGTAGCCGTTTGTCAATCAAAGGATAAAACTTTCATCAGTTACTCCTGCAAATCTGCAGATATTGGACAGAAATCGGAATGTACAGCGTACGAAATTCACCATTCAGCAACATTGATGACACATCCATGGCTTTCAGACATTTTAGAATGCATGGCTATGAAGTATCAGCAGGTAACTAATACAAATAAATAACAGTTTTGCAACTAATTTGAAGTGCATTATTATTGCTGGTTCATGACAAAACAAACAGAAGAAGAATAAAATTTTGTATTTGAAATCCTTCTCCCAGTTTCATTGATTGAAATGGAGCGTTTATGTATATCTGAGTCAAAAATATTGATCTAATGTTTACTAGTATCCAATTTTGGCAGACGTTTTTTACACTTTCAAGGACGGAGAGAAGTTCTGTTGCTTTGCAAGGCAAAGTTCAGAATCCACTACTTCAATGTACAACGCGCACAGGGCTTCACAATTCTCACTTCCAGGTGAAATAGTCCTTGAAGAAGTTAAGGAATATACGTACAAGTTCCTTCGGGATAGGCAAGCAAATAATCTTCTAAGTGACAGATGGGCAATGCATAAAGACTTCGCGGGAGAGGTAAATTAATTCATCTCCTAATTCCACTCCCAGACCACTCAAACATACATAGCTAATAACATATGAATATGCAATGTATTCGTAGGTAGGGATGACAGCAGTATGAATTTTTTCTTTTTGATTCCGATAGATTATCGAATTATAGGAAGAATTAAAATGGGGGATTTTCCTACGTTTGGGATACATTACCTTATTATTTGTCTCAATTACATTATAATGGACAAAATTGCTCCCAAATCAGAACAAAAGGAATCCCCTATTGGACATCAAATAGCACTTTAAGGCATCATTTGATAGAGAGCTTTTAAATCTACCTTCTACGTGCATTTTCAAATTCTTTCTTGCTATTCTTCTGATTCTTTTAAAAATAAATGTATCTCTATTGAAATTTCTGATGTATATCTTTATGCAAAATATATGCCAGGTTACATACGCACTTGACGTACCATGGTACGCTAGCCTGCCTCGCATAGAGACAAGACTGTATATAGAGCAATATGGTGGAGAAGATGATATATGGATTGGCAAGTCACTGTACAAGTACATATTGATCCTCTTCTCTACGGTTCTTCTCCCTGTTTACCCCCCCCACAAGTACCGTGATTTTGGGATTCAAGTGTTTTTTTATTACAAAAGGAAATAGTTCCTGTGCCCCTTTTTCTAAGAGAACAGCCACTGAATTGATGATATAATGCAAATTATAGTCTCCTCATGAAAGTCTAGAAAATGAATTCAAATTAAATAAATTCAAAGTAATGAACCTAAACTATGCAAGGATTCTGTTTCGTAGAATGTATGAAGTTGACAACATTGCCTATCTTGAGCTTGCAAAATTGGACTACAACAAATGCCAAGAGCTGCATCAAAAGGAATGGATGGCTATGAAAGAGTAGGTGCTTCACAATCTTTAATGTTGATGTTTTCTTGAGTCTTTCGTGTTTCAAGAGTGAGGGAAACCTTATAATGATTTCACATAATTTTGGGATATGAGCATGTAAAGTGATAAGGTGACCATTCAGAATCGAACTACGTTTAACAGAGGTGATTTCGTTGGCAGTTGGTACACAGAACACAGCCTGGCAAAGTTTGGAATCAGTAAAAGAGGCCTTCTATATGCGTACTTTGTAGCCATGGCCAACATTTTTGAGCCTGAGAGATCAACAGAGAGATTGGCATGGGCTAAATCAGGAATCTTAGTCGAACTTATCAGATCGTGCTTCAGCAAAAGTGAAACTTCATCTGAGCAGAGAAGAGGGTTCATTGAAGACTTCAAAGCTAAATCTAGAGTACCCAACCAGGCAGAGAGGTAAGTGAGGAAATGGAAATTCTTATTAAGAATAAGAAACTTAAAATAAAAATAATTAGTACTTAAAATATATATTGCCATTCGAGCGTTTCTTAAGAATCCTTTGTATGTTTAGGAGATTGGTGGCTTTTATCTGTCTAGAGATAAAAAGGAATGGATAACGAACTAGTCCGGCTGAATGGATAACAAAATGTAAAAAGGGCATTAAAAACTCAGCAAGGATAATTGTAAAGTAAAGATGTACTTCTCGTCTGTATTTTTGTTTCTTCTTCTGCAGTCCCCAGGGAAGGGATGGACTTGTTCGGTTACTTGTAAAAACTCTTAAGAAGCTATCAACTAATGCCTACAAATACCACAATACAGATGTATGGTTGGACTTGTGTGATGTTGTGAGTATTCTCTTTCTTTCCCTGTAATGTCATACTTTCTTTCCCTGTTTGCTTACAAAAGTGTCCAATCTCATGGACTGAACAGAAGAAATGTTGACTAGAAACATAAATGCTTAACATTTGGTTCAAATGTGCAGTGGGAGCAGTGGATGACATCGTTCTTGGAGGAGGATTATGTACGGGAATCTGAAGCAGAATTGCTTGTTCGCACAATGAACTTGTGTGGAGGCTTTATAATCACTAACAAGCTGTTGTATAATAAAGAATTGAAGCACCTACTTGAGCTTTGCAACCTTGTTTGTCATCAACTTCGTGAATTTCACGTGACCAATAAGGTGATACAACAACTATATATAATTCTTTGAAGTTATATTATTGTTGAAAGTTTTAATACGGAGCATGCATACAGCTTCCCCATTTGGTAATTCCAAAATGTAAGAAAGTTTTAAGTATATAGAATGATCCAGAGTCTACTAACAATTGCTATTTTTAAGAGTACGTACATAGGTCTGGTTGCCATAGAAAACCTATTTAGCCCTATAACCATTGCCCTTAGTCATTTCATACTAAAATGAGGGAGCCAGATTTCTCGGCCTCAATATGGGATGTCTCCATTTAAATTAATATCTAAGGTATCCTCAAACTTTGGCATGAAGCGGTAGCTCTCTCTTTATAGTCTCCCTATCCACGAATGACTATATCATGTTTTGTTATGTTTGATATACTAGAATGGAATATATTTTCATACGAATAGGTTTAGAATCTATTTTCTGCAGGAAAAAGTCTGAATGAAATGATGATTCATTTTGTGTTTGGTAGAATTATTATTCAATATCATTGTTGAATGATATTTTGAAGAAATGATTTATATGCTTAACTAGTATACTGTGTTGCTAAAGCCAGATTTATAAAGAGCCAGATTTATAAAGTTCATCCACCTGCACTACTAAAGAGTACACAAATTATTCAAAAATTGATGAAGATTCCAAAATTATTCCTAATTTGAAGATGAAGGCTCTTCATAAATTAATATTACAAATTAATCACTGTTAAAGAGTACATAATGGAGATTTTAGCTTGCAATAGAATTGGACCTAGTTTCTTGCTGAGCTTAGTTTGAGGGAGGCAATCTTGGTAATATTATACTAAGCATAACTTGAAGATTTATTATTTTTGGTATTTAGTAGTTTATCTTATTGAACTTTGGTTTAGTTTCCTATTGTTGTTTAGAATGGAATAACTAATGTAGATTGATTTAGTAAGGCTTGTAGAGTTCTATATATATGAGTTTGTATCAAGAATTATGTGAGGTATAGATTTAAAGTTTAGAGATTGGTTCTATGAGAATTTGAGATAATCTTGATTTTTATATTGAGATATTATATTATCTTTGTTGGTTGGTTGATAGATTCTACTACATTAAAATTTCTATTTACTATATATTTTTAAATCATTCCGTGTTTAAAGATTTCAATTCACAAGATAGTTAATTTGGTCATTTCATTCATGATATCATACTAATATAATAATGAGCTTCTTAATCCATGTGAAATCGCAAAGAATGACAATTATTTGTGGACAAGGGAGTAACAAGAAAAAAAATTAAAGAAATTGGTATGCAGGATCAATTGATTTTTTCCATCAAATCGATATATTAAAGCTTGTCATTTCCCATATTTACTTTTATATTCTTTTATTCTTGGTGATGGAACAAAATCACGTGTTGAACTACTGTTTCTCATCTTATAAGCAGGAAATTTCAGGAAATGGAAACGAGAATGGAAATGGTCGTCCTATTATAACGCCTGAAATAGAATCAAACATGCAAAAACTTGTGCAAATAGCCTTGAATGGTACCAAGAATGGCGTTGCTGAAGCAATTAAGGGCACATGTTTAGCAGTAGCAAAGAGCTTCTACTACACTGCCTATTTTCCTCCAACCACCATTGACGCCCACATTTCCAGAATTCTGTTTCAAAGTGTATGTTGATTGTGCTCTTGAATCCTAAGAATTGCTTCGGTTGTTCTGGGATTACGTTGATATTGAAAACTGATTATGCATTAGTGTTCTTATTCAAATTGGATTAGTGATTGATTTCTAGGTTTCATCGTAAACCTAATTGATTACTTCCAAATACGTAAATCAATAATTCAAACCGCAGTCAAAGATAGGACTGTCAATTAGGCCGAGCTAACCCGAGTCTGGTGTTGTTTGGCCCGATTTTTTAGAGCCGAGCTTTTTTGGGGCTAAGGCTGAGCCGGGTCAGAGCTTGAAATTTTGGCCCAAGCTCAGGCTCACCTAAACTCGGCTCATTATGAGCGTACATATGTCTAATAATAATAATAATTCTATAATTATATATTATGATTTCTTGATATAATATAAATTTTTTGTGTATAATACTATATTAATATCATCATAATTATATAGAGTAAAATTTTATATGTTTTGATATAAATAATTTTGTTTATATTTAATTTTTTAAAAAAATTTAGTGTATAAAATTTTTATTTCAAACACTTTAAAATTATATTTTATAAAATTAATGTGGCTTAATAACTTTAATTCTTAGTAGCTTTGGAAACAATATGCATACTATACAATCACAGAGTTTATTTATGAGACTGTGACTACTTATTGAGCTTATCATAATCCTAAGGATATTAACAGAGGAGATGTGTAGATAGGAATATTATTACCTTTACTAACATGAGAAATAGAAATCATGTGAATTAGGAAGATAAGATCTTAGCATAGTCTCTTGATTTTTGCACTTGTAAATTATAATATTCCAAAGTAAATATTTGGTTTTATAAAATAACATATTCTACATATTCACTTACTTTCGTAATTAATATTTTTAACTAATTTCACAAAATATAATATTTTCACTTCTCAATATAAATTTAGAAAGAGGAAAGAAAAAATTATCAATTACTTAGTAGTTAATACTAATATGATATAACTTATAAGGTATAATTTATAAACATAATTATCTCATTAATTTATGTAAAGTGATTAGTAAACTTTAGTATTAGCCCAATATCTTTTAAAAAATCAATATTTATTATTAGGATGAGGCACATTAGAAGAATTTTTATGTGTGTTAATATACATTCAAAATATTATACTACTCACTATTTTTTTGTATTGGGGAAGAAACATTTATGCATTTAACCCTAATACTAATACCAAAATGTCAAATTAGCCTAGTCAATAGACACAAATCAGTATTAGTGCTTTAAAATTTGGTCATGTACAATTAGTTTCTACTTCATAGTTGTCTTTATCCATTCATGATATGTTAGTTGAAATAATATGAAATACCTAAGAGGGGGGGTGAATTAGGTATTTAGCTAATTTTCGCAAACTTAAACCTTTTAAGCGTTTAGACCAAGAACAAGTTATGTAAGCTAATTATAGATAATTGATAGCAAGACAATAATGAAAGCAATAGCAAAGAACTCAAACAATTTATAGTGGTTCGATCCTCAAGATCTACGTCCACTACCTTAAGCTCACACTTAAGGATTTCAACAAATCTACTAATTGCTCAGGTTTACAAATTACAAGAGAGGTTCACCACACTTTGGTTTTACACTCACAACCTCTTCTAGTAATTTCTTACAATACAAGGCTCACCAACCTATGGTTTTATATCTCAAACAACCTTGAATTACAACTTCAAGGATCACCCTTATCTAAAGGGTTTTATGTTATCAAGATAACCTTGCTAGAGCTAGTAGATCAACACAATTGAATAAGTAAAGAAGAGTGTGTAGAAGTTACCACTTGATGGTAGATATTACACAAATTTGCACCTTCACACTTTGATGTCTTTGGATGGATCAATTGAATGCACAAGACATAAGAGAGCTTAAGAAATGTTTGCTAAATGCTTTTGAATGCTTGGAGTTTTCAAGATTTCAAGAGTTACAAAAAATTTGCATGTTTATGGCTTTTATAGAATTTGAAAATCTATAAAAGCGTTCATAAAAGCGGCTAGTAACTGGCTAGTTTGAGAAAATTCGGACGACCGAATTTCTTGGGTCAGCGTCCGAATCTTACGTCCGAATTTCTCCGGATGAATAGTAACCATCTTTGAGAACAAAAATTCGGACGACCGAATTTTTTTGCTGCGTCCGAATCTTCTTCCGAATTTCTCTAGAAGAACAGTGACCATGCTGAAGGCCAAAAATTCGGACGACCGAATTTTTTGGCTGCGTCCGAATCTTCTTCCGAATTTCTCTTGAAGAATAGTAGCAAACTTTTGCTACAAAAATTCGGACTGACCGAATTTTTTTGAAAGCATTTTCAAACTTTGTAAAATCATTTGAGATATAACTTCAATGAGTTTGAAAAACGTTTGATATATATAGAGAACTTATATAACTATATTTAAGCTTGAAACACATGAACATATGAAGTTTATAAACATATCTTATAGAAAGATTCATTCAAAGCCTTTTAAGATTATAAGACTATTTTTATGCTCTCTTATGCATTCAATGATAACCAAGACATGTAAGTGTAGAGTTTACATAGAAATTTACCTAAAAGTTAAATGCACTCTACACTTCAAGTCTTCAATGCCTTTTGATCATCTTTAGAACAACATTCTTCAAACTTCAAATACTTGCTTAAATGAAGTTGTTCTTGAACTTTTGCTTCAAAGCAATGAGACTTCATACTTCTCAAATTACAGAACCTATCACACAATAATCAAACATTTTAGTCCTCATCAATATTTGTCATTAATCAAAACTATATAATTTTCCCTTAGGGCTAACAATCTCCCCCTTTTTGATGATGACAAACTTTGATGCAAAATGTGATAGATTAAAACAATGTAGTACATAGAAGTATAGATGTCAATGATAGAAAATAACCAATTTAGCTCATTGACATACAAATGGCTCAATAAGAGCCTATGACCCAACCAACCTCCATTTGCCTCCTTCCTTCCAACAACTAGGATAGAAGATATAGCATTTAATCATTACAAAAACTTCTAAGAGAGGTATTAAAGGTCAGAAAAGATTAATATTGCTCCCCCTTAGATTGTGCTCATTTTTCAACAAGTTTGGACTTGAGATACTATGCATCCGAATTTTGACATATCAAGTCCGAATTTTAAAATAGATTAAATGAAAGCTTTAAATTTTGAGAATAAGCTTTCCTAAGGTTGTTCAAACATAGAGGAAGAGATTAAAACCAGTTTGAATCAATTTGAACAACAATAGAGCACATTTTGGCAACAAAATATGCATGCATCCGAATTTCAGAACATGCATCCGAATTTTTTGATCTTGCATCCGAATTTTTAAATCTTAAGTCAAAACTTATAATAACTTCAATATAATGAATGACTAAGGTTGTTCAAACATACTAGAAGAGATTAAAACAGATTTAGATCAATTTGAACAACAATAGAATACTTTTTGGTAACAAGTTTTAGCTCATGCATTCATGCATTCAAATGTTTTCATAGAGTTTTCATAGAGTAAAACTTCAAGAGAAAGTTATTCATTTACAGAAAACACACAGAAACATCTATAGGATGCATATAAAAAAAATTCATATGCAGAAAAATTCATTATCTCATCACATAGCAGTTTTTCACACATTTTGTCATCCTCATTTTTTCTCCCCCTTTTGTCATCAGTCAAAGATGGGGTCAATGAAAATGAGATTAACAATTTAACACATAAAGGAAGCTCTCATCACTGAGATTTCATCATTGAGCTTCACTATTACAAAAGATGCAAGAAAAATTCTGAAGAAGATTATAACATTAGATGCATAATTAAAAAATTCAAGTAACTTAAAGCAGTAAATAGAATGGAAGAGATGCTTAGTCTTGTGATGTTGATGAAGAGGCTCTGCTAATCCCTTTCTTGATGGCCAAGTGCTTCACTCTTCCTTGGCTGAATGAAATGTGTGATGGTGAGACAATTTCAGCTTGAGCTACTTGGCTTCCTGCCTTTTGTGGTTCTTCATGAACATGTTCTTCTTCTTCTTCTTGTTACTGCCATTTGTCTCATCATCTCCTCCTTGGTCATCCCCATCATCACTGTCATTATCTTTGTCTTTCTTATCTTTCTCTTCATCATCTTCCTCATTTCTATCTTGAGGCCTAGAGGGTCCTTCACCACTTTGAGTATTTCTCATTAAGATTTCCTCAATGTGTTTCACTCTACTCTCTAGTCCAGTCTAATTTTCCTAGAACCATTGGAGCAAATGATTCAAAGAACTTATACATCTTCTCCATTTCCTTGACTTGATTGTTCAAGGCTTCTTGGAATGCTTTGGCTATTATGGTGTCACCTCTAGTTATTCCTTCACCACTTGACTCATTTTTAGTTTCTTCTTCAACTACCCCTTCTTTTTGTTGGTGGTTGCTCCCCCTCACTTGAAGTGTCATGCTTTCTTTTTGTCTTCATTTCTCTTGCAAGGGTCTCTTCCTCATCTTCCTCATCTTCATCCTCCTCCTTTTCCTCCTCTACACTTTCTGTCCTTTCCTTTCTTCCTAATCTTTTTGGAGAGGATCCTCTTTTTGTCTTCCATAATCCATCATCATCAAGGATAAGCTGCATTCTCTTAAGAGATTCATCGAGTGTATATTTCTCCACTTTTTAAAAGCTTGTCCTCTTCCCTGGAAGTTTAATCTTAAAATGCTTAAAGATCTTGGTTATGATCTTCCAAAGGGAATGCCTTGGTTCATTGTTTTTCTAGCGATAATCATGTGTCTTAAGGCTATATATCCAAAGTTGAATTTCCTCTGTTCATGCGGGGCCAATATTAATACCATATGCATATTCCCTACTGATGATTTATGTCCAAAGTTAGGAACAATCATAGTAGTTACCATGTGATGCAATACCCTACCTCTAGCATCCAAATTCTTGATTTCCCTTTCTTTTATGGTTCTAAACTCTCTTCCATTTGTAAATGCTTGTTCAAATCTATCATATGTAAAGAGTTGACGATCATAGCAATGCATTGAGGGTGCATAATATTTAGCCCCACTGTCACTTACCCCTACAAATTACGTTAATCGGATCTTCACTTAATTCAATATCAACTTGGGATACTCTAGTTGAATACCATTGTATCCTATCATCCCCAACAATCTCAGTTCTTCTTCCTTTAGGTTTGCATAGAATTCATATACCAAGGTGGGATAAAAATCTTCATTAATAAACAACAAACTACTCCATCCAACATCATGGAAACAAGACAAAACCATATCCATACTAGATAGTTTATCAACATCCACCTTATATCCAGGAATAATCTTTCTACTATTCTTATTCCATTCATCAAATTCATGAGTAGATTTGATAGAGATAAACCTGTCAACTCCAGATTGTGTTTGAGGAATGCGAATCCTTCTTGGTTGATTGAGGATTGGGTCTGCATTTCCTTCCTTAGCCTTTCCTTTTCCTTTCTCAACATTGGGCTTCTTTGTTCTCACCATGATGTTTTCTCTTGAGAAGGGTTTGTTTTCTGTATGAAATTAGGGCTTAGAAGTTCAAAAATGAACGCAAATCGGGATGAGACTGTGTGAATTTGAAGAGATTTTGATTCGGACGTGAATGGGTATGAGAGGTTTTGAAAGGATTTAAAATTCGGAAGTTATAATGTTTAGAAGAAATCGTTCGATTTTCATTTAAATAGATGCATCCGCAAAATTCGGACGACCGAATTTTAGGTCTGCGTCCGAATTTTCGGTCGAAATTTCTGTCTCTTTGATTCAGAAAATTCGGTCGACCGAATTTTCTGTCCTGCGTCCGAATTTTTTGATCAATAAATCTCTGTTTTCATCACAACATTAATACACACATTAGTCATTGAATTTTGAAATTCCTAAGAGTCTTCTTAGGTGATTAAACCTTTCCTCAGCCAAAGGCTTTGTAAATATGTCAGCAATTTGATCATTTGTGTTTACATGTTCTAAGCATATATCTTTCTTAATCACATGATCACGAATGAAATGATGTTTTATTTCTATATGCTTTGTCCTAGAATGTTGAATGGGATTAATGCTCAAATTGATGGCACTAGTGTTATCACATAGTATAGGCACACACTTAAATTTAAGACCATAATCAAGTAAAGTATGTTGCATCCATAATAATTGTGCACAACAACTTCCTCCAGCTATGTATTCGACACTTCAGTGTGGATAAAGATACACAAGCCCTGCTTTTTTACTAAACCAAGACACTAGACAACTACCAAGAAATTGACAATGACCACTTGTACTTTTACGCTCAACTTTACATCCCAAAGCATAGTCAGCGATCGTAATATCCAATAAGTTCAAAAGATGAAGTTTTAGAAAACCAAAGACCATAGTCATATGTGTCAATCAAATAACGAAATATTCGTTTGATAGAAATTAGATGAGATTCTTTAGGACATGATTGGAATCTAGCACACAAGCAAACAACAAACATAATATCCGGTCTACTAGCGGTGAGATAGAGTAAACTTCCAATCATACCTCTATACAATTTCTCATCAATACTTTTTACCTTTCTCATCTTTGTCAAGTTTAGTTGATGAACTCATAGGAGTACTTATTCCTTTTGCTTGATTCATTCCAAATCTTTTCAATAGCTCCTTAGTATATTTTTTCTTGATTGATGAAGACTCCATCCTTGGTTTGCTTAATTTGTAGTCCAAGGAAGAAACTTAGTTCTCCCATCATGCTCATCTCAAATTCATTTTGCATAGTTTTTAGCAAACTCTTCACAAAGAGAAATATTAGTTGAACCAAAAAATAATATCATCAACATAGATTTGTACAAGCAAAATATCATTTTTTAGAAGATGTTTTAATAAAAAGAGTTGTGTCTACTTTTCCTTTAGTAAAACCTTTTGTGAGAAGAAAACCACTTAATCTTTCATACCAAGATTTTGGAGCTTGTTTTAGTCCATATAGAGGTTTGGTTAGCTTATACACATAATTTGGAAATTTTTCATGGATAAAACCAGGAGGTTGTTCTACATAAACCTCTTCTTCAATAAAACCATTTAGGGAAAGCACTTTTAACATCCATTTGAAAAAGTTTAAAACCTTTAAAGTAAGCAAATGCTAAAAGTATTCTTATAGATTCTAATCAGCTCACTGGAGCAAAGGTCTCATCATAGTCAATGCCTTCTTCTTGGTTGAAACCTTGAGCAACAAGTCTAGCTTTATTTCTAACTACTTCTCCTAGTTCATTTAACTTATTTCTAAAAACCCATTTTGTACCAATAACGAGAATGATCATGAGGTCTAGGAACAAGAGACCAAACTTTATTTCTTTCAAATTGATTTAGCTCTTCTTCCATAGCAATAATCCGAAATTATCACACAATGCATCATCAATATTTTTTGGTTCAATATGAGATAAAAAGAGCAAAGTTATCAATAAAGTACCGCCTTGTTTTTACCCCTTGAGAGACATCACCAATGATTTGCTCCTTAGGATGACCTTTTGCATATGTGATATCTTTTGGAAGTTCTTGATCATTTCTTGATTGACCATCTTGTTCTTGCTCCATTATTTCTTCTTCTTTGGCATGATCTTCCATTGTGGGTGCTTGGTGTTGAGTATGATTTTCAACCATTGATGTACTGTGTCATCTTCATTTCCTCTTTGAAGATAAATGTTAGATTCATCAAAGGTTACATGAATAGTTTCTTCAACACACAATGTTCTTTTATTATAAACTCTATATGCCTTTTTTATTTGATGAATAACCAAGAAAAAATTCCTTCATCCGATTTTCTATCAAACTTCCCAAGATAGTTGCTAGTGTTTAAAATGAAGCATTTACAACCAAAAACTTTGAAATAGACAATTGATGGAGTTTTGTCAAATAAGAGTTCAAAAGGTGTTTTTTCTTATAAAAGGTCTTAGTAAAACTCTGTTCATGATATAACAAGTCTGTATTAACGACTTTCACCTCAAAAATACTTTGGTAATGAGTTTTCACAAAGCATTGATCTAGCCATTTCTTGTAAGGTTCTGTTTTTTCCTTTCAACAACACCATTTTGTTGAGGTGTTTTGGCAGTTGAGAAATTGTGAGTAATACCATATTCATCACAAAAATTTTGTAAAGTCTTGATTACAAAATTCTCTTCCATTATCACTTCTAATAGAAATCAGTTTGCAATCAAGAGAGGTTTGAACCTTTTTGAAGAGTTTTGAAAATTCATGAAATGTTTCATCTTTTTGTGCTAAGAAGATTACCCATGTAAATCTTGAAAAATCATCAACAATCACATAAGCATAGCTTTTACCACCAAGACTAGTAGTCCTCATAGGTCCAAATAAATCCATATGAATTAGTTCAAGAGGTTTTGTGGTAGAAACCATTTTCTTTGGTTTAAAAGATGTTTTTGATTGTTTTTCATATTGACAAGCATCACAGAGGTGAGTTTTATCAAAAATGCAATTTAGGTAATCCTCTCACCAACTCTTGTGTAGAAAGTTTGTTTAATAAATCCATGCTTACATGTCCTAATCTTCTATGCCATAAAAATCCATCATTGTCATGAATGGCAAGACATTTAATATCATTTGTAATAAGCTCATCAAGATACAACACATATACATTACCAACTCTTTTAGCAACAAAGATAGTTTTGTTACTTGCATTGTCAAGAATAGTACAAGTATCACATTTAAACTCTACTTTGCATCCATTATCACATAATTGACTAATACTTAGTAAATTATACTTTAAATCTTCAATAAGTAATACTTTCTTGATAAGAGGAAAAGAACCTTTACCAATGTTACCTATTCCAAGTATTTTCCCTTTCTTCTTATCTCCAAATGTGACAAAACCTTCACTTGTAGTTTGAAGTTCACTAACAAGTGATGCATTTCAGTCATGTGCCTTGAGCATCCACTCGTCAAGGAACCATTTAGTGGCACTTGATCTTGAGGCAAATTGTACCTATACCAAATTTGAAAGGGTGATTTTTGGTACCCATATTTTCTTGGGTCCAAGGGGGTTAGTAAAAGTTTCTTTGACCTTCCAAATGGTTTTAACACCACTTTCTACTTTTCTTTTGACAAAACATCTAGAAACCTTGTGTCCATGTTTACCACAATAAGTTCAGCAAATATGTGATCTAGAATGATAAGATTCTTTAACAAAAGATTTTCTCTGTTTTGGAGCAGAACAATCATGAATAAAACCAAGACCATGTTTTACAAATGAAGGTCTTTGATAGCCAAGTAATTTATTCAAATTTTCCCTTCCATTTGTAAATCTCTCAATGCATAAAGTTAGATCATTAACTTTCCTTTTAAGAAGCTCATGATCTTTTATCATTAACTCAAGAGAAATAATTCTACTGCAAAGCTTTTTGTTTTCAAAAGATATATTTTGTATAGTTGTATTCAAAACTTCTTTTTCAATAGCAATGCAACTAATGGTTTCAAGAAGTTTTCCATTTTCAACACGTAATTTTGAATTCTCATTAGATAAATCATTTATTTTGAGTTTCATATCCTTATTTCTTTTTGAAGCCTTTTTTAATTTTTCATATAACTCAACAATAAGATCACTGGAATCAATATCATCATCATATATATTTGAGATAGAGGGTGAAGATTGTACCTCATCATCAATGGCCATGAAGCATATGTTGGCCTTTCCTTCACTTTCATCCTCACTTTCCTGTTGATCCCATGTTCCAGCTAGTCCTTTTCCTTTCTTGGCGATTTCTTTCTGTTTTTGCTTTCTCTTTCCCTTTCCAACACTCTGGGACGATCAGCAATAAGATGCTCAGTACTCTTGCATTCAAAGCATTGAGGTTTATATGATGAAGATTGTCCACTCTTCTTGATTGGCTTTCTTCCTTTCTTGAGAAATTCCTTTTGTAGAATCTCTTGAATTTCTTCACAGCCCATTGCAATTTCTTCTTCTCCACTGTTTCTCCTTCTTCTTCACTTGAAGATTGTTCTTGTTCACTCAAGTTGTTTGAGGCATTAAGCACTACTCCTTTTCTTCCCTTTTCTTCATCCTCCTTGTCATTTAGCCGTTTCATCTTCATTTCATGAGTCAGTAGAGATCCAATGAGCTCTTCAAGTGGAAGAGTCTTCAAATCCTTGGATTCCTCAATGGCAAGTGTTTTAGGTTGCCAGGATTTTGGTAGAGCATCTAAAATCTTTCTGTTTTGCTCTCCCATAGTGTAGCTTTTACCATAAGCTTTTAAGCCATTGAAAATGTTAGTAAATCTTGTAAACATATCACTAATATTTTCACCTTGTTTCATGGTAAACAATTCATAATCTCTAACTAGCATGGCAAGTTTAGATTCTTTAACTTGATTAGTTCCTTCATGTGTAATTTGAAGTAATCTCCACATGTCATGAGCGAGAATCACATCCACTAACTCTATTATATTCAGTAACATCTAAAGCACAACTTAATATATTCATGGCTTGATAATTTAAAGTCATTTTCTTAGAATCATGCTCATCAAATTCATCTGTGGACTTGGGTACTGAGGTTATTCCATTAGCACTCATTTTCATTGGGACATAAGGACCTTTCTCAATTATGTTCCACAAATCAAAATTAATAGAACAAATATAAATTTTAACTCTAGATTTCCAGAAAGTGTAATTTGTTCCATTAAACAAAGGTGGTCTATTTGTGGAAGATCCTTCTAGGTAAGGTAGGTTTGACATATTAGCCATATGATCTTTGTCTTCTAGGTTGTTAAACCACACACAGAAGTTCTAGCTCTGATACCAATTGAAATACCTAAGAGGGGGGGTGAATTAGGTATTTAGCTAATTTTTCGCAAACTTAAACCTTTTAAGCGTTTAGACCAAGAACAAGTTATGTAAGCTAATTATAGATAATTGATAGCAAGACAATAATGAAAGCAATAGCAAAGAACTCAAACAATTTATAGTGGTTCGATCCTCAAGATCTACGTCCACTACCTTAAGCTCACACTTAAGGATTTCAACAAATCTACTAATTGCTCAGGGTTTACAAATTACAAGAGAGGTTCACCACACTTTGGTTTTACACTCACAACCTCTTCTAGTAATTTCTTACAATACAAGGCTCACCAACCTATGGTTTTATATCTCAAACAACCTTGAATTACAACTTCAAGGATCACCCTTATCTAAAGGGTTTTATGTTATCAAGATAACCTTGCTAGAGCTAGTAGATCAACACAATTGAATAAGTAAAGAAGAGTGTGTAGAAGTTACCACTTGATGGTAGATATTACACAAATTTGCACCTTCACACTTTGATGTCTTTGGATGGATCAATTGAATGCACAAGACATAAGAGAGCTTAAGAAATGTTTGCTAAATGCTTTTGAATGCTTGGAGTTTTCAAGATTTCAAGAGTTACAAAAATTTGCATGTTTATGGCTTTTATAGAATTTGAAAATCTGTTAAAACGTTCATAAAACGGCTAGTAATCGGCTAATTTCGAAAAATTCGGACGACCGAATTTCTTGGTGCTGCGTCCCGAATCTTCGTCCGAATTTCTCTGGATGAATAGTAACCATCGTTTGAGAACAAAAAATTCGGACTGACCGAAATTTTTTTTGTTGCGTCCGAATCTTCTTCCGAATTTCTCTGGAAGAACAGTGACCATGCTGAAGGCCAAAAATTCGGACGACCGAATTTTTTGGCTGCGTCCGAATCTTCTTCCGAATTTCTCTGGAAGAATAGTAGCAAACTTTTGCTACAAAATTCAGACGACCGAATTTTTTGAAAGCATTTTCAAACTTTGTAAAATCATTTGAGATATAACTTCAATGAGTTTGAAAAACGTTTGATATATATAGAGAACTTATATAACTATATTTAAGCTTGAAACACATGAACATATGAAGTTTATAAACATATCTTATAGAAAGATTCATTCAAAGCCTTTTAAGATTATAAGACTATTTTTATGCTCTCTTATGCATTCAATGATAACCAAGACATGCAAGTGTAGAGTTTACATAGAAATTTACCTAAAATTTAAATGCACTCTACACTTCAAGTCTTCAATGCCTTTTGATCATCTTTAGAACAACATTCTTCAAACTTCAAATACTTGCTTAAATGAAGTTGTTCTTGAACTTTTGCTTCAAAGCAATGAGACTTCATACTTCTCAAATTACAGAACCTATCACACAATAATCAAACATTTTAGTCCTCATCAATATTTGTCATTAATCAAAACTATATAATTTGCCCTTAGGGCTAACATAATATGTTACCTTTCCTTTTGGGTATTATAGAATATCTATCTACTTGAATTGTTATACAAACAGATTATGAATTTTTAAAAGAAAAAATATAGACAAAATATGAATAGATTTATTTCGGGTTCGGTCCGAGCTCGGCCTTAGCTCATAAGAGCCGAGCTCGGGCTCAATATGATATAACACGGGTTGAGCCTGAGCTTAGGTTGGCCCGGCTCACATAGCCCGATTGACAGGTCTACTCAAAGGTAAGACATTTCCCATATTTATAGGAACTTCTGTACAAAAAACAATGGTATCTCCTTCTTTATGTTTCTTCTATTTTGGAATTTAAAATTTTGGAGCTTTTAATAGATATAAACTTGCTCTCTCCCTTTCAAATTATAAGTCATTTTTGCCTCTTATTCACATGAATCAATATGTGTGAAAATAATAAAATATTTAGAATAAAGTATTTTTTATACCCTTAATAAATAGGAAGAGAGAGATAAAAAAATAGAGAATGTAAAAAATAAAGTAAATAATGAAAAAGAAGGGATAGAATTTAAAAAATATAATAATATTTTTAAAAGATGTAAAATAACTTATATTGTTAAATAACTACTCTATTTCGAATGGCTTATATTCGAAGAGATGATATTTTTGAAGGTAAATGTCATTGTTCAATATTAGGAAAACTTAAACTCTTTTGATTTAGTTATTAATTATTTTCTATTAAAAATTAAATTTTATTGCAAATCTGTCGTAAAATAGCGAAAAATTTTTAACAGAAATTTATTTTAATTTTTTATTAATTGAAAATCCTGTCACAATTTTGTACAAATTTGTTACAGAAATTGATTTTGTGCTTTCAACATACAGTTTGAAGGACAATTTTTGAGATTTTGTCTAAACAAGAGTTTTTGCATATCTTCCATTGTGTGGAGAGTATGTTGTGTTCTTGATCATTTTTTTAAAATATGTTTGCCAGAAAGAAAGCAAATACCTCTTAAAACAAGCAAACAATCAAAGCTAAGTAAGGCAAAAATGAAAAGAGAAATGAGGAGTTTTATAGTGATTTAGCAACATGCCTAGATCCATTTCTTGAGAACTCTGTCTCAAATATTTTCAATAACTCAATCTCTTTAAAAGTAGATATCAAACCATATAATCCTAAGTATCTTACACCCTAGAGATTCTCAAGTTGTATACACTAGTTTTACAAATAGATCTAGTAACGATCACTATTAGGTTCCAATAGATCTAGCAACTATTTTTCACCAAATAACTTCCTTGGCTTGGTGGCACAAGTTTACAGCCAGTACTTGTGAACCATGAAGAGATGAAGATGAAAAGATAGAAGTTTTTACCTACTTCCAATATCAGCCCACATTTTCCACATTTACTAGGCTGCCCGAATGTGTTTCTTTCACATATTTCAAATTTCTGCTATCATCTTGAAGATCTCTCAACTTCTTTGAGAAACACACTCATATTTTGAAGACTTAAGAGTGCAATGGGCTATATTTATAACATATACAATGTCCTATGAAAGTATAAAATATAATTCAGTCGAATGGTGCTTTGATTAAGCTTTATCCAAAGGTCAAAAAGTTCTTTTTGAGAAAAATTCACTTTTTGTAAAATATAGGTGGTCATGTGAATTTCAGTTGTCCTAGCTTGATTCTTTCACAGAAAGTCATGTTATTCGTTTTGTCCAAAAAAACGGTTCAAAACATATTTGTCCTATTTTTGTGTAAGTCTAAAAAATATGAAGCTTGACTTCTTGAATAAGTGATTCTAGCTAGCTGCAGAATTAATAAATTCATTCTAGCTAGGTGGAAAGACGCGCTGACACATTGTTAGGTGTACACTAATTAGTCACTATCATGTTAACTTGCCTCGAGATTCTGTTATCTGATAAAAGTAGCTTGACACAAATGAATCTAACTTGATAGTTCTGAAAGTGGCTTGATAAAATGATTAGAGCAGAAACACTTCGTCCATTTCTTGAGGCATAGTTTTATGGACTGAAAAATTGAATTTGACTAAAGCACACATTGGGAGATATATTATCTCAAATCAATTTCTTAAAAAGAAGATCTAAAAATTATAACTATAAAAGTATATTGCTTGATGCTTGAGCTCGTGTGATATGATCATGATCACGTAAGGCACATTCTGAAATTATCTCAATGGAAATTAGTTAAATAACTTAAAACATGTTTTGTTAGTTATCAAACTGGAAGGCTGTATTATTGAGTCAACATTTTCCTCATTTTTGATGAATGACAATGCTTTTCAAGTTAAGAAAAAATCAAATGAAGGCAGAACAATAACATAGGAAGTAGCTTGATCATGCTTGCTTGAATAAGAAAAATATTATTGGATTTTTGAAATTTTATGTTAAAAAAAATTCTTTTTGGGTTTTTTTTGAAGGTAAGGACAAATGTTTTTGCTTCCTCAAAACTCATGCTGATGTGATTTGCGTGCCCTTATACTTAATTCTATCACAATCTCTAACAATTTACACAGAAACACAATGCAAGTGTATGTATCGTTATGAATAGTATAATGCCAAATACTTTAAATATCGTGTCCTCGAGGATTATCAAATACTATTATTCACTTTTACTTTATTGTTTAGTCTATCAATTAAATTATGAAAATGATTGGAATAACTACTAGCAATAATAATTTAACTTAACTAATTAAAACTAACTTAACTAATCTTGCTTGCAAGAGGGAATTCAATTGAAAAAATAATACTTAAATGGAAAATCTCCCTAGAATTACCTATGTGATAGAAAAATCGCTTGGTTGATTTATCTTTCTCTTCTTATGTTTGGTGAAATTTTTATATTAGGTCTCATTCTATCTCTAGATGAGAGTCCTCTACCCTTCAATTAATTAGTTTAAATCTCCTTCTAACTAATTTAATGTAAGAATGCATTTAGTTCAGTGAATTTCCAATTAGATTTCTCTAATTACCAAGAAGATATTAAGGTCTCTATCTCTAGTCACCTACATCACAACATTGTTTGTGTATGGTCTATTTTATCCTTCCTTTCTCAATTCCAAGTGAAAAAACCCAACTCATGAATCAACCAACAATCAAGTTCATTCAAGCAATCAAATCCACAAAAAATACATAAGAAATTGGAGCTCAATTAACCAAGAAAATAAATTCATTCACATAGATAATAGCTAAGGTTTATAACCATCAAAGTATTCAAATGGTTAATTCATCATATTACAAATCAAAGAACATAAAGCAATAAAGAAAGAGGAAGAATTGCTCATTTTCATGTCTTCAAATCTTCTCTTTTTCAATACTTGGAGTTCTTGAGTTTGAATCTTCAAGATTAATTGCTTCTTCTTCAAAGATTCCATATTCTCTCTTTATTTTTGTTGCAAAGAATAAAGATTAGTGATGGGATTTTTCTATCAAAATTCCTCCTTTTTTAGCCTCTTCAAACCCTAGCCGCCTCCTCTTATCATGCCTTTCAAAACTATATATATCCCTCCAAATGGAGAGATAAAAAGCATAAAAATCTGTTGCGGCCTAAGTGGCGCTGCCTCTACTCAATTTTGCTACAGTAATGCTCTGTTTTGCATGTGTTTAGAGCATATAATCAGATGATCTAGGTCTTGATATCTTCATAAAAATTGTATATCATGATCTTATATTTCCACAGAACTTTGAATCAGCTCAACTGAATGCCTAGAATTCAAGATATAGTCATTTTAGCAGACACTATCAAAACTGAAACCTCATCTAGAGATATTTATTTTGCACCAAACAAGGTTGGATTGACATGAAGTTACCATTATGGAAACGTTAGAATGTTCTTTACAATTTTTGAGAAGGACACTTCTGCATTTGAAGCCTTTAAGAGGTCAGAATATCACTTGAAAATGATCTATTCTGCTTAGAGAAGCTTTTCTTCTTCTTTCTTCATTCTAAGTATGTAGAATCTCTTTCCTTGCTTCGTTGTACTCCAAATCTTAAATAAACTCACCTAAAGCAAGGGAAGAGACAAAGGGAATGTAAACTGTGATTGAAACACCAAAATTCAAAAAAAAATTCAAGATCAAAATTATCATTCGATAAAGCACAAATATGATAAATCACATGCATACTCTCTTGTTGTAAATAGCTTTGATCTCTAATCAATAGTCAGAACATATCTGAGCAGATATGAAGAGGTTACCTTGATATGATGAGTAGCTTGACAATCAAATGGTTCACTTGAGAATAGATAGACAAAAAATATCAAACTAAATTATCTAGAATAAGCAATAGTAAGATAAGGCTCAAAATGAGCAGAATATCCAAAATAAAAGTCTTAAATACTACTCCCCTTTTTTGTCATGCATCAAAGTGCGATAAAAAAGATAACAAGAAAGGAAATGGTCAGGTCAAATCTAAAACGGAATGTCAGAAGAACAACAGAGATAAATGTTCATTGGTAAACATCCAAGCTTAAAAAAATTAATATAACAAAAATTGCAATCAGCTAGATCTATTCTATTGATCAGAGCTAGGAGCTACACCCCTTGCGGTGTTTCTTCTTGTAGAGGGGGCTGCAGATAGAGCTACGATAGGAATAGCTTGAGCAAGAGTAGAACCTAGAGAATTAATGTAAATAGTAGTAGAAGGGCAAAGACAAGGTAAAGAGATCAGGAGGTTTCGAGATACCTCTACCAATTTGAATGACTAGAATAGCCTGGGAAATAAGAAGTTTAGGCTCAGTTTGAGAGACCTTTGTAGGAAGATGCTCAGGAATAGCTCATGAACATTTCTCTTGCTTTTTTGGAGTATCAGTTTGTTTCCCCACATCTAGATACTCACTAGCATTGCTTTTTCAGGTCTATCTTGACTCCTCACTTTTCTCAAGACTAGCTTGAAGGTGTCATATTTTGATAATAGTATTTTCAGGCCATATTCAGAGGCAACAAAAAATATTCGCTAATATTCCTCATAATCTTATAAGTCACCTCTGAAAGTCTTACTAGCTCCTGAATCTTTGGCCCTCAATCTGATGATTTGGTAAATAGAGTTTGTGAATGACGTAGCTACTTTGTTCGTATCATCAGCAATTTTCCTTAGCTCCTCAATGTCAATCTTAGCTTCATTTTTCTTTTTAGATTGCATTTCATCAACATCTATCACAGGTTCTTTCCAGTTGTTCTCTTAACTCTGACTTCCTTTGTTTTTTTTCCATTAACGTCCTCAGCTTTCTAAACTTCTTCACCCTCTTGCTTCTCATTTTCCTGCATTCTTTCCAAGCCATATCTTGCTGTTTTCATAGCAATTCTTTTTTGCCTTCCTCCAGTAGGTTGCTGAGCTACTCCCTCAGTAGCTTTACTTTTTGACAAAGCTTCTTCTTGACACCCATGCTCATCCTCATCACTATCCTCACTTTCATTGGATTGATTGCTACTTTTCTCTTCTTCTTCCTTTTCTGATTCTTCAGAGCTTTCATCCTTTCTAGTCTCTTTTCCTTTGAGTTTTCTTTCCCCTTTTACCTCTTTCTCAATTTATTTTTGGATTTTTGTTTGGCTCACAAATTTTCTATCAATTTGTCTCTTTCCTGCACAACAATAGAATTCTCTATCTCCAAATTTACATACAAGTATTCAAACAACACATTCAAAATCATGCTATATGGTAATGCCCTAGTTTGTGTCACAAATTTCATAAATTGAAATCGTACCTTTCTGAATGTGCCATATTAAGCATAGGTCATTGGCAGTGACATAATCAAAGCTACTAGCTTTAGAAGAGATTAAGTTCTAGATAAAATTGTGGATTACTCTATTGTGGCTGCGCAGTTCAACAGATCTAACATTTTCCTTAGAGATATTAGAATTTCTAGTTAATTCTCGTTTGAAGTCCATTTCAGAGTAAAAGAGATTAGGATTTCTAGTTACCTGTTGTTTAAATTCCATTTCAGAGTAGGATTTCATCATGTTCGCATCACTCTTCCTGAAGACTCTGGCTCTAGAGTTTGGAACAACACAAGCCTTTGATTGAGTATCGAGAGTGATATGATGCGTCTTCTTATTAGGCACAACTTTAATGGCTTTTGTATCGATCTCCTTGATGGTGTTATAGAACTATTTTACTTGATTTTGGTACACAACCGTGTTGATTTTCATGAAGCCCATCACTTGGCTTCAAACTAGCTTTTGTATGGCAGTCTCGACTCACCGAAGTAGTCCTAGTCAATGGTTATTAAAGGTGTGATGGGGCTTGAAATTAGAGTGACCCCCTTTTCCTTTGAACTCTTGAGCTTTTCTGAGACAGCTTCCTTGACTTTCTCCATTTTTCTCCGTTTTGAGGATTCTGAACCAGAGGGCTTTTTGCTTGGATGAGGCTTCACTTCTTTTCTTTTTGGTGCCATTTTAGAAAATTAGAGGCTTGGGGAAACAAAGAGATGCTCTTGAGAGTTTGAGTGCTCTCAAGCTATACAAAAAACTTTAAGAGAGAAGCTAAAGAGATGATGTTTGAAACAATTTAAGTAGAATTGGAAGAGTATTAATTGGGAAGAAGATGAAGTGAAAAAGCAATAGTCAAATCGTGGGAGATGGAGTGAAGGAGTGGGGAATGTGTTAATGAGGGGGAGGGAAAGTAAGAGAGAGAGTTACCAACGGTTATTTTTTGATATGGCATATCAATCAGTCAAAAAATTCCAGCTATAATTTAATCCATTATATTGAGCTTTCAAGGTTTCCTCTTTACCCTAGATCAATTTTCACGAAATGGTTAAGTGACCTTTTTCTAACTTAGGACAAAATATGTTTTCTTATGCAATAAATAAAGATGAGTTGGCACGTCAAAAACTATAGATTTTCTGGAAGGACTCAAGTACTTATCTTTGTCTATGACTTGATGTTTACGACTGTTCACAAGTCTTGTGAGTATGTACGAACTGATGAGAAAATTTAGGAGTCCTTTATCAAAACAAAAAGTAGTAGAGTTAGAAAGTTTGGACATATAATATATACTAATATGAATGCATCCAAAATGTGAAAAACCATCAGATTCTTCTTTGAACATTAACAAATCGAGTTCCATGCAAATTTTGCAAAAGAGTTCCTACTTAGCTGTTGTGTGAAAATATCTGCAAGCTATTTGTCAGTGGGAAAAAAAATTATTTCAATAGTTCCAGACTCAAGATGTTTTCTAATGAAGTGATGCCTAATCTAAATGTGTTATTTTCTAGAATGTTGCATAGGATTTTTGGTAAGGTTAATGGCACTTGGATTGTCATAGAAAATTGAATATTTTTGTACCTTAGACAAAAATCTTCAAGTTGATGCTTTATCCACAAGATTTGAGCTACATAGCTCCCAACTGAGACATATTCTAATTGAGCAGGTGACAATCTAACTAAATTTTGCTCCTTCCTGGGCCATGAGACCAATGCATGACCAAGGAATTGATAAGCTCCTGAAGTGCATTCAAAACTAGGTGGTTGTTCAACATAAACTTCTTCTTTCAAGAAACCATTTAAAATATATATTTTTAACATCTATTTGGTAAAGTAAAAAGTTTTTGAAACATGCAAACACACAAAACATCCTAATAGCTTCTAACCTAGCAACAAGAGCAAAAGTTTTACTTGTCATTTAAAATGAACCACTTGCATCCAAAACCTTTGAAGTCCCTAATGCTGGGTTTTCTTCTTTTCCATAGATCATATGGGGTCTCTTTCAATGTTGGTCTTACTAGTTACTCTGTTTAGAATGTAACAAGTTGTATCCACAGCTTCAACCTAAAAGTGTTTAGGTATTCTGCTTTCACTTAGCATAGTTCTTGCCATCTTTTGAAGTGTTCTATTTTTCCTTTCCACTAATCCATTTTGTTGTCGAGTACTTGGTGCTAAAAAGTTGTGACTAATGCCTTTTCCATTGTAGAATTCCTCAAATAGCTTATGTTACGACATGGAGAAATACATATATGGAAAGTCTCTTGGCAATAGAATTTTATGAGATATTATTTGCCAAGATCATTATGGCATATAGAACTCTACTTTAGAAATTGTCATTATTTGAGCAAAACTCCACTATGGCAAGAAGAAGATATTTGGTATCTCCTAAAGCTTCTAGGATTTAGAGAATCTCATGAAAATCTATATACACCAACTATCAGGAAGATTGATATCCTACTATCTTGGGATTTCTTGCTATATTCTTGGGATATCGATCTTGAAAAAAAAAGGAAGCACGAGAATATCTAGCATATTATATATATGAACTTTAAGGCAAAGCAAATTAACGACTCTCACGGAACAACTTATAAGCTCACACGAATTTCTTGCATTATTTTCTAGGTTCTCAAGCTTTATCTAGAGAGAGAATTGTTCTTTGAACTCATGTTTTAGAAGCTATATTTTGATAGAGTTCATCACCACACTTTATCTTCTTATTATACTGCTCATGTGTTGAAGTGTGCTATTTCTGTTCAAGTGATGGAAACTAAAGCTCAATAGATACTGGAGTGCACTTGATAAGATTCTACTCAAACCACCTCACGAAGTAGAAGGGTGTTGTGACTGATCCAGGTCAGTTAAAAATAGTAAGTGAAAGTGGGATCTTACCGCATCCTGTCAAAAGGAGTTCGACACATCCTGTTGAGGAGAGTTCAACAAAAGCGAGCTGTGATTGGATGATAGTTCAACAATCGTAGAGGCAGGAGTTGTGGTTCATGTGTTTCTAATCATGAAGGCAACATTGTGGTTGTTGGATTTCTAACTGTTAAGGTAGCTTTGGCAAAGGGGTCTACTAAGGGAATCATTAGAGGAGACTGAGAATGTGTTCTTGTACTTTTAAAATTCAAAGTTTAGTAGATTGCTTTCCCGGGCATGACCCCGAAGATGTAAGCTGTCTATTCAAACTGTGTTACTAATTTTATTGTGTCAAACTTTTTTGTTTATGTGTGTTGTGTTTAATTGTGCAGAATCAATTTCAACACATAGAGTTTGATAAATACGAAAAAGTTGTATAAACTTAACCATACAACTTATTCTCAAATTCTCTGCCATGGTCACTTTTGATTGCAATCACGCTATAGCCCATTTGATTTTTGAATTTTCTTGCATAGATTGACAATTTGGTTAACTGTCTCATCCTTTCGAGTTGGGAAAAGGGTCCACGTGAATCCAAAAAAATCATCAACAATAACAAACACATAGTATTTACCACTTTAGCTAGATGGAGTAACGGGACCAAATAAACCAAAGTGAAGTAATTCAAGTGGTCTAGAGGTTGAGATAACTCTGGATTTGAATGATTATCTAATTTGTTTTCTACGTTGGCAAGCATCACACAAGCTATCTTCTTTAAATTTTAGCTTAGGAAAACCATCAACAAGTTTTTTCAATGAAAGTTTTGAGATCAGATAGAATGACCTAGCCTTCTATCCCATAACCAATTATCGTTATTCAATTAAGCTAAACAGAGACCATTCAATATATTTAGACAATTTGTATCAAGCATATACACATTCTCAATTCTTTTGCCTACAAAAACTATGCTATCATCATGCATTCTCACAACTTTACAACAAGATGGTTCAAAGATAACTTTCATGTTCTTGTCAAGTTCTTGACTTACACTCATGTGGCTTGAGTATCCACTATCTATGCACCATCCATTTTTTATTAGCTTGCTAATAAATTATTTCTTTTTAGGTACCCAATTTCACTACAAGAAAAAAATAATTTTTAAACTGACATTTAAAATCGCAAAAAATAGTTTCTAATTAGAAATTGATTTACGGTTTCAAATAGGTTCTAACAGGTTTTAAATATTTTTTATTTTTTAATAAATTTTACAATCAGTTTCAAAACACTTTCTAATTAGAAACCCATTAAAATCGGTTTCAAAATTTGATTTCAAAGTGGTTTCTAATCAATTTCAAACAAATTGAGTTCTAATCAGTTTCTAAATTATTTTTTTTACTTTTTACATATTAAAAAAATCGGTTTCAAATAAGTTTCAAAATCAATTTTTTTTATTTTTTTGATGAATTTTATAATCACTTTCTAAGTGATTTCTAATTGGTTTAAAAAATCGGTTTATGATCAGTTTTTAAATTAATTTTTTATTTTTTTATAGATTAAGAAATCGCTTTCTAAATTAATTATTTTTAATTTTTTATTAATTTTATAATCGATTTTAAAATTCAGTTTCTAATCAGTTTCAAACAAAATTAATTTTTTGATTAAAATTTTTAATTTTTTTTATAGATTAAGAAATTAGTTTCAAATCACTTTCTAAATCAATTTTTTAAAAATTTTTTTGATGAATTTTATAATCGGTTTTAAAATTCAATTTCTAATTGGTTTCAAATAAAATCAATTTCTAAATTAAATTTTTTTTATTTTTTTATAGATTAAGAAATCGTTTTCTAAATCAATTTTTTATTTTTGATGAATTTTATGATCAGTTTTAAAATTTAGTTTCTAAGTGGTATTTAAATTAATTTTTTTTATTTTTTTTGGATTAAGAAATTAATTTCTAAATCAAAATTTTTAAAATTTTTTGATGAATTTTATAATTAGTTTTAAATTAATCTCTAACATGATTGCCAATCTCAAACATGTTTCAAATATAATAATATTCAATATTAAGATTTGTAGATTATAATTAAGGTTTATGATTCGACATCCTACACCTTTGATGAATTATTGTGATAAATTTATAATTAGTGTATGTGTTATATATATATATATATATATATATATATATATATATATATATATATATATATATATATATATATATATATATATTTATTATGCATATATATAATTATCTATAATCGAGTAAAAATTTGTATAATGCACTTGTTATGTACTATTTATGTTTAAGATATATGTTGATCTATATATACTTGTTTTCAATTATTATACAAGCATAATCAAATGTCACACAAGTGATCTATACTTAAAACTCGTATAAGTATACAAATATATAAAATAGTAGTTATATATAATGCTAATATATTTTGTCTATATAAGTACAATTAAAATTCTTTTATTAATTATTAAACATATTCGATAGGTTAATACATGAGTTTATAACCTATTAAATGATTATGAAACATGTTATTATATATATATATATATATATATATATATATATATATATATATATATATATATATATATATATATATATATATCACAGTAGAGAGTTTAGATTGGTGGAGGAGCACATGCTCTCCATACCAGCCACTAGAGTTCGAGTCATGCAACACGTGACTTTGCCCAAATTATTGATGCGTGCACACACGTGTCAAGTGTGTGCATATACACAACTTATTCTGCCAGTTGAGCCGGGTTGGCTAGTTTGCAAGGCCGTGTTAGGTCGGATTGAAATGAAAATTTATTTATTTAGTTTTATTTCCCCTTTATTTTTAAAAATTGGTTTTTAAATTCCATTTCAAATCAGTTTAAAATTGATTTCAAATCAGTTTCTACATTCGGTTTCAATGCAGTTTCAAAACTAGTTGTTGTATTTGGTTAAAAGAGTTGGTTCTTTAGTTAATTTGGTTAAAAAATTGAAACTGATTTTTTTTATTAAAAAATTAGGCCACGACCACCAAATTTGAAACCGATTTTCTGCGATTTCAAATCTGTTTCAAATTTAAAACCAATTTGAAACTAATTTCTCGATTTCAAAATTGTTTTTTTCTTGTAGTGTTTGAATTGGGTCCTTTCTTTTTAGTTGGTGCATTAGCTTGATAGCTTTTTGGCATCTAGATCATTTTAGCTAGAGAATTTTTCCTCATATGTGAGTTAGCTTTATGTGCTTTCTGACTACAAGCAAAACAGATTATAGGTGAGTGACTTGAAGATGCTGCCTTTAGAAAGTGAGATACATATTTTATCTAAGAAAATGAGGGATCATATCGTAATCTATATTTTTCAAATGCATATCTTTGACTTCTAAGGAGCAAATCAATATTTTATTTTCCTTTTGAAAAATTTGTGAAATCTTTTATCATGAAGTGTCATTTTGCTTCAAAATTTCAAGATTCAAATCATTTGAAATGACAAGCTCTTTTCTTAAGTTTTTCAACTCAGAAAATGCTTCATCTAACTCCTTACAAATTTGACCAAGAAGCAAACTAGAAATATTTTCAGAAGAACTAGGAGGACTATTTTGAGAAATTTCAGATAAGCTAGATTCAAAAAATTCTAATTGTAGAACTTGCTTTTCAAATTTGAATGAGTTGAAATGTTTCTTGACTTGCACATATTTCTTGGTGAGATTTTTGTACTCTGCAAGGTTCATTGTAAGCATCTTTAAGTTCCTCATAAGCTATTGATATTTCATTATTGTGCTTCATGTAATGATCATTTTGAGTTTAAATTTCTATTGAATTTTGGTGTTTCAATCACCATTTACACTCCTTTTATCTCTTATTTGCTTTAGGTGAGTTTATTGAAGATTTGGAGTACAATGAAGCAATAAAGGAGATTTTATACATTTAAAATGAAGAAAAATGCAGAACAGGGCAGCAGGATAGAGTATTTTCAAGGTATTTTTCTATAACATAGATAATTCTATGGGGATTTTCTATTCAAGTATTATTTTCTCAATTGAATTCTCTCTTGCAAGTAAGATTAGTTAAGCTAGTTTTAATTAGTTTATTTCAATCCCTAGTAGTTTATTTCAATCATTTCCACAATTGAATTGTAAGACTAAACAATAGAAAAAAAAGTGAGTAATGGTATTTAACCATCCCTGTGGATATGACATTTAAATTACTTGTCATTGTACTAATCATAACAATAGGTGTACTTGCCTTGTGTTTGTGTGAAAATTATTGAAGATTGTGATAGAATAGAGTATAAGGGCATAGAAAACACACAACAGCTATAGAGTTAGAAAGATATACCTCATCTTTGACCTGGAGAAACGTTCTTCATTTTTGTCCTTGATGTTTCTTTATTTATCATCATCTTCTACCAATAGACATTGATTTACCTTTTCAGTACTCTCTTCTTCTTCTTCTTCACCCGAGGAGCTAGAATCATCACTATCGCTCCATGGGCTATGCTAGCTATCATAACTTTATTTTCCTCCTTTCCCTTTTTCTTTAGTTTGGGACAATTTGGGTTCATGTGTCTAGGCTTCTTGCATTTCTTTATTTCTTTGGTTGAGATTCTGGCTTTGGGGGAAGAGTCTTTTTCAACATCCTTTTGAGGTTTTTACCATTTTTTTTTTGTAAAATCTTCTAAATTTTCGAGCTGGTAGAGCCATCTCATCATCCTCAATTTCAATGGATGTTTCATTGTCACTAGATGAGGTTTTCAAGGCAATGTCACTCCTTTTCTTTCTCACTAATGAAACTTTTTTCACAAGTCATCATCATTTCATGTGTCAAAAGAGATCCGATGAGTTCATCATATCCATATCTAGTCAGATCTTTAACTTCGCAGAAAACAGGGATTTTAGCTTCCCATTTTTCAATCAAGGATCTAAGAATCTTTTTCACAATTTCTTCCTCAGTTAGCTCTTTGACGAGAGCTTTTAGTGAGTTCACAATGTCATTGAATCTATTGTTCATTTAAGAGACAGTCTCACTACGTTTCATGGTAAACATTTCATAGTCTCTCCACGTCATGTTGATTTTTTACTCTTTAACTTGATTGGTTCCTTCATATGTAACCTCTAGTTTATCCCATACTTCTTTAGTAGATTTACAATCATAAGTTTTGTTGTATTCATTCACATCAAGTGTAAAATCAAGAATGTTCAAAGCTTTTGCATTAATTTGAATTTTTATCCAGTTAGCTTCAGAATATTCAGATTCTAGCTTAGCAATCTTGACATCCTCAACAATGTTTCTGGAATGATAGGACCATTAACATGACCTTCCAACAGTCAATGTGTGTGGATTGTATAAAATTTCTCGTCCTAGTTTTCTAGTAGGAATAGTTCAAACTACTAAAGAGTAGAGGACAAGAAATGGACTATCTTTCTGGTAGACCACAACCAGCAACCCCGGACATACTAGCCATGGATGCTCTCTAGACTGTTAAACCATTTGGCTACAAGAGACTTGCTTTGAAACAAATTGTTGGTCCCAAACAATATTCAAGAGGTGGTGAATTGAACTTTATCAAAATATTGACCAATTTAAAGTGGAATTAAAAATGTAACTATTGAAGTGTTACAAGTTGGCTTGCACAAAAAAAGTTGAAGTCCAGATTGAGTATCAAGCTAATTTTCTCAGATTACGCTAGCTGATATCATTGTTAGCTTGAGAATCTTAAGAGAGCTTTGTTGGACTCTCTTTTCATTATATTAGAGGATGCATAGATATAAATAGCCACGATGATTATTGCAGTGCAAAAATAGCTTCAAAAAAGTCATCAAGCTAATTGTTTTCAACATACAGTTTAAAGAACAATTTGTGTGATTTTGTCAAGTTTTAGTTTGTCTTTCAATTATGCTTTGAAATTGAAAATTTTTCTAGAAAATAGGTTTGCTAAAAATAAACCAGTTAACGGTTAAAACAAGCAAACAATCAAATCTAAGTAAGGCAAAAATGAAAAGAGACACGAGGATTTTTATAGTGGTCCAATAACTTGCCTATATCAGTAATTAAGAATCCAATCTCAATTATTTTCACTAACCCAATCCCTTTAACGGTAGAGATTAAACTATACAACCTTAAATGTCCTACACCCAAGAGACTTTCAAGTTGTACAGACTAATTTTACAAATAGATCTTACAACTATCACCACTAGTTTCAATAGATCTAACATCTATCCCTAAATTTTCAATAGATCTAGCAATTATTTTCCACCAAAGAACCTTCTCGGCCTTGGTGGCATAACTTTACAACTGATACTTGTAAACTATGAAGTGATGAAGATGAAAAGATTGAAGTTTTCACTTTCTTCTAATATCAACTCACACTTTGCACATTTTTTCTTTGCTGCCCGAATGTGCTTTTCTGAAAAATTTCAGCCTTCTACACTCATCTTGAAGAACTCTCAACTTTCTTTGAGTAACACACTCATCTCTTGAAAGGTTATATTTATATCAGATGCAAAGTTTATGAAAAATAAATGATAATTCAATTATTCAAGGTAAAAAAAATTCTTTTTTAGAAAAATTAACTTTTTGTAAAGTATAGTTGGTCATGTGAATTTCAGTCATCGTAGTTTGATTCTTTCACAAAAAGTCAGCTTATTCCTTTTGCCTCAAAAATTGGTTCAAAAGATCTTTTTCTAATTTATGTGTAAGTCTAACAAGTTGAAGCTTGACTGCTTTTGAAAATGTTATTCTAGATAACTGTAAAGTTGAAAAGGTCATTCTGGCTAGTTGTAAAAACGCGCTGATGTATTTTTAGGTGAATAGTGATTAGTTACTATTAAGCTGATTCACTTCAAGATTCTGCGGTGGTAAAAGTAGCTTGATGCAAATAAATATAGTTTGATAGTTTTGAAAGTAGCTTGATAAAAAGATTAGAGCAGAAATACTTTGCCTTTTTCTTGAAGATTTTTAGATGCAATTTTGAAATAACAACTTTTTTAGGCACATTTTTGTGGGCTGAAAATTTGAATTTGACTAAAGTACTCGTTGGGACATATTATCTCGAATCAATTTCTTAACAAGAATATAAAAAGTGCATTGCTTTATATCTTGAACTTGTGTGATTTGATCATGATCACTTAAGGCATATTCTAAATCATTTCAACAAAAATTCGTTAAATTACTTGAAATATATTTTGGTAGTCAAAAAGCGGAAGGTTGTATCCTGAGTCAACAAACCTCACTACTTTGACCAACATCTCTCCATCGCAAATCTGTAATTGGTTGCGATGGCTGGATTTTCCATCTCAAATTTGGGACCCGAAATTTAGCGACAGATTATTCCGTCAAAAAGTCCCATTTTCTTATAGTGTTCTGGAAGCAAAAGCATAACGGCGACATGCAATAGCAAGTAGCCAAAATAACAATCAGAGAGTCATTGGTGATATACATAACTATCGTAGCACTTCGGCAGTTTGAGAACCATCTTTAAACTTAAAAGAATTTGAGTAATTTTCCTTCTCACTGATTAGATGATGCAGAGTCCAAGACTGATGGCATTTTAAAAGAGTGGAGTTCTTGAAGTTGTTAACTGTTAGTTGTCTTATTTAGGATGATTAGAGAATCTTTGTCGTCACATGATGATGACAACATTTTGCACTCTGCAGCCTAGTCTGTGCTCCAATTATTTTCTTATAATATTCACAAAACAATCCCTTATTGGATCAGGGACTCTGGTCGCTCCTTCACCGGCCGGTTGCTCCTTTTCCTGCAAATCCTGTTCACCTAAGGGGCCAAACATAGACATCTCTCCCCTCAGGAGTTGATTGATGAACAGGGAGCTGATGTTCAGGTGGAAATTCACCCGTTTCTGGGATTATTCCCGCATTTCCTAAACCATCAAAATTAGATTAGGAAAAAAAGCTGGTTATGAAACATGGATCTCATAGTAGTTTGGGTTAGTGGAACGGGGAAATACATTCCCTTATTGGTTCAATATTTCTGGTTGTTTCTCTCATCGTTTCTTAATACATGAAGCGCAACATCATGCTACCTCATCGTGATGGCTCATTTATTGGTAGTAGGTATTGCTAAAAGCATATAATTCTTGTTTGCAACGTTATTATATAAGAAACTTTTGGTATCCACTAGGTTCTGTAGAAGTAATGCTGGATGCCAGTTAAAGAATTGGAGAATTCTCAGATAAACATGGGTATTTACGACAATATTTGTAGTAAACATCCGTTGTATCTTTCTAAAATATAAATATCTTTTTGTAAAGAAGTTGCTTTTAGTTAGTTCACATTTCGAAAGGGCTGTTTTTGTAGCCTTCTTGGATATGCATATGAAAGCTTTGGATGTGTGAACTTGCACTAATTATTTTATTTTTTATTTAATTATCTGTGGCCATTAGATAGGGCTGTTAATGGGGCAAGTAGGGATCCAGACCCTTTCCGGTTCCTATCCGAAAAGATCAAATGTGGACAAAGAGGTATGATCGTTTATCAGGACCTGATAAGGTATTGTCTAATGAGTAGGGTGCGATCTATAATATTTCAAACCCGACAGACTTAGGACCTGACTCAAAACCATATGGAGTCGGATACGGGTCTACTCTTTATGGATCCGTTAAGTAATGGGGTCAAGTCTAATATTACTCATGTGTTAATGAGTCCAGATTCGAGATAATGAGTTTCGGACGTGTTAGGACCTGTTTACAGCTCTACCATCAAAGCAATACCAGCAAGATGGAGAAAATTACATATGAATTTGCAGTTTTGTCTTTCCCAACTATTCATGTTCACAAGCATAGTTAAAGCAGAATTCCATCACAAAGATGGTTGCTGGGATTGTGAATTTCGAGAAATAATAGATCAATGACTAAAAGATTATAAAACAATAAAACAAAAGATATACGACACCGAAGTTAATACAAGATAATCAATTTTGTAACTAATCTTGCCAATAACTCATTGTTTAAGCATCATTATTGTTTAGACATAGAAGCGTTTGTTGGTTTTGTCTTGAAGCAATTTCATTATATATATATACCTGTAGACCTCAGATTCAGAAACCTTCCAAAATGAGAAAATTGTAAATTAATAGATTGAGGTAGCCATGGCACGTAAGCTGCGTTGGAAATTAATATTTATCCTAAATTGTCTTCTCTAATGTCGTATACGTAAATGGTCGACCGAATTTACATTGGGAATCTTAAAACAGACGACCGAATTTGAACATATGCATCCGAATTCAGCAGTCATGAGATCAAATTCGGACGTCCGAATTTAAGTTCGAATTGATCAAACTTAGTTAAAATGATTAGAAATAAAGCACAATAAATTTGAAATCATTTTAGACTATGAGATAGATCACTTTAAAAGCTTTTAGTCCAAATGCCGTTGTTGAAAACTTGGTAAAAGTATTTGTACGATAGATCATTTGTGATTTAAAACCAAGTTTGAAGCTCTCTTTAAAGCTCCCCATTAGGTTGAGCTCATTCTTCAACAAGTTTGGACTTGAATTATTGTGAGATTTTGATTTTTCAAGTCTGATTTGAAATATACATCGGGTAAATGTTGAAATTTTTGAAAAATAAGATTTCCTAAGGCTATCCAACAGTAGTAGGAAAATTCGAGATAGTTTTTGTATAGTTTGGACTAAGCAAAACACTTTTTGGTGAGAAAATTTGGATGCATCCGAATTTTTGGAATACGTCCAAATTTTGGGTAAAAGTGTCAAAAGTAAAATTTTTTTCAAAATCAACCACAAAATAAATTTGGAAATCCAATACTCAAACTTGACCACAAAATCATTCATCCACATACCATTAACCAACATCACTTCATATAAACACAAGCCAACATATCAACCACATTCCACATTTCGTAACCATTTCACAAATCAACCACATTCCACATTTCATAACCATTTTGCAATCAACACTACACTTTCTCCCACATTCCATATTTCATAACCATTTTGAAAATCAACCCTATTCCACATTACATAGCCATTTTGCAATAAACACTACACTTTCTCCCCCTTTTTGTCATCAATTAAAGTTGGGGTAAACAAAGTGAATCAGAGTCAAAATAAAACTCTCAACACAAGAATATCATCGTTGAGCTTTAACTAAACTTACATAGACTAGAAACATACATAGAAATGTGAAACATAGAAATATTAAGATACATAAGCTATTGTAGATACATAGAAACATAGACTAAAAATCAACATAAGTCATGGACATCATAAGTTAGATAAATAAGATAGAGTTAAGAGACTTTAGTCTTGAATCTTCATCATGGTCTTCACTCCATATTTGTTTGTAGTGATGGCCAGGTTGTCATTGAGTTCTATATAAAGTGGACCCTTGTTTGCCTGTTCCTTCTTGGTATCATTTGGCTTTGGTATTGTGGCCAACCAAGAGGATCTTCTTGTTCCCTTCTTTCTCACAAGATGCTTTACTCTTCCTTGGCTAAGTGAGATAGTGGAAGGGGAAGTGAACTCAATCTTCTCAACCAAGTCTCCTTCTTAACCATCTTTCTCTTGCTAGCCTTCTACATCTCCACTTGCTTGTTCTTTCTCATTACCATTTGCTTTTTCTTCATGCATCTCTTCATCACCTCTTCCCTCTTCATCTCATTCATGATCTCTAGCTACCAATTCAAACTCATCCCTATTATTTTCGTCATTGTCCTCATCACTATCTCCTCCTTTTCTCTCATCAACATCATCATCATTCTTCTCTTCGTCTTCTTCATTATTCATTTTCTCCTCATCTTCATCATCTTTCTTATCACTTTCATGTGCTTTAGAGGTTTCTTCACCACTTTGAGAATTTTCTTCAAGATTTAATGTTTCTAACCCTTGTCTCCAAGCCATCTAGATTCCCAAAGATGTTTGCAAGACATCATGGGATGAAAAAAACCAACCTGGGAAACAGAAGAGTATATACGAAGAAAACATCCTGAATTGATAGGTATGTTCATTTGAATTTCGTGGGCGAAATTTTTTAAGTAGGGAAGAATGTAACATCCCATCCTATAACAAATTTTATGTGTTTAGTGTGTAATAAAATATATAATTTTTTTTAACATTAAATTCGCTAGTTTAATTTTTTATTATATTTTGAGTCTTTGTAAAAAAAAAGAAAAAGAAAAAAATAATAATAAAATATGAAATCATCAATTCAAGTGACACTTGGCCACTTGAATTGATGATTCATCAATTCTCCACCGATTCATGATTCCTATAAATGATTTGATTCTTTTATTTTTTTTCTTTATTTATTTATTTCTCTTCTTTCTATCCCGGTTGCTTTCTCTTCTTTCTTTTCTTTTCCATTTCTCTTGCTTTCTTTTGCTTCACAGATTACTCCTTTCTTTCTTCTCTTCGGCCTTTCTCCATTTCCGTCCTTTTAATTTATTTTCTTTTTCTTCTCCTTGGCTTGAGTTCTTCTCATTGAATTAAGGTAAGATTTCATGTAATTTTTTGTTTGTAATTTCTTTAATTTATTTTATGATTTCCTTAAGAATTATGGTAAAAATTAATTGTTTAGAAAAAAATTGTATTCTTATTTTATTTCAAGTTTTGTTTAGTTTTTTTAATTTAAATTTTGTCTTAATTACTAATGTTATTTGATTTATGATTTCTTTTATTTGTTTTGTGAGTCTTGGAATTTTGAAGAAATTATTTTGTTTATGTTTGCTATAAAGTTTGCTTTAGTAAAAATTGTTTATTTGATTCAAAGTTTTTGTTTTACTTTAATTTGAGTTAAGTTTCTTTGTTTTAGTTGCAACTTTTATATTTGAAAATTTGAAATATTAAAAGTGACTAAATTTTGAGATTTGAGATTTAAATTAAAGTGATATTTTTATTCTTCTAAAATGATATTTTTATTCTATATATTTTTCTCATACAAATTCCCTATGTAGTGTTTGAGAATATTTATTCTTCGTGAAATTTCAAAATAAAATTATATTACACTCATATACATATAAAAATATTTGAGAATATAATAGTAATACTATTGTATTATTTTATTATAATATAATTATATATATATATATATATATATATATATATATATATATATATATAACTATTTATAATATATATATATATATACATAATTTAATAATTGAGTATTTTTATAATAGTAAGTTTAGGTTTAGACTTATGCCTAGGATATTCTGGAGAGACTCGCTTGACAACTTAGAAATTATCGTCTTCATGGTTTTCGATCAGGGGTGTAGCTTTTTGAATTTGTAGAAAATTTGCGTGTTTCGTAAAATAGCAAGTAACTCTAACACTTATTGTCAGGTGAGTTTATAAATCCCAAACTCACTATATTTTTATTATTATCAAAATTTACTATTTTTAAGTGGTAATATATTATTTTATTTTAAGGATTTCTTTTACTACCTATTTTAAATTGGAGAGGTTCTCCACGAAAATTACTTTAATTATTTGTTTTAAATCGGAGAGAGTCTCCACCATATATTTTTACTGGTGCCTTAGAAATATTTCAGAACAGCACTCCAATAAGTATTTAATTAATTTGAAATATTATAGTATTTGAACATTATCTATAAATGCAAGTAATCTTCTATAAATATTTTATTGTGTACTTTTAGAAAGTCACGTGCATTTTAATGGCATATTTGAAAAACTTACATTTACATGTTTGGACTGGCAGACGGTTGTTATTTTGAACCTATGTTGAAATTTAATTTGGTTAGGAATTTGGAATTATTTAGATGGCTACTTGAGTGGCCTTTATGTTTGAAAAGGTGCATAAAAACTCTATCATGATCAGATATGATTTGGATATGATCTTAGCTGAAGCGTTAGTGGATTACATTGTACGTGGCTAGTCCCCCGTACTAGGGCCTCTTCCGCTAGCGTGGAACACGCAAACTGTGTATTGTGGATCCACTTGATAAAGACGCAGTATGTCAGAGAGGGCGTGACCCAACTGGTACTGTGTATATCTGTCTGCGGTCACCTAACAGTAAGTTAGGAGGGCCTCAATGTTAAGGTTAATCACCAGGGCTAGACTGGTAGGTGCCCCAGATCCTTAGCCTGATTTCTGTCTAGGGAGGCATAAGGTAATTTGTAAATCGAATATTCGTACTGGTGTATGGCTGGTATTGACTATGTGATACCGGAATTTGTTTCCTGATGACCCCGTTATTGGCTCCGGTAATTCAACCGTTGAGCAAGAATCTGAATATTTGTCATGTTTGAGAAATTTTGGTTTGAGGAGCTATGTTGAGGTGTCTTGATTCGCTCAGACTTTCCAGCTACACCCAAACCTGATCATGAGATTTGTGCATTATTTTAGAACAAGAAAACTTAATTGAATATAAAATTCTTTTGAACTAATGTGCATATGCATCTAACCTCATATTCTGCAAACCTCATATTTTGAAAACACACCAGCACACACGTGAACTCACTGAGCTTTCTAGCTCACACGTGTTTCTGTTTAATGGTTATTTTCAGATGTCATAAATCATGGATCAGAACAGCGATTCTTTGATTTGCTCCGAAGTTAGCTTGTTGAAGGGCTCACATATGTGTTCAACCAGTTTGTGCCCTTTTTTGTTACCTTTCGCTAGAGAGCCGGAGAAGTCTGTTTTACAGCCATTTGTAAATGAAGGTTGAACTTAGATAATATAAGATATAGGATCTACTTATATATTTATACACTTTCGCTGATATTTTCTATAATTGTATTATATTGTATTATATGTATACTTTTCTTCTTCATTTTCCTCCGAACAAGATTCGTAGTTGCACACATCAGTACCGAGAGGCATGCTGGTACCTTACTCAGCCGCAGTGGAACCTAGCGGAGGAGTTGGGGGTATCACATTTGGTATCAGAGCTTGAGGTTCATTACTAAGTTTGAATTTGTAGATCATAAATAAGTCATAGATGTTTGTTATATAAGTTTTAACCGTTCGGAAATGATTCGTTATTTCTTGTGCTATGGGCGATAGTTCCAAAGGGACATGTGTCGCGGCTGGTTGATGTGTTTGAGGGTAAGTCGGTAGATTTGCCTACTACGTGAGTCCTCATAATTGGTAGATACATTGAGGATGACCTTAGTAAAGTATCTGGTGAGCCTGAACTTGTCAAGTCAGTCGAAATACATTCGACGGAGAGATTTTCATTGGAGAGGGATTACTAGATTCACCAAATCTTGTTGACCCTACTTACTACTATTTCTGAAGCATTCTCTATATTTGTTCGAACAATCTTTTATTCTTGATTTTTGTCACCATTGTCTGAGCAGGCTAGTCCATATTTCTGTCTTTAATATGTGTTATATAAGCATCATATCTAAGCAATGGAAGAGCTTTTTGTGAGGTTAAAAAGGGAGTTACAATGATTAGGTTGTCCACTGAGCTCTTTATGCCGGAATAGAAAATATGGTGTTATTAAAGCTGACATGTTAGAAGAGCTGTTAGATATGATGGTTGAAGCTTATGATGCTCATCTACGTGGAATTGACGAAGTAAGTCAAGATCACGATAGTTTGATGACATGGTAAAATAAGATTTTGACATCTGCCAAAGCTTAGTAGTCTTTATGGGTTCGAGCAGAATTCTCATGAAGTCGTGACGCTTGGATAAAGACCTTTATTTGATTATTTGTATACTTTCTCTTTTGTTATGTGTCTATGTGTGTTATCTGAATCTTGACCATATTCCATTAGGGCTTGGGATTGTATAGGATCTCGAATTTTCTGGTATAGTGAGCCGTTACTTAAGTATTTTGTATGTTTTGAATAAGATTACCTGGTACGTCATATATCTTCTGCCTCTAATGCTATGGTTGGTCTATGAATATATGGATATACAACACAACGCTTGCTGGATATGATATCCATTTTCTTTGAGATTATAATTATGAGTATGATATTAGATATATTTATATTGAGCTGTACTTTTGTACAGAGAGTAAATTATAAATCTTTATACACACACGCTAAGTTAGTCACAGTAGAAACTTATAAATTTTACTAGCTCTCCGACTCTATAAACAAGACTTAGGTTTCCCACTATCCTTCATCACTATGTTTGCTATTTCTCTATTAAATATTTTTCTTATCAAACTAGAGTATTTATACATCTTGGATTCTTACATTTGTTTGTAAGAATTCCTTTTGTACTATATATCCCTACATCTTTCTACGTGATAGATTATCAGATAATGGTTCGTACACTGAAGGGAGGATTTAGAGTATCTGAGAAAAGACATATCTTGAATGTCTTATTTATATTGAGAACATAGGATTGCTTGGGACATTGGTTGCTTTATCTTTAAAAGAATATGATGTGATATTATGAATGGACTGATTATTTAAATAGTATGCATAAATAGAGTGTTGACAGAAAATAGTCATATTTAATCGACCAGGTCAGTCAATTCTTTAGTTCTAAGGCAAAGAAAACTAAGGTAGAGACTCGTTTAATTTCTGGAATGAAAGTTAGGAATATTAAGTATATTTATTGAATAAGCATGGAGAGAAGTTGAAGTTGGATTCGATATTCGTGGTTAAGGAATTTAAGGACTTTGTCCAAAGAAATTGAGAACTTTATCTCCAAGCGAGAAGTGGAGTCCAGTATTGAGTTGAAATTATGGTCAAAATGTTGTAATGAATGATACAAAGAGAATTAAAGAGTTCAAGGAAAAGTAATATCTATTGCAGCAAGGGTTATCCACCCAGCCAATCTCCATGTGTTATGTGTTAAAAAGAAAGAGAAAAGTTTGAAATGTGTATAGACTATTGGAGATTGAATAGTGTCTGAGCCAACAAGAACAAATATCCACTGTCATTCACTGATGAGTAGTTTGATCAACTTAAGGAGTTGAGTGCTTCTCTAAATTGATTTAAGACAGGAATATTATTCAGTACGAGTGAAAGCACAAGATGTTTCTAAGACTACTTTAACACTCGATATGGGCATTAGGATTTTATGGTCATGCCCTTTAGACTATAGAATACATGAGCTATGTGCATGAATCTGATGCATAGTGCTTTTCACCCTTATCTGAATCAATTTGTCGTTGTTGTCATCGATGATAACCTTGGGTACTTCCCAAATCTTGAGACGCATGAGCAATATCTCAGAACCATATGGTAGACTCTTCAAATATGTAACTTATTTACTAAATTTAGTGAATGCGAGTGTTGGATGGAACAAGCAACTTTATCTGGTCATAAGATTACCTGTGAAGGTATATCATTAGATTTTGCTAAAGTAGAAGCACTGGCAGTTTGGGAACAATCCAAAACACCAACAAGAATACGTAGCTCCTTCAGAATAACTATTTGTCATAAAGATCGCTGCACCTTTGACGCAGTTAACATGAAAAGCAATTGAATTCAAATGGATTGATAGCTGTGGGAAAAGTATTTAGGAACTACTACGATAACTTATTTTAGAACAAATTTTAATCTTGCTAGATTCGAGCAATGAATATTTCTTGTACACATATAACTTGAAAGAATATTTGCGGTTGCATTGATGTAGAAAGAAAAATAGTTGCTTATAGTTTTAGAAAATTAAAGGAGGGTGTACAGAATTACTGAACCCAAGACTTGCTATTTACAGGAATATGTTTCTCCTTGCAAACCTATAGATATTATTGATATGGGCCAAGTATGAGATTCACATTGATTACAGTTTAAAGTATTTAATTTTGTAGAAGGATATGAATATGCGACAACAATATTGGATAGTGTTGTTAAACAACTTTAGGTATCCCATTCTTTACCATCTTGGAAAGGCCAATGTTTTAGTAGATGCTCTAAGTAGAAATGTGAAGATTGCAAGTTTGACCATAAAAGCTATTTTACTGCAAGACATTTGAGATGCCCAAAAGAACAAATGAGTTTCAAGAACTCAAGCAACGAATAGAAACCCAGAAACAGGTAGACTTTCAGTTAGGAAAAGATGATAGGATCTTTTATTTTCGACGGCGATTTTGTATTCCTAATAACAAGGAGCTTAAGCAGAATATTCTAGAAAAAGCACACCAGAGTAAGTACGCCATGCATCCAGGTTAAAACCAAATGTACAAGGATTTGAAGTATAAATTTTGGTAGAATAGAATGAGGAAAAAAATAACTGCATATGTATCAACTTGTTTTACCTGTCAAAGGGTGAAGGCTAAACATCAAAAGTTAGCACGACTATTGCAACCTTTATCGGTTCCTGAATGGAAGTGAAAAGATGTTCCCATGGATTTTGTTGTGAGATTTCCTCGAACAAAAAGATGTCATTTGGATAATTGTTGATTGACTGATTGAAGCAACACATTTTCCTGCTATTCAAAAGACATATCATTGGATAAGTTAACTCAGTTGTATGATGATGAAATAGTAAGGTGGCACATAGTACATATTGATAGTCTTTTCGGATTGAGACTTAAAGATTTAACTCTCGATTTTGATCCAAATTACAAGTTGCTCTTGGAACCAACTTGAATTATTGTACCTCACACCATCCACAAACAAAGAGAATAATTCAGACATTGGAAGATATTTTACGAGCATGCACTTTGGATTTTGGAAACAAATGGATTGAGAATTTGCTTGTTTAGAAATTGTTTATAATACTACTTATTACTCATAAATTGGTATGGCATCTTTTGAGATATTATATGACAGAAAGTGCAAAACATCCCTATATTAGGATAAGGTTGGGATTTTATCTTATCAGAAACGAAGAAATTTGATGCTGAAAGTGAAAGACATGCAAAAACAAAAAAAAAACAAAAAAAAAATTAAGAATTAGCTATCGTAGACTTACAGTGGCTAAAAGTAGACAAAAGAGATATGCTGATCTCACCAGGGAAGATGTGAACATCCAAGAAAGAGGAAAATTGAGTCCCAGATATGTTAGGTCATTCAAATTTCAAAACAGAATTGATAAAATAGCATACATGTTAATATTTTCGGAAGACCTAACTATATTACATGATGTGTTTGAGGTGTCATAACTGAAAAGTATCGACCATTACTAGATCATGTTTTGAATGATGAAGTATTAGAATTGAAATCAGATTTAACATATAAAGCAAAGACTGACATAGATTTAGGAGCGCAGTGTAAAGAAATTAATAAAAATAAATTGATTCAAATGTGTAAAGATATTTGCAAGACATCATGGGATGAAAAAAGCCAACCTGGGAAACAGAAGAGTATATACGAAGAAAACATCCTAAATTGATAGGTATGTGCATTTGAATTTCGAGGGCAAAATTCTTTAAGAAGGGAGGAATGTAACATCCCGTCCTATAACAATTTTTGTGTGTGTAGTGTGTAATAGAATATATAATTTTCGTTAACATTAAATTCGATAGTTTAAATTTTTATTATATTTTGAGTTTTTTTAAAAAAAAGAAAAAAAAGAAAAAAGAAAAAAAAAATAAAATATGAAATCATCAATTCAAGTGACACTTGGCCACTTGAATTGATGATTCATCAATTCTCCACCGATTCATGATTCCTATAAATGATTTGATTCTTTTATTTTTTTTCTTCATTTATTTCTTTCTCTTCTTTCTATCCCGATTGCTTTCTCTCCTTTCTTTTCTTTTCTGTTTCTCTTGCTTTCTTTTGCTTCACAGATTACTCCTTTCTTTCTTCTCTTCGGCCTTTCTCCATTTCCTTCCTTTTAATTTGTTTTCTTTTTCTTCTCCTTGGCTTGAGTTCTTCTCATTGAATTAAGGTAAGATTTCATGTAATTTTTTGTTTGTAATTTCTTTAATTTATTTTATGATTTCCTTAAGAATTATGGTAGAAATTAATTGTTTAGAAAAAAATTATATTCTTATTTTATTTCAAGTTTTGTTTAGTTTTTTTAATTTTAATTTTGTCTTAATTACTAATGTTATTTGATTTATGATTTCTTTTATTTGTTTTGTGAGTCTTGGAATTTTGAAGAAATTATTTTGTTTATGTTTGCTATAAAGTTTGCTTTAGTAAAAATTGTTTATTTGATTTAAAGTTTTTGTTTTACTTTAATTTGAGTTAAGTTTCTTTGTTTTAGTTGCAACTTTTATATTTGAAAATTTAAAATATTAAAACTAACTAAATTTTGAGATTTGAGATTTAAATTAAAGCGATATTTTTATTCTCCTAAAATGATATTTTTGTTCTATATATTTTTCTCAATCAAATTCCCTATGTAGTGTTTGAGAATATTTATTCTTTGTGAAATTTCCAAATATATATATATATATATATATATATATATATATTACATTAATATACATATAAAAATATTTGAAAATATAATAATATTATTATTATTTTATTTTATTATAATATAATGATATTTATATATATAACTATTTATAAATATATATATATATATATATATATATATAGTATTTAATAATTGAGTGTTTTTATAGTTGTAAGTTTAAGCTTAGACTTATGCCTAGGATATTCTGGATAGACCCGCTTGACAACTTAGAAATTATCGTCTTCAGGGTTTTTGATCAAGGGTGTAGCTTTTTGAATTTGTAGAAAATTCGCGTGTTCCGTAAATTAGCAAGTAATTCTAACACTTGCTACCAGGTGAGTTTATAAATCCCAAACTCACTATATTTTTAGTGTTATCAAAATTTACTATTTGTAAGTGGTAATATATTATTTTATTCTAAGGATTTTTTTTACTGCCTGTTTTAAATTAGAGAGGTTCTCCACGAGAATTACTTTAATTATTTATTTTCAATCGGAGATGTTCTCCACCATATATTTTTATTGGTGCCTTAGAAATATTTCAGAACAGCGCTCCAATAAGTATTTAATTAATTTTAAATATTATAGTATTTGAACATTTTCTATAAATGCAAGTAATCTTCTAGAAATATTTTATTGTGTACTTTTAGAAAGTCATGTGCATTTTCAGCTAAGCCCAAACCTGATCATGAGATTTTGTGCATTATTTTAGAACAAGAAATCTTAATTGAATATAAAACACTTTTGAACTACTGTGCATATGCATCTAACCTCATATTTTGGAAACACACCAGCACACGTGTGAACTCACTGAGCTTTCTAGTTCACACGTGTTTCTGTTTAATGGTTATTTTCAGATGTCATAAATCATGGATCAAAACAGCGATTCTTTGATTTGCTTCGGAGTTAGCTCGTTGAAGGGCTCACATATGTGTTCAACCAGTATGTGCCCTTTTCTGTTACCTTTTGCTAGAGAGTGAGAGAGGTCTATTTTACAGCTTTTTATAAGTGAAGGTTGAACTTAGATAATATAAGATATAGGATTTACTTGTATATTTATACACTTCCACTGATGTTTTCTATAATTGTATCATACTGTATTATACGTATGCTTTTCTCCTTCATTCTTCTCAGAATGAGATTCGTAGTTGTACACATTAGTGCCGAGAGGCACGCTGGTACCTTACTCAGCCGCAGTGGATCCTAGTAGAGGAGTTGAGGGTATCACAACTTTTAAAGGAAATAAAGAATGGAGAACATGAAAATGTAGGAGCCTTCAAGAGAATATGGTCAAATAAGAGTGAAATTTATGTTTGGACGAAGGAAGGTTTTTTGGGTTTTGAGACGAGAGAAGAGTTCGGATGAAGAAATTTGAAAGAAATGAGGAGAATGGCTATGTAAACCCTTTTTAAAAATCGTACATCTTAGATGACTGAATTTTTTTGTGAGAGTCCAAACTTCTTAGCTTCATATGATTGAATTTTTTGTCGTATGTCGGAAATTGCATTCAAATTTTTTTGTCTGGAACCTTCGAAGAACTAGTTTGGACGTCTAGATTTCAGGACATGTGTCCGAATTTTACCTATTTTTCCTACACTTGAATATACACATTAGTAATGAAATTTTGATACTCCTAAGCTTCTTCTAAGGTAGCAAAATCTTTCCTTGGCCAATGATTTTGTGAAAATGTCAGCAATTTATTCATTTGTACAAACATAATCTAAACACACATTATATTAGCAACATGATCACTGATAAAGTGATTTTTGATTTATATTTTCTTAATGTTGGATAGGATTGATTGTTAAGTTGATAGCACTAGTGCTATCACACAAAATAGGCACACATTTAAAATATCAATCAAAGTCAGGTAGAGTATGCTTCATCCATAGTACTTGAACACAACAACTACTAGCAGAGATATATTTGGCTTCGGCGATAGATAATGACACAAAAGCTTATTCCTTGCTATACCAAGGGACAAGACAATAACCAAGGAATTGACAATGACCACTAGTACTCTTACACTCAAGTTTGCATTTGGTATATCTAATAACCGTATAAGCAAAAAGTTGAGTTCTCTCATCATGATCATTTCAAATTCACTATGTATCATCTTGGTAAACTTATCACAAAGAGATATATTAGTAGCACCAATATGATATCATCTACGTAGATTTTCACAAGAGATCATTGTTACTAGAGGCTTTATAAAAAGCGTTATGTCAATATTTCCTCGTGAAAATCCTTTTGAAAGTAAAAAACCACTTAATATTTTCATACGAAGCTCTAGGAACATTTTTCAACCCTTATAACCCTTCAGATAGTTCAAAAACATGATTAGGAAATTTCTCATAAGTAAATTCGGAAGGTAGTTCCACATAAACTTCTTATGGATTCAAGTCTAGCTATCAGAAAAGTTTCATTATTATCAATGCTCTCTTCTTGATTGAATCCTTGGACAACAAGTCTAGCTTTATTTCTTACAACTTCTCCAAAATTATTTAATTTGTTTCTAAAAACTCATTTTGTACCAATAACGGGATTATCATGGGGTCTTAGGGCAAGGTACCAAACTTTGTTTCTTTCAAATTGGTTTAGTTCCTCTTGCATAACAATAATTCAAAAATCATCACTGACGACATCATCAATGTTTTGATGCTCAATATGAGATAAAAGAGTAATATTCAGAGACATCACCAATGATTTACTTCTTCGGGTCGCTGCTTGCATAACTTAGATCTTTGGGAAGCTTTTGGTCACCAATAGCTTGGATTTTTTGTTCTTGTTCAATCATTTCTTCCTCGTTGGCATGATCTTCCATAGTGGGTGCTTGAAGATGAGTTTGATCATCATTCATTGAGATACCTATATTATCGTCATCTCTTCTTTCAAAATAAATGTTAGATTTATCAAAACTCGCGTGAATGGTTTCTTTAACACATAAGCTTCTTAATTTTATTATAAACTCTATAGGCCTTTTATTTAGATAAATAACCAAGAAAAATGCCCTAATCCGATTTTCTATCAAATTACATAAGTTATGACAAGTATTCAAGATAAAACATTTACAACCAAACACTGTGAAGTATGCAACCGAAGGAGTTCTACCAAAGAGAAGTTCAAAAGGTGTTTTTCTTAGAAAATGTCTCAAAAGAACTCTATTCTTACTAACAAGCGGTGTTTACGGCTTTGACCCAACAATATTTTGGAAAAAAGTTTTTTCAAAGCATAGACCTAGCCATTTCTTGCAAAGTTCGATTTTCTCTTCTAACAACACCATTTTGTTATGGTATTTTTATGGCTAAAAATTTCTGTGAAATACTATTTTCATCAGAAAGTTTTGTAAAATCTTAATTGTAAAACTCTCTTATATTGTCACTCCTAATGGAAATCAATTTGCTACCCAAGAGACATTTGAACCTTTTTGAAAAGTATTACAAATTCATGAAAGACTTAATCCTTTTGAGTTAGAAATAGTACTCATGTGTATCTTGAAAAATCATTAACAATTACATAAGCAAACCTCTTACCACCAAGACTAGTGATCTTCGTTGGTCCAAGTAAATCCACATGAATAAGCTCAAGTAGTTTTGAGGTAGAACCATTTTGTTGGGTTTGAAAGAGGCTTTTGTTTGTTTTCCATATTGACAAGCATCACAAAGACAATTTTCTCAAAACACATTTTTGGTAAACCTCTAAATAATTCATGAGAAAAAAGTTTGTTCAACAAATCTATACTTGCATGACCTAATCTTCTATGCCATAAATAGCCATCATTATCATAATGGTAAGACACTTAACACCGTTAGCAACAAGTTCATTAAGATAGAGCACATATACATTTCCACCTCTATTTGTAACAAAAATAGTTTTATCACTTACACTATCAAGGATAGTACATATATCACATTTAAAGTCAACTTTGCAACCATTATTACACAATTGGCTAATGCTAAACAAGTTGTATTTCAAATCATCGATAAGCAATACTTGTTTAATGCAAGGTGAAGGAACTTTACCAATGTTACCTACACCAAGCATTCTTCCTTTTTTCTTATCACAAAAGGTGAAAAATTCTTTATTTGTGGTTTGAAGCTCACTAATGAGTGAGGCATTTTCCGTCATGTGTCTTGAACATCCACTATCAAGAAACCACTTCGTAGCACTTGATTTTAGAGGAAGGTGTACCTATACCAAATGAAAGGAAGTGACTTTTGGCACCCACATTTTCTTGGGTCCTAGGGGGTTAGTGATATTTCCTTTAATTCTCCAAATCGTTTTAATACCACTTTCTAATTTTCTATTCATATAACATCTTGTGGCCTTGTGTCCATGTCTTCCACAATAAGTACAACATGTATGAGGCATGGAAGTAGAAGTAGTTCTAACAAATAAATTTATGTTTAGGACCATTGTGTACATGATTGTAACCAAGACCATTTTTCACAAATGAGGATCTTTGAGATCCAAGAAGTTTTTCAAGATTGTACATTCTATTTGTAAATTTCTCAATACATAAAGTAAGATCATCAACCTTCTTTTTCAAAATTTCATGATCTACAATCATTTTCTTAAGAGATGAAATCTTAGTACAAAGAGCTTTATTCTCAAGGGACATATTTAGTAAGGAAACATTTAAAACTTCTTTCTCAATATTCAAGTATCCAATAGACTCAAGAAGTTTTTTGTTTCCACAAAATAGTTTTGAATTTTCATTCAATAACTCACCAATATTAAATCTCATTTCTTTGTTTCATTTTGAAGCCTTCTTCAATTCACTATACATATCAACAAGTAGCTCACTAAGGTCATCAATATCATCATCATAAGAAATAGAGGTACAAGGAATAGGTTGTACATTATCATTCATTGCAATGAAGCACACATTGGCTCTTTCTTCATTTTCATCTGCACTTTCTTCATTGGCATGTTGATCTAATTGCCGCCAAGTCCTTTTCCTTTCTTGAGTGATTTCTTCTTCTATAACTTGGCTTCTCTTTCCTTTTCTAGGGCCTTTGGATGATCGGTAATAAGATGCTCGGTGATTTTCCATTCGTAACATTGAGGTTTGAATAAAGATGATAATTGCCCACCTTTCTCGAAAGGTCTTTTGCCTTTCTGAGAAATCTTTCCTGTAGAATTTCTTGAACGTTTCAACAACCATTGCCATCTCATTATCTTCACCATCTTCTACTTCATCACTTAATGATTCTTCTTGCTCACTAGGACTGTTAGTTGCTTTGAGAACAACTCCTTTTCTTCCCTTTTCTTCATCTTCTATATTATTCAATCTTTTGATCTTCATTTCATGGGTAAGGAATGATCCTATGAGCTTTTCAAGAGGAAGAGTCTTCAAGTCTTTTGATTCTTCAAAAGCAAGAGTCTTTGGTGGCCAAGACTTTGGTAGAGAATCCAATATTTTTGTATTTTACTCTCCAAGAGAATAATTCTTCCCATAGAATTTTAGACCATTTGATATGTTGGTGAATCTTGTAAGCATGTCATTAATGTTCTCTCATTGCTTCATTGTGAATAATTCATAATCCCTCACAAGAAAATCAAGCTTTGACTCTTTCACTTGGTTTCTCTCTTCATGAGTCACTTGAAGAAGCCTCCACATATCATGAGTGGTATTACATCTACTCACCCGATTGTATTCATTCACATCTAAGGAACAATTTAGAATATTCGTTGCTTGATAGTTCAATGTCATCCTCTTTGAGTCACATTCGTCATATTCTTCCAATGGCTTTGGTTTTCTTGTGACTCCATTGGCTCTTATCTTTGTAAGGATGTGTATTTTGCTACCAAAATAAATTCAGTTGACCGAATTTGGACCTTTGCATCTGAATTGGCCATCTGAAGTTTTCTGAAAATTTAGTAGCCAAGACATAGTTCGGACGTTCGAATTGGAGTCCAAACATTTTCAAACTTTGTCAAATCATTTGAAATTGATATTTAACGAATTTGAAAATATTTTGGACTAAAAGATAGGTCAATTAAATGCTTTTGAGCCTAAGCTGTTATCAAGCACAGGGTAATTCAAGAATGATCAAGATCTTTTAAAACTCATACTCAAGTTAGAACATTTTTTGTGCTGCCACATGTTTTGCTTAGATTCTAAATTTAAAAAGTTTAAGGTTTACAAGAAATACCTATTAAGTGAAAGCAAGCCTACACTAAAATGTCTTCAAGGCCTTCAACTTTTTGGACATACTCTATATTCTTTAATCACTTGAGCTTATTTAAGTTGTCCTTTGCAATATAGCTTCAAGGGGATACGACCACTTAACTTCTTTAACTAAAAAGCTTGTAACACAATTAATATACAAGTTAGACATAATCAACATTTGTCATTATCAAAACTACATTATTCTTCCTAAGGGTTAACAGTTACGAATAAGCCCATAAATTGAAGGTTTAGTAATTTTAGTCAACATAAGCATAGAGCATCAACATTCCCCATTCCCCATTTGACAGATATAAATATTAAGTCACTATAACGCAGTGGAAATGAAATACATAAAAAGCACAATATGGCATACGTAGTTGTGCTCTAAAATTTAGGGAATAATTCCTCACAAATTTCGCAGTTGGGAGTTGAACCTTGGTGAAAAATAGGGACTCCAAGCACCTTCTTTTATGCCAAAATGTGCCATATTGTGAATAGAAAATTGAAAGATCACTATTAAAGTCAAATAAATCCAAAATTTTGGGAATCATGATTGAATTGAGATTTCTCCAAATTGGATGCAATAAGCTCATTCAAGTGTTATAAATTAGCTCATCTATCCCTATAAGTTTGTAAAAGGAATATTGAACCCAAGAATGAAACTTTAAGATAGAATAACAAGAAGACAGAACAAACAGAATGCTATCCAATTCGAAATTTAGATTCACAATTTTGGTAGAATAACACATTATTAGATGTTGAACAACACAGGTAATATTCGACTTTGATACCACATGTAAAAATTTCAATATAGACATGAATCAAGTATGTTTTGCAGTGGAAATAATTAAAATGTGTACCATTAACCATAATTATTCAAATAACTATAAAAAATAATACCTCAATTTAAACTGCCTTGATTCTACTATCTCTGAGTTGTTTTGTGTCTCGGAATTGTTACGTATAGGAGTCTTCTAGCCTATGTCTATAAATGTTAGAAATATCCTTCAACTGATGGTGTTACACAAGTTTTATATAGGTTAGGCTTGAAACTCTCATATGATGGATACCAATCAGAGTTTCCTTACATTAAGGAAACATTCGGATTATTTTTCAAAATCATAATCAATCATATATTTATTAATATTTACCTATTTACTTTGATATGAGAAAATATGGTAATTACTTATAATATGTGAGGCCACATTTATGTCTTCGAATGAGACTAAATTATTACAGTATATTCTGATTTCTTAACAAATTTAACTGATCTCTTCTGCAAAAGACGGAGGCAAAGGCTAGAGGAACCCGGCGAAATGTGTCCTCTTTGTACTAAGAGGGAGAACTTGTAAAAATTAATGTCTTCTATCCTCCTCTAATTACTGTTGGCAAAACAGACCCAAGCCTGCAGGTTGGTCTATTTGGCCAGTGATGTAGGCGGGCTTGGGCTTAGTTTTTTCAAACCCGTTTAAATGCGAGCCGAAATGGCATACTCCGTTTAGCCCGCAAACCAAAGCGGGTTGGAGGGGGCCAAATCTTTTTTTTTTTTTACTTTTATGTTAAAAATATTTTAAAAAATAGAATGTATAGCAATCTTGATACTAAATTTTCTTGCATCACACATTCTAATCATACTTACAATTAAGGTTAATTAGTTCAATTTTTTTTAATTTTTTTTATATAAATTTATTCATATCAGGTATGATACATATAATTTATTTTAAAAATATTAGTGATTAGTCAAATATTCTTTTTATACTAATCATAGATTTATATTCTCATATATGATAGAAAGAGAAAAAAAGTGAAAGTATTTATAGTAAAAAATTTAATTTATAAAAAATAAATAAAAATAAAAAAGGACTAGGCCCACGGGCCTATTGCGACGTTTAAAGAGTAGCTTGCAATGGGCCGGGTCGGATCAAATCAGACCGGCCCGTTTGACAATGCTACCTCTAATGTCTCTTGCCAACAATTAAGGAACTTCTGTGGTAGATCGATTGGGCTGAAACGTGAATATAAAAGTATGTAGAAGGGGAGTAAATAAAGGCATATTTACAAGGATGATAATATGGTGAAGAAGTATATTGGATGGTTACCATTTCCTTTCAATATTGAATTTCTTCTCCTCCCATTTAGAAGAGAAAAAAATAAGTTGAAGGATCAATTGAATGATTGGCCTCATCTTCAGGTTGAAGTTTCACTCTGCATCTCTTTAGAGGTCTAACCTAATATGAACCCTATATCAATCTTCTATTTTTTTCGAAGTAACTTTTAAGACTATAGATAAACTCAGTCTTTTAAACTAGTGATTTTTAAAGAAGATGTCAAAATTGAGCCTTTCTTGTCAATGTAGTTGAAGAATTGAGACAGAGTCATTGGGAAGAAGATTGTTGTGTGTTTGTTTATTTTACAAGTTTTAATATCTATCACCCACCTAAAGTTACCAAGGCATAAGATATTATTTATTACATTATATAACATTTTTTTCATAGTTTTAAGACTGCTCCGATTCCTCAACTCCCCTTTTTTACCTTGACGGAAGAAGAGTTTGAGAGTTGGTTGGTATAATAGTGATGATTATTTTCATACCAATGAATAATTCATCATTTAGAAAAAAAAAAAGAAGTTTGAAAAATATTTTCTTTTTACTCCTTCAAAGATTAAAAAGTTTTAGAAAAGGAACCAATCCAATCCAGGTACACCCTGGTTTAAAGAGTCAGATTGTTGTCCTATTATACAGGACAAGTAGCGGCATCTCCGTCTCAGACTCTGCACGAAGACATGTACATTTTGGATTTTGAAATCTTCTAAACAGATTAGTTAGTTATATGGGACTCGATTTTGGGACTTTGTTTAAGTACAATGAATCAGACAACAACATTTCGTCATTCAAAATTCCAGAATAAAGAAATTGCTAGTGCCTCCTGCCTGGTAAGAAAACTACAAATACAGCATTTCAAAAAAAAAAGAAAATACTAATGTAATCACAGACAGACAGAGAGAGAGAGAGAGAGGAAGGTAAAGTGGCCATGGGGAACGAATTTTGTACCACTGCCTGTAATTTTTCCCCTTCCAACAGGAAAATAATTATATATTCCCTCAGATTTCAAAATATTGAATCTTGAGTCACTTTTCTCTTCTAAAAATATTTGGATATTACAAATTTTAAAGATTAATTTTTTAGAGCTATCTTCACATATAAATATATTTTTTATATTCTCTCTTATTATAGAAAAAATAAATTAAATTATTTAAAAATAAAATATAAAAATGACATTCACTTTCATTCTTAATCTATGTAAAAAGTATAAGAAGGCATTATATTATTAAAATAGAGAAAGTATATAACATATGCTTGCTTACTTCAACCGTTTGCAGGTAATTTTGATTATAGATATGAGCATATAGTAGTGTCAAACGGGCCGGCCCGTCGCGGGCTGGCCTTAAAACGTGTTGGTCCGTTTAGCTCGTGAGCTGGAAACCTCTAACCCGCGGTCCGCTATAGCCAGCCCGCGGGTTAAACGGGTTAGTCCGCGGGGCTTTTACAAAAACGACGTCGTTTTGAGAAAAAAATATTTTTTAATATTTTGAAAAGATAAAAACGACATCGTTTTGAGGAGAAAAAAATTCAAAAAAATAAAAAGAAAAACGGACTAGTCCGCGTTCGGCCCGCTCCGGCCCGCGTTAGCCCGCAGACGAGACGGAGCGGGCTAAAAAAGCTTGCGATTAAACGGACTTGGACATCCCGCGGGCCAATCCGCGGGCTGAAGCCCATTTTGACACTGCTATGAGCATAGAGATAAACTTGATGACAGGGATGAGTACGCTTGGATTAGAGTACTAGGACGTCCAATACAAGAACTTCCCTTTTCTCTACTTTTTCTTTCTCTTCCTACGCGACTAAGCTGCAACCTTTTAGCCGTCTGCTTTCACTTTCTCCGGCCAAGGTGGAACTTTGTCTTCGGCCCGAGTTTTGATCTTGGTCTGAAAATTCATTTTTTACAATTATTTTTTATTCTTTTCAAGTTTTGTTATGTCTACAAACCATTTTACTTCCGCTTTTTGGAACCTTTTGTCTGGATTAGTAAGCTATAAGCATAGTTTCTCTTCGATCTCTTTAGATCGGAGATTATTTCTCCTTCCTTCTAAAGAAGATTTGCTTTCACCAGAATCAAATTTAGGCCCCTCCTCTGTTTTTCATCTCTATCCCAGGCAATCTTCAAGAAACTGATATGCCTAAACTCTTTTAAATCGCTGCTTTCAGTGGATCAAACTGATACGCATATAATTTGAAACGGAGGGAATATTTGATGAAAAGGTAAGCTTTGATGTTTGTGTTGAAATTGCCTTAGAATTCTAAGATTCACACTTAAAGTCTATATTGGTTGGCCATATGTTTTTCATGGTTTATCTTAGTCTTTGAGTGGCTAAGGAAATTCAATGTTGGTTAGCTATGGTAGGTGAGCTAACTTGGACTAAGATGGTACATTTTCAACAATGGAAGGAAGACTTGAAGTGTATTCACATGGTGATACATCTCTATATAAGGCAATCTTGTTGGGAGCAAAGAGGGCATTCAAGAGAGGAAGACATGCAATAGAGAGGAGTCACATCCAAAAGAGAGGAATTCAACCAAGAGAGAAATCATCCAAGAGCATCTCTCTAAACTATCCTCTTTCTTCATATACTACCTCTTCATATATATACACACTCTTGTCATATTTATTGAGTGTAGTGAGGTATTATCTTGAGTGTATTGTTTGTGTGGGTGTAAAACCATTTGTATCTTCTCCATATTTTTCATAGTGCATTTACTCTTCTCTTGCCCCGTGGTTTTTTCCCTCTACATTGGAGGGTTTCCACGTAAATCTTGTGTCTCTTCCATTTATTATTTTACTTCTCATTTTATCATCAACTACCCGAACTAAATATTTATCCATTACCACGCCAATTCCGCAACAAACTGGTATCAGAGCGTTGTAATATTTATTTGGGTTTCACAACATGGCTTCTGTATGAAATTTGATGTTGAGAAGTTTGATGGGAAAAATTAGTTTTGGCATTTTATAAGGAGATCATCTTAGAATTCAAGTCAAGGTGGAGATTGTTGAAATTGCCTTAGAATTCTAAGATTCACACTTAAAGTCTATATTGGTTGGCCATATGTTTTTCATGGTTTATCTTAGTCTTTGAGTGGCTAAGGAAATTCAATGTTGGTTAGCTATGGTAGGTGAGCTAACTTGGACTAAGATGGTACATTTTCAACAATGGAAGGAAGACTTGAAGTGTATTCACATGGTGATACATCTCTATATAAGGCAATCTTGTTGGGAGCAAAGAGGGCATTCAAGAGAGGAAGACATGCAATAGAGAGGAGTCACATCCAAAAGAGAGGAATTCAACCAAGAGAGAAATCATCCAAGAGCATCTCTCTAAACTATCCTCTTTCTTCATATACTACCTCTTCATATATATACACACTCTTGTCATATTTATTGAGTGTAGTGAGGTATTATCTTGAGTGTATTGTTTGTGTGGGTGTAAAACCATTTGTATCTTCTCCATATTTTTCATAGTGCATTTACTCTTCTCTTGCCCCGTGGTTTTTTCCCTCTACATTGGAGGGTTTCCACGTAAATCTTGTGTCTCTTCCATTTATTATTTTATTTCTCATTTTATCATCAACTACCCGAACTAAATATTTATCCATTACCACGCCAATTCCGCAACAGTTTGGCTTAGCTAAACATGAAAACTAAATTATGTCATGGCATGGCTGAATTTCAGAAGTTTCTCGAGTACACAAGGCCTCTTGTATCAGGAGCATAAGCAAAATCATAATTGTGGTCCAAAACATCAAACATTATGAATAAAGTTTTTTAATCATTCGAAACTAGACATTACTCAATCCTAAGATTTACACAATACATCGGGTTCTTACGTTAATATTTGCCTCAACTTTAAGCCGTTAAGTTGGTTATACCTTAGCTTTAATACTATCAAGACGGTCATTACCTTGGCTTTAACCTTATAATAAGAGGATAACACTTCCATTCGAATCGATGGAATATGTTTTCTCAACACCTCCCCCAAGAGAAACGAAGAAAAACCATAATTCATTGTATGGTAGAGAAGACGAATAATAACTCCAGTGTTCAACTAAGATCCAAGCTTTTGACAGTAATATACTCAAAACACATTCTTTTCCTTGGCCATTTGTGTTAATAGGAAATACATTTCCAATTAGGTCACTTTACATGAACTATGAGATAATCCTAAATTGGGAGGTAAAAAGAACAATCCACGGTCCGAATATCATCATTTCAGCTTCTGTAAGATATCAGAAGGAAAAGTATCTTAGATTAATTAACCTAGAGTGAATATCAAAATTGTAACACAACGAATTATATATACTCACTTAATTCCAATATATACATACAAATATATATATATATATATATATATATATATATATATATATATAAGGGCTTTTATCCCTTTTCTTCATTCTCAAAATATTTGACCTTTTATAAATTTTAAAAATTATTTTTAAAATGTATCCTTACTGTAGATATAATTCTCTCACACTCTATTATATTAGTTGAATTAGTTAAGGATATAATTAAAAAATTATATATTTTTTTCTTAATTTATACAAAAAGAATCAAATTAAAGACCTTATATTTTAAAATAATTTAAAGTAAGCTATTTTTTTCATATATAATCTAAAATATTTTATTACTTTAAATGTATAATTATTTTTAAATAAATTAAATATTAATTACATTGATTATAAAATATAGATAGTTTACCCACCATAAAATATAGAGATGTTAGACCATGATTTGGGACTAGTAATCGATCATAGAGATCGATTGCACGACTATCATCCAATTACCACCTCAGGTTGACAGTAAGCATCTCGGCCTTCAGTGTTGGCCCGATACAGTACGAGCAAAATTCCTACTTCCGGCATGTTGATTTTGGCTGCTGAGACACAAGTATCGGACTGGCCCACAGGTTCTTCATAACATTTGAGACCTCCCCATGCTATGGCTTCCAGGAATTTATGCACCATATCCAGTGTATTCATCCTATCCTTTGGCCTCAAGTGCATCCACAACATCAGCACCATCGTATTATTATTCATATACTGTGTCACTACTGCTCGAAGTTGACGGTGGTTATCCAAACCCTGACGGGGCATCTTACTTTTATAAATCACCTATTCCTGTGACCCCTATTCGGCATCCTAAATATGCCTAGGGTCATGTTCAAGATGAGGAGGATATTCTCGAGGTGAAGACAGAGAAGTAGCTGACGAATATGTTAGAAGGTTGGGATAAATAAAAAATAACACAATAAAATTAAATTATAAGATTAATAATTCATACTATCAGGATTAAAATGATTCTCCTAAAAAATTCTAGTATTGATAAAGTGAAAATTTATCAATAACCATTAAACAAAAATAAATTTGGCAATAAAAATATTGAAAATATACTGACACCAGGGGTTAAATATTGACCGAAACTTCCACTGTAAAATGGGATAACAAATTCTTCTTCTAGATATACTAGAAGGTAACACAACTATTCTCACCAAACTAGATGAATATCAAGAAAAGAAATAAAAGAATAATCTCACAAAAATGACAAATCAGAATGGCTAAAATAACTCACTCTGATTACTCTTTTAACTTTTTGCTGTTCTCTCCTCTCTTTTCTTTTCTCTCCTTTCTTTTCACCCGGTGCACTTAACTTCTTCAGATCCCATAATATTTACAGGCAAAAGGTAAGTATACTTCAGCCACAATTGAAGAACATATTTCAACCATCATTTATACAAAAATCATTCAGCCACAATTCTTGATTTCTGTAGCCATTGACCAGCCGCAATTCTTGAATAGCCATTAGCAAAAAATATTGACTCTTCAATTTTGGTAGCCTTTTCTTTTTTATTGCAGCCGAATTGAAACATTAACAAATCTCCCTCTTTCAACTCATTCAGAGAGCTCCACTATACCAGCTTCTCTTCTGCAAAAGTCAAACTTCTCTTTGGACAATGATTTAGTCATCATATCAGCACCATTCTCATCAGTGTGTATCTTCTCAAGTACTAATTCCTTGGACTCCAAGACATCCTGAATCCAATGATATCGAACATCGATGTGTTTAGATCGAGAATGAAAAGTTGAATTTTTACAAAGAAGAATAGCAGTTTAACTATCACAGTAGAGTTCATACCTTTCTTGCTTAATTCTCAATTCTCGTAGAAACTTTTTCAACCACAAGATTTCCTTGTTTGCTTCAGTAGCGGCTATATATTATACTTCTGTGGTTGATAGAGCGACACATTTTTGTAATCTGCTTTGTCAAGAAACTGCTGCACCTCCAAACTTCATCAAATATCCTGATGTGGATCTTCTGTTATCAATGTTTCCAACCATGTTTGCATCTGTATAACATTTTAATACAGGTTTTTCATTACCAAAATACAGGTAATATCTTGTTGTACCTTTAAGATACCTGAGTATTTATTTGACCGCATTCTAATGCTCTCTGCCAGTATTAGAGTGAAATCGATTGACTACGCCAACTGCATAAGCTATATCAAGCCTGGTGCACACCATAACATACATTAAACTACCAGCTACTAAAGAATAAGAAACATTCTTCATATCTTTCTTATCTTACTCATTTTTAGGACATTGCTTCATGCTGAGCTTGAAGTGACCTGCTAGTGGAGTAGAAACTGCCTTGGTCTTACTCATGTTGAAACGGTCAAGAACTTTCTCAATATACTTCTCCCAAGACAACCAAAGTTTACCATTTTGTCTATCTCAAGTAATCCTCATTCAAAGAATTTGTTTTGCTGGCCCTAAGTCTTTCATTGCAAAAGACTTACTTAACTCCTTCTTCAACCTAGTAATTTTGGCAATATCATGGTCAACAATTAACATATTGTCAACATAAAGTAGGAGGATAATAAAATTAGCATGAAAAAAATTTTTTATAAACACATAATGATTTGATGTAGTCTTGCTATAGAAATATTTTGCCATGAAAGAATCAAATTTCTTGTACCACTGCCTTGGTGCTTGCTTCAGTCCGTACAAGCTTTTCTTGAGTTGACAAACAAGGTATTCTTTTCCTTTAACTTTGAACCCCTCCGGCTGCTCCATGTAAATTTCTTTTCAAGATCTCCATGAAGAAAGGTTGTCTTCACGTCAAGTTGTTGAATTTCTAAGATCAAACTAGCCGCTAGTCCAAGAACAACTTGAATAGAAGACATTTTAACTACGGGAGAAAATATTTCTTCAAAATCAATACCTTTCTTTTGATAGATATCTTCCATAACCAATCTAGCCTCGTATCTTGGTTTGGAGATATTTTCTTCTGCCTTCAGCTTGTAGACCCATTTGTTCTTCAAGGTACTTTTCTCTCTAGGAACTTTCACCAAATCATATGTATGATTGTCATGCAAGGATTTCATCTCTTCTTGCATAACTTTCAACCAGTCATTCTTACTTTCATGATTTACAGCTTCTTCATAAGTTTCTAGTTCTCCCCCATCAGTGAGCAGTACGTACTCTTGAGTACTATATCTTGTTGAAGGCCTCTTTTTTTTGTGGATCTCCTAAGTTCTGGTTGTGATTGTGGAACTGGTGGTACTGCTAACTCAGCTACTGGAACATCATGATCGTTGTCCTGCTCTGCCTCAACTCCCTCATGCTCGTCTTGATTGATCCATTGAGATGCTGGATCTAAGTTGACTAGAATTTCTAGATCCGATCTTGGTTTATCATTTTTCTTGAAGTCTTCAATGGTTTAATCTTCAAAGAAGACAACATCTCTACTTCTAATCAATTTTTTATCAACAGGATCCTAGAATCTGTATCCAAACTCTTCATGTCCATATCCCAAGAAAATATATTGTTTGGCCTTACTATCAATTTTAGACCTTTCATTTTTGGAAATATGAATGAATGCTCTGCAGCCAAAAATTCTCAAATGATTGTAGGAGACTTCTTTCCCTATCCAAACTCTTTGTGGAATATCACCACCCAAATAAACTGACAGAGAAAGATTGATCGAGTGGATTGCTGTTCTCATTGCCTCACTCCAAAAAGGTTTTGGCAATTTGGCATGAGAAGGCAAGCATCTGATCCATTCCGTGACTGTCCTATTCATCCGTTCAGCTACACTATTGTGTTATAGAGTCTTTGGTACACTTTTCTCAATCTGATTCCATGACTCCTGTAATAAGCTTTAAAAGGGACTTTGTATTCACCACCATTATCTACCCTGACACATTTTAATTTTCTTCCTATTTCTCTTTCCAACTTGATATGAAAATCCTTGAAAATGTCTAAAACCTGATCCTTAGACTTCAAAGTGAAACACCATACCTTCCTAGAAAAATCATCAATGAAGGTCACAAAATATAATGCGCCACCAAGAGTCCACTCATATGACATACATCAGTATGAACCAGCTCTAAAGGAAATAATTTTCTAGATGGAAGAAATTTTTTAAATGCAACTCTATGTTGTTCTCTAACTAAACAATGAGTGTATGATTTAAAACTTATACATTTTACATCAGGCAGGAGTTATTGTTTGACAAGCCTTTGAAGCCCTTTCTCACTCTTGTGCCAAGTCTTTTGTGTGAAAGATCTAATGAATATTTTGAAATTGTATTGACTTCTCCGTTGCTCAACTTCACTTTCATAACATAAAGTGAGCTTGCTTTTGTACCTTTAACGATAACAAGATTTCCTTTTATCAGCTTCCATTTTTTATCGTTGAAGTGATTTGCATAAGCTTCATCGTCAAGCTTTCCGGTAGAGATGAGATTGAGATGAACATCTGGTACATGTCTCACATTCTTCAAAATTAGTTGACAACTGATATTGGAATTGAGATGAATGTCTCCAATACCGATTATTTTGTAAGAGCCATCATTTCTTATTTTTACATGACCAAGACCTCCTGAAGTGTAAGATGAGAAGAATTTCCTATGAAAAGTAACACGATATGAAGCTCATGAGTCAATAACTCAGTCACTGTTGCGACAAACTAGGTTAATACTAGAATCATCACAAACAAGTTCGATCTCATCATTGGTTACTGTGGCAGCCAAAAATATTTACTCTTCAATTTTGGCAGCCTTTTCTTTTCTATTGCAGCCGAGTTGAAATATTAACAGGATATTCCCTAACATGCTCCACCTATTGTAGTTACTGCACCCTTGCCTTCATCAAGTAGACTTGGTCGGTGATTACTTTGTCGTGTAACATGAGGGATGGGGAGCCTTGCTCGTTTGTATCAAGCATTGGATGATCTTCACATTTAGTGATGGCATCAGATCCTCTCCCCTGCGAGGTCTTTGAGTTTGCTCAATCTCGAAGGACAGCAACTCAAACGCAACTAGATGTTTGCGCTTCTACTGGCACTGCAACCGTGCCAGTATCAAAGCCTTGCAGTCAGATTTCGTCTAGTTGCCGAGATCATTTGAGTCATTCACATACTGATGACCCTTTTGAGGCAACCCAAGCTGGCCTATCTACGACAAGTGTAGGGTGCACAAGAACTGGTTGACAAGGCATGCACGACGACTGAAAACCTATCAAACTTGCATCGGATGGCCCTCCGGACCCGTCTCTTATCTCCTCATTTGCCTGTCATATGGCCAAAGTCATATGGTGAGTAGAGGTACATGTATTCCTCTTTACTTCTCTTTCACTACAATATATACTGTTAAGATCAATTTGTAACGCACTTTTCCAAGAGCGATCGGTGCTTGGGATACACCAAAGAGCCCACGTTCTCTCTAGGTGGGGTTCACCCAACATATATGTTGAGGATATGGTTACTTCTTGTGGCATGTGATTGTATGTTCGATCAGGTTAACACGCTCCTGATTTCTATATTTGTTGACAGATGGCAGTTGAATATGAATATGTGCCACATGCCTTTTGGCGAGATGATGATTACCCTGCAGAATATGGTGTACATCCTTAAGGTTCCTGTTATAATATGATACATGCTTGAAATGGCATAATATATTATTAGAAAACTCCTAGTATTAACGAAACAATTACATTGGTTGCTTAAAAAAGTTTCAACAATCGAAAATATGGTTTTCCTCCATTATATGTGCTTATCTGGCCATTACCATATCTGTTCCTAGGAGTTTGAAATGAAGAAGCACTAGGCCATTTGATTTTAGTTGGGAAACTTTTTTGAAACAAATTCCATTATACCTTTCTGTTTCTCCTTTTTTTTCTTTTTTGTCCTTTTTTATTTGTTCATTAAATAGAAGAACAAAAGAATACCCATGAAACGATTTAATTATATATTGTCGCTCTGAAAGTCTTCCATTGAAGCATTCAAAATCTGATAGCTTCAATATATACAAGTTGTTTACTTATCAACACAAGTATTATAATGAATGGGTTTAAAGGTATAGATGATGACAAAGAGTGAAATGATTAAACCTATGGAGTTTGTTGCTTCTGCAATTAGTGAAGGAAATACTATTTATAAAGAAGCACAATATGACAACTATATAAAACAAAATTTGTGGAATGACTTGAAAGCTATTGGGTTTCCATCATTTTTTCTTTTGATGTTTATCTTCATCTAGTTTAAAATTCTCAAAAAAGAATTGTGTTTATTGGGTGTACTACGTAAGCACACTATGATATGTTGATGAGAATGATTAAGAATAATAATAGTCATTGATGAACGAAGTTGAAATTGTTATTTATTCGAGTAGGTTCATCTTTTAAAAGTTGTATATTTGGAATATGAGACTGGAGTTGTTCAAAGTCTTCTCATAAGACCCGGGCAACAAAGAAAATGTTAAAACAAACAAGTGAATGAACATCAAAGTATATATTAGATCTAACTTACACCTTTCCAATGGCCATCTTTTACGAAACAACGCATGCCTTTAAACACATGAAAATTTCAATATGTGCACGTAATTTGAAGTCAGAACAACCAATTAACAATTCAAAATTTCCATTCATTTTTTAAGTTAATTACAGTTACACAAATGTCATGACACAGTAGTTGAATCCGAAAATATATAACTTGTAGATCAAGTACGAGGGTATCCATCCCCCAATAACACAATGGAGCTTCAGTTTCTTACTTACAACTTTATGGCATTCTTCGTTTTCATGTCCTCTCTGCTAATAATCATCAGTAGATGGAAGAAATCGAGACGATTTAACCCGAAGCATAAACTACCTCCAGGGCCATGGAAACTACCTATCATCGGAAGCATTCATCATTTAATGGGAGGTTCCCTTCCACATCATGTTCTCCGAGATTTGGCTAAAAAACATGGTCCGCTGATACACCTAAAGCTCGGAGAAGTACCCGTTGTCGTCGTCTCATCACCACGTTTTGCAAAAGAGATTTTTAAAACTCATGATCTTGCCTTCGCAAGCAGGCCCGACATTTTAGCATTCAAACTTGTATCTTATAACTACTCGAATATTGGATTTTGTCCTTACGGTGAGTGCTGGAGACAAATGCGCAAAATAGCTGTTCTGCAACTGTTGAGCTCCAAGAGAGTTCAATCATTTGGCCCGATCAGGCTGGATGAAGGTTTTCATCTGATTGCCTCTGTTAAAGCAGTTGCTGGGAAAGAGATGAATTTAAGCCATAAAATCAGCTCTTATACAAGTTCCATGGTCTGCAGAGCAGCGTTTGGTAAGGTACGCAGAGATCAAGATACAGTTGTGAAGTTGGTGAAGAAGTTATTCAGTTTAGCAGGAGGCCTTGGCTTAGCTGAATTATTTCCATCCTCAAGAATTATTCAACTGCTATTTGGTTCCAAGTCTAAATTGTTGAAAATCCATCGCACATTCGATGGGATTATGAATGATATAATTGATGAGCACATAAAGAACCTCGAAGCAACGGGCAAAGGCAACGGTGAATTTGGTGAAGAAGACCTAGTTGATGTTCTACTCAAAATTAAGGAAACCGGTGATCTTCAATTTCAAATCTCGACTGACAATATCAAAGGCTTGCTTTTTGTAAGTACTACTGCTTATATTATTACCACTCTCTTGTTTGCAGTACAAGGTAATTAACCCTTCGGGAATTTCAGGACATTTTTGCTGGGGCAATTGAAACTTCGTCCTCTGTAGTAGATTGGGCCATGTCAGAATTGATGAGGAACCCACATGTGATGGCAAAGGCACAAACGGAACTAAGGGAAGCCTTGAAAGGGAAGAAGTCGATTGACGAGACCGATATCCAGGGACTGGGCTACCTCAAGCTAGTGATCAAGGAAACTCTGAGATTACACCCGCCTGCCGCTTTATTGATTCCCAGAGAATCCAGAGAGGATTGCCAAATTGATGGGTACCATATTCCCAGGAAGACAAGGGTCATTACCAATGCTTGGGCGATTGGAAGAGATGAAGATTATTGGGCTAATCCAGATACTTTTATTCCAGAAAGATTTGAGAACAATCCTATTGATTTTTCAGGAAATCACTATGAACTTGTACCATTTGGCGCGGGAAGGAGGGTGTGCCCCGGAATGTCTTTTGCTATAGCCAATGTTGAGCTTCCTCTAGCTTTACTGCTCTATTATTTCAACTGGAAACTCCCAGCTGGACTCGAACCAACGGATTTAGACATGTCAGAGGCCTCTGGTCTTTCAAATTCAAGAAAAAGTCACCTCCATTTGATCCCTTCTTTATTCGATTCCTCACTTGATATGTCTTGCTAAACTAATCGCCTTCGTAGTGCCTTCAGTTTCAGCATATCTCAAATAACGTTTGTGTTGCTTGCTACTCTTTTCTTTCTCAAGTTGGATTTCATGACAACTTGATCAATCATGTATTTTTCGTTAAAGTGATGAGAAAATGTTAAGAGTTAATGAGCGTGTTTATTTAATATTTTGTTTTTGTTGATTGGTGTTATTGAAACGTAAATCAACAGAAAGCAACAGACAAAATCAAAACATAGAAATTCGTAACCCAATTTGACTCCAAAACTTGAACTTTCATGGTCATGTCTAGAAACACGTATTTTAATCAGGATTCATGACTATAAAACTCCGAAGTGAATAACAGCAGCAAGATTCCCTTGCTAGGTTACACAGTTAGACTCCCTCCAATCACGAAAGTGACAACTCTTCCTTACCAAAAAAGAATGGCCAAGAACAGTTGGTGAAGACTTGGCGCGAAGGCTGCTGTTTCGAAGGTAGAGTACAAAACTAAAGGTCCTCGGACTTCCAGGCGGTTTTTCTTTTGGGCAGCTGTTCACAGTTGAGCGAGTTTTGTCCCACCCGGACAACACTCCTCCCCAAGATAGACAAATCTCAGTAACTCGTTTTTTAAATTCCTTAAATGTCTCCAATGGCAAAATTTAAATTGTGATCTTCTTTCAATCACAGATATTACGGATCTTCGATGACAGAGACTTTTACAATAATTGTGGCTAAGTAAACTATTCTATACTAGTCTAGGGGTCCGCACGATGAGCTGAAAATCTGGTCGTTTTAAATTTTGTAGGTGTAATTATTTTGATCGTTTTTATTTATAATTTTAATATATTACAATTTTTATTGTTGTTATTATCTGATTGATGATATAAAAATAAGTGTTTTATATTAGAATAAAGTATATGATGCGTGAAATTTCAAATAATAGCATGTGTACCATTTAAATTTAACCGTTTAATTATTATTGAGATTCATACAATTGTATTTTGTAAGATATATATTAAAAAATGATATTCTCATAAACTTACAAGTATATAACATTAATTACAAAATCAACTAAATCTATTATTATAATAATATGATACATATTTTAAAATATATATTGTATTTTTTTAATATATTTCAGCATATAATATATATATATAACATCTTTATTTATTATTTTATTTTAAATCTTATCATTTTCTTAAATTAAGATGAGTACGAAACACATCACAATTTTACTAATACATAATAATTTTATATTTTATATAATTTTTTTATTTTGCAAAAAAATTAGTATGCAATTGTGTAAGTGACGCCAATTTGGACATTGGTCATTATGTTGCGCCGTCTTTTTTAATTTTATTTTATGATTTTAAAATTACAATTCAATAACAATTATCTGTATTTAAAATTAATTGAAATTTTGAATAAAATTAATAAAAACTAATTGATAAGATATATAAACTACTAAGATTTATTACCCAAGTTTGGAGCCCCTCCTCTTTTATTTTTTATTTTTTATTTTTAACTTTTATTTTCATAAATATTATTTTATTATTTTCTTAATTTGTAGCTATTAGTTTTTAAATTTTTAATTTTATTTTCAAATTTAAAATTAAAATCTCATTACAACTATTAAAAATTAATTGAAGATATAAATATAATCAATGAAAATACTCATACAAATTTTTTATTATGTTTTATTCTCAAATATTCTGTCATTCTAAAATACAAATAAAGACTTTATTTAATAAAATTCTCAAAATAATAACAAAATAACTAAATAACGAAATAAATTGGTTAAAAATTAAATAAATAATTCTTAACATAAAAAAAATATACATCTCTAAATAAAATAAAAAAATTGAGATGTAAAAAAATATGCTCTAAGTTGTATAATACTAATATAGTTTGGAAATTCATTATTTCTTTTAAATTGATAATCTATTTATTTTAAGCATTTAACAAATTAGATTTAGCAACTTTTCTTGATCAATTTATGAACTATCCAAACATAGATTCATAATACGTCACTGAAATTTAAATTCTTGCGCATTATTTTTCCTTTCTATCAATCAAAAAACCTCTTAGGGTATTACTAATATTATATTTTTAATTAATTTTACTAATATAATAGAGAATGCAAAAATTATAATTATAAATGAAAGTTTAGAAAAATAATCATTAATATTGGAAATATATATATATATATTTTTAAGAAAAGAAAAAATAGATAAAAGACAATATATCTTGAAATAGAGAGCGTATTTTAACACAATAAAGGATCAAAAGGAAAGAAATACTGAAAAGGCCGAAGAATATAAATCTCACAACGCTCATTGGATATCTTAGCTAATCCAATGATTTCGTAAAATCCTGAAGAATGCAAAAAATTAGAACAGAAAACTGGAAAATTTTCTTCTTATTGCAATACTTTTGGAAGCTGTGCCTGTGATGGAGCAGCCGTACTTCTTATTTAAACCCTGTAATGAAGGAGAGTTTCAACCTTGTTATAATTATAAAGGATGGTGATTGACAAAATGGGTGTTGTCCCGTAAATTTGTTTATAACAAAATGGGTGTTTCAGGCCCAATGAAGGTGACCCATAATCAAACACTATCGAGAAAAGAAAAGCACACAGTGGAATGACCTGCGAAACAAATAACAGGCCATGTTCGCTCAAACCCAAAATAGATGGCCCAAGATAGTGGGTTACAAGATCCAGCATAGATGAAAACTAAAGCCACATTTCTTTTCTTTTCTTTTCTTTTTTTTCTCTTGTGTGATCCACAAACAACTCATGAAATTCTCAATATAACTTATTCCTCAGCTCTTTCTCCAAAGAAAAAAAAGAGGAATTTTCTCAACTCAAAAAATTTAGTAATAAATTTTACATAATTTGTAATATATTTAAACTATCATATATAGTCAGTCTAGCAGGGGTATATATATTAAGAGTGCATTATCAATGTCAAGTAACTTGCAAGAGCAATGATTTTGGCAATGATATTCCTTGTGGGGTTGTCAAAAATCTCATTATATTGGGAGAAAGATAGGTGAAGAGAAAGATGTGTGTGTGTGTGTGTGTGTGTGAGAGAGAGAGAGAGAGAGAGGGAGGTGAGGTAAAGAAATCTAACAAATTGGGTGGTCACAATCACTAATCCGTGCAGGAAACTAAAGAACCACAAAATTTCATAGTTAATAATGGTAGGAATCTTTGGGAAAAGATAATTACTTCACCAGTTGGTAAAATGAAAATGACACATTTACATTTACATTACGTAATTGAATTCCTAACCAAAAATATTTCTATTGATGATGAGACTGTTGCCTCTATGATTGGTTGAGACCCCTCCATCCTCCCAATGCCTTATTTTGATAAATGTGATAGTTTGATTAACACCTAAGAATAGTATATTTGAAGAAAGGATATATTTGTCATTTGATTGGAAGCATAGTATAAGAGTTAAGGGCTTATTTGATATCTTTCACCACATACTAATTCAACATTAGTTTATTTTTCTATTTAAGGAAATAATAAACTCGTCAATAAATATATATGACACTATATTTTTAATCAAACTCACCATCATCCAAAGATAATTAATCCTTCGTTGTTAACAAGATTGGTAAATGGGGCAAAAAAGGTAATTTTCCATCTTGATATTTTTTGTTAGAAGGATTTTAGTGATATTTTCTAAAAAAATTCAAAATCATTAAAACATCTTTTTTTTTCTTTCTTTTAGTGTGTAAAAGAAGCAAAGGAAGACTATAGTGTGAAAACAAAAAAGGTTCAAAAGCCAAAATGGTGGCTATGCGGGCCAACTCTTTAAACTATGTTTACTTTTCAATTACGACACGAACACACAAATCTCAACTTGTCATAGTAACTAATTAATTTTCCTTAATCTTTTTTATCATTAAAATATCATAATCTTTATATACTTTTTCACTTTAATACTTTAATTTGTTTAATTAAAGTATCTTTATTTTGTTAATATCATAAACAAGTGTCTTTTTATCATTACAAATTTTGAAAAAAATATGTGTCTATGTATAATTGTTACAATTTCTTCATCAAAAATTCATTCTTATTAAATTAAAATAAAAACTACACTTTTAATTTTTTAACATTAATTTAAAAAATTTTAGAAGTTATTTGTAGTTTGCAACAACTAATCTTATTTTACTAACATTTATTACAGTGTATTTAATATTAATATGTAAATTATTAATTGTTCTCTTAACTTTAAAACGAAAAAAAAGTGCAAATTTTTAAAACGAATTAAACTTAAAATTTGTCAAATGAAAAAATATATGAGGATTCTTTTGTCCAGATTAGATAAAGTTAAAAAAATTTGAGATTTTTAACATTAAAAATCAAATTTAAAAAATTACCAATAATATATACTAATAATAAATAACAAATAAATAATATTAGTAAGAATAAAATACTTTAACATTACTTGATCTTCGACCTGATAGATGTTAAATTATTATAAATTATGAAAGTACCGAAGATTATCTATCAAAATTATCAACATACTTCTTAATTTCAAAGTTATAATTACTAAAATGATAATTGACCCTACGTAAAAAGATCACATCTATATAGTTAAAGCTACAAAATAATTGTCTAAAAAATTCCTAATCATGTTTATCTTTCCACATGTAAATGTCTCCTCCGCACCTCTAATGAGTAATGACCAAAGTCTTGCCATCAAAAAAATCATTCTCCAACTTCTCTTTCCAACCTTTTTGACCTCATATCTTTTCCAATGCCCCCAAACCACCACTTGCAAAGTTGTTCTCCCTTAGACTCCACCCTATCAATTTTGCCTAGCCGTCAAAATTTAATTGCTTCAAAGGAAAAGTCAAAGTTAAAGCGAAATTTTCAATTTTTTCAACCATGTCCAACCAATTCTTGACACGTCATCCGTGCTATCTACCTGGACCCACGCGTGTTGCTTGCCCCTCTTGATTCTTATCCCCCATCACCACCCCATAAACGAACCCTAATAAATTACCGCCCTTTTTTGTTACTCCAACTCTTGAGTTAAAAGAATAGTAAAAATAGAAAGAAAAATCATGCGAAGTTGTTGAATTCAGTGAGGAGCTATCCAGCAAAAAAATAAAAAAAAGCAGGTAATTCAGCGAGGAGGTGGAAAACCCAGAAAATCCCTGAAAATTCGATTAAAACCAGCAAGGAAAACATCAAAATTTCCTGTTTTTTACCACCCCAACTCAGATGGTAGGGGAAAATTCAGTGTTGTTGAATAATCCCGGAGGTGGCGGAGATGGGACGGGTGGCGCAACCTCTTCTGCGGCGGAGGAGATGGCGATTGGGGCGGAGAATGTTGGTGGTGGAGGAGGAGATGAAGAGAGGGGGAGAGGAGAAGCTGGTAACAGGTGGCCTCGTGAAGAGACTTTAGCTCTGCTGAAGATAAGGTCTGATATGGACCTCGCATTTCGTGACTCCACTCTTAAAGCTCCTCTTTGGGATGAGGTTTCCAGGTAATGTTGACGTAAGAATTTATTCTCATTCCCATTTTCAGAAATGTTCCTTTTCTTTCTAATTTAGCTTGAAAGCACTGTTTCTTTTCAAGATTTCCAATGTTTTCTTTCGTGTTGTTTGAAAGAAGCAAATTCATTAGTCTGCTAGACTCTTGAGCTTGCATGAACTGAATAATTTTACTGTTGCTGTGAATACAACTTCAAGTGGGATTCTCTGGTTTTGACTTTCTTACTTGAGATTTTAATGGCTATTGTTTTTATCAAGATGTTACTCTTGATCTGCATTTTTGGACAATTCTGTTTGAAACAATGATCTTTGATAGGATATTCTGGTAGTATTTGATTGAATTTGACTGTGGAACTAGAAGGGGAATGTAAATAGATTTATGAATTATTGGTGGTCAGGAAATTAGGTGAGCTTGGATATCATCGAAATGCAAGAAAATGCAAGGAGAAATTTGAGAACATATTTAAGTATCATAAAAGAACGAAAGAATGTCGATCTGGACGACAAAATGGCAAAAGTTATAGGTTTTTTGAGCAACTGGAGATGTTTGATAACCAACCCTCTCTTCCTTCGTCTGCTCTGAACCAAATCCAATCTTGTGCGGTGGAAACAACATCTGCAACTGAGCCTATGGTGATAAAACCCATACGCTCAAGCCTTGATTTTGTTGCATCTCGTCCAACCCGAAGCCTGAATATGGATTTTGCTACCCCATCTACATCGACTACCTCCTCTTCAGGGAGAGATTCAGAGGAAAGCGTTAAGAAAAAGAGAAAATTGGCGGATTATTTTGAGAAATTGATGAAAGAAGTATTGGCGAAGCAAGAAAATCTACAAAATCAGCTCCTCCATGCATTAGAGAAATGCGAGAGGGAAAGGATTGCGAGGGAAGAAGCATGGAAGAAACAACAGATTGATAGAATAAGGAAAGAACAAGAGATTTTAGCTCATGAACGAGCAATTGCAGCTTCCAAGGATGCTGCTGTGATGGCTTTCTTGCAAAAGATCTCCGACCAAACAATTCCAGTGTCGTTTCCAGAGACACCAATTCCTGTGTTGGGGAAAACTCCAACTCCTTTGCCTGGGAGTATTGATAAACAAGACATTGTAGTGGAGAATAATGTCAACAGACGAGAGATTATAATGGAGCGAGCCATTGAGAAACAAGAAAATGGTGCTCGTGAGCATTTTAGTCAGTCAAGTTCATCTAGATGGCCTAAAGCAGAAGTTGAAGCTTTGGTTAGGCTTAGAACGAACCTTGGCATGCAATTCCAAGACAATGGCCTTAAAGGGCCTCTGTGGGAAGAGGTTTCATTAGCCATGAAGAAGCTTGGTTATGATAGAAATGCCAAGAGATGCAAGGAGAAATGGGAGAATATAAACAAGTATTACAAAAGGGTTAAAGAAAGCCAAAAGAAGAGGCCTGAAAGCTCAAAAACATGTCCTTATTTTCATTTGCTTGACTCACTTTATGAAAGGAAGTCCAGCAGAGTTGAACAAAATCCAGATCTGTCTGGTGCTAATTTAAAGCCTGAAGACATCTTAATGCAAATGATGAACCGCCAGCAGCAGCCACAGCAGTCGCAGCCTTTGACGGAAGATGGTCCGAGAGGGAATGTTGATCAAAATCAAGCAGATGAGGCTGAGGAAGAGGAAGAGGAAGATGACAATGGAGATGGTTATGAGCTTGTCGCCAACAACCCTTCTTCAGTGGCATCTATGAGCGTGAGCTAAGCAACAGCGTAATGAAGCTTTTGTTTAAAAGTTTTAAGTAGGCATCCTGATTGGAGAGTGATATGAGTTGATTTCCACTGTAATTTTGGCATGAGTTACTGTTTTAAGTATTTTATTTGGTACTCAAATGTATCCAATTGTAATCCCCATCTTTTTAGATATATGTATATTTCCTCAATCTCGTGCTCTTTTCAGATTTTTTGTTTATCCCCCCTCTGGGGTAAACAGTGAAGGAGAGGAATATCAGCAGCTTTCATTTGCTGTAATACCTTTTTTTTTTTTTAAATGAATGCTGTAATACAATACTTCTAAGTTAGTTGATTCTTGTAATCTAGTGTTTTCGTATCTGTAATAAAAGTTGAAAGTGGTTCTCATGTTTCTCTTTTGTTTAGTGAAACCTATAGTTTTTTTTTTTTTTGGGTGGGGGTGGGGCTGTTGGTTAAGTAAATATTTAGTCAATTTCATTGCCAGAGTTGGAACTAGCTGACCTAGCCAGATTGTGAGCATGGATATTACAAAATCTTGGAACATGATTCATCATCCAGTTTCATTGCGTTCAGGAATGTCCCGCCCTTCCTTGATCAGGTTTGCTCCCCTTCAATCCACTTCTGCTTTTTCACCTTTCGGTGCTCTTATGACCTTGATGGAATCTCGGTCCACCGTGATATTAGAGAAGCCGCTGTTTTAAGCCATCTTCAATCTTGTAAAGCAGCTCTGGCTTTTGCCACAAATGGGGTACTTGGTCCAAAGCTGCCGATACAAGCATTGAGAATCTCTCCCTTGTAATTGCTCACCAAGCATGCAGTAGTGGATTTCTCTAGGGTCAGCGACGCATCGCGGTTGATTTTCAGCCAATCTTTTGCTGGTGCCACCGAGGTATCATATTGAGAACATGATCTCCTTGTTCTTCTATCAATTGCCGCTTTCCAGTATAAATGTGTAGAAATTTGGATTCTCTTTCCCACCTCTTCCCAGCTATCGACTGGACCTCCGACTCTGATTCTGTTCCTGTACATCCACACATGTTTAATGGCAACAAGCCAACAACAGCGAAGTGCATAATATTTTCTCTTTCTTAACATTCACAGGGAAGGAATTGTTTGGGCTGGTTTACACTTCCACCACTCCATTCCATGTCCAGGGCCCCTTTCTCAGCAGGTGGTTTGAGTCCAGCAGTTTTCTTCCACGAAGATATATAGACTTCAGCAGCTTCACCTATGTCATTTCCTGTTGCGTGCAAATCTGCCAACCCAGTTTTGCAATGAAGGCAATGTTGTTATCCCTTTCCTTCCTTAGCCTTGCGAATGCTATCCCAAGCTGATCTGAGGTACATATTCCTGCCATCATTATTGCCTTTTCGCCACTAGAAATCCGTCATCATCTGATCCAGTTTGTCTCACATAGTAGAGGGCAACAGATATGTCTACATAGCATGACATTTTTGCCCGCCTGGGACAGAACTTAAGACTTCCAGCTAGCTAGCTTCTTGCCAGCTTATCTACAAGGTGTTGGAACTCCTTCAGCTTTGACCTTCATCTGCAAAAGGGAAGGCCCGAGGATCATCCCATATGGTCACATTCTGCAATACGCAGGGTGTTGCAGATTTCTTCCCTCATCTGCCTATCTACATTCCTCCTGAAATGTACAGAGGGTTTTTCAAATTTCCTGATTGACGAGTGATGCTGCAAAATATGTCTAAGCATGTTAACACCTCGCGCGCCTCCATAGCCTCTGCATGGCAATATGACTATAGTGGTACTAGTTCTTGCAATTTTGACGCCACGGAGTCTGCCTTCCTCTTCTGCTCTGTGAATGATCCGAGACAGTAAGTCGAAACAAAACTGTGAATAGGGCAGGGGACATGGGCTACCCCTGCCTTATTCCCCTGCTGCTACCTGCTAGTGAAGAAGCCATAGGAAGATCCGTTAAGTAGAATTAAGAAAATGGCAGTTGAGACACATTCATGCACCCAATTCACAAAATTCTCATGAAAGCCATGCAACAGTAAGACAGGTTTAAGGATGTTCCAATCAATCTTGTCATAGGCCTTTGCCATATCAAATTTTATTGCCATGAAGCCTAAGCTTACTCTTTTTTTTTTTTTTTTATTAAAGAAATGTATTATTTCATGAGTCAGGATCGTACTATTAGTAATATATCTATTCGGGATGAAAGAAGCTTGTTCTCGTGCAATGATCTTTTCTAACACAGGGCGAATTCTAGCAGCTAGAATTCGAGTATTTGATTCGGAATTTGAGAATTTGGCTTTAAAAGAAGAAAATTTAAAAAAAAAGAAAAAGAAGAAAAAATTGAAGTTCAAAGTATGCTCTTTATTAATTTCACAAATGAACTTTGTTTGATTTTGATTCATTCTGAACATAATATAAATTTTTTATTTTAAATTTTATTTATTAATTATTTATTTTACAAAAAATTTATTTTTATAAAATAAAAAATAAAAAATTGTAATTCCAAAGAATCACAACTCAATCTCCAACACAAACTTGTTATTCCCGTGGGGTGTATGAAACAGAGTTGTATACGGTTAGGTATACGGCACAAGACTCAACAAGACTTCTCTTCATTTTTTTTTCCATTTTTCATTTTTTCTAAAATTTTCCCTTGGTGAGATCTAGAAAATTAAATAATCTTAGGGAGACAGGAAAAAAAAATTTTCAATTGGTTAAAATAACTTCAACTAAAACCCGTACAAGATTTGCACGAAAATTTTCCAATTTGGCCATCATAGCATCTCAATCCCAAATTATAACCAAAAATTTTATATTTAAAACTTATGTTTCTTTTTACAAACAATTTAATTTTTACAAAATTTAAAATAAAAATTTCAAACTTAAATATTAATATTATCAACCAGTAATAGTTCCACATAAGTATCATGCTCTATATTCTTAACAAAAAATATTTATTCCCTTTGTTTCACAATAAATGTAGGTGTAGAAATTTTTATACATATTAAATAAAATTTAATTTATTTATTTATTTTTAATTAAATATTCTCTCTTTATAAAAAAATTAAAAAATAATTTATTATAAAAAATTTTATTACTTTATTATGAGCATAAATAAAAAAATTCAAAATTTTATTTAATAATAATGTATTTTATAATAAAATAAAATTTTCTACAATAAGGAAGTGAAGGAATAATTACTTACCACATTATAAAAAGGTCTTGCTCAGTGTAAATTAGAAATGTTCATTATTTGATATAATTTAAAAAATCGAATTCAAACCATACACATTTCAGCTCGATTTTTTAATATTTCAATTCGATTTATTTATAAAAACTTTGTAAGTTTTTAATTCAATTTTTAGTTTTTTTAAGATTAAAAATAGAATCGAAAAATTAAAATTTTTAAAAATATATATAAATATATTTTAATAATACATTCTTATATTAAAATTAAAATTTTAAAATAAAAAAACTTCAATAACACATTATCAAAAAATATATATTTTTAATTTTAATTTTTAATTTTGTAATTTTTCCTCTTTTTTTAATTTCAGTTTGATTTTTTAAAAATTCGAGTTTAACTCGATTTTATAATTTTTTTAAAAATTAAACCAAAAACGAAAATTTTAAGTCGAAAACTACTAACGTAAACTCATTTAAAAATTAAACCAAAAACGAAAATTTTAAGTCGAAAACTACTAACGTAAACTCAACTCATGTGGCTCCGGCTTCTATTCAATTCAATGGTCAGGACTAACAAAAAGAAGCCTTATTTGTCTCCTGCCCTTGCTCTTTATTGAATATCACTTCTTCTGTATCAGTATCACAGCAGCACAATAACTATAAATCACTCTTCCTCTCCTCAGTCCTCACTGTTTTCGCTACTTCCAATGCACCACAGACCCCACTCCACCATTCCCTACCGTTAGACTAACACTATAATATCAATCCAATCTCACTCTTGCGTCTTCTTCCCATTGTTTATCTGCATTTTCCAACCACTGCTACCCGAGATCCCCCACGGCCATCAAGGCTTTAACCACCCCCAAAAGTTGCCAAAACCCTCCGATGGCGGAGTATGAGCCCACAACCACCCTCAGCCACCACAATGTGATACCGACAGAAACAGCAGTGCAAGCACTCAACACCATTATCCAGCTGCATTTTGAGAAGACCCTTGAGAAGAAAAGGGCTGTGGACCTCCAAAAGAAGGAGCTTTGGAAGCTGTTTCAGCTGTTTTTCCTTTTCTTGGGACTGGTTTTCTTGGCTCAAGTTCAGTCCCCGAGGCTTCAGTGCAGGCACTGCTGGGTGCCCATTGGGCTGCTGTCTCTAGCTCATCTTATCTTCTATGTTTCTGTGGCTCAGACGCTCAGGTGCGTTAATGGGTTCAAGTACCAGAGGAGGTGCCATAAGTTGACTCTTGGGTTGGCCACTGAGAGACTCCGGCAGCTGAAGATGAAGCTAAGCAGCGGCGGAGGTGGTGGCGGCGTTATGGATGAATATGGGGATGAGTTTGAAATATCATATCAAGAACCACCAGAGAGTTATTTTGGAAAATTCAAGAGGAATTGGGCATTGCACTTTGGGTTCTTGATCTTGATTTATGGGTTCATGGTCTCATCCTCTGTCGTTCTTCTTTGTTTTTAGTTAAGGGTACCCTTTTTAAGTTTAACGAGGATAGATTATTTTCGGGGTGAGATTTCTAGGTTTTTTATTTTGGGGAAAGATTCTTTCATGTGTCCTTTTGGTGGTTTGTGAAAATTTATGATGCATGTAATTATTTTGCTTCCACCGAAGATGCTAATGTGGATAGATACTTATTTACATGGCATTTATATTTAACATTTGTTTAAGAAAAGAACAAGCGAGCACTATTGTCTCACCACAGAGAATCCTAGGCAGTTTGAATCAAGGCCACGTCTACCCTTGATGTTCTCTTATATATCTTTGAATTCTGAACATGCATTTTACACAGGATTTCTGATAGAAGTGTTTATTATTTGTTGTAATTTTAAAAATCGAACCGAATCGAAATATACATTTCGATTTGATTTTTTAAATTTTTAATTTGATTCGGTTCGATTTTTTAAATTAGAATTCAATTCGATTCGATTTTTGATTTTTATTCTCAAATCGAAAATTAAACTAAAAAATCAAATTTTTAAAAAATTCATATATAAAACTAATTTTTATAATGTGTTTTTTAATAAAAATTAATTTTTTTAAATAAAATTTTCTTAAGAACTTATTACCGAAATGCATTCTTTTCTCTTTTATTTTAATTTTAATTTTTAACCGAACCGAACCAACCCGAATTATTTCGGTTATGTTCGGTTCGATTTTTTGAAAAAATTCAGTTTAATTCGGTTTTGTAAAATTTTTAAAAAACCGAACCGAAAATCGAATTATCCCACCGAAACCGAACCGAAAAACCGAATGAACACCCTTAATTTCTGATACTATTCACAGTGTTTCACTTTAAATCAACGTAAATTCTATGAATAATGATTGGGGGGAAAAAGGAATATCATATACTTAATAAAAAAATGTGAAATTCACCAACTAATTCATTATACATAGCAGTAGGAGAGAAAAATTGAGATCTTCCCATCTAAGTTCAATGTAATATCCACATAATCCTAATTTAGGTCTATAGTAAAACCCTTCAGAACCAATGTTGTGTTCTCCAATGAGACTACTAAGCCAAAGAGTTCAAGGAGTTCAAGGGTCTTTACAAGAGCAAAAACAAGATTCAGGGCTATTCTACTGAAGTCAACATTTGCATATTACGTTCAAAATTCATTTAAATACACAATGTTTGCTACAATACAGGATAAGCTCTTCCTGCGTTCCAAGCGTTGGGTTAAAATTTCAGTTCACACATTCAAGACGTAATCTCCTCATAATCAAATGAAAACTAGTTTTAGAAAGGTTCCGCCATAATATCATCAAGCATGCTACAACTATTCATCTAAACTGCAGAAATTCATATGTTGTTGCATTTACAACTAGGGATGCCCATGTTTTGGGCCATATCTTTTGGAACTTTTCTTTTACACATTGTTGCATTACATGAACACGTCTGCTTTCTGCATTACATTTGAATCTACAAGACACAAGCTGATAGCAGTCAGAGATCAAGCTTATATTCTGACTGGATTGGCAGGAGATACAAAATATGATACAAGTACCATGTATGATTGCAATAAATATTTTATTAGAAATTTCATCGGAAGAATTGTGTTTGCAGAAAAGTTAACAAATACCTGAATTTTATGGAGCCTCTTCGTTCTTTCTATTTTTAGTTCAGGAGTGATGTAAAAATGCGAAACCTACCTACAATCTCCAGAACTTGAGAATGAATAAAAAGGAGTCTACGATTTAAGCAGTTGACAGTGACTTGCACAATAACTTGTAGGCATCTACACAAAGTTTAAACTTCTCTTCTGCCATTCCCTGCAAAAATCAGGAGACTTCTCTTGTAAGAACTACCTAGAAGACAAAGCACTTGGAAAAGAAGTGGAAAAGTTTGAATTAGTTGTATCTAACAAAGATCAATTCCAAAATGATGTAATGAATAAAGGCTCCTCTCATAATATGAATTCATTTTGAGTCTTGATCGAGAGAACTTTGCGGAATAAAATGCAAATAAGCTCGCCAACCATGTCTCAATTAGAAAGCCAAAATGTGAACATTCACAACTAGATCATCCCCTGAAGGAAAACCCAATAGGACCTTGCCACGGTTTAGTCTTTTCAAGGAAAAGATCATAGTTATTTAGTTCTTATAATCAGGTTTCAAAGGGAAAAGATAATGTACGTGGCATCTTTTTGTTTCTTTGATTTTATTTATTAGTTATGCTCGCCCTTCTCTTGTGTCATCTTATTCTAATAAAGGTTAAATATGATCACATAGCCTAGAAGAACAGGATCAAACACATAATTCCCTCTTTTGCACATGGATTTCCTTAAGCTTACCGGCACTTATATTTCACATCAATACCACCACAACTGATGAACAGATTACAACAAATAAATAAATAAAAAAGAAACATAGGAGGATCTAAATTATAATTGCTACATACGCTTTACAATCTAAGCTGTGTATTCTTTCTCATGATTCATCAAGAGGAAGTTGAAGAATAACTGTAGGATAAGGTCACACAACAACCGGATTATATTATCATTTCACAAGTGATGGCAGTTGGCATTAGTTGGCTTTCGTTCTTAGGACCTTCACCTGGCTGAAAAGATAACGAGGAAACCTATTGCAAAAGATGACCACATAAATTTGACTCACACTCTTACAAAAAAAGAAATAAGAATATTGCTGACTACAACATGTATCACATGCCCAATTTTTCTAGCAAAAGCAAACTTAGAAATAATGAGGGACAAGCTGACCTGTGAAGGGCCTTGATGCTTATCAGGATGCCATTTCAGAGCTGACGAGTGAAATCTGCATTAATACAATTCTTAGTCAATATATATACGTTTGAAATTGACATACATGTTATTTAGCCAGTTGGGGTAAAAGAACAGGTCCATATGTCTTGAAGAACTCACGCTTTTTTAACATCCCCAATCTTCAAGGGACCATTTGTAGGCAAACCAAGAAGTTTTCTCTCAGAATACATGCCATCAGAACGGTTGTCATTGTCAGACTCTGATTCACTTTCAATATCTGATTCTTGCTGTTTCCTGTAACTCTTATTTGGGTGTTCTTTCCAGTCAAATTCAGTTGTTGAACTCTCGTAAAAGAAATCTCTCGCAGACCAGTAAGACCATGTGCACCCTCTGTGCCTGAACGTTTCTTGGAAGACATTGTTCGAGGACTCCATCTCTTCACATAACTTCTTCTTTTTCTTTGACATACCTGAACACAGAAATGAGTTTAGTTATTAAAAAGCCAAGTGAATAAGGACATAGAAAGGAGATCAATACTTCTCTAGAAAAACATGCTTTCCTCAGCTTCACCATCTAGTATAATGTGAATGTAACGAAAGAAATAAATTCATTGACCAATGGAGCATTCAAATCTTAAATCTATCTTCTAGAAGTGACTCATTTAGCAGGTCTTTGCATCCATCTATCAGGAACGGATTCTGGAAGATCAGAGAACATTATGTAATCTCATTAACATCTTTGAGAAAACTCTATGCATATGAAGTAACCAAAAGCAGAATAAACTAAAGCTAATGGGAAGTATATACTATAAGAGTCAACTTTCTGAAGTACTCTCACGTACAACATCAGACTCAACCATCAAGCATCGTTATTTTAATTGTCAGTTTTAATTAGTATCCTGTTAGAATAAAGGTATAAGTGCCAAATAAGAAATCAATTCTCTAAATGTTAGCAAAAAATAAATAAATAAATAGCTCCTGCAATTTCAAGCATTTTAGCAAAACAATGAACACAGAATTATACTTGCAAATATATGCATATTGGGCAGGATAAGGAAGAAGATCAAGTAATGATCATGACCAGAAGAACTTAAACAGAAAAAGATGAGTTAAATGAAATTGAACTCACGCTTCATTCTTCTATGTTGCGCTTTCGCAGCTCGACGGGCAGCATGAGAAGATTTGGACCAGTCTTTCTTGTCAAAATGATCATCCTCATCTGCATACCATGATGTTTCTCTCGTTGGTACGGCCTCCTGATTAGACCATAGAACGAAAAAGAGGCATTTGTCCATCAGGCTGGATATCGTAAAACATTCATACTATAGAAAATAAACTAGAAAGAGAAGAAGAATGTTTCAGAAGTGTTGAAAACAATGTCTCAGAGACAGAGAACCATCAAGATTTCTAAACTGGGTTCCTAAGGTAAAAAGAACAGGGGCATAAGATTTTTGCAGAGGACAATAAGATCATTATTAGTGTCTTGATATTTCTTCATTTCATCCAGCTACCCCGCCAAAAATGGGATTTTTGCTTAGAAGTATCTTAAAGTACAGCTCCATAAAACTGGCACAATAAGGATGCTGATCTCTGAAATGCACTCTGCGGAAACCCATGGACTAGATCAGATGCTCTCTCTGCTTTAAAAATCTTTGCACATTTCTCCTGATATTGCTAATTACTTGAAGATTTTTTTTTCCCCCTTCCCCATAGCTGCTTTCTTTCATAAGATCACATGATGATACATTTCTTACATCAGCCACCGAAACTTAGGGTGCATTTGCATCGGATCTCAAAACGCAAACTAATGCATTGTTTTCAACCTTTTTTTTCTCTGGGTCCCACCTCTCCTCTGAGACACTAATTCATTGTTTCATTTTCAACCAAGAATTCTCAAAAGAAAATCATCCAAAAACACCCTAACTAATCTCAGCGAACCTCTCTAGAAAACTTCATACAATTTGTGTTGTAAGTTAAACATTCCTTATTGCTGATGATGCACCTAAGCATGTCTTGCTGAGAACTGAAGTGCATTGGTACCTGGGTACTCAATTGCAGAGAACATTCTTATTGAAATGAATTTATTCTTCTTTTAGTCTTTAAAATCAAGATCCCTAGCCAAAAAAAATGGATCTACTGTAGAGAGGCCAAGAAATAAGGGAAGGTATTTTACTTCAGAGTTACAGAGCAAGACACTAGTACAGATTTCCCCTATATTGGAATTACAACAAGGAAACGGAGAAATATCAGAAAGCACTTGTGACAACCTTAACTGAAGAATCATAAGGGGATCTCATAGGGTTCAGCTAAGCTTGGCATGGCAATATGGAGATTGTGCAATAAAAGGCCATTCAACAGGTGATTGGGACTGTTGACATCAACAGAGAGCTCAGGTAGAAATTGAGATGTCAAAGCAGTGAAAAATATGTCAAGTTTGATGTGAATCAAGCTGATATTGCAGAAGCCTTGGTAATTAGAAAAGGTACAGACAAAGGGAATTGTGCCTTAAGGAAGATTGAAGTTGACTGTGGTAAGGGCTGGAATGTATAATGCTGCTGGCCTTTATCACATAACAAGAGAGAGTCCCATTCAATTAAGAGTGCACATCCTATCTTAGAGCAGTGCCACAAGAAAAATAAAAATATTTTTAAAAAAAAGACACCATATCATTGAATGATCTTTACCTCAAAAGTAAATCTGGAGGATCCACTATTAAACAGAAGATCTTTCAGAGCTTTCTTCGTATCAGCACGCTTTTGACGAACTTTGTATCTTATATAAGCCTGTTGATAGCAACAACATAAAAAAGAAAGTTGAACAATAATTTCAGTGAGGAAAATAAGGAATTTCATAGTGAAATTGGCAAACATCAGTAATCAGCATAAAGCAAATGAGGCCAGTGAGGGGGAAAACCTTCCAGCAGTCTTCTATTTCACCATCATGCACATGTATAGACCAAGTGCCTTCATCATCCTAGTACAAATTCTAATTGTTATCTTAAATTTGACTATCCAGAGGTTGTCGAAAACAAGAACCAACTGGGGACACTATTGTTAGATTCTTCTAGCATAAATCATAGATACATCTTTGTATTCCCCTCTGGTATGCATCAAATAATCATTACTTACAAAATCTACTTCTATATTTTGATTTTAACTAGATTAGTGCTTGATTATAAAGAGAAACCAGTGACCTCTTTCTAGTTTAAAAGAAATAGGTTACTTTCATGAGATAATTGAACAAGAATGAATAGAACGGGGACAAGGAGGTTTTATCTGGAGAAGAAGTAGGGTGATTTCTCTCTTTCAACTTAACTGGAAAGGTAAAACCTCGCCTAAAAGAATAAAACTAATCAGACCTACTAGTAGCAATAACATAAGAAACGTAGTGCGCAAAATAGATAAATACAATTTGGAGTATCCATGTGATATGAACTGCTTTCACTTAACAGGCCAATCCTTAAATACAATAAAAGGTTCCTGTCACCTTATTTTTCCTTTTGTTCCCCCCCCCCTCCTCCTCCTCCTCCTCACCTGTGACACTTTCGAACCATTTTTCTTACATAAAACAACATAATTAAATCTGAGATAGGAATCTAAGAGAAATTACAGTTTAGGAATAATGCGAAGATCACTCTACCATGCTGAGACTTCAAAAGCATATCCGTAAAAACACAGAACAACACATTGGAACATATGAAGGAAAAAACAGGAGAAAGATAAAGTTATCGGAGTAGAGAAAAGAGATTCTTAATTCAAGTACAATGGAAAACCCAAGTTTAGGAAAATAAAATACAAAGTCAATAGAATTAAGTTCCTACTTCCTAGTACATAAAGCTCTTTAGAAAGCAATCCATGAAATGGTATCTGCATGCCTCAAGATGCTAAGAAGGTGCAATAGTAACATCCAGAAAGTAAAATGGAACTTTCCACTGTGCAAGTACTACTGGAAGCCCCCTAAAGGAGTGATGGTGAATTAAAATGAAGTCCTACCAATTAAATTCATCAGTTTAAATATATTTCCAAAATCATTTAAGAACATTTGAGATCTTGCATCTGCCACTTAACACAACCTTTCATCATCAAAACATGACAAATAACAATGTAAGATATACTTGCATAGCCTTTTACAGAGAAAAACACTTTTTGACGGCAAGCGAAGAGCCTCTATGGCATGGGGTGACGGGTAATCATGACACTAACACATATCTACACACAAAACTGGAAAGAATTAAAGTAGTGATTAGTAATCCACCTTGGATGGTTGTTGGCCTGCTCTTACGTCCTGCAGGTATACAAGTTTTTGTTAAACATCCAGCTTGGGAACAATTGGAGATTAATAAACAATGAGTAAAGAGTTCCTCCAACATACCAATTGAAGAAAAGTTACTTCAGAACAAAAGAATGCAAAAATATTTGAAAGAAACAGCAAAATCTATATACATTACTTCACACTGACAACCACAATCCCAGTTTGAATATTAAAAAAACATACTGACAACCACAATCCCAGTTTGAATATTAAAAAAAAATGATAAAGATAACCAGTAATAGGCTTATCATTGCCTGGTTCTCTTCCAAAAGTTATCCCAAATAGCAGCATCATGGCAAGCTTCAGTCATGCAGAAAGATACGAATAAAAACCACTAGATAAAAGTGCATTAAATAATAATGCAACTTTTTGCATAAAAAAAGACTCTTATCTGCCTAATTTTCTTCAAGTACAATTTGAACTTCAGTACCAACTGTTAAAACTTCTGCGAGACAAAAACAAAACAACTTTTCTTTTTAAGAAAAGGTTAAGAAAGCTGAAGGAAATGCAGGTCATAATTTCCCACAGAAAATGTGGAAAAACTACAATATGCATAAGGATTCAGCATGTTTCTAATAAAGAATAGTAAAACAAGGACTCCCTCTGTTCAAAATACTTGTCAACGCTTCCTAATTTTCTTGTGTCAAGATACTTCTCAATTCCGTAAACCCATTGCATATTTCTTACTTTCATTCACATGTCGCCCTTAATCATTGAAGCAGGAAAAACACAAAACAGGAAACAGCGTAGTTGAATTCATTTAGAAAGCTATTGATTCTTTTATTTTATTAGTCCTCGCATGATTATTTCTTTAGTTACTTATTTCCCATATGCTTTAGGACTTTAATTAAAAGTCAGTTTCCTTTCCCATGTTAATTTTCTTTTCGGCAGGTTATTAGATTAGGGATAGCGTAATATATATATATATATATATATATATATAGATATATATATATATATATAGATATATATATATATATATATATATCTGTGTGTGTGTGTGTGTGTGCTTTTTCAGTAGTATTAATAAAACTACAGAGTTTTTACTGTCTGAAGCCAAGTTAAAGGCTGTAGCTTTTGCTTCTTTCTTTCAACCCCATTACCTTGCATCAATCATCTTTATCACTTCCATTAACAAATATCCTTTCATTTTCAAGACGAAATAAATGCATTTCCAATGTCACATATTAAATGCCCTCCAATCTTGAAGACAAATAAAGTACTCTAAACCAATCCTTCTTGAAAAGAAAGAACTCTCTCATTCAATAATAAGGTTATTTTATTCATTTTAACTCATCTTTCTAGCAAACTTATCAAATCCTTAATCTGCATGATTCGTCCAAACTTTACAAGTGTTTTGAAACAGAGGGATTAAAGAGTCACTACCTTCTGACCCAAATAAGTGTCCTTTGAGGTTATGCAGATGGATTAAGAAAGTTATTAAATAGAGCATGAAAGACATGTTAACCTTCTTGAAAATTGAATAACCAATTAACGTATATTCATAAAGGATTAAGGCAAAATTACAAAAAGGACAACAAATACTGCCTTGATAATCCAAAACAACAGACAATTCATACCAAAGAAATGTGAGAGAAAAAGACATTTATTTGAGATTGGAAGCAATATTTTGTGCAGATTCAACAGAGAAATTTAGAAAAGGCCAGCAAGATACACAGAAGCTAGCTCACTCAACCGATTATGAATGGAGATTAGTTATATACTTTGCAGCCACAATGCAGAAACATGGTTTCAGGTGTCAGAATTCCATCTTCACTTCGCAGAGAACAAAGACAGAAAATAGTATAATATCAGCAAATAGTTCATGGCATTGATATGAAAGGAAAAATTTAGAAAAACAGTACTCGTAAATCTAATTCTTTAAGCAACCTACACAGTAACATCATGATCAGGAGACAACTGCAATTATGGTAATGACACGCATCAAACAGGCTATATGAATGAATCAGGAAAAAGTTTCAAAGAGGTATATCAACATTAAAAAAGAAAAAGCAGCTGGAGTAGTGTAGCAGCTTCTCAGTAGACAAAAGTTGTCACTTGTGAATAGCAAAGAACATTGGTTGGGAAAATAGAAAAAAACTGCTGGATCTTATTGCACCACCAGCAAGCAAGATCCTAAAATTGCAACTAAGAACTTGGCATTAAACTAATCTGATTTTCTTGGAAAGGTGGTTTTCAGGGACCAGCTAGAATTGAAAGAAGTGAAAGGAAACTGTAGCTCCTATCAAAAGTTAAATACCCGTTCTTAGGTCACATTTTACTTGCTAAGTTTCATAGTGCTAAACATTCTAAGAAACTTCTCTTTATTTGTTGGAATGATACAACCGTGAAGGATATTAAATGACCATTTAAACTTTGTTAAGCTCAGGTCCCTCTCTCTCTCTCTCTGTGGACCCCTTGTTTCTCTCTGAAGTGGAACACTGGCGGTCAGATGGCAATTTCAATGTGTAAATATTGTTTACATTTTGAAATATGCCAAGCTTGATTTCTTTTGAACAACTCTTGTCCAAGTCTAAAGTAAGAAATTTAAGCAAAGGTGCATTGTTTAGATGTCTTGCACAGACCATCAGCATCAATATTTTGTTCAAGGAAGAAGAAAATAACTAATATTTCCCAGCAAGCCGCAAATGAAACTTAAGGAATATGTATATCTAAACTATATGTTATAAGAGCCTAACAGACCAAACCAAATGTGAAAGAAAAATTAAGAACTTGCCAGCAATCTAGCTATGTGCTAATACATGAAATTTCCATGCCGCAGGGAAAGATCCTCAACATTACTGAGCAGTACTTGAATTGTCAAAGAGAAAGCAGTAAATCAGAAAAAAGCATAAGAAGTTCAAATATTTATATGTCTGCATCCCAAGTACAAACTACAAAACTTCTTTATTTTTCATTATTGGTACAATGCAATTATTCTGAATAGTCAAATTAAGTCTGACAACTGAACAGGTTTCAAGTACCATTCAAAATGTGCAATCATCCAACCAAGTAAAGGTCTTCAATTTCCAAACTCCACCTTGTGAAGGCCAACAATTCGTTTTGAATCCAGACCACAAAATTATTCAATCCCAGCCTAAATTTCATCCACACACCCCTAGCTAACAAACAGTCATTCAAGAAACTCAAAGAAACATTACCCAAAAACGCATACAAGCAATTGGGCATCTCAAAGAAAGCTAGCAACAACATGTAGCCGATTGAGCAACAACCCGAAATAATCACAAGCAGCAATTTCAATTCTATAACAAAAGATGGAACCTGTTCTTTCAAACTGCCGACTAATCTTTTGATCCAAATAAGGAAGGAAAAAAAACAATATCAATAGGAAACTCACAAAATTCCATTTTTTTCCCCACTTCTCGTTACAAGTTCTTGTAGAGTGGAACTCGGCCAATTGGGTATTCGAAGTGGATGCTACAGCTGTTGATTGAATCATTGAATTCTTGAAAAGCAAAAGCTTTCGCCATCTGGGTATTGCTTGCATTTCCCTCAAACAAGACAACGATTGCGAAAAACCAGCTTCAGGAATTGAATAATTCTACGTAAACATCAACTTCAGATGATGCGTGAGTGCTTGCCTGAGTCCGACAATATTCGGCTGCTGTTTCGGCAAAGCAATGTTAGAGAGCTTTTCTTTTTTTTTTTTTTATATTTCTGCCAAAAATATATCTTAGGAGTTGTTTGTGGGTTTTTACAAGTAACTGAAAACTGAGCCGAGCCAGTAGATCAATTTGCAAAGCATTCCTTATTTAAAAGGTTTTGAATTACATATTTATGGGACAAATGTCTATTCCTTTCCTCTATTCAAATAATTTAGGATTGATAATTTAGGATTCTTTCTAAAAATAAAAATAAAAAAATAAGTGTGCGTAGTATGAATAGAATTTGATTTTAAAATTTTTATTTTAATTTTATTAAAATTAAAATATTTATAAAAAGTGATATAAATTTCACAATTAACAAAATTATCTGTTAAACAGAGGAACAATGATTGTAATTAAATATTTCTCTAAAAATAGATAGATTAGAATAGATCAACTCAAATTCAAAAAGAAAAAACAAATTATAGAAAAATGATTGTAATCTCTTACCCTCACAAATTCTAATTCTAATTTGGACCTCAACAAGGAACTATCTGATAGCCAAGGATGGAAGGGACATGGAGTTGGAAAGAAAAATTCTTCAGCAGCAGCCACCTCCTAATCTTTTGCCTCTATTGCTTTCTGATCAAAATAGTGATAAGCACCATAGTACTAAATGAAGATCCTGCATTTTTTTCTTTTTTAGTTTTTTACTCTACTTTTCTATTCTCTTTTCCTTTCTTAATAGAATCTTTACATTACCCACTCCCCCCGCCCCTCCCCAAAGAAAAAGAATTTTTTTTCCAAGTACTCTTCCACGAGCACATAAGTTTCAACTCAAAGTCCAATGGATGGACTATAATCTCAAATGACGAGAATGAAAAGTATAACTCGATCAAATATATTTATTTAAGCTCATTATATCTTCTGTTATTTTATAATCAGAATAATCTATTCTAAAATATTATGGTAAGAATTACAACATATTATTTATCAAAAACAATCTTAACTTCAAAAAAAGAAAAAAGGATCTTGAGCGTAGATTAAATCAAGATGAAGAAGTATTAACAACATTTGCTCCAAACCATGGTCGTGACTGCAGATTCTCAACCATCTTCCTATCCATTTGCAAAGATCTGGCTAGTAGTTCAGGAGAAATTAATGGATCTGTTGCAAACAAATCATTCCCATAAGCTACAACCCCAGCATTTTGGCTGTTAAAAGTAGCAAAACCAACTGCATTTGTGTTCCCAACATTGGATTGAAAATGGATAAGTCCCTTAGGGAACACGAAGATATCTCCTGGTTTCAGTACCTTGGCATGCAACTTCTTCTTCATGTTACTGCCTTGATTTGAAGCCACAAAGCCAACATACAGGCTGCCTTCCAGGAGAACAAGTATTTCTGTTGCGCGCGGATGTGTATGAGGAGCAATGAAGCCATTAGGCGCAAAATCAATCCGAACGACACTGATTCCGAGAGTGTTCAAACCTGGAAACCGATTAACATCGACGAAATTCACTGCTGCTCCTACTGGGCCAGACATGTTTCCAGGCATGTGGAAACCGGCCGAAAGGTAGAAATCTTCTGTAGTTACAAGTTTAGGGTTCTTGCAAATTTTTCCATTCACGAAAACTGCATGAAAATGAATAGATTTCGTTCAGTAATCACTAATAGCTGAAATCATTTGAAAATGATCAGACCCTTACAAGAGTAATAAAAATTTTACATACAAATACTGAAAAATGTCTTAAATTATCATAAGTTACCGGCAGCTGAGGAATCAGGCACAGCAATACAAAAGTCATCTAAAGGGCTTGGATCATAAGCAAAGATAAGTGGAGAAGCAAAGGCCAAAATGGCAAGAAATGTGAGGATGTGATCAAAGGCCATAGTTATGAACATGCTATGAAACATGAAAAGGGAATTTTTTTTCCACTTTACTTTGGCTTCCAATATGAATGGTTAAAGAATTTGGATTTATTTATATTTGATCCTCCCTCTCAAATGGTAAGAAAGTTCTCCATTGTCAAATGACCTCAGGTTTGGTTGAAACCATTTCTAATTTAAGGAAAACAGCTCCTCAACTGCTGCAACCCTTTTTCTAGCTAGTTTTTCCTTGTAAACAAGAATATCTCCTCTTATGCCACAAAAAACACATATACAGTAATTGTCGTGCAAAACAAACCACACATCAAAAACATTACGTACCAGAGACCTACACTATTATATTTGTTAATATAAGTAAATAATATATATATATATATATATATATATAGTAAGTTATAAATATTCTTGTCGTAACTTTACAAAATGATTACTATATTTACAACTTGACAAAATTTGTCATACGAAATCAAAAAGTTTTAAATTCAATAATCATATTAAATGTCACTAAATACCTGCAATAATCTATTTCCTCACCCTGATTAATTATTTAGGATTTCTTAGAGAAAATAAACTATATATGGTCTTTTGGTGATTCCAAAGCCATGTGCAAATGATGGCTTCAAGTTTTATCTGATGGGAATTAATATTAAAAAAATGATTAAAAATACTGATTAATACAGTTTACCAAAAAGATTGCTGTGAGTAACAGCAAGTGATCAACGAGTGTGACACATTATTCCCCGAAGATTCTATAGATTACTTAATATCGGGCCTTTGTTTTACTTATCACTGCTTTTCCTTTCATCTCTTCAAATCTATTCTACTCTCTTAGTTTTAAAGTACTTGTCAATCAAAAACAAGATACATGGATTAAATTCGCCAGATTTTATGAAAAAGACTGGTTAAAATAGCTTTATTTAAGTGGGTGCAATAGTAGTTCTCTCTTTTCAAGAAGGAAGAAAGAGTAAATTGCACATTACTGTCTCCATTCCAAATTACTTGTTAAAATTTGGGAGTTTCGAACATACTAAAAAATTATTACGTTATTCAGTAAAATGATCAAAAAACCATGTTGAAACTTTGAATGTAATTAATATTGTCTTTGATGAGTTAATAAATGTGAGGGTAAAGTTTAAAAAATTAAAGTAAATGCTTTCTTAAACGGATGAATTAACAAATATTTTGGTACAAAATTTTGATAGTGTTGTTACCAATAATTTCAGAGAGAGGAAGGATATATTTCTCAATGCACGGAGGAATAGGTTTAGAGATGATTTACATTGGTCAGTGTTGATAATTTGTAGATTTGCATTATCTATTTGTCTTAAAAACGGGAGAACATTTACAGTGACATTGACAGTGACATTGAAGTCTTGAAAATGAGAGAATATTTATTCTAAGAACTAAAAGAGATAACACGGTTAGGGATAAAATGAGAACAAAAATAATAGTCAAAATGTGGCTATTATTTTTATCCCAATATATTAGTTTCCTTTTTCTTTTCTAAGTAAAATTTCAATCTTTTTTCCAATCTAATCCTCCATTCTATTAACACAACAACCCATTAAATTAGCTCTATTCAAAATGTAATAGAGTTTAATGAGATTTTGAAAAGAATGGTACAACAATCTTTTTAAATTCAAATATTATGAATTTCAGTTATTTCTTGATTTTAGGGAAACGCCACAATGTGACTAATATGTAAAACAAAGGTAAATATACTATGAATTTATGTGACTGACTAGTGCAATATATTTTGAATAGCAAATTTAGAAAGTTTTTACAAGCATTAATTTTAAAACAAAGGGTGTCTTGCCTTTAAGACTTTGTCCAAGTGGAAAGAGGAGGAACTTCCTAACTAAAAGATTGAAAGTTCTTTTTAATTTGCCCTGTACAAGGTTTATTACTGTCCTTTTATAGGGTAATACTTTACCTAAATAAATAAACATATATATATATATATATATATATATATATATATATGTTGAACTTGATCAATTAATTATATAATATATAAATAGTATGACGCTTCTTGTACTAAAAAACAAAGGGCATTACTATATACAAATTCTTGTTACTATATATAGTGTAAAACTTATTTTTTTTCAAACTCCATCTCTCTATATTACACTCCTTCTCTCTCTATATCCTCACCAAAATATCACAATATTGTGATATCTAGGAATCTAACAAAATTATTATGAATAATAAAATTAATAATTTTTTAGATAAATTAATATGAATAATAGCATTAAACAATATCAATTATTTAATAATTATTAATTTGCATAATGATAATTATTAATTAATAATATTTAACTAACAATTCTAAATAATTATTAAACATCATTATTCATTATTCATTGAGATAATAAATAAAAAATTGGAAAAAATGAAAAAAATGGGGAAAGATGCATGCAAGTTCCGCACAAGCCTAAGGAACTCGCAGAACATTTCCCCTATTTTCAAAACAAAATTTTGAAACATGTTGTAGCAAGTTCTATAAAACTCTACGAAATATCTTAAAATGCAAAAAGGAAATATCAAAATTTTAAGGGTTTTGCAAGTTTTTTATGTTATAATAGAAGTAATTTAATACGGACTCATCCCTCATTGAGTTCTATAGATTTTTAGAATTCAAATATCAAAGATTAAATGTACTTTAAATGAATTTAAATAGAAAGTAAGTATTTGAAAATAAAATATAAGTTACTGTATATAGTAAAAAAATTATATATGGTAATAGTAAAAATAAAAGGAGGTATTACTATATACAGTTTTGAGTTTGACAATATATAGTAAAAAATTAAATCATTTTTAACTTTTCTTTCTTTCTACCCAACATTTTCTCTCTCATTCTCTCTCTACAATTCACTAAAATTAATGAGTATTGCATTAATTCAGATAATACAATACAATTAAATAAATAATTACATTAGACTCTATTGATTTTTGAGATGAAAAACTAAAAAATTTTGAAAAAAAATTAAAAATTTTTAAATTATTAGCAGAACTTGCTCACAATTCAAAAAAATTAAAAATTTTGAGTTTTTTTATTCCAAAATCAAGTGTTTAGGTTTGGTTTCTATCTAATTACGTTATATAGCCCTATTTATTTCAATGCTTATTAATTTTAGTAAAATTGTAGGGAGAGAATGAGAGAGAAGATATTGGGGAGATAGAGAAGTTGAAAATGGTCTATTTTTTACTATATATAGTCAAATTTAAAAATATATATAGTAATGGTGTATATCATTATGCATGCGAATTGTCAATTGAAAGAATATTGCAAATTAGTTGGCCCTTCTCCCTCGTCAAAACTTAATAGGATAAACCAAATTAAGAAATCTTCTAATCTTGCTTTGTTTAATATTGCCAACATTCTCCCTCGTCAAGAGGGAGAATGTTGGCAATATTAAACAAAGCAAGATTAGAAGATTTCTTAATTTGGTTTATCCTATTAAGTTTTAGTTTAGTAGTTTCCTATTATTTTTTAAAATAGAATTCCTAATGTAAATAGATTTAGTAATCTAAACTTGAGAGCTCTATATATGAGTTTGTATCTAGAGTTATGTGTGGTATGGAGTCATAATTTAGAGATTGGTCCAATAAGGATTTGAGAGAGTCTTGAGAGATTTGATTCTCTTTGTTGTTTGATTTGTAGATCCTACCACCTTGAAATTTCTTATCAATATATTTTTTTAGATACTTCAAATTGGTATTAGAGTCAGAATGTCGACAGACATAGAAAGATTTTCTTTCCCTTCTTTTTATTTGTTTTATGACAAATTTCTTTCTCCTCGTCCAAAGTTTATCTTTGATGGAAAAAATAATTTTGATTTATGGTGTCAATATACGCAAGATATTCTTGAAGAAGATGGAGTTTGGGATATTATTGAAGAAGGTTTTGAAGAACCTCCTCCCAATGCTGAATTAACAGAAGAAGAGAAGAAGAAAAAGAATCAGAATTCCCTTACATGATTTTATTTTCAAACTATAGCTACGATAGATGTAGCAAAGAAGTTTTTCTATGCGAGATCAACAAAGGAAGGTTGGACTATTTTGATGCATTTTTTGGAGGTAAGAATTCTGTTTTCAATTCTAGTAGAAAAAGAATAGTTGAGAAAGAAAAAGTTTTTTATTTAAAAAAGGTTGATGAGAACCTTTTTCTTGATGCAGAGAAGAAAAAAACTTTACCTTCTCCAGATGAAAGAAAAGATTTGGTAGAAAAGATTCAAGATGAAGTTGAATCATTCAAATTGGAGAACTATGATTTGATTGATAACTTTCCAGTTAGGTTAGAAGAAAACAATGATTTAAGTGGTGATGAAAAAATTACCTCCATAAATTCTCTTTGTCAAGATAGTCAAATTTCTTTGTTAAGTCCCGCGATTGATGATGTGTTGGTGATTGAACGCCTTTCAAAAGTTACAATTTTTTATTGGATGGATTGTTGCGATAATTTTGGATTTGACAAATTATTTGAAGAAGAAGAATTTGATAATGTTGTTGAGCAACAAGGAAATCACGCTAATGAATTGTTTCATATTCAAGTCATAAATAAGGTGAATGAAGGTTACATTTGTCCAAAGCTAGTAGAAGCATAAGGAAAGAACTTGCACTTGGTTGATGAGGTTATACTTGGAGCAAATCTTGTTAACCTAAATAGTCGCGCAATTCTTGTTGTTGGTGACAAGCGCATTCTGGAAACAATAGTGAAAGGAGGCAATTGCATCATTGTTCCAAAGTTCTATGTTGTTTCCAAGATTGCTGATTCTTATGGTTTGGAGTGGTTTGCTATCATCACTACTCCTAATTCTATTTTAACTCATTTGTCTAGAAGAACTTCAGCTTGAAAGGTTCCAATGGACTTCAATTTGGAAGAGTATATTGATCAAGATGAGCTAGTAACAAAAATATTTACAAAATATCGAGTTCGTCTACTTTCTCGTGTGAAGATGAAAATTATTCAAAATTTGGTATTGTGTATGGTGCTCACTACTAAAGAATACACAATAAAAATCTTGTCTTGTGATGGAATTGGACCTATTTTCTTACCAAACTTGGTTTAAGGGAGGCAATGTTGGCAATATTAAACAAAGCAATATTAGAAGATTTCTTAATTAGTTTATCTTATTAAGTTTTGGTTTATTAGTTTCCTATTATTTTTTAGAATAGAATTCCTAATGTAAATAGGTTTAGTAATCTAGACTTGAGAGCTTTATATATATGGCTTTGTATCTAGAGTTATGTGTGGTATGGAGTCATACTTTAGAGATTGGTCCAATAAGGATTTGAGAGAGTCTTGAGAGATTAGATTCTCTTTGTTATTTGATTTTTAAGTCCTACCACCTTGAAATTTCTTATCAATATATATTTTTAGATCCTTTAGAGAAACTTCCTTAGGTGAAAGAATTTGTCATTTTTCACTTTTCACAATGTTTAAACATTTTCAAATTTTAAAGATTATTTTTCTAAAGTTATTCTCACATATAAATATAATTTCTCTATTTTCTTTTATATTAGTAAAAAATAAATTAAGCTAGTTAATGATAAAATATGAGAAATACCTTTTATTTTATTCTTTTTTAATTTATGCAACAAGCGTCAAATGATTTATATTTTGAGACATATGAAGTATAAGATTTTATAGCTCCTGCGAAAATGATTTTACAATTAAAACATAATAGAAGCAAAGAGAAGTAATGTTATAAAATACCAAATTATGGACCAATGTATTGTAGAAAATCCTTGTTTCAAATCATCGGGGAGCAATGAGCTTTCTTGCTTAGTGTTTCAAATATACTTGCTCTGGTTTTTCTTTATTCTCAAACCTTCACTACAGGCAGAAGAACAGGCCATTCTTCAGAGAGTTCTTACTGCTAAAGAGCTCAATCTTGATCACATCATCGTTGAGAGGCCATAGCCGTATCTTTAGACTTTCAACTGAATTCTTTGATATTTCTGAGATGGAAGCATACGACTAGAATTTATCCCTCCTCTGTTTTGTTTTCAAATTTTTCTTCTGATTTTACATTTGTAGCAGATTTTGTTATTACTTAATAAAAGTTACTTTTTCGTTTTCAAAATCTAATAATTACTTTTCCAATAAAAGTTACTTTTCAATTTATCGTGTAAAATTAACTAAAAATCACCACAATAATAGCGGAAAGTCCTTAATAGTTATTTCAAAAATACATAAAAAATTAAAAAAATTTAAAATAAAATAATAGAGACTAAACGTATTAATCGAAAAAAATTAGAGGACAAAACACGTTAATTTGTCAAATGTTGCTATTTATATGAAATAAAGATACCAAACAATTGTAGAATAATTATTTAATAGTAACTAAAACATATTCTTTTATCATAAACAATATTCTTGAGTGCAGATTGCGACAAAACAAAGAAGTGTTTAAGTGACAACATTTGGGCCGAACCAAGGCCGCGACTGAAGATCATCAACGACCTCTCTGTCCAGTTGAAAAGATCTGGCTAATAATTCAGGAGAAATTAACGGATCAGTCGCAAATAAATCATTCCCATAAGCCACAACTCCAGCCTTTTGGCTATTAAAAATAGCAAAAGCAACTGCTGGTGTCTTCCCAACATTGAGTTGAAAATGAACGAGTCCCATAGGGACCACGAAAATATCCCCTGGTTTCAGCCTGGATTTGAAGCTACAAAGCCAACATACAGGCTGCCCTCCTGGAGAATAATTATTTCTGTAGCACGCGGATGCGTATGCGGAAAGATAAAGCCATCAGGCGCGTAATCAGCCCGAACAACACTGATTCCCAGAGTATTCAAACCTGGGAATCGATAAACATCGACGAAATTAACTGCTACTCCTACAGGACCAGATGTGTTTCCAGGCATATGGAAACCTGCTGATAGATAGAAATCTTCTGTAGTGACAAGTTTAGGGTTCTTGCAAACTTTTCCATTCACGAACACTGCATAAAAAAATGAATAGATTTTGATTCAATGATTAGTAATAGCTGAAATCAATTAAAATGTTAAGCCTTTTAAAAGAGTATAATACTAACGGTGTATGAAAATATTGTATTTAATATGCATATAATCTAAACAATAAATACTGGTTTTTATTGCATAATTTCTATAAAAATTGAATCTATTTAAGTATTTTCTGTAAGTATAAAAGTTCAAAATAATATGAATATTTTGTCGGAGTTACCTGCATCTGAGGAATCAGCCACAGCAACACAAAAATCATCTATAGGGCTGGGATCATAAGCAAAGATGAGTGGAAAAGTGAAGGCTAAAATGGCAAGAATTGTCGATGGGAAGTGATTCGTGGCCATAGCGGTCATGAAGAACAACTATGGCACATGAAAGATGGAAATCTTGTATGAGTAGTTTTAACGTTTGCATTTGAATTTAAGAATTTGGTGGGATTTATAGTTGATGATTTTTTTCTCAAATGGAACAATGTTCTATATTATTAATTGACCACAAGTTCGTCGTAACAGTTTTCGATTAATGGAAAGAATTTGGTCAATGAGTCATCGGTGATTGTATAATTTATGTGATATACACAATTTATTTTTTAACCAAAATAAAACTATTTAAAGAAAGAGTAATAGCATTTCAACTAGTCCATTTGTTTCAATATAAGTGTACGTGCAGAATTTTTTTTTTTTTTTTTGTAAAATAAGTATATAATCACCTCTTTATTTCGATTTTCTACAACCACAATTACTAAATCAGGTTAGACGACTAAAACAATCATGAATGCTAAAATCAAGTTAAACAACCATGCATTGCGCCAAATTCTAAGAAGGGTAGTTACTACGTCATTTTACTTATAAAATCAGACCAAATCAATGATTTCCTTAATCTGTGTGAACTCCCCAAATTTGAGAATTAATTTAGAATGGAGGGAGTATAAGAGATAGAGATAATTAGGGATAAAATGAAAATAATACTAATGAACATGTTATGAATTTACAAGATTGATGAGTATTTTAAACAACAAAAAGAAAGTTCTTACAAGCATTCTAAAGCAAAGGGAGTATCGTTGCCCATGTAGGGACTTGTTCTAGTTGTAAGAGGTGAAGAAGCTAGTACTGTCAAACCGACCAGCTCGTTGGGGGCCAAGCCCTAAACGGAGTGAAGCGAGCTGGTCGTTTATTTACGGAATAAAATACTATAAACCTATATCCGCATATACTAAGTTCGTAGGTCAAGATATTTTCTTTAAAAAATTATTTTTTTCTTTATTATATGTGAAATCATATAAAATGCGAGATCATATAAATTTATAATTGGTATAAAAATGATCTTCGATCAATCACCAATAATTTTAAAATATTAGTTTTATCTATATATATATATATATATATATATATATATATATATATATATATATATATATATATATATAATTCCTAATTTATATAAATTTATATAAAAATATTAAAAATAATACAATGATTGATTAATGAAATTAAGTCGATCAATCATATTCTTTCCATTTTCTATTATATTTCTAACATGAGAATTGTTTTTCAAAACTTCTTTAACTTAATGTTGAAACCTTTACATAATTAGAATTACATTAAATATTTGAGTTAAAATAAAAATTTTAAAATACTAAATTTAAAAGTTAATTTTGGCCAAAAAAAAAGAAAATTACAAACTAGCCAGCGTTAGTCTGTAGACTAAACTGAGCTGGCTGATTAAACTCACATTTAAACGTGCATAGACTAGTTAGGTCCAAGCCTACCTAATACATTATCAAACGAGCCAACCCACTGGCCATTGGCTCATTTGACAATGTTAGAAAAAGCCTCGTAACAAAAAAAAAAAAATTGAGACTTTGATACCTACCTAGTGTGAAATTTATTATTCTCCCTTCATAGAAATAATATTCAACCTCTATATGTGTTTAATTTCTATCTATATGTCATAATTCATCAATTGCTAATTACCTGATCTCCATTATTAATCTGTCACTTCGTTATACTAGAAAAACATAAGGTATGTTTTGCTAGCATCTTTAGCCCTTTGTCAATTCTGCTAATAAGAGAAATAAAAAGCTTCATATATCATTAATTTGGTATGTAAATGCTTAAGCGAAAGAAAGCCTTCAAACAAAATCTATGTTTCTCTAAACTTAGGTTAACTCTAATGATGCCAAGTTGAATTTAGAGAATTTATTACTTTGTTGATTAATGTGCCCATATGAACTCATAGAAATAACTAATTATCTTAATTTTGGTAAAATTTAATTAATATTAAAATACATGAATCTAGTAATTGTACATTCAATGAATCTTTAAACAATATTAAACAATAGACTTTTAAACTTTTCGATACAACTAATGATTTTGAATTTATATATCCATAAAAAATCAGCTTAGCTATGGTAAAATTCTTTTCAGTAAATACTACACTAATTAAATAGTATCTTAATTGAACAAAACAACACAAATTTTAATAAAGTTGATAAGTATATAAAATTTATGAATTTATATCAGTAAATAAATACATGAATTTAATAAAATATCTTTAATTATTTATATTTAATGTTGAATAACATTAAGAAGATGCATAGTACATGGTCATTTTATTAGTCTTATCATTAATATTAAAACTATATATATATATATATATATATATATATATATATATAACTTAATAAACTATATTCAATTACTTCCATTTAATGATGTACAAAATTAAGAAAAAAATAATACATGTATATCTTATTATAATTATCATTAATATAGAATTCACATATTTTATATATATAACTAAACCAAACAGCTAATAGGTATGCACCATATGGAATATAGATTAAATTGAAAAACTTGGAAGCAAAAAATGAATGGAAAAAATAGGTAAATAAAAAGGCAGAGAAATTCAAAGTAGAATTCTAAATTTATCCATATTTGAATTTATTCGTCCAAAGTGTCATACAATTAAGGAGCAGCTGAGAGGTTTCCATAGTAATTTGATTTAAGATGGACTGTAGAATTTTCAATCAAGCATCACACAAACTTTTAATCCCTGAAAATCCCTAAATTAAATAGCAAGGAGAAGAAGAACCTGATTTCGGAACTCCAGTTAGCGCCGCGCGAATCTCCACCTGACTCAGCACCACCACCACTGCTTTCGCAAGGCTGCCGCTAAGGATGATGATGATGATGATGCTGATCACATGCGAAATTTTCTTAAATTTATCATGGATATATGCAATGTATGGCAGAGAAGCAAGTTATAAACTTTATAGTCAAGAATCATTATAAAAAAGTGATTTTTTATGTGTTAAAAAGTAAAGTTTGAGTTTACTGTGATGAGCGCGAGTTTTAACAGTATTGGGCTTCTTGCAGGTATGATGGATTCTTCCTGTCAATGCTAGCTACCAGTATGTTTCCTTTAACAATTCGAGAAATGGTCACAGTTTTACAATTTTTGAATAAGCATTTTATTGGATATCAGTTATTTTTCATTTGCATTTTCTGAACTTCGGTTTCATTTTCCCTTGAAGTAGGAATTTTCATGTGAAAGAATTTCAGTTGTTCCTTAATGATTTGATTGTTAGAATAATTGTAGCGTTTAATTAGAAGAGATTTCATCTCTGTACATATCCGTTACACATATGGATCGTGGTGGGTATTTCTGAATCTTGCATAATCTTGAGTTAAATTAGGTGGTTCATATTTACGAGACATTCATAAGTCTTTTTTTTTTTTTTCCTTTTTTCCTTTTGGTCATGCTGAAATAGGTGGACTATACAGCTGCGTTTCTATTTCGCCTCTTGATGTTTGTAGACAATGGTCTTGCTGCTGGGATGGGATTGTAAGGCCCCTAATCTTTGAGAACAAAATACCCCTTCTGAATTTTTATTAGTGTGGTATTCTTTATGTTCTAGGAATTTAAGTTGATCTGTGTAGCTTTGAAGGCTTGAAGTGGAAAGCACATGCAATCGGATCTAAATTTGTAAACAAATATTTTCTGCGTTATTAGTATTTAGGGATTTTGGTTGGCAACAAATCGTATGCCCGTTTTTGTGGGAGAATACAGATGATTTTATAGGTAAAACATAACCAGAGCAAAGAGGTGTAATGTTATAAAATATCAAATTATTGACGGTGCTAAGAAATTTGAGAAATGTATTGTTGAAAAACCATGTTTCAAATGAACAGAGAGCAATGAGCATTCTGCTTAGTGCTTCAAAAACTTCTGCTCTGGATTTTCTTTATTCTCAAACCTTCACATTATGTAACCAACTATTTTCTTCAACTTATAATGCAACAATCGAGCACTTAATTTGCAATTTGTAAAATAAAATAAAAATATTAGAAGTTAAAAAGGAAGGGGGGAGGGGGGAAGACTCCTAATTTAGGATAATAGAAATAAATTCTCTAGAAGTCAAGAGAGATCAAATCCATAGCATAGAAGAGAAAGGGAAAAAAATACAAACGACCTACAAATCTATTTTCAAATCTCAATAGTGAGCTTCCGTCTGCTATTTATTGAACAATGATGATTCTCTGGTTTTTCTTTTTCTTTTGAACAAAAACGTAAAAACGAAAAAAACAAAGAAAAAGGAAGTTTGAGAATTTTTAATATGTTTTTTAATACATTATCTAGTTTACCAATTAAATTGCACTGTATATGAATATATCATTAAACATATACTAAATTTAATCACATTTTTTACTGTAGCGCCTTCAATTGTTGATTGCTGTGTGATTATTTTTTATTTATTCAAACTCTTTCTCTCTCTAAATTTTCAAAACTCTCTCAACATTCTCTCTAAAATTTAAAGTTATTTAAAATATTCAAAGTTCTCTAAACAAATTTAAGTCAATTTAGTTTATTTAGATCTTCAATATTTGGCATTAGATTTGAACTAAATAAATTTAGTTTCTTAATCCTCCATACTTATTTCATACATATTCATTAAAAAAAACTAAAAAATCAATCTTTCGTCAAAAAAAGTCAATTTAGGCAAGACTCATAATTTAAATATAAATAAGTATTACTAACTTAATTATTATTATATTATTATAAATAAATATTAGTAACTTAATTATTATTAATTTAATTATGAATAACTAATAAGTAATTTAATAGTTTAAAATAAAAAATTAAATTCTTAAAAATCTTTGTTTTAAGAAGAAAAAAAGAAGAAGATTCTTGCATGTCCTGCCCAACTAGGCGAGACAATTTGAGACAAAGTCCCTCTACAGTTGTCGAGACCCCACCGGAGTTGGTGGGGATAATGTCTGTCTGAGTCCTGCCAACTATGGCTGTCTTTGAAATAAGTCTCTAACTCGGGTTCGAAGGTATATATAATTAAAATTTTTTAATTTAATAAATTTTTTTTAAATTTTTATTTGCGAATTGATGATAATTTAATTTTAAATTACTATTCATTATATTAGTTTGCTTGTAAAAGTATCAAAATTTCAATATGGGCTTAAAATTTTTATTATATAAAAAAATTAAAAATATAAATTCTTACCTTATAAACGGGAGAAATAAAACGAAAATAAAGTTTATTTGGAAGGTGACTGAAACAAAAAGTCCACACCAATAAGGAATGATAGGAAAAGACAAAGGAAGAAAAATGTCATTTGGTCAAAATTCTGGAGAATAGCTTTGACTATATCGCTGGCCTTCATTTATACATATATATATATATATATATTATTTTATTGCATTATAGACCCATGTAGTTAGGAATTATTGTATTTTAATCCTACATAGTAAAAAAGAAATGCGATTAGGATTTATTAATTATGAGTCAGCTCTTGAATTTGCATGTTAATATTCACACATTAGTTTTTTTTTTGATAGATAAGATATTAGTTGTTTTGACTAAAATGCTAATTAAGTCAATAAAGAAACATCATATTTAGTAAATAGAAAATTAATTCATCTTAGTTAATTTATAGGTTAAATGAATCCACATTTTTAATTTTTTCTATTTTTAATTCAAATATTAAAACTTATAAATAGAACAAATATTTTAAAAATAAAAATTTATAAAAAATAGATTATGTGGAGGTCAGATGAAGATGTGGATTTAACCCTTCCAAGAATTTATCCATGGAAAAATAATACTCCTTCAGTACAAAATTAAATGTTTGTATATTTTTAGAATGCGTACAATTAAAGTTTTTAAAATAGTCATATTTTTTTTAAAACTTTGTTAATTTAAGAGAATAAAACTTCACGACTACTAATCTTTTAGACTCTATTTATTTAAAGAATTTAAACTCTACTAATTAATAAATTTTACCATTACTTTTAAATTAATAAGAATATTATAGTAATTAATCTATAATTAAACTAACTTTTTAAATTATGTATTAAATTAAAATAATAAATTCAATTCTGAACGAAGGAACTATTAAGACTTGTTATGTTTCAAGAACTCATGAAAATAAACCTCAGAGTGAAATTATATTTATTAGAAATAATAGTATCTAAGAGCAGTATATAATATTCAAGAAAAACTTGCATTTTTATAAAATATAGAATGCACCATTAGCTTATATATATATGTTGCTTTTAAATTATTCATCACATCTTATCAAATTATTTGACAAACTAAAAATGAACAACTCACAACGAACTCATTAATATAGCAATTGTATATGGTATAGTCGTCGTCAACTTTTATGCACTTTCTTGCAAGTCACAACCTTACTTCTCCCTTTTTTTTTTTTTCAAGATGTAATTGGATAGAGTTTTGTTTTAAAATTTTTGTATTGAATTTCGTAAAAGTTAAATTATTTATAAGAATAGATGTGGGTCTCACATTTAAAATTTTGGGTTCAGTTTCAAAACCAAACCCTATCCAAATACATTCTCAATTTTTTGTAATTTGTAAGTGTAGAAATTTCAGGAGAAAGTCAATCTATTTTGTCTCTTTTACCCTCAAAAGCAGGGCGGAAAAAAGACAATAGCAAGAAGCAAATATATCAATATTTTTTCTTTTTTGTATTCAAAAATATAGTTGGTAACCCGAACGAAGCACCATAGCGATAAGATTTAGCATTTTTATAAATGAAAATTGTATGAGAAATATAGAAAAGATGTAATACAATTGAGGGTATAATTGACCAGAAAAAAATTACGAGTGAATGACATAGCCATGAGGTCACTTCATGAACACGAGGCTTCGCAGATAACCTGAAAACTGTTACAAATTGCAATTTCTTTATTTGATTGATGATATATGTCACAGTCATTGCTGCCACTTGAAAGTTTGAACTTTACAAAAGGCTAACACCTGGCTGGATACTACTCGCCCACCTCTGCAATTTCTGTGGAAAACGCAACAATTTCAGTGGATAAGAACTTTTTCAATTCTATTTTTTTTAATGATTTTTATAAAAATAATATTATATAATAAAAACAAAAAATTTTAGATTAATAATATTTTATGTTAAATTTAATTTAACTATATAAAAATAATATATAATAAAATTAATATTTTAAAGATATTTTATAATATCTTTTTTATATAAAAATATTAATTCTTTAAAAATATTTTAATATAATAAGAATGCTATTAAAAATAAGAAATAAAGAGTACTCATTTGTTAGATTTTTCACTGATAAAAATCCGTGGAAAAAATCATATTTTTCATAAGATTTTACATCTGTGAAAAATTTTTCATGAAAAAAAATTGTGTATAAAATTCGTGGAAGATTTTCGTAGGGAATAATTATTTTATTGAGTTTATTCAGAGAAATTCAGTACATAATATCCACGGAGCCCAGCATGTTTATTTATCTACAGAACTTTTGTGGATAAGTTTAAAAAAAAAGATAATTCTTATTAGTTCACGGAAAAGCCGTGGATAATTTTGTACATTTTTTAAAAATAATTTCCGTGACCTGGCGGTAACTTTCTAATCTTTTTGTGAATCAAGCAGTAAAATTTAAAATTTTAAATTGCTTCTGTCAAATTTTACAGAACTTGTCGTCAACTTCCATGGCACTTCCGCGCACCGACCTGAGCTGCATAATTTTTAGTTTGGCTGGTTTGTAGATAATATTTTTTGTTTGATTTAGTTCAGGACTTATACTTTTTTGTACCGTATTCATCCGATTTCGAATTTGATTTAATGAATGAGATTTTTAATCTCTATAAATATTTTTTAAAAAAATTTAATAAATTTTTGTTCCTGCTGGATCATATTTAATATTTAATTTCACGATTGAGGCTTGGATCAAACTGTATTTTTTTTAATTTGTATAAAATAAATTTTTAACAGTCAAATTTTAATTAAACGATTGAAAATTTACACGTTATGAATAATTATTTAAGTTAGAATAATTATTCTACTATAGAGTAAGTAATTATTCAACTTTAATAATTATTCACAACGTATGAGTTTTCAATCGTTAAATTAAAATGTAATATTTAATTTACAAAAAATAAAAAAATATTGTCTACACCGAACCAAACTGATAATTCTCGGATCTAATTGGCTGCATCCTTTAGAAAGTTTCGTTGGTCAAAATGTTAATTGACTAATTCTTTCGTTTCTCTTGAATGTTTGATTTTCTCCCAATATGCTCTACTTTTGCATTCAATGAATTGAGTTTTTCTCTTTTTTTTCACTAAACATAAAAATGATTGGCTAGCTTATGAAGAAAAGTAAACTTCGAAAGAACATGCTCAATGCGGGTAAACGAATAATTAGAAAACAACGAGGAAATTAATGGGCAAATAGCTGAACGAATACATGAATTAGTATAATATTTATTTTTTTGATAAATTATTAGTTAGTAAACTATTTAATTATTACAATAATATAACAAGTATAAGTTTGAAATCTAATCTTATTTTGCTCAATTAAATAAAAAAATTAATAGTGAATATATTTTCGAGATCTAATATTGTTTTGCGCAAAGTCGAAGTTGTTCCACCCACATTCGATTGTTTTGAGGTTGAGAGTATTGAGAGAGAATATGGAGGTAGTGAGAGAATGAGAATGTTATATCTATATATATATATATATATTCATTTATATGGGCAAGTGCAACGAATATAGCACAGTAAAAGAAAAAACAAAGAAAAGCAGTTTGCAGTTGTTGAGAAGCTATTGTCATATAAATTAAAAATGCTTTCAGTCAAACCTTTTGATCATTTTATAACTGGGAAGTCTGTGAACAACTCTAAATATTTTTTACTACACTACTCATAGAAGAAGCCAAATTACTAAGGACAATTCCCTTCTTGTTCACAGCTATGGTCTTCAATTTCCCATTCACTATTCTAGCCATTTTGGCCTTCTCTTCTCCACTCATCCTTGCTTATGATCCAAGCCCTTTAGATGATTTTTGTGTTGCTGTGCCTGATTCCTCAGCTGCTGGTAAGTCTCTTTTCAGAATTGCAAGGTCCTCATCATGAATTCCATGTAAATTTTCTGCTACTCTTGTAAATGATTTCAGCCATTACTCATTATCGATAAATATACATCCATTTTCATGCAGTGTTCGTGAATGGAAAAATTTGCAAGAACCCTAGACTTGTTACTACAGAAGATTTCCACCTCTCAGCACGTCTCCACATGCCTGGAAACACATCTGGTCCGATAGGATCAGCAGTGAATGTCGTGGATGTTAATCGATTCCCAGGTTTGAACACTCTTGGAATCACTGTTGTTCGTGCTGATTTCGCGCCTAATGGCTTCGTTGCTACTCACACGCATCCACGCGCAACAGAAACATTTTTTCTCCTCGAAGGCAGCGTGTATGTTGGCTTTGTAGCTTCAAATCCAGGCAGCAACATGAAGAAGAAGTTGTATGCCAAGGTACTGAAGCCAGGAGATTTTTTCGTGTTCCCTATGGGACTCATCCATTTTCAACTCAATGTTGGAAAGACACCTGCGTTTGGGTTTGCAATTTTTAACAGCCAAAACCCTGGAGTTGTATCATTTGGGAACGATTTGTTTTCAACGGATCCGCTAATTTCGCCTGACCTACTTGCCAAATCTTTTCAGCTGGATAAGAAGGTCGTTGCTGATCTTCAGTCACGGCCTTGGTTCGGACCAAATACTGTCACTTAATACTTCTTTATTTTGTCACAATCTGCACTCAAGAATACTGTTTAATTATGACAAATATTATGTTTTAGTTTCTACTTTATATATTTTTCTCCGTTAAAACGAGCTTTTAATTTATTTGTATAATCTCTTTCATTCTTCTATAAAACTTAGTACTTCCGTTGCTCTGCATATTATCATTCACAGCCATATCCATCGGTGACTCTTTCAAATTTCAGATAAACTTCAACTTCAATAAGGTGATGTTAAACGCTTTGATTCATTGAAGTGTTGGTAGTGTTGTGGTGACATAACTAGGTTTAATTGAGGCAACCACAACAAGGTTCATTCCGATCTATCCCTTTCACTCAAGAGAGAAAAGAAAGATGAAAAAAAAAAAAGGGAAATTGCAATCATGGCTGTGTGCAACCAAAACTTAAAAAGAGTTATTCGACTTGCTTTCAATACCACTCGTTGGTCAGTGGTTTAAACTGCTCGTGGAGCTTGGTATGATCTTGGATTGTCGCAATCGTGTTATTGGTGAGTAGGCCTCTTAACACCAAATTGATGCCTGCATCGAAAATACTGAATCAAGATCAATAGCAAAGATAATGTCATCAGGGAAATTATCAAACCAAACTCAAAAACTTAAAGCTCTAGCGTTCTGAGCTTGTGAATGAGCTAAGAAATTACCTTTTCCATTAACATGTGAAAGGAAATGGAGGTAAACGCTGGCAATGCAAGCCGAATGCATTGAAAGAGGATGCATGCATTGTCAAAGTGCAAATCTGAGTTGCTTCTACCTCTGTCATAAATCAAAACAGGGGAATAAAGGTTGGGCCTAAACATTAGTCCTACCACAAAAGTTCTTTAATTAGTAAGCATCTATTATGAAAACTTATTTATAATTTAATTAATTTTTAAAACTATTTTTTGTCAAGTAAAAAATGGACACTTATTTTAGATGAAAGCACTGCGCCGGGTGGAGAGACTTGCTCTGTTTCTCTCAAAAACTGGGAAACATTCTTCTTCTCTAATATTTTTCTCATTTAATTTGGGTTGCCTTTGCCATTATCTTTTCATTTCTATCCTTTTGCGCCGTTGTGTATTATTGGGCCTTCAGCTTTATCTCTGAAGACTGGTACCGAGCGATTGGCAACTTTTTTGCTTGACCACCGGCTCAACGTGATAGGCCCTAACTCTCTGGATCTTTTAATACACCTTTTTATAAATTCTTTAGTATGCCAATTGGAAAATTAGGAGGTGGAGGGGACCAGCCTCTCTCTCGCATCCCGTTGGCCGACCCTGTTTGCGGATGATGTTGGGCCACTCAGTATATTTTGTAGAGTTTCTTATTATTATTATTATTTTTTGCTGAGTATATTTTATCGAGTTGACTATAGTTAGTAGTGTCAAACGGGTTGGTTCGGTCCGGTCCGTTGCGGGCTGGCCTTAAAACGGGTTGTCTCGTTTAACCCGCGGGATGGAAAATCCCAACCCGCGCCCACGATGGCCAACCCGCAAGTTAAACGGGCTAGCCTGCGGGCTTTTACAAAAATGATATCGTTTTGTAAAAATAAGTTAAACGACGTTGTTCTGAGAAAAAATATATTTTTTAATATTTTAAAAAGATCAAAACGACGTCGTTTTGAGAGAAAATATATTTTTAAATATTTTAAAAAGATTAAAACGACATCGTTTTGACTGAAAAAATTCAAAAAAATAATAAAAAGAAAAATGAGCTAGCCCGCGGGCTAGACGAAGCGGGCTAAAAAAGCCCGCGATTAAACGGGCTTGGACATCCTAAGTCCAAGCCCGCTAATACGGGCCTGCGGGCCCACTGGCTGTGGCCCGTATTGACAGTGTTAACTATAGTGTAGAATGTGCACCTCTCAGCACGTGCACAATTGCATCCTCAATCATTTGATCAGCTCAATTTAATTTAACGGTTAAGATTGATAAAAAATAATTTTAATATTCAAAAAATTTTTCAACTATCGCCTATATTCAAATAAAATTTAAAATCTGAATTTGAATATTTATATTCATAAACATGAAATCTAACTCTCTTCTACTCTCTTTATCAAATTTGATTTTTTTTTCTCTTTCTATCTCCCTTTCTCTTCTTTTACTCTTTTATCTGCCATTATTCCAAATCTATATCACGAAAATATTGAAAATGGTGAATATAGATGGATAACAACAAATTCGAAATCGAAGTTTAAGAATAGTTTCAATACTTGATGAAGATTTGGAGCCAATATGGGATCTCGGATCAGAAGTAGAAAAATGTTGATATGTCTTTCAATGGTGGAAGTTGCATAATGCATTTTATATTTCTGAAGTAAAATATGTGTGTGATTTTTGTTTAGTTTTAACCTTTCTTTTTTTTTTATAAATTTAGTTTTTTACCTTTCTGATGGAATAAAAGTCTTTTTGTGAATGGTGTTTGCAAGTTTGGAATGAATTATTGATCTTCGTAAATTGAGGATTTTAAAAGCTAAATACGACCCTTCGTCTTAGTTGGATTTCGATGGTGTATGGAGTAATTGCTTCGGTTGATTTCAAAATTGAATGAAATAATATCCAGATTCAAGCATTGAATAATTATTTAAAATAATGAGAATTGAAAGAATCAATTATAAATTATTTTGTGTTAATTCTCATGGCTTGAAGAACGATTTTGATAATAACAAATTTCACTGGTGGATTTTTTTTTAGAAACACTCATATATATTTTAACTTCTTTTGTAATGATTCTCTATCCCCCCCCCCTACCCCTCTCTTCTTTTGCTTTTCTCTCTACCATTGTTCCAAATCTTTGTTACAGAAATGTTAAAAAATGGTGAATATGGATGGACAACAAGAAGTTCAAAATTGAAATTTAAAAATAGTTCCAACACTTGATGAAGATTCGGAGCTAATATGGAATCTCAAATAAGAATCGTAAAATTGTTGATATGTCTTTCAGTGGTGGAAGTTACATAATACATTTCATATTTCTGAAGTAAGATATGTTTGTGATTTTTGTTTGATTTTGACCTTTGCCTTTTTTTTGGGTAAATTTAGTTTTTTGACCTTTTTGATTAAGTAAAAACCTTTTGTGAATGGCGTTTGTAGGTTTGGAAAAGAATTATTGATCTTTGCAAATTGAGGATTTTAAAAGCTAAACACAACTCCTAATCTTAGTTGGATTTCAGTGGTGTATGGAGTAGTTGCTTCGATTGATTTCAAAATTGAATAAAATAATATTCAGATTTGAGTAGTAAATAATTATTTATTTAACTTATGAGAATGGAAAGAATCAGTTGTGAAACACTTTGTATTTATTCTCATGGCTTGAAGAATAATTCTGATGATGAAAAATTTTCCTGGTTGATTTTTTTATTTTTGGTTATTTTAGAAACACTCGTCTACTTTAATGATTCTCACTATTTTGAGTTATAATTTTTAGTGATTTAAAGAATAATTATTCAAGAGTGAAAATTATGTTGTAAATAATTATTTATATATTTATGAATAATTAATCATCAATATGACAACGTAGAGTTAATGTAAATATTAACATTTGGTTGTATAATAATAAATTTGTAATTTTTTCAAACACCAGGTTGAATACTTATTCACAAATAAGTGGTATATAATTATTCAAATATCTAAAATTAATTATTCAAGACCGTGTACAAAGTTTATGTAAAATATTAACATTTTAATGTATAGTAATAACCTTGTGAGTTTTCAAACTCTATATCAAATAGTGGTTTACAAATTTCTGAATAATAACTTTGTGATTTTTTTGAATACGTAAGTTATTTAGAAGAGGACATTGTATGGTGAACAATTATCCACACTTTTATGAATAATTATTAAATTTTATATGAAATTGCATAATAAATGTAAATATTAGCGTTTTTGTGATACCCTCAAAACTTTCATTAGGTTCTACTGCGGCTGAGTGAGGTACCAGCATACCTCTCAGTACTAAAGTATGCAAATACGAATTGTGTTCAGAGAAAAAGTAAGGATAACATAGCTGCTCAACTCAAATTTCTCAAACAAGACAAATAATCGAATGTTGGCTCAATGGTAAATCTATCAAAATCAATAACAGGGTCATCAAGAGTAACATTCCGGCATCTCGTAGTCAATACCAGTTATACACTAAGATAAACGTTTGATTTCATAAACTACCTTATGCCTTTCCATACAAAGACTAGGCTAAGGAGTTTTGGGCACCTACTAGTCCAACCCTGATGACCGACCTCAACATTGAGTCCCTCTTAACTCATTGCTAGGTAATCACACACAAATGAATACAATACTAGTATGGTCAAACCCTCTTTGACATACTATGCTGTTTTTTAAGTAGATCAACAATCTAAAGTCTATGCGTTTCACGCCAACAGAAGAGACCCTAATACTGGGAACTAGCCACGTATATTGTAATCCACCGATGTTTTAGACTCAAATCATATTTCAATTACATCATATTCGTATTCAAACCATATTCCAAATCATGTTTGGTCAGAACAGAGTTTTTATGCAAATTTTCAAGCGTAAATGCTACTCAAGTAGCCATCCAAACTAATTCAAATCGATAACCAAATCCAATTTCAACATAATTTTAAAATAACAACTGTCTACCAGTCCAAACACGTATATATAATTTTTTCCAAAAATATCAGGAAATGCACATGATTTTCTAAAAATATGTAATAAAACATTTTCCAAAACTTATTTGCATCTATGGAACTTGTCCAAAAATTATAATATTTCAAACCAAATAAGTACCTACTCAGAACACTACTCATAAGTATTTATAGTGCACAAGTAAAAATACATTTGTCGATAACCTCTTTAATTTAAAAATAAATAACTGAAGTAATTTTTGAAATAATATATATTCATACTTATGAATAACAAATATTCTTATATATAAATATTGCTAGAACTAAAAATAGTGAATCTCGACTTATAAACTCATATGGTAACAAATGTTAGAGTTACTTGCTTTCTCATGAAAAGTTTAGAATTTTCTATAAATTTAAATGACTAAACCTTAGTTGGAATCTCTGAAGATAATAAATTCTAAATTATTGAGCAAGACTCCCTGAGATATTCTAGACATAAGTTTAAACCTAAACTTACAACTATAAAAATACTTAATTATTTAATATTTTACAAACATATATTCTTATTAATATATATATATATATAATGAAATTTCTCACATACTAAATATTCTCAAATACTAAATATTGAATGTTTAAGAGAATGAAAATAGCACTTTAATTTAAATTGCATACTTCAAAATCTCAATATTTAGCCATTTTCAAATCTATTACAAATCCTAAAGAATAAATTTTTTTATACTAAAATAAAATTTTAAATCAAATAAACAACTTTTACTAAACAAACAATTTTTACTATAAATTTAAAGAAATCATAAAACAAACTAAAGAACTCACAAACAAAAGTAATAAGAAATCTTACCTTAATCACAAGGAAGAACTCGGTGCAAGAAGAAAGGAAAAGAAAACTAACCAAGAGAAGAAAGAAGAAGTGAAAAGAAATCTGTGAATCAAAAGAAATATGTGAAAGAAGCAAAAGAGAGCAAAAGAAAGCAAAAGCTTAAATGAAGAGAAGAAAGTCAATGACTTCACCGACTTTGGTGAAAAAATCAAGTGACATGCGTGTTACTTGTATGTTGGCCTATTTTTTTTTTTCTTTTTTTACACCTAGAAGATTCAAGAACGGTCAAGCATGTCAAGATTATGTTCTACAATATTTTCAAAAAAATAACTTAACATATCTCATGATAGTTCTCTCAAATATTATATATATATAATTATAAACTCCACTTCAAAACGAACACATTTGGATCGTCTCTAGGGTAGGATGTTACAGTTTTCCTATATAATAATAACCTTGTGATTTTTTCAAACTTCACTTTAAATCCTTATTCACAAACATTTTGAATACTTAATTATTTAAAAGAAAAAAATGTGTAGTGAATAATTATTCGAACATCTACAAATAATTATTCTAACCTATGTGAATAATTATTCAAAACTATGTGGTAAATAAACAGAATGTATCTTTTCTCTCACTTGTACTATGTTCATGTTTGTTCAATGCAAAAATTTATAAGTATTAACTTTAGTGGAATATTATTTATATGCTGTGTATATATATGATCTAATATCTTATTCTTGAGTGCATTTGAGATTAATAAATTGTTGAGAAATTATATAAAAAGTGAAAATTTTGCTACAACGGAGATGATTTCTGCTTCAATTACGGCAGAATGACATTATTTTTATTCGTCATGTAGTCTTGAATATTTATTCACACAATTATAAATAATTATTTATAGAGGTTTGAATAATTATTTACCACATAATTTTCTCTCTTGAATAATTGAGTATTCAAATGTTTGTGAATAAGTGTTTAAAGTAGAGTTTGAATATTAATATTTACATAAACTTTGATGCATTACAAGAAAGTTTATGAAAAATTGAGGATTTTTAAAGTTGACAATAACCCTTCTCTTAGCTAGATTTTGGTAGTGTATGGAGTGGTTGCTTGCATTGGTTTCAAAATTGAATGAAATAGTGTTTAGAATCAAGTAATGAATAATTATCCATTTAGTAAAAAATAATTATTTAAGATAATGAGAATTAAAAAAATTGGTTGTGAATTACTTTGTGTTGATTTTCATGGCTTGAAGAATAATTTTGATGATGAAAAATTTCAATAGTGGATTTTTTTTTAAATTTTAGAAACACTCATATCTAGTTTCATTTCTCCTATAATTATTTTGATATTCTCACTATTTTAAGCCATAATTTTTACTAGTTTAAAGACTAATTATTCAAGAAAAAAGATTGTGTTATGAATAATTAGTCAAATATCTACAAATAATTATTCATTATTATGAAAAAATAGAGTTGACACACGTTGAATACTTATTCAGAAACATTCAAATAATAACTTTGGAATTTAATTCGAATACTTCAATTATTCAAGAGAGAAAAATTATGTAATGAATAATTGTTTAGACCTCTATGAATAATTATTCAAACCTTTGAAACATTACAAAGTTTATGTAAATATTAATATTTAATCAAAATGGTCAAAAAATAAATTTGCCAAAACAAAAAAGAAAGGTCAAGACAAAATAAAAATCACAAACACATCTTTTTTCAGAATTATGAAATGTATTATGCAGCTTCCATCATTGAAAGACATATAGACATTTTTCTACTTTTGATCCGAGATTTCATATTAGCTCCAAATCTTCATCATGTTTTGAAACTATTTCTAGACTTCGATTCGAACTTCTTTTTGTCCATCCATGACAAATCATTTTCCAGCATTTCTGTAATGTGAATTTAAAGTAAACTAAGAGAGAAAGAAGAGAGAGATAGAGAGGGGGAGAGAGAATTTGATATATATATATATGTGTGTGTGTGTGTGTGTGTTTATAGTGTTAGATTTGATATAAGAAACTCAAAATTAGATTTTGATTTTTTTTTTTTGAGTTTGAATGAGAGTTGAAAAGTTTTTTGAATCTCAAAATTATTCTTGATCAATCTCAATCAAAAAGTTGGAAATTCTTTTGAGAAAAGCACATTCTGCACTATAACAAAAAATATTTTCTGAGAGATACACTGGGGCAGCCCGCCACAATCAAGCAACACCATCAATCGACGCTGGGGCATACCAGTCGACTTGCCACAGCATCAAGCAACGCCATCAAATATATATTGTGAAAAATATATAGTCAGTAAAAAGTATTTTTTTCCATATTTCAATCTTTTTTATTTTATTTAGAGATAAATACTTTTGCTTCTATAGCAAAGCTTGCATTTAATTATATATTACATTATTTTAACTTAATATTTTTCCTAAAAGCACATTATTAGAAAAAAATTATCTTCACAAAATTTTAAAATTTCAATATGGATAAAAAATAACATATAAATTTTTATAAAATTAAATTATTTTTCTAAAAATTTAATAATTTTGCTTTTGATAATGATATTTGTAAGTTGTATAATCACAATTCAACATTTAAATTATAGGCTTATAGGAATTTAAATCCCAATAAAGTGAATCTTCATAGTGTGATTCCAAGTAAATTACATTATTACATTTGAATAGTTCATAAATTGGTAAGGAAAAGTTGCTATATCTAATTTAATATTAAATGTATAAAATAAATAAATTATTAATTTTAAAAAATAATGAATTTCCTAATTATATTAGTATTATACAATTTAAATTATGCTTTTTAGAAAAAATTTATGGTCAATAAAAGATATTTTTTATATTTCAATCTTTTCTATTTTATTTAGAGATGTATACTTTTTTTTATAATGAAGCTTGCATTTAATTTTGTTAAGAATATAAACATATATTATATTCTTTTAACTCGATATTCCTTCTAAATGCACTTTCTTAGAAAAAAATATTATCTTTATAAAATTTTAGAATTTCAGTATAGACAAAAAAATAATATTTAATTTTTTAAAAAATAATTTTTGTAAAAATTAATAATTCTTTAGATAATGATATTTGTGAGTTGTATAATCATGATGCAATATTTAAACTATATATTTATAGTTAATTTATTAAAGTTTTAGATTTTTATTTTTTAAAAAATATAAAATATTAAGATATAAAATTTAATTAAAAAATAATTAGATTAGAGATATGTGAAAAGAAAAAATGATGATTGAGAAGGAAGATAAAAAATAAAAATAGAGAAGAAAAGATGTAACATGAAGAAATTGTCTATTAAATGTTAACTTTTTGTTAGATTTCTTAGGAAAAGAATCATAATGCTACCTCCACATAAGAATTTACTTTCTTAGAATTCTTCATTTATTTTCTCAAGTTTGAGGAATCATATTTCTTTTCCAAAACATGAATAAGGAAACAAACATAATAATTTTTAAAATTAGGAATATAATTACTTTCTCTATCCACTTTTGTTGGTCAATAAAACAAGACCATAATTGTATTAATGAATGAATAAAATTACAAGGGGTGAAAGTCTTTATATCTTGGATTCTTAGAAAATCAGAAATTAATTAGAATATAACTAGAATTTAACTATACTACAGTTATCTAAAATGAATAGAACTTAATTTTGATAATTACCTAATTTAAATAGGATTAAAAGACTAATTAAAATTTCAGAGTTACTAAATGTAACCCCTAGTTTTTCTAATTGTAATCCCAACCCTCCCATTTTCATTTTCTCCTCCTCTCTATTCTCTCTCTCTACCAATCACCTCAAATATGAAAGCTTGACTTTAAATTTGCACAAAATAAAGTAAAATTCTTTTTCTACACTTGTTATTTCATAAGCATGCATTAAAATTTCTGTAGAATCGGTTGGAAAGAGAACGACTTGGCCCCAAATCGGTCAATCCCCAATCGATCAACGAGGGAGTCTAAGAACAACCCCAAGGCTTGGAACCCCCAGTTGATCTCCCGGGCGTTGAACTAAACTCTTGGTCGGGCTGTCCAAGGTCTGGGTGACTCCAGAAGAATTAAATATCCAAAAAACTCTTTATTTTTAAAAGAGAATGTGTGGTTTTGAGAGAAAATGACTTATTTGAAAAATGATGTATGGGGGGTTACAATTAAAAACTTAGAGAATTATATTAGAATTGGGCTATTGCGGTAAGAAATGGCAATTTTCATATTAGATTTTAATCAGTATTATCAAATGAGTCGGCCCAGTTTAGTCTGCCACGGGCTGACTTCATGCAGAGTAAAGTGGGCTGAGTTAGTTTATTGACGGGCCGTAATATCTTCAATTCGTATCTTCAACTTTACGGGTCAGGTGTTTTTTTAAAAAAATAAAAAAATATAAAACGATGTAAGGTATTTTTTTAAAATAAAAAAATATGAAACGACGTAACGACATCGTTTCATGTTAAAAAATTCATGTTAAAAAAATTTATTAACACAACATGAAATGACGTAACGACATCGTTTCATGTTAAAAAAATTTATTAACACAACATGAAACGACGTAACGACATCGTTTCATGTTGTGTTAATAAATTTTTTTCTCTACTTAACATAAAAAGAAGCCGTTTTCTATTGTGATTTTCTTTAAAAAAATTGCGCCTGATTTTCAAAAAGACGCCATGGTTCGCCCCAACCTACGGGTCTAATAAATTCGCCAACTATAATCCGTGAGTCTAAAGGGCGAACTGATTAGACCTGCATTTAAACGGACTTGGACCAGTTAAGTCAAGTCCATCTAATTCACTGGACAACCGGCCAGAGGGTCGTTGGCTCGTTTGGTGCTAATTTCAAGAAAAAGAGAAAAAGGAATAAGGGTAATTTCCTGCATGAACTGGTTTTAGACCAAACTGGTTTCTGAATATCAAACGTTTAACGTCTTCATTCAAATTTACTACGTATAGAGCAACATCAAGCAGCAACTTTTATGGGGAGAGCTTGAAACTAACATCGGTAACGTATGCAGCAGCCATGTCCAACCTTATTCCAGCACTGACATTTGTAATGGCCGTCATCAGGTACCTTGTGCGAAAGAATTAAGAATCTTTTGTAAATGTTCTTCTGCATTTTGCGATTCATCGATAAATTCTTGCGAGATCTTTTGACAGGCGAACTTTAGCCAAACAACTAGATTTTCAATTCCATTTGTTTGATAACATGTCAATTAGCAGGTTAGAGAGCTTGGATATTATAACTTCAGCTGGAAAACCCAAGATTCTTAGGACTGCATTGGGCGTTGGTGGAGCAATGATTTTGACATTTTTCAAAGGGACCAAGATCGCGATTTGGTCTACTCACATCAACTTGCCTCACCACAAAGGCACTGCTGGGCCAGAGAATCACGTCTTAGGCTCTCTGCTAGCCCTACTGTGTTGCTGGTCATACGCATCTTGTCTAATAGTTCGGGTAATTTTGCTCAATCTAGTTAGGCTTGAGGCTATACAGCAGCAATATCATCTAGGAGCTATTCTTATGTAGCCCTTTTTCCGTTAGAAAGTAGGCTAAGATCAGCCAAAGCTATCCGTGCTATTTAAGGACTGCACTGATAAGCTTCATGGGATCAATCCAGACTGGTCTTTATTTGTTATGCACAGAGAGTATTGATTGGTATTCGTGGAAGGTTGCTTGGAATATCAGACTTTTAGCTGCTGCTTAGACAGTATTATTATTGAACTGAGAAAATTGACAGTTAACAGTTTGACAACTTATAATTTTTTTTGATTTCTTCTTCTTCCTGGCAGGGAATTGTTAGTTCTGGAATAGCAGTAGTGGTGATGGCATGGTGCACAAGGATGAAAGGTCCTTTAGTTGTGTCCCCTTTCGTTCCTTTAGGAAATGTATCTATAGCCATTGTTGGACCACTGTGTCTTGATGAATTAATCCTACACTTGAGTTGCCTAATTTCGCTCTAACTCTCCTTTAATATAATATTGTCCTCTTTGAATTAAGTCTTCATGAATTTATTTTTAGACACCTTTTAAAAAGTCTCATACTAATAGAGTTATTCTCACTCTTATATTTTAAACATCTCTTCCTTTGGGACTTGGCTTATAACCCAACACTTGGGAAGGTTTTTATCGGTCTCCTCTTCACTTCTGTTTTGATCCAAAAAAATTCCTTCTAACATGGATTAAGCTCATCAGAAATCTTGTGTTATAGCAAAATGGGATCGATTCTGATCATGCTCAGATTTTACGTTGTGTTGTGGGGAAAAGAAAAGAAGACAAAAGCAGATGAAGCTTTAGCTTCAGAAAGCAAAAGGGAACTTCTGGATTGCCTCATTTTCAGCTAATAATCAGGCTGTTCTTAATACTAATTTTTCCATTCGAAAGTCTGATTATTGAGCGAACGAAGAATGTTCCACGAATGAAGTGTGACATGAGAATTCTTGAACTTGTTCATCCAATTTATTCTTTTCGTTCTTAGAAGTTCTTATTATGATGACAATTTAAAACCCATGGGATAAGTTTCTCTGGTATATATCGTGCTGTTGCTATTTGGATTCTTCCGAACAACCATTAGGATTTATTTTCAAGCATTGCATGTTTTAGCAAAATAAAGCTATTCTTTTTCCTGAATCTGTAAAAGTTTCTCAAACTTACTATCCTGTACCAAATGAAGAGAGTCTTTCTAGATTTGAATAGAAGAGTAGACATTCGATCAATGCCAAACAGATTGGGCCACATGAGTGAGAAGGAAATTCAAATCCTCAAGAAGAAGGGTCATCTTGATAACCATTGTACTGGTAAGGTTGATTTCTGTGAATATTACATTTTCGGTAAGCAGAAAATGGTTAGCTTTTCAAAAGCCATTCACAGAACCAAATGTACATTGGATTACATTCATTCAGATCTTTGAGGTCCGTCAAAAATTTCTTCTAGAGGTAAATATCATTTTATGTTGACAACTATTGATGATTTATCACGGAAACTCTGGATTTATTTTCTCAAACAAAAGAGTGAAGCATTTTCCATCTTTAAGGAGTGGAAAGCTTTAATTGAGAACCAGACAGGCAAGAAAATCAAAAGGATGAGGACAGGTAATGGCCTGAAATTATGCTCAAATGAATTCAATGATTTCTGTAAGAATGAAGGTATTGTCAGACATCTCACCATTCCATGTACTCCACAACAGAATGGAGTTGCAGAAAGGATGAACAGAACTATCTTGGAGAAATTTCGTTGCATTCTTTCTCATTCAGGTTTGGAGAAACAATTTTGGGCTGAAGCCGCTTCGACGTCATGTTATTTGATAAATCCCTCTCCCAATAGAGCAATTGACTGTAAAATTTCGGAAGAAATTTGGTCAGGTAACCCGATTGATTATTCTAATCTTAGATTATTTGGGTGTCCTGCTTATTCACATGCGAACGAGGAAAAATTGGAGCCTCGTGCGAAGAAGTGTATTTTCTTAAGTTATGGTCAAGGGGTCAAAGACTATCGTTTATATAACCCTGAAACTCAAATTATTTCATAGTCGAGATGTAATATTTAATGAAAATGCTATCCTATCTTCTGGGAGAAATAATATTGTAAGTGATAAGGAGAATGTTCCAGAGAAGATGGAGTTTGAGGTTGACTCTTCTGTTTTGAAGGAAGATATTCCTAATTCCTCCACGACTGAACAAGATCAAGCCACTACAATTGATGATATCACTGAACAGAGAAGTCCACGACAGCCACATCCACCTCAACGACATGGTTTGCCACAACCGGGGTCTATGGCTCAGGAACTTCTAGCACAGAGATCGAGAAAGCCGACTTAAAGACTAGTTGCAGAATCTATCAACATTACTTATGCATTAGTTACTGCACAAGAGGTAGGAGTCGATGGTGAACCAAGAAATTATTCTGAAACTATCTCTAGTGACGATTCAGCAAAATGGATTATTGCAATGCAAGAAGAGGTTGAGAGTTTTCATAAGAATGAAACTTGGGATTTGGTGAAATTGCCAGAAGGCAAACGAGTCACTAGCTGCAAGTGGACCTTTAAGAGAAAAGAAATCATCCCCGGTGTTGAGAATGCAAGGTACAAAGCAAGATTTGTTGTAAGATGTTTTGATCAATAGGAAGGTATTGACTTTAATGAAATATTTTCTCCTGTTGTTCGTCATACTTCAATTCGTATATTACTTGCTCTAGTTGCCTTGTATAATTTGGAGTTGGAACAGTTAGATGTGAAAATTACTTTTATTTATGGTAATCTTGAGGAAGAGATTTATATCGAACAGCTGAAGGGGTTCGTTGTTCCTGGAAAGGATGACCATGTATGTCGTCTCAAGAAGTCTCTTTATGGTTTGAAGCAATCACCGAGACAATGGTATAAGAGGTTTGATTCTTTCATGGTTGAACATGGCTACTCCAGAAGTAGTTATGATAATTGCGTCTATTTTCAGAAGACATCTGATGGGTCATTCATATATTTACTACTCTATATTGATGACATGTTGATTGCTACAAAAGATAAATATCTTGTCAACAGGTTAAAAGTCCAACTTAGCTGTGAATTCGATATGAAGGATTTAGGTCCTGCCAAGAAGATTCTTGGAATAGAGATTAGCAGGAATCGTCAAGCCGGTAAACTTTTTTTATCACAAAAGAAGTATGTTATGAAGATGCTTGATAGATTTGGAATGCAGGATTGCAAATTTGTTAGTACTCCATTAGCTGCTCACTTCAAATTGTCACCTGATCAATGTCCTCAATCAGATGAGGACAAGAGACGCATGTCACATGTTCCGTACTCAAATGCAGTTGGAAGCCTCGTGTATGCTATGGTATGTACTAGGCCTGATTTGGTTTTTGTCGTTAGCGTTGTTAGCAGATTCATGCACAATCCAAGTAAACAACATTGCGAAGCTGTTAAATGGATCCTTTGTTATTTGAAGGGTTCTACCGATATTGGTTTGGTATTTGATAGACACAAAGCTGATACCGGAGGTGTAGTTGGTTATGTTGACGCTGACTACGGTGGTGATTTAGATAGGAGAATGTCACTTTAAGCCTATATTTTTACACTTTGTGGTTCTGCTATCAGATGATATTCATCACTTCAAGTCATCGCGGCTTTGTCCACCACTGAAGCAGAGTATATTGCTGCCACTGAAGGAGTGAAAGAGGATGTTTGGCTCCGAGACTTGATAAGTGAATTTGGTCTACAATAAGACATTCTTGTTGTGTTATGCGACAGTTAGAGTGCTGTTCATTTGACTAGAAACAACAAACATCACCTTTTTTTGTCAAAGTCAAATATTATGGGCTGCCCCATTGTCAGAGATTTTGGCTGCCAAAATTGATTGCGCCCACTCAATTTTCTTCTATCAAATTTCACGGCCATCAAACATTGCGGCTCTGGTAGGTAGAAATTCAGTGGCAAGAAGTGCTGGAATTGCCTATAAATAGGCACTCCCGCACCTCTACAAATACACACAAAAAACACCGAATACATACAAAAGTTTTTTTCTCCTTTCATTCTCTACTTCGCTTGATTATTTTTCTCCCGTAGAGAATTATTATTTTGGACTATTTATTTTGTTAGTCAAGAAAAAATATTTTGTATTTTCACAAATTTATAGTGGAAGTTTTTTGCTCTCTTGCAGGTAATTTTTCACCTTTAGTTAGGGAGAATTTTTTCACCTAAAAATTCGGGTGTCATTCTTACTGTCATTATTAATTTTTTAAAATTTTTAACTGAATTTATCTCGCTTTCTCACTTTGTATCCCTACAGGGATCTATAATAAACCTTAGTTGGACCAATGATTTTGACATTTTACAAAGGGATGAAGAAAGAAATCTGCTCTACGAACATCGATAGCTCCACGACAGTTGCACGGGCAGTGTGGCAAAGCGAAAAGATCAAGCATCCAATGTGGTACTTTGTCATATGCAATTTGGATAGTAGTGTAAGTAAGGCTTAGGCTAAAAAATGTGCCTTGTAGAATCTGTTCCAATGTAATGAGTTTTCCCTTTGCTAATAGACGAAGATGGGCAAACATTATCCTTTCTATTCCAGCACTGCCCTCATGTGCTCCACTGGGACAGTCCTGGTTGGTGCTTATGCATTGTGCACTGCGGCAAAAGATTGGTCTTCTTGGACAGTTGGTTGGGACATAAGACTTTCATCAGGAAATTGAAGAACTGTTGGTTAAGCATATGATATTTAGAAATGCTAGATAAAGAAGTCTTGATTTGCACATAAGAAAGTTCTGCAATGTTTCAGGATATTTTCGGCACTGGTCCAGCAGTAGTGGCAGCATGGTGCTCGACAATGAGAGGAGCTGTATTCGTTTCTTCTTTCATTCCCTTTAAGCATATTTATTGCCATTGTTGCATCATTCTGTCTCGATGGGAAGCTACATCAGGGAGGGTTCTCATACAGCCTATGGAGATGAAATCAGTTAAACCTTCAGAATCAGACAGAACAATGAAACTGCAAGAGACCAAATCAAACGGTCTTCACTCACCGTGTTGATGAAAAGGATTACAAGTCATGGGACCTCAATGTCCTATAAACTACTTCAAAGCCTGAGATTCTACACTTCATATCATACTGCATCTCGAATAAATAAACAAATCCGTGTTCTATAAGAATAGTGGCGCGCCTTTTCTTTGTGCAGGGATTCTGATATTTTTCCAATGTAGAATTTTCCTTGACACCATTTGCAGCCAGAAATACTGTTTGTAAATCATTAAGCTAAACGTCTCTGATCCAGGTTCTGGATTTAGCAACCGAGTAAATCAACAGAAGAAATATTCTATTTGCATTTTATCAGAAAGTTATGCGTTGAGCCATGCACCATGACTTAGCAACAAGAAGAGAAACAAAAGATTAACAGAAAAAAATATCTTCATTAAGGAAATCAATAATAACTCCTAGTAAAATACGGGAAAAGAGGTTTATTATCATAATACAGACCAAAAATACCATATGCTAATAATTCTGCAATTGAAATATAAAACAGGCAAAAAATAACATTAGAAATGTGAAATGAAAATGAGATTCAACAAGCAAGGATAGTCCAAGCCAGCAACTCAAAACTCCTTCATCCAACTTTTTAATCCTATACGCAATAACAACCCCTTTGAAGATCATCCTGTCTTTCACTCCAGTAACCTTATCACGAAAGCTTTTAGTATCATATTTTCACAATCACATTGAATCCAGTGCTTCATTTCACTTCTGCTCAGTTTGATTGGATGTTTGTGGCTCAGCCGTTGCTTTAACTTCTGGCTTCTTTTCTTGTGGAGTAACAATCTTCTCCTCAGCTTTCTCTTCAGGTAGTATTACTTCTACTGGCTCTGTTCCTTTTGGAGTTTCAAACTTTTCCTCAGCTTCAACAAAAGTTGTTTGAACTTCTTCCAGTTTCTTCTCCTTCGGAGTTTCAAGTTTTTCCTCAGGTATAGTTGATTTAATTTCCTCCTGTTTGGTCCCCTCTGGAGTTACAATGTTTACCACAGATTTATCCACAGGTTTTTCAGCATTTTCAGCCAAAACTGCTGGTTTTGACTCTTCTGTTTCCTTCTCCTCTGGAGTTTCTGTCACCGGGACTGCTGAAACTTCTGGAACTTTCTCTACTTCTGCCTTCACAGGGACGGCCTCATGGGCTGTTTTCTCAACTTCGTTTGGTGTAGCTTCAGGCACATCAGAAACTTTTACAGTCTCTTTCTCAACTGAATCTTTCCCCTCTTCACTCTGCAAAATTTGAAGGTAAAGAATCAAGGTGTCAGATGTCAACCTGATCAAATGTACAATTCTAGAAAAAAAATTTAGGCAAGTATTGAGAATGTTCAAAATCCATCTCAGGGAACATCTTAGTATAAGATTCTTGAACAGGTATTAACAAATTTAGATTATATTAATGGTAAATGATTAGAGCCTAGCTTTCATGGTGCAACGTATCACTCTTTAACAGAATTTTTCTACAGATATTAAAATATTTAATACGAATTTTTAGTAATCTGACATGTTTTAAAACACTCTTAATACATATTTTTCGAATATGCTAAAAGAGTCTTAAATCTAAAATTTCATTGGACAAAATTCTTTGACAACTTCCTAAACCTTAAGCCCTAGACCCACCATAATAGGGCTTTTGAAGGGGTTAGAGTGGGGGGACGTTAAGAGGTTGGTCCAATCCAACACAAAAAGGCAGACAGGGAGTATGCGAAAGCAGGGTAAAGGATAACAACAGATGACAGAGAATCCTAGTACTATTATTTGGTCAGCCAAGTACCTATCCTTTCAGAACAGACTTCTCAAGACAAAACAATGAGATAATAAAAACATACAAGAAGAACCATACTGTGGTGGACCAGTGCAGTGAGATTCCATTCAAAAAGACTAGAATCCCATTGGATCGTGACATAAAAATTACAAGAAGATCCAACTTGAACAAGATTATTTCTGTCTGCTTATTGATAGAACATTTTAATTCTCAATTCATCATATACCTAACAAAGATAAGAAACCATTTTTCACAGCACAAAGCCCCATTTTGCAGTTGGAAATTGTGATGCTGACAGAACACATTAGAAAAAAAGTAAATGGGATTGGTCCACCATGAATTATGGTCGATCAAGAATGTCTGTCTTCTTTTTAATGTTAAATGTACTTTTGCAAATCTTTCTGGCAAAATATCAAGGTGAAAAATCATCACAGGAAATGGAAAATTTTACCCAAAACAGAGTTCAAGAAAGTCTTGAAAGGAAAAGGGAAAAATAATCTTTGAAGTTAAGAAAATCTTGGAAGTTACAAGAAAGATTTGACTGTCCAACTTGTTAAGGAGAACACACGGTTGAAATGACCTTGATAAAGAAACACATTGTCTTCTTTCTTCTTTTAGTCCAATTATTCTACCCAGTCCCATGATTTTGATTCATCAGAGAAATGGAAAAGAATCTTTCTCAATTATATACATTCATGTTATTCCAATTAAAATGTTTCCATTTTAGGCCAAACTTTCCATAAATACAGAAAGCAAGAAGAATTCACATAATCAATCAAGAGCCAGTCCTAATCAAAGAAGAAAAATTCAGGAGAACACAGAAAAATCAGCAAAATTATGGAATTGTGGAAAGGGGAAATTACCTCCTTGAACAAGTTTCCAAGAGAATGGTTCTTGTTGGAACTATCACCATCAACAGCTGCTCCTTCTTCATCCTTGGCCTCTTCCACCACAGCCTCCTTCACCACCGAGTCCTCTTCCTTCTGGGGCGGCGGGGCGGGAGCCGGAGGAGGTGGGGGAGCCGGGATGGGCTCATCACCCTTCAACACACTAGTCTTGCTTGCACAACCTCCCATATTCTCCAAATTCTACAGGATTAATTTTCTTCACCCCCAAGAAAAAACAAAGAAAGAAATCTGTATAACTTCTGAAACAAGAAAATATGAACAAATTAACAGAGAGATAGAGAGAGAGACAACAGAGGAGAAGAAGAAGAAGAAGGGGCGTTTGGGATCGTTTTTTCTTGACGATTGGGGATGGAAAGTGAAGAGAAGAGGAGAGTGATGAAATGATGAGACAACTTTTAGAAGGAAAGAAGAGAAGAGAGAGGAGAGAGAGATATATAGGGCGCGAAGAAAACGTTCCTTGTTCCAATTTCTTTAACAGTCTTTGGCGGAGAGAAATTTTAGTTTTTACTCCACAAATTTTTACCCATCTATCGGTTTTATAAAATTAACCGTCAAGAATTTTTGGAACTTTTAATTTTTTATTTTTATATAAAATTCTAGTTTTGGAAATTAACATACTATATAAAATAGAAGGATCTTGATTTCTGTAAATTATAGTAAAATTAATTTGCAATTTTTACATGCTCTAAGCTGTACTTTCTGCAATTGAACGTGTGCGGTTAAAAGAATATAGTATTTCACTACAAAAAGGAAAATTCTACACTATTAATATAGTATTTATCTAATTCTGTTACATTTTCTGTAACAATCTATTTGTAATATTTTATTTTAGATTTTTTATTTATAAATTTAGATCATAAAAGATAATCTACAAAAAAATTATAAAAGAAAATATTACAAAGATTCGTGAATAAATTAACCATAATATATATATATACCGAACCAAGAAAATTTGAAACGGATTCATAATATATTGATTGAATATATGAATACATATATGGAAAAATGAACTCTTAGAAAAGCTCCGTCATGACACTTTAAATTTTCATATTTCCTCTTTGCTGATGCAAAACAAATCGATTGAAAGCAATATTTACTAAATTGTTTAAAATAAGTTACTTGTAATTTATTTTAAGTTATAATATGTGTTTAAATTATTTTTGATTAGTTATTTACTTCTGATTTGAGTTTAAATAAATTTAAAAAATTAATTTTGAGAAGCTATCATAAGGTATTTTTTAAATATATTTTACTTATTAAAATTAAGAATTTTATTTTAGTTTTAAGCATAATTTTTCAAAATATAAGCATTTTTAAATTGTTTAAAAATATTTCAACAAAGAACACAACCTTAATCATATTTTTTTAACTTTTATTAGCACTTTAAAAGATAATGTGATCTAATAAATAATCCAATTGTTTAAAATTATTTTTTTCTCAAATTTTAGAGTCAATTAAGAGGCAACTTTCTGCATTTCCCAAGCACGTATATATTTGCTCCACCATCATCTTAGGCCTTTATAATGATATAATGTTTCTCAAAATAATAGTAAATAATTAAGCATGGTGGAGTTGTAGGGACATGTTTTTCCTTTATCCAACAATTTTGGGGTTGTGGGCAGATTGTCCCATCACCTCAATTGTATCCAAACTCTAAAAAACGAAGATAAAGCTTACCGATTCTCTCATCATAGATTGTGCACATACAGTTCATATGATTAGTGCATTACAAAATTTTCTATTTTTTGAAGAAAAAAAGAAAAATTTACTCAAAAATTTCTATTTATGTTCAAAAGATGTCATATTTTATCAAAACTTACATAAATTCAAATTTTTAAATTAAATACCTTTTCAAGAATAAACTTGGCTCGGTGGTAACACCTTTAGCCAATGAAAAATTAAGATTTCCGATCTCACTCCACAAAATTACTGAGATTCTTTACTTCCCTTCTTACACTAAATTCAATAAAAATTTCGGTTTATGTTTCACATTTTTTCATAAATAATAAATATTTTTTATAAAATTCAAGATAAAATTTCTGAAAGAGAATAAGATGTGGATCAAATATAGAATATTTTGTTTGGTAAGGAGTAATATAACCAAGTAAGCTATTATTTTGCAAGTTGGATTTGTTCTACAACATTTTCTGTAATATTATTCCAGTAATATTTTAATTATATAATTTTGGTTCATAAATGTTAAATTATAAAAAATAAATTCTAAAATCTAAAATATAAGTTCTAAATAAAAATTTATAAAAAAAGATTATAAGAGATATTGCAAGAAATATTAGAAAGGAGTCCGATTATGTTGCCACGATATAAAATAAAATTGTGAATAAAACCACAGTTACTACGAAAAATGAAATCAAATTGAGAAGAACAAGAATGTTTGTGCATGCATGTGCATATGAACTTATGATCCTATTTGGGAATAAGTATGTAATATTCAATGGAAATACGAAGAGTTGGACGCAATGAACAGTTGTTTCAATTGCTAGAGTCATTAATGAAAGAAAATCCAACAAGACAGCAATCAACAGCGTAACGTGTATTAGCTGGCCATGTTTTGTGTATTTGCAACCACGTCTAAAATGATGGTCCTTCAACAATTTCTCTCATTTTTCTTCGTAACCTGCTTCTTCTTCTCTTTTTTTCCCCTCTAAATATAAAAAGAAAAAAGAGCACAGATGGCGACCAGCCTAATAATATTTAAATTTGAATTCAAAAATTTTTTCATTACTAATTATGACGATAAACAGGTCTTAACAGGTCGGGATACAAATTCGTTAAGTATTAGTGGTACCGAACACTATTCAATTACTTTACTGGTCCGTAAAAAATATATCCTTACTAAGCAATATATATACACAATATAACTTATAAGAAATTCTTAGGTGAACTTGGTTCACAGCCCCATATGTGGACCGAATTTAGTATAGAACGATATGTGGCAAATATAAATTTTTTAATTCAGATAACTGGTAACCTTGGCCATCCCATCGCCATATTTCTTCTCTTCCTCTCCATCCTCTCCATCTCCAGCGGCTACTGTTGAAATCAGTGAAGAAAAAACAAAGAGTAATGTTGAAGTCGGTGAAGGAAATAACAGAGAGCAATGCCAGTCTGTAGGTAGAGAATAAAAAAGAGAATTTTGCTTTCTGTATTCTACAAAATCTGTACAGTATGCTATATATATATACAAATAACATTAATTGCCTTGCATTTCATATAGCTTATGTACAAAACACGGCTAGATATCAACTAACTTAACTCGAGTTCACTAACTAAACTATCAGAAACCGGTTCAATCTGCTTCTTTATTTGTACTAAAATTTGCTGCTTGGTTTTTATGATATGCATGCTGCAACACATTTTTGTCTTCTTTGTCTGCATTTTCCACTTTCTGCAACAGCCCCCACAAGTTGGACTGGTGTAAATATTATGGAAAGCAAACTCAGATATAAGCAACCGAAAACGTGTAGGTTCAAGTGCTTTGGTAAACAAGTCTGCTAACTGAGAAGCAGAAGCTATAGGCATCAGTTTGACAAGTCCAACTTGAACTTTCTCTCTTACAAGATGATAATCAATCTCAATGTGTTTCGTTCTCGCATGGAACACCGGATTTTCACCAATATAGATAGCACTATGGTTGTCACAAAATAAATGAATTGGTTGTTGAAACTGAACCCCTAAATCGGAAAGTAGATAAACCTCCCATTGAAGTTCACAAGTAGTTGCAGCAAGAGCTGGATACTCTGCTTCAGAAGAAGTGCAAGAGACTATGGTCTGCTTCTTGGATTTCCAAGCAACTAATGCATCACCAAGAAAAACACAGAAACCAGTAATGGAATGCCTAGAGGCTAGACAACCAGCCCAATCAGAATCACTAAACCCCTTCAATTGAAGTGTGTTCTTAGAAGGATAAAATAAACCCTGTGCTGGATGACCTTTAAGATACTGTAAGACACGTAATGCTGCTCTCCAATGCTTAACTGTAGGACAATCCAGAAATTGGCTCAATTGTTGTGTAGCAAAACTAATATCTGGCCGGGTATTAGTGAGATAAAGTAATTTACCAACAAGGCTCCTATAAGCTGTATTTTCTGTTAACAAAGCAAGATCACCATGAACTAAATGTTGAGTAGGATCCATTGGTGTTGTAACAGTTTTGCATCCAAGCATGCCATAATGTTCTAACAACTCAAGGGTATATTTGCACTGGCATATATTAATACTAGCCTTGCTTCGAGCAATTTCAAGCCCAAGGAAATATTTTAAGTCTCCCAAGTCTTTGATCTTGAATCGTTGATGAAGATGATCCTTAACAACACAAAGTTCTTGTGCATCATTGCCAGTTAACAACATACCATCCACATAAACCAGTAAGGCAGTGAAAGATGTACCCTTGTGCTTAACAAACAAGCTGTAATCATGCAAAGATTGCTTGTATCGAAGTTGCAAAAGAGAAGCTGTCAATTTTGCATTCCATTGGCGACTGGCTTGTTTCAAGCCATATAAAGATTTCTTAAGCTTACAAACCATACGTAAATCATTACACTGAAAACCTTCTGGTAACTGCATGAATACCTCCTCAAAAAAATCCCCATGAAGAAAAACATTGTTAATGTCAAGTTGTTGTAGCATCCAATGTTGAGAAACAGCAAGAGCTAACAATAGACGTACATAAATCATCTTGGCAACAGGAGAAAATGTATCAAAATAATCCACCCCAGTTTGTTGTGTATAACCTTTGGCAACTAGGCGAGCCTTATAACGCATTTACATCCAATGGCCACCTTCCCAGCAAGCAAATGCACTAAATCCCATGTCTAATTAGGTTCAAGAGCCTGTATCTCAGCAGCCATTGCACTAAATCCCATGTCTAATTAGGTTCAAGAGCCTGTATCTCAGCAGCCATTGCATGCTGCCATTCAACATGTTGAACTGCCTCCAAGTAGTTTTTAGGCTTAGAAACAAGACTCATATTTAAAGCATAGATTTTATGTAACGGGGCAACATGACCAAAACTATAAACAGAATCCAAAGAATGAGGAGTAGAAAGAAGAGTAGAGGAAGAAAAATAGGTAAGTCACAATGATAATCATGTAAGTAACCAGGTAAACGTCTAGTTCTAGTAGAATGCCTAAGAGGCAAAGTAGGAGGTAATGGTGAAGGAGGTAAATCCATAGATGAAACTGGGGGAGAAGATTAAGGAGAAATAACATGTAAGGGAACAGAAAGAGAAGAATGAACAAAAGAAGAATTAAGAAAAGGGAAAATATGTTCATAAAACTGAACATGATGGGAAACAAAAATATATTTAGAATACATATCAAGAAGAGCAAAACCTTTAGTAGTATCAGTTGAACCAAGGTAAACACACTGCCTTGAACATGGATCAAACTTATGCCTATGATTAAAAAGAGTAGTGGCATAAGCTAAACAACCAAAGATACGCAAATTTTCATAACTAGGAGGTTTATGATAAAGAAGTTCATAGGGAGTTTTATTGTGAAGATAAGAGGTGTAGGAGACATGTTAATAAGATGAACTGCATAACCCCAATAACCAATAGGTAAAGTAGACTGAAATATAAGAGCTCGAGCAATATTGAGTATATGTTAATGCTTCCTTTCAACAATACCATTTTGTTGAGGAGTTTCAACACAAGTGATTTGATGAACTATGCCTTTGGAAAGATAAAACTCAGCCATGGAAAATTTGATTCCATTATCAGACCGAATGACTTTGATTTTTGCACCAAATTGAGTAAACACAAAATTATAAAAAGATTGTAATAATGATCTAGTCTGTGCTTTAGAAGATAACAAGAAAATCCAGGTGAAACGTGTGCAATCATCAACAATAGTAAGGAAATATTGATGTCCATACACATTAGGCTTTTTATAAAGTCCCCAAATATCCACATGAAGAAGATCAAAACTAGACTTAGCATGAGGATGAAAATGGAAGTTTATGCTATTTAGCAAGAGGACAAACTTTACAGCAATCACTAGAATCAGGAACAAGAATATTGGAATCACAAAGCTTTACAAGTTTCATACGGGCATAGGACATATGTCCTAAACGATAATGCCACAATAAGGAATCAGAAATTAGTGTATTACATTGTTTAACAGAAAAACTAGGAATAGATGATGAAGTAGTCTGAGAAAGCATGAGGAAATGATAAAGATCACCAGAAACTCTAGCTGAACCAATCATCATCTTGGTGGCAATGTCCTGAATATGACAAGTATCACCTAAGAAAACAAATTGATAAGCAGAATGTTTAAGAAGTTTACTCAAGGAAATAAGATTGTAAGAGAAAAAAGGAACATAGAATACATCACAAAGAATAATATGAGAATTTAGAGCAACTTTTCCTTTGCAAGTGGCATGTACTATATCCCTATTTGGTAACTGAATAGGAATGATATTAATATGTGAATAACAGACAAAATTAGACAAGGAATGAGTGACATGGTCAGTAGCACCCGAATCCAAAATCCATGTATTAAATTTAGAGCTCAATTCTTTACCTGCATCATCAGAAATTTGCTGTCAAATTCATAGTTTGATGAACTTGATATGCATCATCAGAATGTTTACCAACTTGTGCTTGTAGACCTGTAATTAAAATGAGCAAATGCTCATATTGTTCAGCAGTCACACCAGCATTAGGTACAGAAGAATTTTCATCAGCCAAACTCATCACTTGGTTAACATGCATGCCAGCATTAGTACCCTGTGATCTACCTTTTCCTTTCCAATTAGAAGGATATCCATGCTTCCTGTAACATTTATTGATTGTATGTCCTTGCATTCCACAAAAGGTACATATCAGTAGCTTTCGATTTATAGAAAAATTAGATTTCCTAGCCACAGCATGCATAGCAGTAGAAGAAGTCTTAACTGAACATCCATTATCTAACTCAGAACCAACATCAATTCTAGAGGCAATATTACCAGCTGACAAACCGCCAGGTAAAACAACTCCTCTAGAAACATGACCACTGATGTGATTCAATATAGGTTGTCTATTAAGCTGATGATTTTCTACATAATAATTTATTTGTCTTTCTACTTGAACAACCATAGAAAATGCACGATTCATTGTAGGCAGAGGATCCAAAAGTAAAATATGAGATTTGACTGAAGAATAAGAGACATTCAAACATTTCAGAAATCGAATCACAAACTCAGATTCAAAATACAGTTTAATAAACTTCTGCACATCACATGAACGTTGAGGTTCATAAGTGCATTTTGGAATTGGCTGAAACATCATGTACTCTTCCCACAGAATCTTCAATTGTGTATAACAGTCAGCCACAGAATTCATACCTTGTTTCAATTTCTGTAAATCTTCAAGTAAATCAGAAAGACGAAAGGCGTCTGGATGAGAGAATCGGTCTTCCAAATCCTTCCAGTCCGCACGAGCTATATTTAACCAAATTACACTCTGTGCAATTGATTTGTCAATAGCATGCAAAATCCAGGATAGCACTAGATTATCTACTTGTTCCTATAAATGATACCTCTGTTGATCTATGCGAGCTGGAGCCTTAATCGATCTATCAATAAATCATACCTTATTCTTTGTTATTAATACCATTTTCATAGCTTGACTTCGCTGATGATAATTGTGTGCATTCAATTCTGGTCGAACCAATGGTAAAGATGGATTCTCACCAGGATTGATGTAAAAAGGACTCGTCATTGGTTCACTTTGATTTGCCATGATAGAAATTTAAAAAAAAAACAGAGAACAATTGCAACAGAAGATTAAAATGTTGAACAACTCAATCCTCACTGAAAGATATGTGCTCTGATACCATACTGAAATCAGTGAAGGAAAAACAAAGAGTAATGTTAAAGTTGGTGAAGGAAATAACAGAGAGCAATGCCAGTCTGTAGGTAGAGAATGAAGAAGAGAAATTTGCTTTCTGTATTCCACAAAATCTGTACAGTATGCTATATATATACAAAAAAACTTTAACAGCATTGCATTGCATATAGCTTGCGTACAAAACACGGATAGACATCAACTACTAACCCGGGTTCACTAACTAAACTACCAAAAACCGGGTTCAATCTGCTTCTTTATCTGCACTAAAATTTGCTACCTAGTTTTTATGATCTGCATGCTGCAACACTTGTTTGTCTTCTTTGTCTGCATTCTCCACTTTCTGCAAATACCGGCTCTTCCCATCTGACGAATGAATTCACGGCCATCCCCCACCTGCCGCCCTTCCCTTGTAGTTGACTTTGTTCTTAATTTTTAACATTCCATTATGCAATGCTTGAACACTGTCTCTGGTAAACTCAATCATACCACAATCTCATCCCACAGTACTTGGTTGACCACTAGGAGGTAGATCTCTTCCCCAGTTTGCTCTGCTAATGGTTGCCCATTAGCTATTGCACTAATATTCGCTGGCGACATCCTCTAATCCTGAGCTTTCTCCTATTCTATACAAACTAGGTAGATCTCCTCATTAGTTTGCTTTTAAATTTCAAAAACATCGCCCTAGAAAGAATATAAAGCAACAAAACCTTCCAATTTCTTCCCCTTGAAAAAGCAAAACCCACCATCATTCCCCAAAAAGAAACACAAAATATTCTTTTCACGACAAATCTATTGTATGAAAAATGGGTTTGAGTAAAATAAAAGCAAAGAGGACCTGAAATGAGGGATATAGTTTCTAGCATTCAATAGGTGGTGGTTGTGCTGTTCTGCCATTGACGAGAAAGGGTGAAAAAGATTAGAGAAGGAGAAAGTTGAGCTTGGGAAAGAGAACATCTGGTAATGGGGTAAGTGGGCTACGTGGCATTATGTGGTGGATCCGGTCCACAGGTGGGGCCGTAGACCGGGTTTACCTAAGAATTTCCCCCACTAATAAAAATTAGATGTAATATGCCGTTCCTTTGCATTTGAATAAGTAGGCCACATTCTCAGAAAACTTCCTAATGCTAAGCAAGCAATAAGTTTATGTAACATAGCCAAGATTCTAGTAAGATTAGATGAGCAATTAAGGAAAAGTTGCAGCTATATTGCAACAAAAGTAGACAAAATATACCTTAGTTGACTGCAAGAAAACATGGCATTTGCAACGAAAATTTGTGACCGATTTTTTGTGCCAAAATTTATAGCGAATTTGTAGCCACGATGCTTAATGTTGACCAAAAAGTGACAGAAGGAGGAGCGGTTAGGAATTTGTAAAGGTAAGCCGAAAATTACGATAGATTCTCTAGTAAAGGTAAGCTGAAAATTAAAAATCATATCTAAAACGCTGTCGCAAACCTATCGCTGATTGGGGACAGATCTATGATTGAGACAAGATATTAGAAAAAGGAAATCATAATTGAAAACCTGTCACAAAAATGTTTCTGTTTTGCAATAGATTTTTCTATCTCCATCGAAAACATGTAGAAAAATAGCCAAAGATTTGCTACAGCTTTGTGATATGTGATGTAAGAAAATTAGAAAATATAACAATTTGGAGCCGTCGAAATTTCATTTCAAAGTTGCGACAAAGTTGCTTGTTCGTCACAAATCTCTTGCCAAACAGTGACAAACTTGCTACAAACATCCAGTTTTGAGATTTAGGAAAACTAGAAATCAAAATCAACCATCTCCATTGTAAATCTATTGCAAAAGGAGACAAATTTGCTACAATTTTTTTTCTTTCATTTTTGTGTCTTTTTTTTCTTGCCCCATGCTAAATTGGTGGGGTATAGATAGCGATATTTATAAATGAATGATATGATTAAATATATACAACATGCATAACGTAATGTAGTATATATAGTGAAATATTGTAAATATATAGTCAGTGATATATATATATGAATATACAATCCACAATTATTTTTTAACCATATTTAATATGTATAATAACACGTTATACATGATATACAAAATTGTAATACATATACATATAACACTAATTGCTTTTGATTTTTTCACTCAAAAATATCTAATACATTGTATATATAGTATACAACCTATTATGTTAATGCATCGAGTACACATAATAATTTAATATCTATAGTAAATGCGTGCGTGTATTTAAGAAATACAAAATATTAACAAATTCTCATTGCAAATGTATATGATGATCAGAGAAAAAAGAAAAATATAGAATAAAAAGTCAAAAGTAACAAGTCGTCTCAAATTTGTAATAAATTTGCAACAACCTTGCAACCGATAATTTATTTTTCAAGGGAAATTTAGCATAAGTAAAAAATTCAAATTTTGTCATAGAGTAGTGTAAAAAATGCGATGAAAATCCAAATTTCTGCCAGTTAAGAAGTGCAAGGTGAATTCAAATTCATTGCATATCCATTGCAAATTTCTACCACATTGTGATAGAATTATGACCATTATTAATTTAAATAATTTGTCTCAAAACTGTTGAAAAGTTGTGATGGCTTTGCAACAGATTTTATCTGTTGTATATATTAATTAAGAAATATTTGGATATTACTTCCATCATAAATTGACAACGGTTTTGCAATGTATTCTTTATCATTGTAAAAAAATTAAATAAATATAATTTGTTGCAATTTGCAATGAAACTTTGCCATCGCAAATTTCTAAGTATTGGGTAGATAGCTTCTTCTTCCCCATTCATCCTTCTCTCTCTCTCTCTCTCTCTCTCTCTCTCTCTCTCTCTCGAGCTCTCTCTCTCTCTCTCTCAAGCTCTTTACTAGGGCAAACGAAACTTTGTGAGCGATGTTCAAGACACTGCATCTGCGTCTGCCGCCATCTCCACCTCCTTTTTCTGATGCCATATTCTGAGGACGCACCAGAAGATGTTGATAAGGATTACACAATCGACTTGTCATACGACCATTCTCTACCTCTTGGCCCTTCCCTAGTTGTAGAATATTTCTGAATGTTGTAAATTATATTTATTTTTATTAATATATATCTTTTTTATTATTATATAATTATTTAAAATTTTTAAAAATTAAAATTAAAATACATTTAAAATTAAAATTTAAATTATATTTTAAAAATAATTATAATAATATAAGAATTTTAAAAAATAAATTTTTTTAAAAAAATAGAAAAACAATGCCACATATTATGGAAGGAAAAAATTGAACCACTATTGCTAATCAGCAATGGATTTATGATGAAATCATTAAATACTTTTTAAAATTGATAAATCCATTACTAAGTGGTCAAAAACTTGCGACGGATCAAAGTTAGAATTATTAATAATTTTCTTTAAAAAAGAAATTTCGTCACAAAGCTGTCCAAAAATTGTGACAACTTTGGAGCAAAAATTGTTTTTTTGGCATTAACAGGAATTTTGTCACAAATTTATTGCTACATTACAACAATTTTGCAATGGATTTTATAATTAAATTTATATTTTTTTATAGTTTGTCGCAAAACTCACGAGTTTGACCAATATTTTTTTGACTCAAATCTGTTGCTGTTTGTGCGACATTGTCTTTCGTTGTAAATTTGCAACTTGAAATTTTGTGACGGACTTTTCTGTTGCAAAGTCATCACAGTTCTTTATCAACAACAATTTTGTGACAGAATTGTACGTCACAAACCATACATTTTCTTGTAGTGTGTAAGATCTTAACAGATAACAATTATAAATAAACAAATGTGTAGAATATCTTTATAGATAAGTGATAAATAAAAGTAATAGAAAATGGTCTAAATAAATTATATAAAAAACTCATATTAATTGAGTCATGGGTCTATTAGTTCTGTATGTAACATAATGTACTGGACACATACTCATTATATAAGATTTTATCAGATTCTTGTTCAAATCTAGATACATGGATATACATCTTAATTCATACCCAACTTTAAACTAGCCAAATGTCTAGTTTTAGCTATAGTTGCTACTTAGCAACAAGCAGTCTACCGTTCCTCAAAAGCTTCCTCCAGCCTAATAAAGAACCGTTAATAAAAATATTATAGTTACAAACATATTCATATATACTTCGCCCCATTGTGCTCGAGAAAGAGGAAAATTCATGCATGTTACCGAAAAGCAAAAGGGAAGAATTGCAACCCAAAAACAAAGCCCGCTTCTTCCATATCAATGAAAGCCGAATACGAACTGCCATTGAGCCATCTCCGTTAAAGATGAATGAGGCCAGTTGTGAAAGTTCAATAGAAATTTTAGTTTTTTATCGAAATGGATTTCCTTTTAGACATCAAAAATAAAAATATAATATCTAACTTTGAAAGGATAATCTTTTTTAAACAATATCAATGCTTCAAAAATTGTGTAAAGAAATTGTGTGTTGTTGGATTGAACCAAACCAAAGTTGGTTGGTGGAGTGTATTGGGCTCCATCAATTCTTGTGGTTCAAGGATATATTTCATTTTAAAAGGCCTTATGGGCATGTCTTTACCTCAATCCAGAATCAAGTAAACAAGAACTTTTTCCCATTTCTTTTTTTTTTCTAAATAAACGAAGAATTATATTACAGATGAACATTATTGACGAAGATTACACAACTGGTATCACAACTTAAGAGAGAGTTGATAATATAAAGTTTAATAGTGAGTTAAAAATAAGTATTAAACTGTGTAAAAATATGTTTGTGAATATTTAGTAGTAAAAACCTCTGTCGAGGCTTAAATTACTCAAAATGGAAATAATTAGTAGACTATTTGGGTCCTAAGATATCTGTCTTTAGACTATTGTTCACAATTCCTAAGAAGGGCCTTCAAACTTTGAACTCCCAAGTTTTAGTTTCGGGGACGCTCCTTTTGGTTGATTGCTTTTAAAAAAAATAAATAAATGCTTCAAATCCTAAGGCTATCTGCAGTCAATTTAGTATCACACTCATGGTGGAAATCCTCATGGTGGCTTCTGGTCAAAGCTCTATTATAAATATGCTTCTGTGTAAAAAATTGCTTCCCCTCCTTGAAGAAAAAAGACCCCAAAAAAAAAACCTAAATTGAAATTTAGCGAAATGAATCTCAGGGACAACGATATCCTTATAAATGTGGTCCTGTGACAAAAATACCCTTATGTTTTCGCATAAATAAATGCTAGGTTGATACGTCTGTGATGCGTGGTCTGTAAGAAATTAAGGCAATTGAACCCAATCATTCCTTTTTCCGATACTAAAGTAAAAATAAAAGGAACAAAAAAAGGTTAAAATAAAATTTACTACATGTATAGTAGCATTGATTAATGGAGTCCAAATTTACACAGGTTAAGAATAAGAATTTTGAGTAACTGCAAATTTTCCATTTAATAATTAACTATTGAAGCAATTAGATAAAATGGCCAATGATTTGGATTTGCAATTAACATTTATTAATAAAAATAACTTTACAAATCACAGAGTTAAGAAGCTTCTTGGGTGAAAAATTTGTTGAGGATAAAATCAATATTATTTTCAAAATTATATATTTTTACTAAAATAATATATAATAAGGTAATTGTCGAAAAGAGTACTGTGAATGGGGAAAATTTTTTCAACATTTTCTCAAACAAAAGAAGAAAAATGTAAATTTATCAGGTATTTGAATCAGTAATAAATAATCAACAAAAGTAGCCACTTTTCATGGTTAGATATTGAATCTGACTCGTATACATACTTTCTTGTTGGAGTGAGATTTTTCTTAGAAAAAATCTCGGAAGATTACAAGCTTATAAAGTAGACCTAAACTATATAAGCATGGCCAATATTTGAAGAGGCTCAGCTCTTTGAACTCAGACCCATGAGCAAGAATGCTGCACAAGGAACTTCTGCGGATTGCTCCCATTTGTCATTCCATCCTTTGATTCAATATTATGTTTTTCTGCATTTGTTGAACAAAAAATTTCCTTTTCCTCTTTTTCCTCCTCAGTCTTTCCCCAGAGTACAAAATATAGTCCCCCAACCAGCAAACTTCCACCTAATACACTGAAAAAAGAAAAAAATTATAATTTTCAGATTATTTATTTAATATGCTTAATAGAAAGAATAAATAAATTTTTGAATAGAAATTAAGAAACTTCAATAAATTTACCTTCCTAAACTGATAATCTCACCCAAGAGGACAGCCGAAGAGCAGATGGTGAATACGAGGGCTAATGGAGTCGTTATTGCTAGAAAAACTGGCCCTTTCTTTTCAACAACGTAGGCTTGCAAGTAAAATGTAACACCGGTTACCATAATTCCCTGTCCAAAATTCTCTCTTTTTAAGCCATGCAACTATACAAAATTAAAGATAAAACACATAAAAACAACTGAAGCACTGAAAGAACTTCTTTTGTTCGAACTCAAACTTTCCACTCAAGAAGATTAGCAAGGTGCCAACTGTAATATGGATGAGCATCATGAATGATGAACATTTTTATACATACGTTAATTTTTTTATGTATGTATATATAATATTTGTGTGATTGTATATAATATTCATATAAATTTACAGTAAACTCAGTATAATATAACTTGTAACTATACAAATAATGTGATTTATAAATCCGTTATCCAAACTATATATATATATATATAACTTTCCACTCAAGAAGATTAGCAAGGTGCCAACTGTATTATGGATGATATACACTAATATCCTTTCATCAGCATCATGAATGATGAACATTTTTTATACATACATTAATTTTTTTATATATATCTAATATTTGTATGATTGTATATAATATTCATATAAATTTACAGTAAACTCAGTATAATATAACTTGTAACTATACAAATAATGTGATTTAAGGTAAATCCGTTATCCAAACTATATATATATATATATATATATATATATATATATATATATATATATATATATATATATATAACTTTCCACTCAAGAAGATTAGCAAGGCGCCAACTGTATTATGGATGATATACACTAATATCCTTTCATCAGCATCATGAATGATGAACATTCTTTATACATACGTTAATTTTTTTATGTATGTATATCTAATATTTGTATGATTGTATATAATATTCATATAAATTTACAGTAAACTCAGTATAATATAACTTGTAACTATACAAATATATATATATATATATATATATATATATATATATATATATATGCATATTTATTCTTTACGCATACATGTCCTATATAATACTGTCATGTAAAGTAAATTTTTGAACTTACACAATAGGCAACGGATAGGAGTCTGACATTCCATCCAAGCTTCCATTCATTAGGATCTCTTTCCAAAGCAATGGCGATAATGAATGACTGGATGGTACTCAGAAAGCATTGAAGTGTTGTGCAGCAAAGTTTTGAAGGATAGCTTTTCAAGATTCGGCCCTGTTTACAGTTAAAGAAGAAGAAAAAAAGAAAGAAAAGGAATCGATTGGTTCCCTTGATTAAAAAAAGAAAACTAAAAAATGATGGGAAATTTGTATTTCAAACAAACAACCCAATGAAAGACTATGCATCAATAGAGTAATGATATCAGGTTTCTAACTTGTCGTTTACAAAATTAATTGAATATCTAATTACTAATGGCACTTCATCTCGTACATATGTTAATTAGTTGGATTAGTTAGAACGTATGATTAGTCACTGCACTTATAGCGCATGAGATTCCTAGCACCTAAAAAGGCTAGTCCATTACAAATTTCCACTTGGAAAATGTGTTTAGAACAAGGATTAATACCTGTAAAACAAGCCACAAGCTCCAAAATGTGTTTGCAAGTAGCATGAGAAATACACCCTTCGTCCATGTTTTGCTAGAGGGAGCTTGATGATGCATTGCTTGAGCATAATTGCTTAACAAATGATGATGTACCAACAGTCTCAAATAAGGGCCTCTATAGAAGGCTATGGTTGCTGCACCCCCCAAGCACAAGGCTACTCCCACAAGCTTTGCAATCCCAGAAATTGCCTTCAACTTTACTTGTTCCATTCTGTCTTACAATGTTGTCCAAATCAATGCAACAAAATTAATTGAAATGAAATAAAAGATATCGCATAATTTAGATTCTTCACTTGTCATGACGCGAATGATAGAATCAAAAAATCTCTCTTGAAACTATTCGAATGTAATAAAAAATGTTCTTTGGTTGAGTTACTACTGCATTTAATGCTCAGCAATCGTTTAGCCAAATACCAAACGGAAGAAAAGAACGTGCTGCATGTGAAGCAAAGGACGAACAAAGATGAATTGATAAATTATGACATCGACTTTTTCTCTTCTCTGGAAGGAAATTAAAGTGTCTTGGTCACGACATAGACATGTCAAGTCCTTAAAATCTTCTTAAATAATGGTCACGAGATGCATATATACAACTATACATTATATGCATGCATACATACATATATACACATCCTAGAAGAGTTTGAGGAAGGTACATGGACAATAAAATTCGAGTTTGATGATGATTTAGAATTGAGGTCTCTGAATGAAAATGACATTTTCTTGTGTTAATTGATTTTGGACAATAGCCATCATTTTAGTTTGCATATAGATGGATGAATTTGCAAAAATTCAAGGAAAATAAGATTGAAAAATTGTCCAAGGAGAATGTAAAACCTATCGTTAAAGATATTGATTGAACTTTGAAGATTAGGTTCTTTCTTGATGTCATATGTTTAGGTTTCGGAAATCAAAAGTCTACCATTAATGGTCCTATAACCCTCAACTTGTTATCTTGCCAACTAACTCAAGAAACAAGAAATTTTTAGATTCACTGAATAGCTATACATTAATAAGAAACTTAGACTCAAATTTTGTCATTTAATTGAGAATCATAGTCTTTTAGTACATAAAAAAAATCATATTATTTGCGTAAAAAACTAGAACCTAATATTGTAAACTTGGATTTCTTTTTTCTTTTTTAGCTTTCATTCTTAATCAATTTTTGTCTTAAAAGAGTTCTGTTAATAATGCTGAAGCCGCCTTCCTCAGCCAAAATTAGTTGGAAAGAAACTAATAAAGGCAAGCCGACAAACTATATTTTGTACTCTTCGCCACATACGTTAACTTTTCCGAATGCAAATCCAAGCAGAAAACGCATATAGTACTTTCTTTCCATTATGGAGGTACTTTAGTGAATAAAATATATCATGGTATTCGTTGACTTAATTTTGATTATCATAAGATTATTGTATTATATCTATAGTCAAACCTACTACAACTACACTAATCTCATAGGATTACAATGTCATAGTGATGACTGGTTGTCTTTTCCAATTGGTTATAGCATGAATCTTGGAGAAAAAGTCGGCCTTTAAAGCAGTGAAAAAGGAAAAGAGAAAGCAAAAATCAAGGAAGAACGTCACAATCCTTACCTAAATAGTAACGCAAAGAAGAAAGTAATCACTGGTAGTGTATTAGTAGTTGCAGCTGCCAATGTTGCAGATGTATATTCAAGAGCAACGCTGTAAATATTCAAGCTGAATGTAATCCTGCAAAGACGAAGAACAAGACAAACTTGGTTAAGATTCGGATGGAATACAAACCGGCCTGCACGATGTCTTCGTCATGTTAAGAAACTGAGAAGTTCATTCAAGAAAAGGAAATTTAACCTCAGAAAAGGCGAAAACACGAGTACAAGTGTAAGAATCAAGTAGAAGAAAACCTCACTTACCCAAGAAGGGAGAGCATGAAAATCTTGAACAAGATCATGAATGATAAAGGCGGAGCAGTTTTCCTACAAGTCAACAAAATCCCCATAAGAGATACACTGAATAAAACTGAAAAGAAAATGAAGATTATTAAATACATGAAGATAGCAGAGGGAAACCTTTCAAGAAACAAGGCTATGGGGGCCAAGAAAACAGTGGCAAAAGCTTGTCTATAAAAGACAAACACATAAGCGTTCATGCCCACATCTAACGCAGCTTTGGAGAGCAAGAACATGCCAGTGTATATAGCCTGAATAGCTAAAACAGCTGAAAGAGTTTTCTTTTCCTCCATTTCGAAGTCGAATCGAGCCCCCTTTCTGGTTTCTTGATCTGTGCTCAATTCAACTTCCTAATGTTTTGATGATTCAGGTTCAAGATTTTGTGCAGAAGAGAGCTATATATAGAAGTTTTTCAGGGAGTTTATGACCAAGAACAAGAAGTGAGAAGTTGATATTCGAGAAAACTGCGTGAATCTTGCTATTGGTACGCGTATAGTGATGATGCAGTGCATTGGTAAGTTGCTTTGCTTGGGCTTAAGGGACCACCAAAAAGTTTAAAAGTTTTCATATCATTGGCTAGCTTTCGCCAAATTTTCTAAACCAGGATTTGCACTAGTATAGTAGCTTAAGAGTAGCAAATGCACTACAAGAGCCCTCTACCCTTATAGGATCTACATATAGCACCAACTTTAGGACATTCTTGAATTCCTGAAGTAGATGCACATTTGAAAGTAAATCCTGATAATACGTAAAACCATATGGTCTCTCTCTTTCTCTCGTTTGACACTTTAAAGCATCTGTCCAGGGGTTTGACACTTTAAAGCATCTGTGGTAGTGGCAAGCTCAAGGGTAGAAAAGGAAGGAAACCAAACATTTTAAAATTTTTGGAATGTCAAAACTTTATTGTTAATTGTTAGGTTGAAAGCCACCTGAATATATACAGAAATCTATCTAGTGAAGTCTATTTTTTTTAAAGATAAAAGATTGTCCATATATTAAATTGTTAAGAGCACGAACAAACAACTCTTTTCACAACCTGCCATAGAAAGTCATTTTAAACATTTATATTATTATATACATATCTTTTGTGGAATAATAAATCAACCCAAGCGGGCCAAAGTTGTGTAAATTTAGATTATTTCTTGCTCCCCTTACTTTTTTTAGAATCTCTATTACATATTAACTTAAGGAAACTAATCAAGGCCTCTATGTTACCTAATGATGCGAAATTTTTTTTCCTTAACCCAAACTTATTCTAAGTAACTTGTGAAACTTCTTGTGGCTTATATTTGTATTCCAATTGATTTTATTCCTTCCAGAAAATTTTCATTTACACTCCTAGACTCATATTAATATTTTATTGCCACTTTAATTTCATCTACAGCATTCTTATGCAAAGATTGATGCTTTTCTTTTGTTTTATTGGATTCCAAGGCACAACAGTCTAAAGTTACAGTATTTCTCATCAGGGTTCTCTCCTTTGCCAAATATTTTATGCAATTATCAAGATACATGAACCACAAAAGCTAATAAAAGAGGGGAAATGCTTGATTCCTCTTTTGCTTTGTGCTTATGCCATGTCCCTAACCTATAACCTATGCTTCATTTGTTGCTCTCTTTGAAATTTATATTCATTATTTAAGGAGTTAAAGTTCAATCAAACAATATTGCTGAAAAAGTTTCATATTATTTGTTCAAAGACACTTCATATTGATTGGAAAGGCACTTCAATTAGAGCTATTCCTATAAGCCGCATCCGGTGCAAATAATTTAGCAGCCGGAATTTCAATAAGGAATGTTGTAGGAAAGGAAACAGATATACAATCCGATGCAAACAAGTTTAGCAGCCGGAATTTCAATAAGGAAATTATAGGAAAGGATACAAATAAACAATCCTATCACCTTCATTATCATCTCTCTTTTTTCCTCAAACTAGCTAAAGCAAAATTCTGATGAATCAAGGATTCATGATCCCCTAAAAGCAAGCTAATTAGGTCTTTTTTTTTCCCTTGAGGAGAAAAACATATCAATGAGCTTCTATTTATTGTTTGCTGAAACGGTAATAGCAAGTACATGAGAAATTTCTCCTATTCAAATTTCACGAAGGGAATATGACCATCCTTCTAATATGTTGAGTAATGTGGCCAATTGAGGCCAGATCACTTGCATCATCACTACAACTATTCACAAGATGCTTGCAATAACTTTCCACTTCCACTGCCAGTGTAAGCTAATCTTTTCAGGAGCCGAACTCCTTCCAAAATCGCCACATATTGCTTATGTATGTTCCGGTTTTGGAGAGTGAGAGAGCTTCATATGGTCATGGCCAGTAGAACATCCCCAGCATAATCCCTTAAAATGGCACCTATACTAGTTGCTGAATTTGTCCAAGAAACGTCTACATTAAGTTTTAAAGTTCCCATGCCGGAGACTTCCATTTTGTTAAAATTGAGAATATCGAAAATTTTCAAGTTTTTCTTCCAACAGAAAGTAGGAAATATTAAATCTCAAGATTTAATAATTTTTTAAATACCTAAAATTCCACGAACGTTATCACATCCTAAGGGTTGGCTACACTGGTCGTGTTTCTGCCTCTTATTTTCTCTAACTAAGAAAAGAGAAGAGGGAAAAAGAAAAGAAAAACCTAAATCCGCATAGTTATTGCTGTTATTATTTGTTCTTTATTTTAAGAAGGGATGGTCCACACGTTCCTGCTGAGAATAGACTTTTTTCCTCTTGCCCTTTGATGCTAATAAAATTCATCATTATTTTGCTCTAATTTAATGTATCAAAAAATGATTCATATCAACCTTGATTTTTACGAATTTTCTTTACGTTACTTTTGTTTATATATTGTAGAATTTGGTTTTTTTATGGCGTTGATAGGTCAAAGATTCCTCCGGTTTTAGGCTTTTAGCTAATAAAGCTGTTGCCAGCAATCTTTTGTTCGCAAATGAAATTAGCTTTTGAAAAGTTAACATCATTCTCTAATTTTCCACAGCGTCATCAGCTGTGGACATGAAGTATAATTTCATAATTTATTTTCTTTTATATTTTTTCGTCGCATAAATTCTCCAGGGCACTGAATCGCTACTGGTTCGTCCAAAGAGTAGAAAATAACTACTGGTATTTCAGTAATGAAAAATGGGATCATGTGGTGCCCAAGAATGTGGAAGCAGAATCAAATATTATGGAAGATTTGTATTATCAAAGGAAAATGTCCTCGTGGGGTTCTTTTCTAGAAAACAAATAACATGAATATCTTCAAAATCAACATGCTGAATTTGTGGAGTTTAGATTATTCCTTTATATGATTTGATGTTTCAACTACAAAAATATACTTGGAAAAGAAAGATTAAAGAGCCATCGAAATTCATAATGATTGGCATCGTTGAGCTTATAATTCGAAATAGTTTCTATACATCACGCATGACTAATAAAGCAAAGATACCTAAACGAGGAAACTGTGCTTAATTGACATCTACACCAGAAATGGGTCACATTGCCTCCCGTTATGAAACTTATAGCATTGTTTTGTGTCTCCTTTTTTTCTTCACCATCATCAATCGTTTATACAATAAGCAAGAAACTCCCAAAAGATTCCTCGTGAAGGGCAGGCGAAGTGGAAAATGAGATATTCGTCTAATTTCATCCCTAAAAGATACTTCAAGAAGAAAAAAATTATTCAAATCTTATAAAAAAATAATTTTATATTAACTAGTTAATGTAAAATCTCAACAAAAGCTATGAATATACCTTGTGGTTCATAGAATTTGTGGCCTGTGAATGAATAAGAATGTAGGAGGGATTGTCCAAGATTTTGCTTGAATTTTACACATGTTTATAAATGTTCCTTTAAATTGACAAGTCAAGATTTTCTCGATCTCTATGATATAGACCGACCAACGTAGAAACCTCTTGTTATGTTAGCCCGCCATTGATAAATTGGAAACTAAAAGTGAAATTCATGCATTAGAAACCTCTTGTTATGTTGCTGGGGAAATTTTGGAATAGTGATTCCAAATGTGAAATTAATGCCTTTTATAGCTCCTTTACAAAACCAAACTCAAATTGATACTTCCTTCTCATGCTGTCCAGCTTTGGATAGTAATGTTACATCTTTACACTTACATAAAGCGGGGCAAAGGGATGTTGATAACTCGATCAATAACTTTCAGAAACGTCTTCCCCACAAGGGTTATTTCGCCTCTGTTTCAAAAAGCAGCAGAAATGTACATGTCGTTTTGAAAAAGCAATAATTCCATTGACTCTTTTATTCATAGCCGTCAGACATGTAGCCATAGATTCTTTAGAAATTCTAACATATTCATCTAACCTTCAAGAACTTGAAGATAAATAACTATATCTACATAGCGTATCGTGTTTGAAATCATTGTAAGACTAACTTTTTAGAATTTGAGTCACTTACGATTAGCTAAGTATTCAAATTTTATAGTTCTTTCTTCTCCATTCATATTGAATGTTCATATTTATATTCAAAATTGAACTTTTATTTTTCTAAAATAATCATATTATATTTTATCTAAATTTTTACTATTAACCTCTTTAATTTAAAGAAAATATACTCGACACATAGGCTCACTACTAACCTCTTTTGACTCTCTTAATTTAAGAGATTTAAATTTTACTAACACATGAATCCTACCATTAACTTCTTTAATAAATAAAAATATCATTGTAATTTTCTTTTGGTCAAAGTACTTTCCTTAACCTCATGACTAATCAAAATTAGGGCTGTCAATTTCAAATGAACGTAGTATTATATTTGTGTGTATACAGAAGCTACTTGAGTCTGGAGTAGGCCATATATAGGTCATTGACACAATATTCCTTAACATTATTAGTAGAAAAAGTACAGTTCGTAGAAAAATATTGTGACGAGTAGAGGCCAAAACCACTGAGACTTACACACCCCTCATTTCCTGTATATAGATATACGGCCACTCGATCAATAATGGGTCACTAAAGATCTTTCTACATATATACACATTATAGAAAATATGGCCAAAGATATCACATTCATGGGCATGGTGAACTGGCAGGGAAGCAATAATGCATGTGATTTTAACGCGAGAATTGCCTACGTCCACTGGATCCAGAAGTGGGGCTCCAAGTCTGCATGTCCATGCACATGCGTTCCTTTGAAACGTAAGAAGTACATTAAAGAAGAAACACCATTCTCAGATGTTAGAAGGTCACTTCTCTTTGATATATTGGACTCTTCTGCAACCGGAATCTGTCCTTGCATGCACTCTTCAGCTTCATCTTCTTGCGGGTATGTATGTATGGAGAGCGGAACGATAAATTAAAGTTCAGAGGCAAATTATGTATATATAGATAATAGAGAGCGGAGTAATAAATTGTGAAAAATATTTTAATTAAATACAAAAGGTAATGTTAGTAAGAATCTCTTTTGAAAAAATAAATCGAACTTTATCAAAGAGAAACAATGTAACTTCTAATAATTAATTTGATATACTTTTTATCTTTCTTCTTTATGCAGATTGAATTAATTAGGTAAACGTGCGTTTTCATATTGATTTTTCTGCTATCTTTTTCTGTCATTTTCTTTGATAAATATTTTGATTAGAACTACTTGATTAATAACAGGATGCAACATGTCACAGAATTAATTATTGAAGGGAGATATGATCAATCATCAAAGAACATTTACTGATTTTTGATTATCTTTTGGAACCAATTATTACATTTTGTTAAAAGCAGTGAAAATCACAGTGAAAAAGGCATTTGTTAACCAGACCGTCCTCATCAATAAAGTGACGTCGAAAGGTGACTCAAGAACAACGTGAGAGTGGATTGAAGCTTAATTTTTTTTAAAAAAAAATTATTATTTTTAATTTAAATTATAATTTTTTATAAATAATTTATTTTTATAATTTTTAATATAATTTAAATTACATAAAAAAAAATACGTCGTGCAGAAAACGAGGTCTTAAGAGATCGGTTCTTTATTTCCAAGTCACAAAGGCGAAAACATCCGTAGAATCCACGATGGCCAACCGTTTAAAGCCTGCCTTTGTGACCATAGATTCTTATCCTGAAACGATCATCTTTTTTGTGCGAATAGTAAAAGAAAAAGCTCTACGCAAGCGTGCATGGCAGAAAGGTCCGAGAGAGTCGCAAATTCAATTACTACTTACGTCATATACGTTCCATCCTTTGAATATTTAGACAATATTGCCCGTGATATCATTTATGTGCATGCACTTGTCTCATTTGTGCAAACCCGCAAATATGTTACGTACTATTCTGACAAAATATCTCCAATCAACAAATGCCAAACATGCACGGTAGAAGGAGGAGAGAAGAAAAATAAAAGAAAATTCAACAAGACTTTGATCTAAGCTCATCGGGAAGGCTTTATTTCACGTGAAAAGAGCAACTTATTTCAGACAAACTTATATGGTTTTATAGATCACATGAAAAAGAAGAATTGCCAGAGCTGCCAAAACAGGATTCATCCCCTACGCCCTTACAATATCTGTTGTACTTTGAGAGAGAAGGATTCATTGGATTCCTTATTGTAGTCGATCATTGGCAACTCGACTGATCGAGACAGTTCTTTCACTTTCTACTTCGTTGATAATCCTTTTACGTTTTTTTGAAATAATTTTAAAATTATTAATACTATTAAAAGATTACGATTAAAATTTTTTAAAAAAATTATTATATATTTATATATTTTATTAATATTATTATATATTACCTATCTAGAGTTTAAAAATATAAAATTATATTCGTTGTCTTATATAATTTTTATCTTTGTTTATTTTATAGCGATACTTGAGTTATCTCAATTTCTCAGGTTTTCTCTTCTAGTGTTAGTAAAAATACTTTGAGGATTGTGTGTGTATATATATATATATGTATTCACTTCTTCTTTAACATCTTCCACTCTCCTCTTATTTTTTTCACAATTGAAATAATCTTAATACCTAAAAAAATTTTAAATTTTCAGTTCAAACCTTGTCCAGAAAAACTCGCTGTAGGTATTAAAATATTTTTATTTATGAAAACAGTGAAAAAAGATTGGCAGAACGTAAAAGTGGAATAAAAATATCACTTTTATAAATTCTTTGAAAGAAGAAGAGTAAAAAGTACTATGGCAACTCATATACAAGTAAATTCTTTGAGAGTGGATTAGTTTCTGAGAAATATATATGTAGTCTAATGCAAATAAATTGTTATATATCCATATATGATGGGTTAATGCAAGTCTATGGCAACTCACATACAAGTGTTTTATAGTCTCACTTTAAAAAATATTACATCATCTTTCTTAGTTTTGCTATATTGAATTGTCTATTGTGTGGATTTGTCTACAAAATTTCCTTCATTATTATCTATCACAAACGGGATGATCCAAGATCCCTATCCGTCTACAATTACCTAATAGTTCCTTTTTCTAAATATAAATGTTTACTTTTAATTATATTTATTTTTTATTAAAAAATTAAGCATTTACCTTAAAAGGGAACTAGTAGATATCTTTACCCGCTATTTTTTTAATATCAATAGTTGTTAAAGAAAGCATCCTTCATCACCACAAATTAATACAAAATGGATGTTCAAAATTAATAATAAATAAATATTTAATTTTATACCCGTATATTATTTCTCCTTTTTATATTTATCTTATGTGAGATAGAAATATTATAATCATCCCTTCCAGAGGCGTGAAACTCTCAACGCTTTCATTTTTTTTTTTTGTTAGGAATATTAACTTCGATAATAAAATGTCATCGATCTATACACTCTCGCAGACTTTTAGTCTTGCCTCTCTTTCTCTACACTCGCAGACTCGAACATCATGAGTTATGAGCCCAGGTAGTTGAATATTATGGTAGTTGCGAGACCCTTGAGCTCATGGGGCAGGTGACATATAATGTGTGTCAGAATGTTGTAGAGACTACCCACCATATGCAACAACTGGCTGAAAATCCCATTGTTATCGATCAAGGAAAGGACAACTAAAGAACCCCTCTAGGCAGTTCTTGTACCGTAGTCATTCTCTGTTAGTTCTTGTACATACTCGTGTTCAAGATATGACGCCTTTTGTACTTTTCACATACGTTAAAGAAGAAAATATTTTTATAAAATTAAATTTATTTTTTAATTAACATAAAAAAGAATAAAAAATTATATTTATAGATAAAAGTAATGAAAGTAATCTTTAAATTTAGTAAAAAATTAAAAATAGATAAATTAGTTAATTAATTTGATATTTTGAAACGAGAGAGTATTAAAATTAAAACCTAATAAATCATCCTCGTGCTGATGCATATGTAGCAAATAATTATGCGGGAATAGAATGGTTGTTCTGGGCCCACCTGCTATATCACCGGCCAACCGTTCCTCGTCCTGGGGTGGTGTACTGTGGTTAAGCTTTGGGAAACTAATCGGCTCCTCTTTGGTACAAGGGGTTGGTTAAAGCCCATAAATTATTAATAGATTAAATTACTTACTTTATAAAAAATAAAAATGACCATAATGAGTACATAATAAATTTCTTTTTATATCTTTTATTATAATTTATTTAAATTTTTTAAGCAAAAAATAAAATTGCAGGAACTTTAAAAATTAAAGAAATAAGATTTGAAATTTTATAACTTCTTCTTAGAAACTTTCAAATGCATAAAAAATTATGTGATTAGAAAGCTTTTATGTAGATAATTAACTATTATTTTAATGGTTAGTGGCACCAAATTTATTATCGTGAAAATGCCAATGCCATAAAAACATAAGGATAATTATTAAGTCTATTGATAGTGTGTGGAGTCTTCTGATTTTATGGTTAGGGGTGTCAAAGTCTTTTTATCTACAAATGAAAGAAAGAGGAGCAAAAGAAGCTAAAATAGGCATGAGAATATCATTCTCTATACATTTCTCATTTTAAATATAACTAGTGTGAGTACCCGCTCTCTGCGCGTGGTTTATTATTTTATTTGTATTGTAACAAATGTATTAATTTTTAGAAAAATAAATAATAGATTATATTAAGTTATTACAAAATAGATAAAAATTAAAAATATAAAGAATTAAAAATACATAAGTTTAATAAAATTACAAAAATCAAAGACAAAATTCAAAAAAAATAAACAATAAAAACATTCATAATATATAACAACCAATAAAGTGAACAGAAATGATGTTATAGCAGTTCTTGTTTAAATTTAAATTCTTGAGAAAAATTTAGTTTGGAAATCAAAATTTCTAACCATTTCTGAAAATTTTTTTCATCAGAATTCGTCTTTGTAGATTACAAACATTTTTTAGAAACTAAAACTAGTAAGGCACGTTACATAAATCTTTTTACCTACGCACATAAACATAAGAATTTTTCAATTGTTTATGATTATTAAAAAGAAACTATTATCATTATTAAATGCAGTAGATTAAATAAAGAAAGGAAAACAAAGGGAAGGAGGAACTGTGGCAGAGTTTTGGAGCAAAGTAATAACACCTTTTCTTTATGCATTATTACTTTTTTAGTTATGCCATTTGAATTGGTGTCATTGAAAATAATAACACCAAAGAAAAGTTGTTATTGCTTTCTTTTTAGTCCAAAATCCAAGACGTTCAATCACACTTCTTGGGTTGAGGTCATGGCCATATGCGAAACACACTCCAAAAATCAGGTCATTTTGGTTTGGTTTTGAGAAAAGGGCCCATACTTGTGGTAAAGACCAAAAAATAGAAATTGAAGAACGGAGACGTCTTTTCACCTAGACACAAACCTCATCCTGGAGTTTCCAAATATGGGCCTAAGGATCTCGTTAGGCCCAATAAGTCGCGTACTACTTGTTGGGGTTGCGGACTCAAACTTCTACCCCAGAAACAATGCCTTAAAATGAGTCCACTGCAAGTTCTTCTCCTTTCTCCGTTTTTCCCTTCCTTATTTTGAATTTTATTAATTGTTTCTTAGTACTATTTCATATTTAAGAGTTTATAATGCCTTTTTATTTTCCTTTTTCCTCTTTGTATTATCATGGTTACCATCCACAAAATTTCCCCCTTTTTTAGGATATTATGTATATAAAGTAAGAAAAAGTACTTCAAAAATTGGATGACCATATCCTTTTCATTCTCATTAAAAAGGAGAAAGTGATGGTATTTAGCTTTTTTTTTGTGGGGTTGGGGTGGGTGGGTATTTTCCTTTAGGGGGTTCAAATAAATCTTGAAAACAATATCTTTATCAAATCTAAATCAAATTATAAACTTGTTATTTTTTAAGTAAATTTCAGGATCATCTGTCATACTTTATGTTATTCAATTTAAGAAAAATTACTATGTCATACTTCTTTTTTTTAATCGATTCTTTTTTTCCGTTTTATATTTTTATTTTTAAAAAATTAACACATAATAATTTAATAATAACAAGACAAAAATTTTGAATCTTTTAAGTAGCAAGACTGAAAGGATATGTTGGTTTTAATCTTATTCTTTTTAGAGTAGAATAGCTCATACTATATCACTAGTAATTTATTTTCCACAAACTTTATGAAAAAAGGAAGCGCCATGAAACTCCAAATAATAGCTCACTGGGTTCAAAATATAAGATCTTTTAGACACTTTCTTCATTTTAAAAATATTTGGTCATTTACAAAATTTAAGGATTATATTTTTTAGAATTATTATCAATTATAAAAATAACCCTTCTCTTTTTTCTCATGTTAGTAGAGAATAATTAAAGTTAAGAATAAAATAAAAGAATTACTCTTTACTTTTTCTTTTCTTAAACTATACAAAACAAAAGAAAAATTATATTTTCAAACAGGGAGTAGCATTTTTCAAAACCCTTCAAAATTGCTTACCAAAATCCTAACTTTACAAATAATTAAAACAAGAAACCCCATAGTAGCAAGAAAATTAACTTGAAAAAAGAAAAGACAATTGCTAGCAAGAAAATCACGTGACAGCCTCGTCTACTAGGGGTTTAACCAGGGTCTTAGCATTTTCTTGTTCCTCTTCCCTCTTCTACCTTGAACCCTCTCCTCCTCAACCGACCTTCAGCAGAGCCTCCCTGTGTCTCTGATGACATATTTTCATCATCATCTAAAGCTCTAATTTGCATAAACAAAATTTTCTAGGAGACGATGAAAAGCCCAATTTTGGGACATTCCATTGGGACAATTTCCCTATTTACAACTTTTACTAACAGAAGCTCAGCAAATTCTCCAAATTTTCTGCTCCAAATTTTGCAGTTCTCAACGTTTTCGGCAAATTATGCTGCTGGTAGCACGTCGTATCCGTCTCGGCGGCACGAGGAGGAGAGCCGGAATGTGCGAGTATCGGTGTGGTGGGACTTTGAGAACTGCAATGTGCCCGTTGGCACTAACGTGTATAGAATTCCTCAGTGTATCACTGCTGCTATCAGGGCTAATGGGATCAAGGGTCCTATTCAGATCACGGCTTTTGGAGATGTAATGCAGATTTCCAGGTTTAATCAGGAGGCCCTTTCTTCCACTGGGATCAACCTCACTCATATTCCTCGTGGTGAATTTTCATACTTTACCTTATACTAGTTGACAGTAGAAAAAAAATTGCATTTTTATTTGTTTGGGGACCAACTACGTTGGGAAGGGAGAAAGCACTTCTCTTTCTTTTTTTCATTTTGCGCGGAATTGGATCAGCACTTGGTAGCTTGATGATATACATGATGTGGACTATTTGAACCTATGGCTGGTATTAATTATTTTTCGTATGAAGTTGGAGATTAACTTTCTTCAGTAATTGTTTAGCTAGCGGCTGTGATAATTAGTTGATCATAAAAGAATTGCCTTCTTTACTCTGAATTTTCTTTTACATGAAGTTACGGTCCTTTTTCAACATTTTCAGCAGTGATCATCAAAGAATTGCATCTGATTTTATTTTTCTTTACATTCTCTTGATGTTTGTTCTGACTATTATGTGAGATCATTGAAGATTTTTCTTTTTCTTTTTTCCTTGTTATTCTATGGTATGGTTTTGGTTGGGGGTTACGGGTTTGTTTGAGTGGGGGCAGACACCATATTTCTCCTTAATGAACACTATATTTTCTATGATTGCTGAGCATAAGAGTTCAAGATATTTTCTTTACCCCGCCCTTGAGAGTGGATAACTACATCCTTCCTTCCCTTTGTTAGGTCAAGTAATTGTATTCAGTAGCTTGTAGAGGGAAAAAAGAATAAAATAGTATGATTAGCATATTGAATCTTAATTGAAATGGGGGTTTTCAACAAGAAATTCTAAATGGGTGAGAAACCTGGCAAACTGGTACTACAGAGAGCGTAGGAAATTTAGTCAACTTGTAGGGGTTAAGGATTAGTTCTTGTGCGGAGTTATGGGTCCTTGACTCAATGTCTTTTGGAACATTGCAGTTGGTAGCATCATTTCTCGCGTGAGGAAATCTATAGAACTACTAGTCCTGGAGAATGTATGATTTTTCCAAGTTTTTTCTTTTTCTTTTTTCCCATGAACTACATCCTAATGAGATTACAACCATGTTTCAATTAAAATAGATTGAAGAATAATTGTAAACTGCTTTGAGGTGTACGTCTAAATTGATACGTAGATCATAAGATGACAGTTTTAGGAGATGGTGGAATTGATTCAAGAGCTACAAAAAATCTTGTGGATGAGGAAGTGGAAAGTGCAACTTCATTTGTTAGAAAATCTAGTTGCATATACTGGATGAGACAGAACTTCATTTGTTAGGAATTACCTAAGGTTTAGCGGAACTATACCATTAAGTTTTAGATAAGGAAAGCTGCAAAGACATCTAACAGCCAATATGGTAAAGTTTCTTTTAACAGCTTGTGAAGCTTTTGACATTTCAAAAGACAATTCCATTAAAAGAAGCATCTTTGTTGGTTTACCATAAGTTGTCCATTTGTCATGAAGGTACCTCTATTTTGATAAATAATAATTTATGGTATTGGGTTAGGAATTTGGATGGCTGCTGAAACATAGGATTTTTTTTTTCTTTCAGGCTAGTAGATTTACAATTACAGGAGAATTCTTCTATCATAATTAAAATTTTACTGTTCAGGCTAGTAGATTTACAATTACAGGAGAATTCTTCTATCATAATTAAAATTTTACTGTTCATTATGAATTGAAAAAATGTACTTCTAAGATTTAGCCCAGTGATGTAGTCATGTGGAAGTTTAAAAGAAAGAAAAGAGTACTTTATGCCTATTGAAGAAATTTTTTGCAACAGTGGGTGAAAAAGTCTAATGAGAATAGTCTATAGAAAAACCATCATCTTTGAGTTCTCATTTATGTTTTTATCTTTTGAAATGATGTATCTTTGGCAATGCATGGATGTATGATTCACCAAATGTGTGACCACTCCTTGCTTTGAAGTGCTAAAATTCTTCTAATGGATTATACCTGCTGGTGATTCACACCATGTAAGATTTTCTCTTCTGCTTAAAAATTTTGGTATTCTCTCTTTTAAGAGGCATATAGTGTTACTTGAAATTCTGGCACACTGCCATTAAGAAGTAAATTGTCCTCAAGGCAAAACAATAATCTGACTTTTTGACCCATTTCATGCCTCGCTGTGTGATTTCAGTCTTTTACTGCAATTGCAAACTATCTCCCATGAGTATGGATTTTGTGGCTGATTCTATAATTGGTTTCCATTGAGCCGTGTTGATGACATTCTGCATTTGAAGAGGGTTTTTAACTCTAACGGTCTTGAGTGAGACGTTAATGGGTTTTTAACTTTTGGGTTGACATATTCTGGTTGATAGAATTGTTTCACTTGGTAATCAGCCACTAATGAAGCAGTGACTAACTGAAACATTCTTCAGCCGCTAATGACGCAGTGACTAACTGAAACATTCTTCATATTTCATCCTTCCCTTTGAATGACTCCTGCTTCCGGGTGAAGCATGATTATGTCATCCATGCAGGGCTTTGTATGTAACTAGTCCAAGTGCATTATGTTTGCACTGGTCAAATAATTTCTTTGCAAGACGCATAATTCTAAGCATGCCTGACTTCTATGTTTGATTTTTCCCCACAACCTAACCTCCTTTCTCCACTCCTTTTTACTTTACTAATTGTCATTGCTGATTTTTTGTAGTAGTAGGAATTTGAATATTGCTGTCTACAAATGCAATAACTGTGCATCCCCTATGGTTTGTAGTCTCTTTTTTCAATGTGCTTTTAACTCTGTTACAAATCATGTTTAACCTCATCATTTTAGGCGGGAAAAACAGTGCTGATAGGTCTCTTCTGGTTGATCTTATGTATTGGGTTTCCCAAAATCCACCACCAGCGCATCTTTTCTTAATCTCCGGTGATAGAGATTTTGCTGGAATTTTGCACCGGCTAAGAATGAATAACTACAATATATTACTCGCTAGCCCAGAAAGCACTCCGAGTGTTCTATGCAGTGCTGCAAGCATCATGTGGCATTGGAACTCTTTAGTTAAAGGGGAAAACCTTGGAGGAAAGCATTTTAACCAGCCTCCGGATGGTCCTATGGTTCCTGGTATGGCCATTACAAGGCCCCTCTGGAGAACCCCTTTGCAGTCACAGAGCAGCCAGTTTGTGCCCGGGCTGAAGATTTACCCGATTCTGGTTCAGATTGTAAGGATCGGCAAATTCATAAGGCTGTTGTGAAGCAAATTCATCATATTATGTATTCATTTCCAAAAGGGATTCCTATTACAGAACTTCGTGCAGAATTATCAAAGAGTAACATTAACATTGACAAAGACCTCTATGGGTACAAAAAGTTCTCTCGCTTCCTTTTGGCAATGCCACAGATTTTAAAGCTTCAGCCAGAAAGTGATGGGCAGTTTCTTGTACGTGCTGTTTCAGCAAAACCTCCTGAACAAGGTGAAAGCGTTCCAGGTGTGATCACTGGGCCAATACAGAGCAGGGAAGAGCATTCTGCTCTTACACCAATACTAAATGATGAAAAAAGCTCTTACATTTGGAATGTGGAGGAGAAGCCTACACAATCTGTGTCTTCTGAAACACCAGAAAATGGTAAACAGCAATTATTGTCTGCAGAAGTGCAAAAGTCACCACGACAAACACAAGTGCCTCCATCTACTGAGCCAAAACTGACAAGTCCCTCAGGAAAACTAGAGGAGAAAAAGGTGCAAGAGCTACCCCAAGAAGTTCAAGAGCCACCTGCCCTTACTCAGTTTGTTGAAAAAGCTGAATCAACTGAGAGCCAGCTGCATGAGTACAATTCTATCTTTGGACTGGGATTCTTTAAAAGGATATGGAGGAACTGGTTTGGGCATACAGATGGTTTGGAGGAAAATGTTGACACTGCAAGTAAAAGGATTTCACCTGTGAGGTTGAAATCCCAGGAGAAAGATGTGGAATCTGCAGTCCAACATGTTGAATCAGTCAGTCCAACTCCATTTTCACCTCCCAGTAATGAAGCTGCAGGTGACAATAATAAGCTTAAGACTTCTGAAGGTGATGGTGACAAATCCAAGAGGACTTCTGGCTTTCTTGGCCAGCTTCTAAGATTTTGGAGAGGTCCAGCTGTATCTGATGGTACTAGTGAAGAATTGAAGGGAAAGACAGATCAAATTGACCTTCACTCTGATAAGAATGAAATATTTGCAGAAGAAACGTTTTGGGATGAGTTAGAGGCATTCATAGACACACCAGAGGCTGCAGCTGCTGTAATGCAGTCAAGTACCAGGCATGCCCTTTGCTTCCCATTTTACTCATTTTCTGGTGTCTTGCTTTCTTGTTGATAATTTTTTTTTTTTTTTTGCATTTTATTCTTTCACAATTTCAGCAGTTTGGAGACTATTAATTAACAACTTGTGGTTGGATGTAACCTGTTCAGAATTCTACTTATCTAGAAGGAAAAAAATCAGGTCTTGAGTTTTCCTTGACATTTGTATATCAAATAGGAAGTGGTCGGGTGTCCTTTATGCCCTACCCTGTCTACATATTTTTGGGGTGAAACCTTTTTATTATATGAGAAAGAGATCAATAAATACAGCTTCTAATAGAAAGTTGATACATTTAATACAAACATGGGTTCTGGAGGCCTTTGGATTACCTCGTACTGCATAAGGTGGGAAGACAAATAACCCTACCTTAAGCACATTGCATACATGGTATAAGATCAACAAGGAAGAACCTGTAGAGAATGCAAGAGATACTGCATTTGCACCTTCATATTTGGTTGTCATTGACTTATAATTTCTTTAAAGGCTAATGCTTATCCATAACCAGTTTCTTGCCTGCTTTCTACTACGAGTGGAGTCCTTTTACCCCCTGGGAGGGTGGGCTTGCTATCTTATATTTTGTCATCAGTGTTTCAACTCTTGATATGCAAGTGCTGGGTGTTATAGTGTATATATATGGTCAGGAGGTTTTCTCCTTGAGACTGTTATGCACACTATTTCAACTATCTGCTTCTTTGGCTTTTATGCATGCGTCCTGGAACAAGTTTATATAGAGAACCGATCCAATGTCAGTGTGTCATCAGTGTTTCAACTCTTGATATGCAAGTGCTGGATGCTATAGTGTATATATATGGTCAGGAGGTTTTCTCCTTGAGATTGTTATGCACACTATTTCAACTATCTGCTTCTTTGGCTTTTGTGCATGCGTCCTGGAACAAGTTTGTATAGATAACCGATCCAATGTAGAGTGTCGCTGATTTTGGGTTCTTTCTTAGAAATAGGATCATGGACTAGGAAACTCATCTTGAAATACTTTAGTAAAGCTGTTTTCTCCTCCAATTTTTAGCTCTTAATGGCCATGAATGTCTCCAGACTATTTCTATCTGAAAGGAGTTTTGCTATCAATTGTTGTCAATTGGCACATGTTAGGAACATAAAGAACTGCATTTGTTGAAATTCTTCCTTGAGGGCTAAGTTGAGTGGGTACTATAAGACTGGGTACCAAACATGCATCTTTCATTTGAACTGTTAGGTTTGCGTTCAAAATGTTTGATACATGCCACAATTGAAGTGACCTTTGCTAAATATATGTTATTATACTCTCATCCTGGAAAAGTATATGCTGTGGCGGTTAAACAAAGTAGCTTAAGCGCTCTATAGGTTGATTTGCCATTTGATACGTGCACATTCATCTGTCTCTTGAACTGCAGCTTTTACTCAGAATAGATTAAAGCTTTTCCATATTTTCTAATATGAACTCCTCAAGATCATACGCAGAGTTCATTGACTTCTGCAATTGTTGTATCAGGATGCAACTGGCACAAAACCTACAAAAACAAGGGCCTGCGGTTTTGAGATCTCTCAGTGAAGCCGATCTTCTCCACCTTGTGAACTTAATGATCTCGGATAAGAAGTGGATCGGAGAATGCCCATCCCAGCCTTCTCCTTTCAAACTTATCCGGTCTGGTGAGAAGGCTTCATTTAGTAGAGCAAGCAGTAATCTTCGTCATTCGAATGAATTAAGCTCTATCTTTTCAAATACAAAGAAGCCTTCCTTGGTGCAGAAACTCAAAGAACTTGATGGGGACAAGGGACACCAAAATCCTCCTCATGCTGGAGTTTATCATCCCATTCTTGAGAGAAAGCCCTCTGGAAACTTTCGAAATCTGACAGTTACGGACTGTCAAAAGCTTATCGGTGAACTTTTAAAGGAACATCCAGAGGGGTTCAATTTGGGAAGCTTTAGAAAATTGTTCCTTTTGAAGTATGGCTACCCTCTGGATGTACAGAAGCTTGGTTACCAGAAGTTAGCAACCTTCTTACAGACAATGCCCGGGGTTAGCATGAAGTCAACTTACGTTTTTCCGTCTCGTAAACAGAAGGGTCCTTGTTTGGAAACCGAGTCAATTAGTCGAGAAAGCAGGTCTGGTGCTACGAAGGTAAATTCAGAGAGCGAATTATCTGATGGATCTGGGAAGGATGATGATCTGGATTCTTCATGGGATGAACTCGGTCCAATTTCAAACTCAGGGCCCAAGAAGAGTGAAATAGGGTCAGGGTTGAGAAGTAAAATGAAAGATGAAACAAGGGAAAAGGTTCATCACGAATACGAAAGCCTATCTGATGATGACTTTTCTGATACAGAAGAAGAGACTTCATCCGCCATCATATCAGAAAGTAAAAAGAAGCCCAGAGTCAACGAAGGAGACAGTTCATTACTGCAAATTCTTGATTCGTGGTACAAAACTAAGGATGATGACAATAAGCAAAGTGGATCAGAGAACATTGATGCAGTAGCAGCTGATTCTACCGGTTCAAGATCATCTAGTTCATCTGAATCCATTGTCAAGAATGAAACTACCACAATGACAAATGGTCGGAAACACAGACAATTCAAGAGTTATTCGTTCGTGACAGACCAACCTGTAGATAATAAGGACAGGTTGATTGATGGTATACTGGGTAGCTTGAAGAAGGCCGGTGAGAGGCCATCTTAGTCCAGAATACGGGATTTAGCGTTATCAACCAGGAGAGAGCTCGAAGATAACATACATTGCAACAGATGATTAGTGTGAGACATTATCTGGGCATCTTTTGCAAAAACTCAGGTAATGGCTTAGGATTCTTCTCCTGAGTTTAGGGTAAGAGGTAGCTTGATCATTAACCAAATGCTAATGTCATTTTTAGAGCATTGCCAGGCAGAGTATATTTCTCACAATTAAGTGGCATAATATTATTGTTACATTGTTCTAAAATTCCACTGCCTATTATTTTGTCAAATATTATATGCATACATGTATATCTGTTATATTTCGATACACACTGGAACTGGTTTCCCAAAATATGGACTGATAGATATGGGCATATTGCAAATTGGTATTGGTGGTGGGCTGGAATTATATTTGACCTCTAGTGACAGATAAAAGCATAGGGTCCCGCTTGGAACTAGATCCAACTCACCCCCACTTCGCTTTCCCACCAACCAAAAAAAAAAAAAAAAAAAGGAAACCCAGAAAGAGAAACATGAGTTAGGACAAAGGATAAAGAACCTCTTGCCAAGAAAATTCAAAAACTTCATTTCAATAATGATGGATATGATTTTCAAAAATTAAGAGTTAGGACAATTGGACCATTGGTCTTGGTTTCATTTTTCCCTTAGTTTTTTTTTTTGGGGGGTTATATTTTTTCTCGATGGTTAAATACGCTATCTGTTTTAAAATTTATATCATAATTTAATTTTATATAATGATTAAAATTTTGATAAATTTTATTAAAAAATTAGATAAATATCTTGGTTCATGTTTGAAAGTTACATTTAACATTGGAAATTGGTGATTTGAGTGGTTAGTTGAAAAAATAGTTATATAAAAAGAGGATAATATTTTATAACAAACTAAAAAGAAAATTATGATATACTCTCTTTGATTAGAAATATAAAGTCGGCTTAAAGCAAGATCAAAACATAAGTTTTTTTATATAGTTCAAGGAGTATTTTTTACATTTTTTTTAACTTTCTTATCTCTTTATTTTATTTACTTACTTTTCTCTCTTTCTCTTTCTTTCTCCCTATTTATTAAGGGTATAAAAGGTATATTATCTAAAATTTTTTCTTGATTTCAAGAACTTTAACTCGTGTATAAATCTTAAAAAATATATATTTTGAATCGAAAAAAAAATATATTTTGAAACGGACAGAGACCAGTACCAAAGAAATTACACAGTCCCAAGTGATCTGGTGATAATAGGCAGGTTAACAGAATATCACTTGTTAAGAAAGAAAGAGGGGATCAGGCTTAGGGTAAATGCAGAAATACAAAGTTTGTCAATTTTTTCCTTAGAAAATGTATCAATTTAGTCAATTCAGTTAATCTAGTAAAATTATTCACTTTTTTCTTATGCTTTGATACTCCATAAAAATGTAATACTTATTTTTTTTTAAATGAATATCTTGTTTTAACTTAACAAAAAAATTAAATAAAATATTTTGATTATAAATAAATTATTGCAGTATTCTTATTAATTAAAAATATTATTGGTAGTAGAAATCTTTTAAATCAATGAAATTAAGGTTAGTAGTGCACTTATAATATTAGTAGAATTTATTTTTTAAAAAATTAAAGAGATTAATTATGAAAATTAAATAAATATATAAATATTTTTAAAAATAAACCTTTTATTTTTTATGTAAAAAATATAAACATTTAATTTTTAAAGAAGAAATAATTTTATATCATACGGTTAAATTTATAATATAAAAAAATAAAGAATCCAAGTCACATATTCCAGTGGATGCCAACCCTTCATCCAAATTAATACCAAAAAAAGAAAAAATATATAGAAAATAGAAAAACTCAAAAGATTACTCTCTCATTAGCAGCAGCGACATCATCCGTTTCTGCAGTCTGCCCAGCTTTCCGGTCTATCAGAAACCGCCAGCACCAGATCTGATCCTCCGTCATTCGTTGATGCCACAATGGCAGATCGTACCGCTGCTTTGTTTCAGGCGTTTCTTACCGTGCCAATTTTTGTGTTCTGACGTCTACTGAAGATTCTTCTTCAGATTTTCTGACGTAATTTGTAAATTAATGCAATTGGAGATTTTGCAATTTTCGATTCACTGAATTTTTGTTTTGGAATTGGAGACTAAAGTCAACGACAATGGATTTGGATGAGTTTAGAGTGATGTTATCCAAATCCAAAATGGATGTATGGGCGTTGATTGAGACGGCGATTACGCTGGCTTCATTGGATTACGGCAAGGAATTGAGAGATCGGAGGGATAAAATCGTGGAGAAGCTTTATCTTGCTAGTTCAGCTCCGGTATACCGGAACTGTGAAAACGACGGCGGAGAGAATCGTCAGGAACACGATCAGCACCACCCGCGGAAGCGTAGTACGAGTCCGTTGACGACTCCGGAGTCGAATCAGCGAAATTATGATGAACATGAGAATAATGAGGAGGAGGAAGAGGATGAGTTGGATCCTTACGGAGGATTATTCGATGATGACCAAACTAGAATTCTCGAACTCAAAGAACGTCTCGAAGATCTGAACCAGGTCTGAAGTGTCTTAATTTTGTGAATTTTTTAATTTCGTTGTTTGGTTACTATTGGTTTTGAATTGCTGTGGTGGTTTATGTAGAGCGAAGACTCCCTTATTGAGTTATTGCAAACCTTGGCGGATATGGATATTACCTTCCCAGTTCTTCAGGTGAATTGCGTTTCTCATAGTTCTTAGATCACTTTTTTGTTTTGCCTTTTCCTGATTGAGCTATTGCATTTCTTGATTGATTTCTGGTTTGCTTTTAGTCTTCGGATATTGGCAGATATGTGAACAAATATAGGAGACATAGTTCTTCGAAAGTTAGAGATTTGGTGAAGCTTCTTGTCAGGTGTCAATCTTTGTCTTCCGAATTATAACTCGAAATCTCGTCCTTTTTCTGTTATTTTTTGGATTGTTTTGGCAAACCAATTAGCTAACTTCCCTGCCTTTCTTCCTTCTGGCAGCAAGTGGAAAGAAACTGTGGACGAATGGGTGAAGCTGAATCCTGATGCAAACCTTAGTGGTACTATTTTCTCTTTGCAGTTCATGTAACAAATGTCTAGTCGTTGAGAGTTACGTGAATATTTGATGGGGATGGCAATTCTGAATAAAATGTTTCTAATGAATGGTGTTGGCAGCCAATGAGGATTCTCCTCAACAAAATGTGCAACAGAAAGTTCAACGGAATGGCCATCATCAGGTGAAAATTTTATGTGCTAATTATTTGTAGTTTTGTTCAAAAAGCAGTAGAAGGGAGAATAATGTGTGGGTTGAAAATTCAAAACCTTTGAAGATTTCTAAAGTTGTGGCCTTTGATGGTATCCTTTACAGGGCTCTGATTCTTCATACTCTCCAAACCCAAGTAAGCATCGAATTAGATTCTTGTTAGTTGGCAATCTTACTGTGGGATTTCATATTCGGTGCTATTGTTTACAGGTGATTGAGTGTTAACTTTCCCCTTTTTCTTTCCTTTTTCTTTAATATAGATGTGGGTTCTAGTTCAGAAAGGAATTATTCGGAGCCAGAGCGGAAGCCAAAACCAGTCCCTCCAAGAGAAGCTCCACCCAGAGCACCGCAATCTGCACCTAAATCTGTTTCTGTTCCTCCCCCAAGTGTACTTAGCTTAACCCTTTATATATTCGTACATTATTTTAATACATTGAGGTTCTTTTCTCTTCTCTGGTTTATGGTCATTGGAAGATTAGCGGCCAGTGTTACCTGATTTTAGTAAAAGATATCAGGAGCCGAAGTGTGAGATGAATTCTTGTAAATACTAGATAGTGGGTTTGATCTTTGGGTTGGTTTAGAATATTGACTCAGCAACAGTTAACAAATCTCTAATATGGTGCTTTAAATTTTTAATTACTAAAGATACTCGTAATGGTTTTCCAGGGCTAGCTACTTAGATTCCTGCATATTTTCTTTGATTTTGCTATAGGTTGAAGGCTTTAAAAGTGAGAAGCTGTACTGTTTTTTTCCCTAATATGTGGTTGAACCTAATATAGTTGCAGAAAAGGTTTTTATTTCTGATGCCTGAAATAGGTTTTGATCACTTTATGGGATTTTGCAGAGACCAAAGGAACCTATCATAGATCTTGAAAAGCTAAATTCAGCAAGAAAGCGGCTTCATGAGAACTATCAAGAAGCTCAAAATGGTCTGGTTTTGCACTTTGAAACCATTACAATAGTGACAGTATCAGTGATACTTACATGTGCTGATTGGGTTTCATTTATTTGGTGTCTTTTTGCTTTGTGAAGCTAAAAAGCAAAGGACTATACAAGTGATGGATATCCATGAGATACCAAAACCAAAGAATGCCTTCTTTGCCAAGAACAAAGGCGGCTTTCAGGGGCGGCACCACCGCTGACTTCTCAGTTACACGCTACCACGAAACTGCATAAGTGCCCCACACGCAGTGTTCATGAAATTGGGTTTTCCAAAAGTGGTTAATCCCTTCAGCAATTTTTAGCACCCCTAAACCTGAACCAATCATTTTAATTCTTAAATGTTGTTCACTATTTATAGTAGATAAGCAGAACACTTCTCTATAAGGGAATCGAGAATCATTCATGGCAGTGCATATAAATAGCAACGTGGGATAAAGGACTTCTCTATATTACAGTTGAATTTCGGACTACTGGATGCATTAAAGGGAATGGAAGGGCATAGACACTTCAGGCTTTAACAATTGGATGTGGAGAATATTGGGTGCGGGTGCGGTGTGGTCCTTAAAGGCTTTAACAATTGGACGTTCTTAGTTGCGTTATTGATTTTCACAAGTCTACTTGTTACTTGTATGGCAGGGGGGATGAGTGCTGGAGATGTCTAGAAATTTACTAGGAATAGAATGAAAGGAGGAATGTTTGACAAGGAAACAACATTCTTAATCCTCACACGTATTGGAAAGGATTCAAACCCTACGAGGTTTAATGTGGTTAAATACACACTAGGTTAGTTGAATTACATATTGCTATTCATGCAAAGGAAATGTGGGCTCGTCTTTTCCGGAAGGAAAATAATAGGGATCATACATTGTATTAATGAGTGCATTCACTTCTTATAACTATACTCTCTCTGGTCATTTTTAGTTGTCAAAATGACAAAACTTATAAATTAAGAACAACGACACTGTCAAGACTGAGCCCTTTTTTTTCTTTCTTTACTATTAATAAATAAAAAAAGGAAAATGTACTAAAATTTTTTTTCAATACTTTGACAAGGTAATTCGCTTGTTACATCTAGTTCGCTTTTCTACTACTTTGCTAAGGAATCCCAATGCCCCTGTAAGATGAGATTTCTCATCTCAAGTAAAACCAAACAAAGGATAACGAATGTTTAATCATTTAATTCAATTGTTATCTCGGGTCACCTATTCAACTCACCAAATAGGCATTAAAGAATACCGATATTTTTGTTTTGAGATGTTCGATAAATATCCACTTATTAATAACTTCTATAATTGATAAAAGTAATGTGATGGGAGTAATATTTATAGTCAAATGGTCTAAAATTTTTTGTGCTAAGTTAAAATAGGACATTTAAATTTTAAACGTGTGGATGATTTTTTAAATTTTATGATAGAGATGATACTCCTATATTTCATGCAGGCAAATTTGTACTTATTAGTTGTGTAATCTTTATTATGGTTAGGGCTGTCAACGAGTTACGTAAGAACGTAAGGACTCGGATCCTATCTAGTTCATAATCGATAAGACTGAATATAGATAAAGAGATATATTCGTTTACCTGAACCCGATAAGACTTTGTCTAATAGGTATAGGTTCGATACATCATGTTCTAGACTTGACAGACTGAAGACCTGATTAATATATATTATAAATATTTTATATACTTTATTTATTATATTCTTTTGTTGATAGTAATGTGTATTGAAACTCTTTTTGCAACATTAATTCTTGTTTGATGTATCATTTTGTGAGAGAACTTATATGTCTAAAGTTGCAAAAATAAATTGATCTAGAATTACACATAAGTTTTATATCTAATAATCATATAAAAAATTGGCTATGAATGTCCCTAAAGAAAGAACCAACCACTTGTTCAGCTATTGAATATCTTTTTATCCTTTCATACCATGAAACAATTTATGTGTACTTATTATGTCATTCCGTCACTAAATGCGACGGAGTCTGACAAAAAATGATATGTTTTTATCACGTGGCATATTTATGAAATGCATAACGGTCCACACATGCCATTTTCTTTACCGGACTCTATCGTGTTTAGTGGTGAAATAGTAAAATTAACAATGCATACATTGTTTAATAGCATAAAAGAATAAAAAAAGTTTAATGGTATGATAAGCAGTAGACCCTTTCTTTAGTAGCATTCTTTTTATGAAATTAAGAAGTGGCTTTTGAGTTAGTATATTGATTTAGATTGTTATTTTGATAAAATAGTAAACATTTTAGTCTATTCTATTATACTTAAACTTTTGTGTAATAATTAATCTTGGGAGTCTATGAATATTATAGTTTTGATTTCTTAAAAATGTATTATATTACATTAAAATTTTATTTGCGATAATATTATTAATATTCCTTTTTGTAATTTGTGAAAATTTTATCAAATTTGTCATCTTTTCCTTTGCCATTGTAAAAACATTTTACTTTTTTTTAATTCTCTTTTAATGTATTTCAGGGTCCTGCCAATGAGTTAGTCGAGTCTTCGACTCGCGCATGTGAGGAAGCAGAACATGCATTGAAGAGTGAGGCAGAGTTAGAGAGAAAGATGGTCAGTTTTTGGGCGTTGCTAGAAGAAACGAAATAGAGGATTGTGGATGATCAGAAGCATATTTCTGGGGATGAATGGAGCATTTCAATCTCGAGATACATGTTTGCCAGAATGATTAAATGTTATTTAAACAAACGTTTTGAAAACTTAAACACTAATGAATGCTTTGTCTCAAATTCAATTTAATTTGAAAGTGAATAAAGGGTAATTTCGTAATAGTACATAAACTCTTTTGATAAAATTACTCAAATATCTCTATTGATCCATGATTTTGTGGATCAAGTTGATCCATTTAGCGCTGTCTATAATAAAATTCTAATACTTAGTCTGAAAATTAAATATCTTATTTTAATTTAGTACAAAAATTAAAATATCTTATAGATAAATTATTGATATATTTATTAATTAATATTGTAAGTGGTACAACATTTATGTTAATAGAGTTTAATTTTTTTAATTTAAAAAAATTGAATTCGATACGCACAATGCTATTCTCCTTTCCTCTTTATTCAAAAAGAAGATTAATGGCAGATATTTAATAAAAATATATAATTTTTTTAAAAAATAAATATTTATTTTTAAATATCTTAAAATAAAAATATAGATATTTAATTCTCAAAAAACCACATATTAATAAAACTTGATCCAATCTTGTGTTCGTAACACATTATTCTAAAGACGATCTAAGCGTGTTCATTTTGAAGTGGGACTTATAATTTATAAATATATATAAACACTTAAAAAACTATCATAAAATATATTTCTTTGTTGCAGAAACAATTGTAATCATGTTTGCAAAAAAAAAAAAAAAGATGTAAAGTAACACGCAAGTCACTTGTGTAACACTTTTCTAAGTCGGCGAAATCCACCGACTTTCTCTTTTTCTATTTACACTTTTGCTTCTTTCTTTTCTTCATTTTCTTTCAGACTTCTTTTGCTTATATCTTTCTTCTCCTTGGTTAGTTTTCTTTTCTTTCTTCTTGCACAAATTGCCTCCTTGCTTATGGTAAGTGTTAATGTTATTTTGTTTGTGATTTTTTTACTTTATTTTGTGATTTCTTTAAATTTTGTAATAGAAGATGTTTTGTTTGTTTTTTATTTAAAATTGTGGTTTAGTAAAGTTTTTACTCTTTTGGATTTGAAAAAAAAAAGGCTAAAGAAATATGGAGCTTTTTGAAGTTTTGAGATTAATTAAAGTGATCTTGAGAAGTTTTAGTATATATATACACACACTATTTTATGATGAGAAACAAACAAATTAATATATATGACTAGCTATAAGAACATATATATGCATGTCTAATACACAATAATTGTATGTTTTTCTTGTTATATTTTTAGGCTGCAACTTATATCTAGAATATCCTACGGAACCTCGCTCGATAATTTAGACTTTATTATCTTCAGGAATTTCGACTAAAGTTTAGTCATTTGAGATTTGTAAGAAATTCACACTTCTTGTGAGAAAGCGAATAACTCTTGCTACCAGGTGAGTTTACAAACCAAGCTTATCATCGTTTTTGTGCTATCCATATTTTTGTTATAAACAATAAATATGTGTTGTTCACAACTATTAATATATTATTTTGAAAATGATTTTAGTTACTTCTTTTGCAAGTTATCTTGATATTGTAGAGGTACTCCAAAATATATTTTTATTTATGCACTAAAAATGCCTAGTGGTGGTGGTTTGAATATGTATTTATTTGGTTTAAAATATTATTACTTGTTGACATGTTTCGTAGATATATATAAGTTTGAAAAAAGTTTTATTACGTGTTTTTAAAAAACTCATGACATATTTGTGAAACTTGGATCTACATAGCTAAAATGGTAAATGAGTGTTTTGTTATTTTGAATTTGCTTTGGACTTGGATTCATTTGAGTAACTATTTATTACTATAATGGTTGAACATGTTTCAAAGACACTGTTAAACTTCAAAAAATGTTTTATTATTTGATTTTGGGAAATCACCTATGTTTTCATGGTTTCTTTGAGAAACTTACATTTATATATTTAGACTGGTGAACGGTTTGTTATTTTGAACTTATGTTGAAATTGGATTTGGATGGCTACTTGATTGGCTTTTACATTTGAAAATTTACATAAAAATTTCGTCCCGACCAAATATGATTTGGAATATGATTTGAATGTCCGAAGTGTCAATAGATTACATTGTACGTGGCTAGCCCCCCGTATTAGGGCATCTTCCGTTGGCGTGGAACTCGTAGACTCTAGATTGTTGATCCACTTGAAAAGGGGAGTAATATGTTAGGGAGAGTTCAGTCCAACTGATATTGCATTTATTTGTTTGTGTGTGGGATCACCTAACAACAAGTCAAGAGAGGCTCAATGGTAAGTTTGGTCACCGGGTGCGAGCTAGTAAGTGCCCTAAAACTTCGCACCCTGACTTTTGTTTGGAAAGGTATAAAGTAGTTGTGAGGTCAAACTTTCACTCTGGTGTGTGGTTGGTATTAACTACAGGATGCAGGGACTTGACTCCTGATGACCTCGTTATTGGTTTTGATAGTTCTACTATTGAGCTATTATTTGAATAAATTCGAGTTAAAGAACTACACTAATATATCTTGATTTGGTTAAACTTTCTAGCTAAGCCTAAAAGCTTATCATACAATTTATGCGTGATTTTAGAACAAGGAAACTTTTGTGAATATATAACATTTTTTAAACTATTGTGCATATATATATTTACCTTCATATTTTGGAAAAGCATGGGCATATACATGAATTCATTGAGCTTTCTAGCTCACAATATTTTGAATGATTATTTTTAGATAACTTAAACTATTGATTAGAGTAGTAATCCTTTAATTCATTTCACAGTTAGCTCATGGAGGAACGCATATGTATGTGTTAATTGTACTAAAATAAAAAATCTAAAATTAATTTTAATTATTCTTTAGGAAAATAATTGTGGTCTATATGGTTAATTGTTTTATGCATGCAAAGAAGAAACAAAGAGGGGCCAAAATTACTATCTTATCACAAAAAATTTGTTGTGTATTCATTTTTTAATCTTCTAGTTATTTTTAAAAATTAACTCCCCAATATTTTTGAAATTTATTATTCTCGTTCTTCAAATAAGGTTTTGATTTCGTCTATATATGCAGGTCTAAAGAATAAAAGTATCTATTGAAGTACTTGTTCGCATATTAGTTGAACGTCATTTGAACGGTATCTAATTTCACAAACAACTATTAGAAGTGACTTTGAACTCATGATGAATTTTCAAAAAGAAAAAAAAATCATGTGAAATTGTCGTTAAAGCAATACTTGTTATAGCAATTAATATCTAATTCATAATTTAGGAAGTTATTTTTTTATCCTTATAAGTTGAGGCTCTGAACTTGATTATCAATTCACACACACTTTGATATATCAAACGAAACACTATTTCTTGATATATCAAATGAAACAAAATTTAATACTGAATCTAAGATCTCTCTTCATTAAATAATAGTTTGATTGATTAAATTATTGTTTTATCATATCACATACAGTCCGAATCCTCCTCTTCTGTATTTCTACAATGCTGCCATATAATAATTTATGATATATAAAATCTTATTACAGATATAAAAATTCTATGCTATGTTCATGTCCGGTATAGTAGAATGAAATAGAATGGAATAATAATTTATGATATATAAAATCTTATTACAGATATAAGAACTCTATGCTATGTTCGGTATAGAACGGAATGTCTTTCTACTTAGAATCCCTTATTATTCAAAATGAGTTTGAAATATTTTTTCCATTTCATTATCTACAAGAAAAAGTAAGAATGAAATGATAATTTATTTTCTGTATTTGATAAAATTATTTTTTAATATCATAATAGAATAAAATTTTACAAGAAATGATTAAATACTTTACTAATATATTGTCTCAATAAAATCAAATTATATTCAACAAAAAAGTTCTAAATTAATATCTATCTATAAAATCTCATTTACATGAAATTGACGTTGAATTTTTTTTTAAATAAAATCTTTTAGGTGTTAAAACATAATTTAGTCATGAAGATAACTTTCATTTTAGATCAAAGTAAAGAAAGTATTATTGAAAGAAATAAAACAAAATTTAAAATTCAAAGCTAAGTTGTGATTTTTCTTAATAAAATATTATAAGGATATAATAGTTATAAGATTTTTTTTTTCAAGATTCATACTTTTACAGAAAAGACTTTTTCTTAGACTTTAGTATAAAAATACTTTTACTACTTCTTGAAATCAATTTTCTTGTAAAAAAGACTTTTCCTACTTAAAATTTTTATATTAACTACTGAAATAGAATGAAAAGTTAATAAATATTTCATTTCATATACTAAATGTACTCTTAGAATTAGAAGAACATAATATATGTGACAAACTTTAAATAAATATAAGAGAAAATAGGAGAGGGATTGGGAAGAAGATTGTGAGTGGATCCCATATATCATTATAGTGAGCCCAACAAAGCTAAGCAAATGGGAGTACGTCATTCGCATGCATTGCCCGCCACCATTTTTGACAATGATGCATTTAGTGGCCATCAAAATTTGGTGGTATGGCCACCTTTATACCTCTTCAACGAAGCCACTTCTGTTAATGAAATGCATTAGAGTTTAAAATATCAGACCTTTTAAGAAATTACGATTTTTATTGTTTACGTGACAAAAGGATAATTTTGCTGGTAAGAAATAAAGTATATATATATATATATATATATATATATATATGTGATTCATTAAATTAATAATTTTGAAAACATTGTCAAGGTTTCAATTGTGTACACAATTGTGAGATGTGCTTATTACTAAATTATTGTCTTATCACGGTAAAAGTTTTAAAATATTGGATTTTTCTTTCTTAAAAAAATGTACAAACATACATTTTATAACTATCTAAAATTTATGCTAATACCTTAATAAAGTGTAGACGAAAGAGAAAATAAATTACGTAATTTATTTTTTAGTTACTTATCTGATATTTGTTCTTAATTATTTGATTGATATTCATATCTGTTTTATATTTTATGACTAATCTAATTCTGTTCTATTATCGGACTCCTTGAATAGTGAGTGAGAGCTACATAAATTGATTTAGTTTATTTTACGCGATTTGTTTTGATGAATAGTGGTTTCAAAGCGCCCGTCGCGGGTTGGCTTTGAAACTGACTTGCCCGGGCTAGCCCGTTTGACCCGCGGACTAAATGGGCTAGCCCGTAGACTTTTCAAAACGACGTCGTTTTGTTAAAAAATATTAAAACGATGTCGTTTCAAGCAAAAAAAATTTAAAAATATTTTAAAAACATCAAAACGGCGTCGTTTTTATTTAAAAAATTTAAAAAATTTAAAAAGAAAAATGGGCTGGCCGCGTTAACCCGTAGGCTAATCGGAGCAGGCTAAAAAGCCTGGATTTTAAACAGGCTTGGTCATACTAAACCCAAGCCCATATATATGGGCCAACCTGCGGGTCAACCCGTGAGCTTTGACCCGTATTGATAAGACTATTAATGAATACGTCTTGAGCCTTAAATGTTTGCACAAATTAGACATAACTCTTGAAACTTATAGATTTGCTAATGTACTATTTTTTAGTACAATGCCTAATACTCCATATATATCTTTTTTTCCTTAAAGATGTCTAAGTTTAACATTTGAATTACGAATCAAATATTCTCTTTAATTTAAAATATAATAATTTTCTTGTATAGATTAAGGAAGAGAAAAATAAAATGTATTTTTTTATTATATTATTAATTAATTTTATTAATATAATAAAGAATGAGAGAATTATATTTATAGTGAAAATAATTTTAAAAAATAATTTAAAAGATGTAAAAGCTAAATATGTTAAGAAGAGAACAAAGATAAATTTTTTTATATTTTGAAATGTAGTACATCAACATATTAATTTTTTTAAAAAAATCAAAAAATTATTGTGCCGAATCACTAGTAATTAACCGTATATTTCATCATCCACAAAATCAGTATGAGATACAACACCATACCTCTCCTATCAAGATATTGATTGACATGGAACAATCTGATTAATTCAAAATTTTTAATTTTCCATATTTAGAAAATCCGGAGACGAAATGAAAATTCAAAAAGGGTAAGAAAAAAAGAGAAATTGATAGGTAGCAGTACTTCTGGGGATACTGTGTACAACCAAATTAGCAAAGCATTTACTCCCACACAACCACTACCAGTCCTCCTTTACTACTACAACAAAAGGTTCAGCCTTTTTAGTCCCGAGAATCAAGAACCCTCCTCGGAGCACCGAGAAAAATTTCCAGAGAAAATGGCGAAGACAGCAGAAACAGAGCACCCACAGAAGGCATTTGGCTGGGCTGCAAGAGATGTTTCTGGTGTTCTTGCACCCTTCAATTTTTCTCGCAGGTATTTAGATGATCACACAGAGACGATAATTGTATATATGCCGTTATGTAATGCATGCATATTTTTTTGATTGAAAAGGCTTTACCTTTGTTGTCTTTTGTTCATAGGACTGCTCTTTGATCGTTTGTACATTTGGAATGTTGATTTTTTATACTACTTCTAGTTAATACAAGTAAAAAGGATCTCTGTCTTGGTTCTCCAGTTCCTTTTATTAGGTTTAATTTTTTCTTATCCTAATAAAGATAGAGAAACCGATGCAATTTCTGGAAGCCTGAAGTTCACTCGTTGTTTTTTCCGAAAAACTTCGGCTTTTTTAAACTGAATTACTGATTATAATGATAAAGGATGCTATTGCTTACTGTTTCAGTAGAGTAAGTGATGGGACCGAATCGTTATATCTTTAGTAATACTGTAAATCGGTGTTGGTTTATCTGGCGTTTACAATGTTTTGGCAACTTGTCTTAACAAGTTGAATTAATTTCTTGATTTTTGTGCAAAATATTTCTAAACTTTTAGCCACCAAAGCAGCGAAAAGAGATTGCAGTTTAATGCACAAAAACAGAACCACTTTTATCTCGTCATTTCATGGAGAGTGCAGAACTTCAAGTGCTAATTGCTGTTGACTAAACAATTTGGGAATGCCTTCAAATTACGAATTTGACAAACATTTTCTTCATTTGAATGGAAGTTGTTCAATGTCTTCGTTTCTCATTTGCATATAGTTGTTTCAGATTTAATCTTGTGACTGCATATGCTACTTTTAGGCATTTGAAAATTTCATTTTGCTTCTGTTATTGGCAGAGAAAATGGCGCTGATGATGTGACGGTTAAAATTCTTTACTGTGGAGTGTGCCACTCTGACTTGCATTCTGCAAAGAATGAATGGGGCTTCACACGTTACCCTCTAGTACCGGGGTATGCTATTTATGTCAGATTTAGAAGCGACCATTCTATTGCATTAGTCTATTCTTGAATAGCTTTAAATACTATGTCTATAATGTATCTTTCTCTTTGTCGAAAGAATGCTTTACGGACGTGTATTATCAATGATTGAAGTTGTATGCTACTATGTCCATAGCCATACCCACTTTAAAATGTAAGACAGCCATCTTTGACTTCTACCTAATAAATTTACTGATAATGCTAGCTTGGCAGATGAAAATAGGATCAAGATTAATGTTAAGCTAACGGTAGGAACATAGACTAGCAGATGGAATGATCTGGATGCAGTCATATAATAACAAAACTTGCGCTGGTTTCTTGAAATTACCAGTAGAGCAATAACAACAATGCTGCACTCTGGGTATATTAAGTCGATTGTCCCTAAATTCTGGATTGAATAAGATCATCAGTTCATCTTGCTAAACTTGTACTTCCTGAAGTTAAACCATAGTTTGTCCAGGCACGAAATTGTTGGTCTTGTGACCAAGACAGGGAGGAATGTCCAGAAGTTTGAAGTTGGTCAGCGTGTTGGAGTTGGAGTGATTGTAGGCTCCTGCAAGACATGTGAGATCTGCCAACAAGACTTGGAGAATTACTGTCCGAAAGTAATATTCACTTACAATTCCATGTATCATGATGGAACAAGGACATATGGGGGTTATTCAGACATCATTGTTGTTGATCAACGTTTTGTGCTTAGCGTTCCTGAAAACTTACCATCTGATGCTGTCGCACCTTTACTGTGTGCTGGGATAACTGTTTACAGCCCAATGAAATACTATGGAATGACAGAACCTGGCAAGCATTTGGGGGTGGCAGGGCTTGGAGGGCTTGGCCATGTGGCTATAAAATTTGGGAAAGCTTTTGGGCTGAAGGTTACTGTAATCAGTACATCACCCAAGAAGGAAGCTGAGGCCATAAACAAGCTTGGTGCTGATTCTTTTCTTATCAGCTCTGACCCTGAAAAAATGAAGGTAGAACAGGGATTATGACAGTGCTTATTACGTGAAGAAATTTAACTTCACAGGTTTAATCTTTTGGAGAACTTTTGGTTTTTCATAGGACATGTCTCCGAATTATGCTTTTCCCCCCTTCTTCTTCTTCTTTTTTTTTTGTTTTTTGTTTTTCAGTTAGTACTATGTGCTAATTATACTATTAAACTGCTTGAGTGCACTTAAATTGGCTCCCCAGTCAAGGAATGGATTGAATTTTGACATCTTCCAAGAGCACGCTCTTGAGCCCTGTAGTGATTTTTGCCAAATTTGTCATTTTCCTTCGACACATTACTAAATTCCATTTGGATACAGCATCCACTTAGCTAAGTTTAATCTCCATTTAATTATTTAGCATCATCTTTGAATTTTTATTGCACTGTTGGCATCATATTTGGATTCTTATAGATGTTCTGGCTCTATACTGATCACCACAGTCAAGTAATTGATCTAGAAGTTAATGATTGCCATCTTACTGTTATTTCCTCCTTGCAGACTGCTGTAGGTACTATGGATTTCATCATTGACACCATTGCCGCAGTTCATCACTTGTTCCCATTGATTAGTTTGCTTAAGATGAACGGGAAGCTTATAACTGTTGGCCTGCCTGATAAGCCCCTAGAGCTACCTATTTTCCCATTAGTTATGGGTAAGATGGATTCTACTGCACTTTCTTTTAGTTGCTCTTCTCAAAAGAATTTGATTATAATGTGAACTGGGCCAATTTCATTGTAAGGATTTAGAAGAAGCAGTTGGCAATGGCATTATCAAAATGCAAAGCTGCGGGGTTTCTTATGCTAAATTACACAGTATTTTAAATGAAGGGTGGTTTTAGTTGTGATGTTTGACCTTTTATTGCTCTATTGTCTTGGGAAGTGATTAAAAGCTCAGGCCTCGTACTTTCTCTGTTTCTTTAGCTGCTGCGACACATGCTGTTGTTCGTTATTTTTGCAGTTGCATATGGTGCACTTCTGTTGAACGTAAACTTAACTTCATGAGTTCAAAAGTTCATCATAAAGGTCATATTTATTCCATGATGGTTGACATTCATTAACACCATGAGGTATTGGTATGGCGAAATCTGACAAGTCTTCTGCAAGTATTATTTTCTTCTAGTATTTTCTTGTGGCTGACATGATCTACTTTGCTGTTTGACTAGTTTCATGAGCTGGTGCTACTATTTCATAGATACATAGTTTTGCTTGTACATTGAAAGTTGTCAAGAGATTTAACTGGAATATCCTTCAAATTGATATACTTATCTAGTATTTCTATCGGTTCATTTTCATTTTTTTGCATTTGCATCTGCAGGAAGGAAGCTTGTTGGTGGCAGTGACATTGGTGGCATGAAAGAGACACAAGAGATGCTAGACTTTTGCGGCAAGCATAACATAACTGCTGACATTGAACTGATCCGAATGAACGACATTAATGCAGCGATGGAACGGCTTGCTAAATCTGATGTCAGGTACCGCTTTGTGATTGATGTGGCAAACTCATTGTCCTCTCCATAAGTGATTGAAATTCTAGCTACCCCTTGCTATTTTTCGGCCATTGACTTCTGAGTGGATATAAATAACTTTTGCTATGTAATGCAATTTAATGAAGAAACAAAGGACATTCACTAGTTTCATATGGTAAAGATTTATGGCTCAGATCCTAGTTTATTTGTTATGGATCAGGCTGGCATTTGAATTCTTCAACCTCTTATTTGTTTCTCTCTCTCTTTGTTTCTGCTTAAATCTTTGCCATTTAAAACATGGATATTTTACCTGTTGAGGGAATTAAGATTTAATGGGATACCAGTTGATGTACAAAAAATTGGTGAATGACTCCTCCGAGCTACATCGGTGCTTGAAGGATCCATTTCAAGACTTACACGCTTGTTAAACTTAAGATGATTGAGGCTGTATTGGATGGCATCTCGTTCTGAAATCTAACGTGAGATTTAAAGTTTGAAATTTATATTTCTCTTCATAAATAGTTTCATTTGTACGAAATTTAAATTAATTTTTTTAAAATACAAATTTTATTTAATTCTACTCTTTAAAATTACAAATTCGATTTAATCCCACCCTTATTATCCAAATGCCACGAGTGTTGAATAAGACAGACAACGGATCAGGCATCAACCTGAGGAAGCATGTGTATATGGATTCTCTTTTTAAAAAAATTAAAAAATTTTCATCTTGAATCTAATTTTTATTTTCATGAATAATTTGTTTTTATAATTTTTAAGATAAAAATTTTCAAATCAAGATACAATTCAAGCACATTATGATTTCCCTAATGGAAGTATTGGTATTAGTATGTTGTCTAATTGATCAACAAAGTAAATAATTTAAGGGTGAAATTGAATAGGGTTTATGTTTGAGATTTTCTGTCTTTGCGTTTAAGGGTGAGACTCAAAATAAAAAATATAAAAAATTTAGGTTCAGTTCCTAAGCAAAATATTGTCCAAATGAAACTTTACCTTAACCAAAATATTGTCCAAATGAAACTTTACCTTAACCGGGATGACTTACCTAATTGGCAGGTCAAGCAAAGAAATATAATCTTGTTTTTGTTTAACTAAATCCCATTAAAAGTTGGAGAATATGAAACAGTAGTGGGGACGAGAGAATATACTATCAATCGTTTGATTGTTTTACCAATAATAATGGAATGTGAGGACTAGGACTGAGAACAGTGAAAGAAGACTGGGACTTCTTGCATTGTTGGATAAGCATGTTTTAGATTTTATTATTTAATAGATTACATTATTTAATATACTAATTAAATTATTCAATATATTAAAATATTGTTGGATTAAAAAATTAAGAAAATTTGAACTAGTTACAATATTCAAGTAAAGCAATTTGACTGTTATAATAAATAATATACTAAAAAATGTATTAAAAAATTAGTAGCTATGGAACACTCTTTCACTTAGAAGTTCTTGAAGAAAATACTTAGGTTCATTTGGTTGGCGTGAAACAAAAGTTGTATCGGAAATATGATTACTTGGAATCTAAATTCATAAAATATAAATTTACAAATATTCTTTTATTTTGTTTGGAATGTTAAGAAATGTTAAGTAGGAAAATAATAAAAATTCTTCTTAAATGTTTAGTTCAATAAAATGCAACCAGGTAAGGAATTTATATTTTTATCAATATGCCAAAAGTACCCCAAGTACATATGATATAAAATTTTAATTAGTCAATCACATCATAAAGCTAATTATCATTTTCAATTTTAAAAAACTCTTTTAATTAGTCAACCACATCATAAACACTAATTATCATTTTTTATTTTAAAAAACTCTAGTAATTAGATTTCATAGAATATTTTACATATGGTAAGTAACTTTATTGATCTATTAGTGTTGAAGCTCTAACCCCAACTCTTGATATGTTCATGAATATAATGATAGCTTTGTAAAGGGTTTTAAGAATATTTTTGCCTCATGTAGTCTTGGTCGAGGCCTTCACAAAGGTGCAACAGTTATTGAAATACATGTTGCATAGTTAAACTATAGTCCATATTATTATAATTTAAAAAACTAGTCACTAATAATTTAATAAATTTTAATTAAAAACATTGTGTCTTATAGTATGATCACATATTATAATCGACACTATCATTTCAATGTTTGAAACTGATATAGAAAAAATTTGTACTTGCTAAGAAAAAGGTAAAAATATAATTTTTACTTAAAAAGCTCTCTTATTAGTAGACAAAGCAACGTCCTCAAACTCAAACTCATCATGTTCGTCATAATTCTTGATTCTTGAATATAATTCCTAATATAATAAAATAATAAAATAAATAGTATTCAAAACTTGTATATTTTAATCTTAATTAACTAAAAGTGAAAGGGAAAAAAGATTCGTAGGAAATTTTTAAATGATTCACAGAGTTACTAAAACCACTTTGCAACTACCTTTTTGAATTTTACAACTATTTTTTTATTTAAAAAATCACAATCTTTTCAAAAAATAAAAAAAATTATCAAATACTAAAATTTAATACATGATAATCATATTCCTTACCCAAACAGAATCCTTCATAATCAAAATGAGGCCTTCGATGATAGGGACAAGAAAGAAAATTGACGAAATTCCCACGGTCTGTGGTCCTACATGAGTTTACTCGGGAGTATTTATCTTTCAGAGAACTCTCTGACATGAGAGATACCAAAATTCTTTGGCCTAATTCATGATGAACAAAAGCTTAGGAGATCATCCGTACGAGAACTGTGTCTTTCCAATAAACAACTTATCGGTTCCTTAGCACCTGGAATTGCAGAACCATCAGACTCAGTGATCTTGGATCTTGCTTCAAATAAATTGAAGGGTGTTATTGTAGAAGAATTCTTGAATTTCAGTCGCTTGAAAGTTTTGCGTTTGTCTTCGAACTCCTTGGTGTTCAACATCAGCCGGAGTTGGACAGCCCCTTTGCAACTGGAGACCATAGACCTGCATTCTAGCTACCCAGGACAGAAATTTCCCAGATGGCTTCAATCTCAAAAGGACTTTGTGGAAATAGATATCTCCAATGCTAGCATTCCTATACAGTGCCTAATTGGTTTTGGAATCTTTCGACAAAGGTCAATCACATGAATCTTTCTTCTAATTCTCTCAGAGGTGTAGTGCCTAATTGGTTTTGGAATCTTTCGACAAAGGTCAATCACATGAATCTTTCTTCTAATTCTCTCAGAGGTGTAGTGCCAGACCTTTTATCTAAACCTCATCTTTTGGAACTGGATATAAGTGAAAACAACTTCTTGGTTCTCTGCCTCATTTTGGTCCGAAGTTGATTACGCTAATTCTGGCGTTAAACTTGTTTTCTGGAACCATTTCTCCCATGTGTGATTCACTTGTCTAGAATAATTCCTTGAGAATTATAGATTTATCTTCAAATAGTTTGTCAGGACCAATTCCTGTCTGTTGGTGTAATGGGGCAAACTTACTTGTCATCAGTTTGGCCAGGAACATGCTGTCTGGCACAATACCAAAATCAATCCAAACTTTAGTCCATCTCAGGTCATTGATATTGGGTGCAAATAATCTTTCTGATGAAATACTTGAGAGGCTTGGTCGTTTTGGATCTTGCATTATCAGTTTTCGGGTAAAAATACCATCATGGATTGGGGAAAATTTTCAAAATCTATTGATCCTCCGTTTAGTGAAAAATAAGTTGCAAGGAAGCATCCCATTGCAGCTCTGCGAACTTAAATATTTGAGGCTCTTACACCTTAGCAAAAATGCATTATCAGGCTCCATTCCAAGGTGCATCAGCAACTTCCTTACAATGGCTATGGCGGTGGCAGTCCCATTTGATATTTATAACCGCTATATACAGGAAGGAAATATTGAAGAGAGTGATCAAGGAGGACCCTCTCCAAACGGGGTACAATAGATTCATGAGTTTTGATCTCTCAGCAAATCAATTATCTGGAGAGGTTCCAAGAGAGTTAACCACCCTGGTCGGCTGGTCGGATTGACTTACTCGGATCTTTTGCGTAACCATCTTACTGGAAAGGTCCCAGAAAGCATTGATGCACTCCAAGATTTAAAAGCTCTTTATAGGTCACGGAACAATCTTTCTTGCTCCATTCCAACCAGCATGCTCTTCATTATCTTTCTTATCTGAACTTCTCCTTTAACTTGTTAGGAAAAGTTCCTTCAGGGAACCAACTAGACACTTTTGGTGAATCATCATACTATGGCAATCAATATCTTTGTGGCGTTCCACTCACAAAGGAATGCTCAAACTATTCTTATGACGATTCTTCTTGCAGTGTCAATAACATGAACATTCAACATGAAGATGAAGATGAAGACACTAGTTCTGAACTTTCGTCGTTCACTGTTGGTTTGGCAATGGGATTTACTTTAAGCTTCTGGGCATTTTGGTTCACTCTTCTGCTGCCTAAGTCATTCCGTTATGCCTACTTCCGGTTTCTGGATAAGATGAGAGACACGATTTATGTGATTACTGCTATTAATTTAGCCAGATTGAGAAGGAAGAAGGTTCGGGGGGGAGACTTTCCGATGCAGATTGAGATTCAGAGCAGCTACCGATCTTTCATCGCCCCTTTCCCTTTGATACTCTAGAGGTTGAATGCTCGACGTCTTGAGTCAAAGAGTCGAGCATATGACTGAAAATGTTCTTCAGAAAAGTGGCTTTTCTGTGTAATATATAGGCAAATAAATTACTTTCTGTCTATGTAGTCCTAAGTACTACTTTTCCTTGCGAAAATTCATCTTTCCTCTGATCTCTTCAAGCCTCTTGTGATGAACAGGAATCGATTTTCAGTATTAACTAAATGAAGAGAAATGTTGAGTAATTTCATCACAAAAAAGTGGTAACTTTAGTGAATTCGATGATAATTGATTCGAAGAAAGTAGTATACTCTATAAAGAAAAAGATAATCTTAAACTTACCGAATAATTGTGCTATATTTCAACTTGTTTTAAGATCCTCTGCCTCGTTTTAGGTTCAAAGATGATTAAACTAATTCTAGCTGAAAATGCATGCTCTGAAACCATTTTTCTCCCGTATGTGATTCACTTATCTCGAATGATTCCTTTAAGTATTCTTGATTTATCTTCAAATCGTTTCTCAGTGCCAGTTCAATGGTACTATTTCAGGGCAGCTGTGCCCACTCAAGCAGTTACAAGTACTTTGATCTCTCACATAATTATCTATCAGCAGAGATTCCAACAGGTGGGCTTGAAGTTCTTGAATATGATCAAATAACTCTTAAGAATACGTGCATTCATAAGTTGACTATGTTGGTTGTTTACTATAAGAGTCAATTGAATGAGTGTTGATTATGTCTAACGAAGCTTGTTTCGGTTTTATGTGGTACTTAGGTGTTAGCAAAGTTATTGGAATCAGTTGTAGATTTGTAAAATTTAGTGGTTGCAATTTTTATTTTTTAATTCTTGTCTCTTAATTTTAATTCTATAAATAGGGTAATTTATGATTGTAATTATACGTTAGTACCAAAAACTAATATATATCAGATATTTCCTCATCTTTTTACTCTGTTTGTTATCTTGTCTATTCTTCTTAAATTTATCCGATAAGAATTTGATGACAATTCCCATAGGTATCATAGGATCAGCATATGTTCTGCAATGTTTCTTCACTTTTCTTGTCCAATACGGGCATGTGTACCACTGGTGAATAAATTTATTTTTTAGTGGAGATTGTTTACATGACTATAGTTGCATAATTTATAAATTTAAATATTAAGGATCAATAAAGCTTTTTAATCCAAGTTCTGTAAAGTTTGAGCTTGACTCTGTCTCTATCAAGTCACAAGTCCAAGATCAATTTTAGGGTCGAAAAAATCTGTTATAGACTTAAGGGTATGATTGAATAGAGTTTGGTTTTGAAATTTTTGTCTTGGGTTTCGTAAAAGTTAAATTGTTTGTGAGAAAAGATGTGAGTTCTACACTTGAAATTTTAGGTTCGATTTCAAAACCGAACCCTGTCCAAATATACCATTAAAAGTCACTAGTCTTGAGTCGAGCTTAATTTAATGTGTGGCCTGCAATGAATAACCACTAAAAAAACTCTCCCCCAGATGATTTCAGATTGTTTAAACTTCTATAAAATCCCACCTGACTTCCCCTCATTCATATCCAATCTTAATCTTCAGTGCCATACTTTGCTCTCAATAAATGGCTTCTTTTCTGTCAGCCTTCTTCTACTTGTGCATTTTTCACCCTCTGCTGAAGCAAGTCCTCACCTCGGGACCGGTGGATCCAACAGAAGGCTTCATTTCTTTACCATTCAATAAATCACATTACCACATTCAAAAACCTTATGATGTTCCAGAAGTTCAGAGGTATTGCTTCAAATATGAAGTTCATTACTGTTGGGTTTTCGCCACCGACAAGCCTCACACACGTACTAGCCAAACCAAACCCAGAACTGAGATTGCAATACACGTAACTAATCTCATTTTTTTTCTTGTTTTACAAGGTTTTATGACCAAAGAAGGATTTCTTCCCCGTCCCCCCCGCCCCCCAATCAATGAAATTCTTGAGAAAAGGGATTCCTGATGAACGAAATAAAAAACCAGACATTCAATTTCAGACGGAATGATATTATCATTCTAACCTGATTCATTTTCTGTAGGGATACAACTATTCTTCAGGCGTTTGGCAGTTTGAAGGGGATTTTTATGTGCCATTTGGGACATCAGGAGTGTGCATCATGCAAGTCTTCGGCGCGGCTCCTCCTCATGCAACGACTCTGATGTTGAGAGTGTATAATGGTACTCTCATGTATTACAGAAGTTCACCTCTGGTTCAAAATATCTATGACAAATGGTTTCATTTGAACGTCGTGCACTATGTCGATGCTTCAGAGGTGAAAGTATTCATCAACGGCGATCTGAAGATGGTTGCAGAAGGTCGAGGAGGAACTTCTCATGCCTTCAAATGTGGTGTATATGCACAGAATGATGATTCTTATTGTATGGAGTCACGTTGGAAAAATATCAAAATTCTAAAGAAAAGTGACTGAAGAAGAAGATAAATTTTCTCTTTCAAATGTGACTGAAGATTTGTATTTCATGAATAAATATGTGATTGAAGTTTGCATGTAAAAGTTTTGGGGTTGCAATGGATCATAAACCGTTTGTATTTCTCCAGAAGAATGATTCTTCAACAAGCGAAAATGAAGAATGAGAAAATTCTATCTAACCATATATCTAGTTTCAAAGTAATTGAATGAACAAGTCATCAATCTCTAAAAATAAATTTTGATTTTGAAATTTTGTCTCAAGTTCACAAAATTAAATTATTTGTGAAAAAAGAAATAGATTCTAAATTTAAAAATCAGCATTGGATTAATTCGGATGGGGATACTATATTCCCAATATACCCTTTATCTACAAGGTTAGGGATGGGCATTATGTAGTACTGTCAATAGGACCAGTCTAGCCAACCCAGCACCGACCCCCCTTTAAATGGGGCGGAGCGGGCTAATCTATTTTCACACGGATTGGAAAACTTTGAACCCATATTTGTTTGTACTAGACCCACTAGCTAAACAGAGTAGCCCGCAGGTTTAGTCTCTTTTGTTTTTTAAATTAAATTTTATGTTACACTTTTTTTCTTTCTTGTTCTTTCTTTATCATATATGAAAATAAAAATTTATGATTGGAATAGACAAAATCTTTGGCCAATTACCAATTTTTTAAAATAAAAAATGATCATTAATTATATATCATTCATAATATGAATACATTTATATAAGAAAAATATTTAAAATAAAATAAAATTAATTAACCTTAATTGTGGGTATGATTAGAATATGTGATGTAGACAAATTTGGTGTCAAAACTGCCATACATTCTATTTTTTATAATATTTCTAATACAAAAGTAAAAATCGAATTTGACTCACTCCAGTCAATAGACTAAACGGAGCGGGCTAATTTGGTTTGCATTTAAACAAGCTTAAAAAATAAATACAAACCTATCTATATTACTAGCCAAACGGAGCAGCCTGCAAATTGGAGCCCATTTTGAGTATTATCCCAAACGTTTCTACATATAGCTCCTTTTAGTAACTCCATAACTCAAAAGGGGAACTAATAAGAACCATATGTAGTATTTTTATAATTTATTAATTGTGTAATGGCTAGTAATAATAAAACTCTCTGATAAGTGTGAACAGAAAATGCTGTAACAAGAAACGATACCTAGTTTCATTGGTCAAGTCCTTATTAGCTTCTTATCAAGGGAAAAAATTGAGCAGAGATTTATCAAACTCCCAATGCTAATTTATTTTCTTTTATACAGTAAGAGATGATAATATATATATATATATATATATATATATATATATATATATATATATATATATATATATATATAACTGAAGTTTAGAACCTATTACTTAATAAAAACATCATTTTCGAACCTAAAACCTAGTAACCTAAACTATTTTTCTCTTTATACTTCTAACCGTTAATTTAGAGCTTAAATCACGTAACTTATATATTTATAAGTCAGCCCGTGACATAAATGGACAATTAAATTGGTTTACCTAACCTTAACCTTATTTCTTGTATCCGCCATTCTACAACAGAAAGGACATGTCCCATACTCCAAGGTTTGTTGTAATCTGTGATGTTGAAAGACACTTTAACTTCAATATATAAGCTCTGACTACCGGCCTGGATGTCCTTATACTCCCTCCTCTTCAATATATATATATATATATATATATATATATATATATATATATATATATATATATATATATATATATATATATATTTGGTAAATGAGAGGTTGGGATGAGAGGTTGGGATGGAGAGACCAGTGTAGCAACCCGGAGATAAGAGGAGCTCCACAGTCGCCATAGAATGTTCAAGTGAGGCTCGATAGGATAGAGTCGACTATCTTGGTATAGACAGTTTCGTCACCATAACCCCATCAAGGTACACAAGTGGACCACAATATCTCCAATATGAGAGAAATCAAGGGCCTCTTCAATATATATATATATATGGTAAATGAGAGGTTGGGAGGGGGAGACCAGTGTAGCAACCTGGAGATAAGAGGAGCTCCACAGTCGCCATAGAATGTTAGAGTGAGACCCGATAGGGTAGAGCCGACTGTCTTGGTATAGACAGCTCCGTCACCATAACCCAATCAAGGTACACAAGTGGACCAGAATATCTCAAATATGAGAAAAATCAAGGGCCTACTCAACTCACAACCCCATCAAGGTACACAAGTGGACCAGAATATCTCCATTATGAGAAAAATCAAGGGCCTACTCAACTCACGCAAGCACTTTCAATTAATCAGATTCGATCCCTTGATCTCCCATATGGAAGGCTAAGCCCGTTCTACTGGGCTACCAACTTGGTGGTCCCTACTCTTTAAAATATAATATAAATTGCTTGGCTTCCGACACAAGAATTAATGATTACAAAAATAAGTTTTTTGAAATAATTAAAATGTTTTCTATACTTTTAATAAATATGGAAGGAGAAAGAGAAGAGAGAAATAAATAAAGAAAAAGGAGGGGATAAAATTAGAAAAAATAATAAATAGTCGTGAAATTTATTTCTGTTATAAAACAAGTTTCTTTATAAAAAATGACTTATATTTTGAAATCTGTTATAAAACAAGTTTCTTTATAAAAAATGACTTATATTTTGAAATGAAAGGAGAATGTAATAACATTTCCATGTAACGAGTAAAAGTCCATCATGACTGATATTGCTCCTTAATATACATGGCAATGGCAAAAGAAATATCTGATTACATATTTCCTCCATCCAAATCAAATGTCAATTTTTCTATTTTAAGATTCTACTACTTTCAAAATTATGTATAGTTTTCCTTTTAATTTTCATCTAATCTTCTCGATTAACTGAACATGACTTCTATTGACACAGATCACATAACTAGCCTTTTTAATTAATAACGATAACGTGATAATTTTCACGTAATCGAATAATTTTTAAATTTTTTATATCAAATCAAAACACGATATTCAATTTTAAAAGAAAATGGTACATATCATCTGGACCATGAAAAATAAATTTCTTAAAAATTTATAGATTTCCTTTTTGAGAAGTGGGAGATTACGCCAACATTTTCTGTTTGATTCGAGGTTTTCATAGTCTAATTTATACTCTATGATTAATTTCATCTTAGGTAAAATTAGCAAACCTGTTCTTCTTGTCCTTTTCCAATTGTGAGGATTCAACTTATACCGACTACTACTAGCTACAACACTGACTGTAGTATCAAAAGTTACTCCCCGTGAGCATTTCTAAAATGTTATATTAACCAATTACAAGGTTGTTTTTGAAAGCATCCTCTTTATTTCGGAATATTTCAATCTGGAAGATAACCTGACGATCATAATCTGATCAAAGAATTGAAGAAGGTTGTGAACTTACAGTGGATGCAGAATCTGTTGATTGAGAAATTGCTTCTAAAATCACCAGATTACTTGTTTAATTTAGTGGTCACAAGATGGGCCTAAGCTTGCAGGCGGACTTGGGCTTAGTTTTTCTAAGTCCGTTTTAATGCAGGTCAAATTAACTCTTTCCGTTTAGCCCCTAAGTTAACATGAACTGGAGGGACCAATTTTTTTTTTTTTTACTTTTGTATTAAAATATTATTAAAAATAGAATATATAACAATCTTGATATTAAATTTTTTTATATCACACATTCTAATCATACCTATAATTAATGTTAATTAATTTTATTTTATTTTAAATATTTTTCTTATATAAATTTATTCATATTAGGTATGATATATATAATTAATGATCGTTTTTTATTTTAAAAACATTGATGATTAGTCAAAGATTCTTTTTATTCCAATCATAGATTTATATTCTCATATATTATAGAGAAAAAAATGTATAGTATAAAATTTAATTTAAAAAAAGTGACTAGGCTTGCGAATTGATCCATTTAGCCCACATGCCTAGTGAAGACTGATATGGATGGAGGGTTTCCTAACTCGTTAAAAAATGAGTCAGCCCACTCTGGTCCCATTTAAGGAGTGGCCCGTGACAAGCCGGGTCATTTGACAGTACTAGTTTAATTTGAGATTGTCAATGTTAGGAGTTCTTGCATATCATCTTCTAATAGTTACATGGAACTCAGTTGTAGTGGTGATGCTGTTTTTTTTTTTTTTTTAACACTTGATGAATTGCCCTAACTATCAGATCAGTACATTATTGCCCAATTGCCCTCAACAATTGGGAGACTCACAATAGAGAATAATTATTCTATATTGTGAATTTCCTGTCTCTTTGATTAACAAAATGTCGATTCGGCAGCTGTGGAGCCGTTCAACACTTGCTTATAAAAAGTGTCATCACTAGAACTTTGTCACTTCATGTGATCTCGTTGAATGAATATCCGATGATTTCCACTAGTCCAAACTCGTAAATGAAAGAGAAATAGAACAAAATTTCATAACTATTTAGGGTTTTTTACAAGACAAAAAGTTTCTGCTAGAAAAAGGAAAAATGACATGTATGTGACACATGCTTTTGTTATAAATAACGCAACCATCTTATTTCAATGGAACATCTTTATTCTCATAGAAAGAGATGGGCGCTACTAGTCTTTGTTCTATGCAAATCGCCTTTGTTTTATTATGCACTCAACTCATTAGGGCTTGGCCAAGTACTGATCCAGGAGAAGGCTTCACTGAGCTCCCCTTCAACACATCCATCTATCACATCCAGAAGCCGTACAATCTACCAATTGAGGATCGTTACAGCTTCATCAATGGCGTTCACAGACTATGGGTGTACTCAACATACAAGCCTTTGTCTCCCTATAGTCCCACAAAACCTCGTACTGAGATAATAATCAATGTAAACAACTTTTGTTTCTTTGAACTTCGAAACCTAAAGTTCATCAAATTGAAGCCTAACATGATCTTTGCCCTTTATTATTTATTTTTTTTTGGTTTTTCAGGGTTATAATTATTCCGCTTGTGCTTGGCAATTTGAAGGATATGGATGTGTGCCGAGTGGAACTTCAGGAGCTTGCCTTATGCAAGTTTTCGGGGCGAGTCCACCTCATGCATCAGCTCTAATCCTTAGGGTTTACAATGACTCACTCTTCTACTTGTTGAAATGTCCAGCCAACAAGGTTGAAGGTGCCATTATTGCATGAAGAAAGCCACCATTGATGAAGGAAAAAATACTCTGTTAGCCATCATCCTTGAAGTTTTGCCATCAACCATCTACCTTATTTTGGTTATAAATAGAAGCCTTCTCTTGATGAATTGTGTACCTTAGAATTCTCATAGAGGAATTAATCCCTTGAGAGTGGATATTTTTAAGAGTTTTTATAAATTCTATTTTGATAATATAGAAATGAAATTTTCTCTCATTTTTGTGTCACTACAAGAAATTTTCATTTTTGCGACGGACTATTCCGTCGCAAATCCGTAGAAAATTATAAATTGCGATGGAATTGCGACGGAATTGCGACTCATTTGCGACAGAATTTAAATATAGAAATAAAAAAATATATGCATTAATTCCGTCGCAAATCCGTCGCAGATCTGCGACGGTTTTGCGACGAAATTTAAATATAGGAATAAAAAAATATATGCATAAATACCGATTGTAAATCCTTCTGCAGATCCATGACTTTTGAATTTAAATATAGAATAAAAAAATATATGCATTAATTCCGTCGCAAATCCGTCGCAGATCTGCGACGGTTTTGCGACGAAATTTAAATATAGGAATAAAAAAATATATGCATAAATACCGTTGCAAATCCTTCGCAGATCTGCGACGGAATTTAAATATAGGAATAAAAAAATATATGCATAAATTTCGTCGCAAATTAAGCCACTTATTTCGCCCTTAGCTGTTTTGTTGCAAATCCATCGCATATTTGCGACGCAAATTTCCGTCGCAAAATTTATTTTTTCTTGTAGTGTGTGTTTATAAAGCTTATTCGATTCTGAGTATTTTTATCACAACACTACTATAGAGGAACAGTTCTGGTTCCTGAGATATACGATAGGTGGTTTTGAGTTAACGTGATTCACGACGTTGATGGTAGCAAAATCGGGGTTTATATCAATGGAACTTTCATGTTTGAGTACCAGGAAGAGGGGGAGATTTTCATTATTTCAAGTGCGGAGTGTATTCACAGACAAATGATTCATACTGCATGGAATCTAGGTGGAAGGGGATCAAGATTCTCAAGCAAATGTGACTGATTGGGGTTGGAAACCATGTGATATATATATGTACATGGCAATGATCTTTCTTTTCTTGATTGCAATTTGAACTACCATAATTGAGAGTATATGTTGGATTTATAAGACTTTATAACGCTAAAAAGATGCTAAATCTTGAATTATCTGCCAGAAGGATCAAACGGCCAGCGTTGCACACTGAAATAGAAAATTGGATGTGCAAGAATTTAACTTTTTTTTTCAAAATAAAAGGAGGAAATTAAATCAATGAAAATCCAAAGTAGCTAAGAGAGTTAATCATCAGGATAATGTTCAATCCAAGTGCTGAAAATTAAAATTATAACTTTATGAGCTAGTAAATGTATCACAAAATTAGAAACAAGAAGAAAGTAAATTTAGGTAAAACTCCTTTAATCCTTTGAAAGTAAGCTCCATATCTGACTATTCGGAGAATAATTAAGTAACAACTATCAAGAAATCACTTTCAGTTGTGATATGCTCTTGACCAAACTATTTCGCAAACAAAGGTTCACGCAAAATTGTCATTGTTTTTGCTGCCAAAAGGTGACCCGGATGGTTCCGGACCGCAGTCCCTATCCCACAGAAATCTTTGGTCCAAGCAATCACTTTAACCCCTCGACTAGGGGGTCGAGAAGAATTTATTCTAGCACAATTCTATACATTATAAACATAATAGCAATGAATTTATCCTCCATACGTTAATGCGACCATATATTTGGCGAAAAAGTTGCTGGTATTTCTACCACTAGTATATTTGAAGTCACGGAGATTGTGAATTAATAAACTATAATCATGTGTTTTAAACTTGAACATCCACTTTTAATTTAATACAAAAAAATATAGGAGAATAGTTTGTTTATAAATAATTTCAATAATATCCTTGATAATTAAAGAGGTTAGTTAGTAAAACTCATTTGTTAGTGGAGTTTGAAACTCTTAATTAGAAAATGTTACTTGTGGGAGCTTCGAAAAAAATATTTTTTATTTTAAAAAAGTGAACACTTATTTTTTGATCAACAACAACAGAAATCTAGATATTTAATTGTGGATATAGAGAGTAACATTTGAATATATTTGCAATAAAGTAAAAAATTTTGAGTTTGTTATGACATATATAATATAATGGATGCCTATTATTTGATAGCAAAGAAATAATCCAATACTAAAGATAAATACATTCTATCCTTTTATAATATAGATGATAGAGTTCTATCATAAATTTGATTATTGATAGGATTTATATTCTGATTCCTCTATATTTCTTCTTGTTAATATGTACCTCCAAACCCTAAAAATAGAGTTATAGATTGAATTATTGTATTTACTTTTAGAGAAGACCAATATTACTCTATAATTCCTCTATATTCTCTAGTTATAGTTTTGTTTACTTAATTGTCGATATTATTATTTCGATTTCGTTGTGCGGACAACATTACATGTCAACAAATTCACAACATGTTATTAGTAGAAACTCTACCACTGGAGTTCTAGAGTTTGATCAAGACAAAAAAGAGATATTTTTCTACTAATCTCTGAATTTTCATCGCATATCTTATAAAACTCAAGCTTTTTATTTCTGGAAAGAACTAACTGTCTTGGACACTAGGTGTGCAAATTCATCTTGATGCAATGAGTCTAGTAGGAATCACTATAGAAAATTATGCATTATTATTGCAAAATTATGCTAAAACCATAATCTTTCTTTGTCATCCTCTCCATGAGGATTTAAATGTAAAATATCTTATTGTGAGAAATCCACTTATTTTATGGAAGAATCTAAAAGAATAATTCAACCAAAAGAAGATGATCATTTTATTTAAAATATAGTATGATTGGATGCACTTACGGCTATAAGATTTCAAATATAAAAAAAGTGAGTATAACTCTATCATGTTTAACATAACTTCTTAATTTAAATTAATCGGTGAGAATATCACTGGTGTTAACATGTTAGAGAAAACATTCTTTATTTTTCATACCTCGAATATTATTTTATAACAACAATATCAAGAAAAAAAACTTAAAGAAATATACTTAAGTAATTTCTTACCTTCTTGTGGCTAAGCAAAATAATGAATTGTTAATGAAAAATCATGAAGTTGGACTAAGAGGTTCTACCCCACTCACAAAAGTGAATGCAATTAAAACCCATGATTATAGCCTTGAAAAAGATCGTGGTCATGGTCATAGTGGAGAGCGGGGACATGGATCAACTTTTGTAAAAATCATCATATAATCATAGAGATTAGAATAGAGCATTAGGCCTCAAAAATTAACATTGAGAACGGAAAAAAGAAGGACCATGTTCCAAAAGATCATGAAGATTACGCACAGGATGATGATTCACACTACATGGAGTCTCATTGGAAGTATATCACAATCTTTAAGAAATATTGAGATGTTAAGGTCAATTGATTTGCCCGCCATGTTGTCTTAATTCCTTTGATATCTGCTTTGTATATGTAAAATGAAGATCTGAAATCCTGAAGTAAATAATTGTTAAAACATGTTTTCGTCTTCATTTATTGTGTTATATATCTTACATAGGAAACATAAAAAAGACAAACAAATCCATACTAATTATTTTCTTTGAAAGCTCATCATTCAAATTACGAGTTTGGAATTATTTTATTTAATTCTATCTTTTATTTTTCAATTAGTTAGTTTCATAATAATTTCTTTTTCTTAATAACACTAAAAAAATTACTTTCTCCATTTTAAAATATAAGTTTTCTTACCATTTTCTCCTTTTTAAAAATATTTGGCCTATTACAAATTTTAAAAATTATTTTTTAAAAATTACTCTCAACATAAGTTTCTTGTTTTCTATTATATTAATAGAATTAGCATAAAGTCCGATGCATGAGATATACATTACTTCTTTAAAAAAATGCGTATAATGATAATAGAATTTTTTAAAAAAATTGGTTCTAAATGTCATCAAAAAATATCTTTAATAGCACGACCATGAATAAGCTCTTTTTTTTAGTGACAAAGTCAATTTCTCTTCAAAAAAAAGTTTCAAAAAGAAAAATTAACACGGGTTATTATATAAATAATTATTAGACTTATTGCAAAAAAATGGAGCAAATTTATGTATTTAATAAAATAACAGTACACTAATGGTTAATCATAAGTAAATTAAGATGAAGAGAAAAGAAATGAAAAAACGCATTGTAAGTTGTGTTTTTTTTATATTTTTAAAGTAAATTAAGATGAAAAAATGCATTGTAAGTTACTCTTTTTTTTTTCAAAAGAATAGTATTCTTGATCAATCACAAAAAAGTCATAATGTTAATGTATTTTAGAAAGTCATTTCTTTCTTTTATATTCATTTAGTGAAAAGACAAAAAAAATTATGACTATTACATTTCATGTCTAATGTACTGCAAAGTTATGCATGTTCTGATGCAAAATGTTTTAATAGGCAATTATGTACTTTTATACTTAAAACTTAGCAAATGAATGATCAAATTATATAGTAATATATATCAATCAAATTGGTATAATAGATACCAAGGACTAAACATATAAATATTCTTAAAGTCATCACCTCAAACAAACAAACAAAAAAAAAAAAGAGAAAAAGTTTGAATCTTTAAAACTTGTCAAAGAAACCAAAAACTCAATAATTTTCTATTAAAAAATTAAAAATATAAAATATATGATGTAAAAAAGAAAAGGCATGAAAGATGTAAAAAAGAGAAAACATTAATTATGTTAAAAATAAAAGAAGCTAACAAAAAGGGTACAAAGGTATAACTACGTATGAAAGTCATGTACAACTTGCAGACTTCTTGATGATAAAAAAATTTAAAATTTTTTTAAAAAATATATGTTATTCCCAAAAGGAATTACATGAACTTATATTAAAGAAAAAAATATAAATTAAAAATTAAAAGAAAAGTGTATACTTCTCATTTTGCAGGATCTAACTAAAGAGCCTTCTAAAACATATTTCAAAATTCAAAAAAATAATAAAGGTAAAATACTTATTTGAATAAAAAATTAAACTATTCTAAATGTGTCTGATACCTATAATATATATAACACTTATATATTTTTTTTCATTTTAAAAAAAAAGTATGAGACAATCTTTTTATTTTGGTCTCTACCTCAACAAAAAAAAAAACTTCTCTAAAAATAAATAAATTCATATATATATCCCCTCTATACGAAGAAGTTCTCAACAAATTAAAGAAAAAAGTCTTTTATGAGAAGAATTAATTCATAAACATCTTCTGATCAATAAGAGCTGCATTGAGTATTGATAAACTTCTCAATAAATAAATTATTTCTTCAAGAAAAAAAATAAAATTAAATATATAATACTATTTATCAAACTTAGAGGTCGAAAATTAAAGTAAAAGATAAAAAAGAAGAAAATAAGACAAATATGCACAGGTCACAGTCCAACTCGATAAGTGAACTATATTTGACCGTTTTGAGAGAACATAGCTCTTAAGATTCCGGATATCTGCTTGACTTATCACAAATGTGGCTCGAACTTTGTTCAGAGCAAACAATCTTTTAGTTTCAGACATGTCCCAAATCCTCGTTTTCTGTTTCTTCTTCTCATTCAAGATTTTCTCAAGAAGATTATAAGGGTCTTTGATCATACTTCTGTCATAAAATGGCAGAGAAGAACTAGCAAGAAATTTTGCTTCTCCACCAAATTTAAATATCGAACCCCATGCCTTCAAGAAACGGACTAGTGAATTACCATCACCAAGAAGATGAAGCATGGAATACGATATTGATATGCCAAATCCAGGAAACAAAGTCACCTGCAACGCGAAAACCGGCGTTTTTATGCTGCCTGATTCAGTGAAAGCTGGAGGCACCTGAGGAACCAGCGAGTAGAATCGATCACAGTGTCTCGGATGATTTCCCACAAGGTAATTGAAATCATCGGTAGACTCGGCAAAGATCAAAGGAACTGAGTTGCCCTCCTCAAATTTCAACTCCGGATTGCCTGAATCTGTGAAAATCAAGTTGCTGGCCAGTGGAAGATAGTATTTGAGAGCAAGCGAAAGTGATTCTTTGAGCTTGGGAATGGTGGTCTCGATGAAATCAGCTTTGGATTGGGGGAATTTGTAGAAGAGAATAACTGGCACGGGGTGGAAGTTCAACCACCGTGCATCCCAAAATGTAAGAGGGAGGGAGTGCTCACCCGCAGCGCCGGACGGCGGCGCAACAGGACAGTGCTCAATCACATTAAGCGCAGGGATTGGAGCCATGTGTTTGTCTTTGTTCAAGCAGAGAGAAGCTATGATTGTTCTATTGCTTTATATCGGCATACTTTGTTTAGTCAATTCCCTTAAAAGGAAACTCCAACGATGAGATTAAGGGTTGAGTTTTTTTCTAAATTGATTTCTATTGAGGAGTGAATTATTTATTTGAGGAGAAATGAAATTTTAAATGAAAAGAATATAAAAAGAAATTGAAAAAACTAAAAGCTAAAAGTTAATTTGCTCTAATATTGTTATATTTTGTAGGATTAATTATAAAATTATCCTTAAATGTTGTCCAAATTTCAAAACAGCCCTCTCCTTTTCAATATTTTATCAAGTAAACCTTGCTTTTTTTATATATTTTATAACGTATTTGACCTTACTGCAAACGTCTGTTATAAAAAGTGTTAATCTGAGCTGACTTTAGTCAAAAGAAAATATTGAAGCCCATAAATACCCTTAAAGAACTTATTTATTAAACTACTTAAATATTTCTAAATAAAAATACCTACCAACTCTAATTTAAATTAAATTAATAAATAAATAAAGGTACCTAGCAAGTAAACAGGAAACCAGTTCAATAGATCTTCGTGCTTGAAGCCGTCTAAGTTTCGAAACGGGCATGCATTATTTGAAAAAAAAATAATTTAATTTAATTTTTAATTTGAATTTTTTTTAAATTTCAATTTGGAGAGAATTTGTTTTTTTATTTTTAGTTTTTGAAATAATATGTGCCATCCAATACAAAATTGTTGACCTTGGAAGAATTACACCTTTGTTGACTATAGTTTACCCTTTTTTTTTCCTTTTTTGGTTGGCATGACCACTGTATATGTTGTTTTTTTCTATTTGATTAAATATAGGTTGTTTTTTTTTCAATCTTGTCCTTCTCCATTCCTCTATTTATTGATTTTTTTTAAACATTGTGGTAAGTTTCGACAATCACGTCTTTTACTTCTTTTTCTATAAAGTATAAATTATTATAAAAGTACAAATTACTCTCTGAATTAAAATCTCAAATATTTAGAGTATATTTAAATAAAATTTTATTCTAAAATCGAATCTTTTTTTTTTTTTTTGCGGCACGACTCTTCACAAAAGCCAGGATATCTAGCGAAGCAATCATTGAAGAAGAGAGCCACCCATAGAACTGTCGGGGAGCATATAGCATTTCTACTGGATCTTGGGGGTTTAAACTACTGACAATTGTAAATAAATATCAATACCAGCCAAAATAATATTATTATTATTATTATTAATTGGGTTCTCAAACTTCCTTTTTTAGTATCAATATTTTGTTTAGATCTTTTAATATTCTCAATTGATTTTTTTAGTAACATTTTCATTTTCAACCTTTCTCCACCTATTTTCATCCTTGAATTCAAAGACAAATTTGGAAATAGTTCTTTGTACTAACTACAGCATCATTTGGTTTAAACATATTTTTTTTGAATTTTATACAAACTAAATTATTTATAAGAATAAATATAGTTTTAAATTTAAATTTTTGCATTAAATTTTGCTCTGAGATGCTATTCAACTACATTTATGTTCAAATGTTACTGTCCTAATTTTGATTATTTGTAGCATACACTTCATACTTTTAGAATCATCCCTCCATAGTAGACTTCTAATCCATTATGTTAAAAAACAACCCCAATGGAGCCCTTTTGGGGTGTGCAATAATCGAAGCGAACAGAAATTTTGATTTCGATTCAATTTTTTTATATTTTAGTTCGATTCGGTTTAGTTTATAAAATTTGTAAAAAATTCGATTATTGTTGTCCTAATTTTGATTATAGAATACACTTCATACTTTTAGAATCATCCCTCCATCCTAGACTTCTAATCCATTATGTTAAAAAACAACCCCAATTGAGGCCTTTAGGGGTGTGCAATAACCGGAAATTTTGATTTCGATTCAATTCTTTTATATTTTAGTTCGATTTGGTTTGATTTATAAAATTTGTAAAATTTCGATTCAGATTTTTATTTTTGTGATCAAACTGAAAACCGAATCGAAAATTAAAATTTTTAAAAAATGATGCACAAACGCATTACTATAATGTATTCTTAGATTATATATATATATATATATATATATATATAAACTTATTATCGAAATGAGTTTTTTATAAATTTTAATTTAAACCGAACCAAACTCAATTTTTTCAGTTCGATTCTAATACAAAATCGATTCGATTCAATTTTTTTAAAAAAACTGAATAAAAATTTAAATAGTAAGATCGAATCAACCTCTTTAAACCGTTTGAACACCCCAGAGCCCTTGACCGTTAGTTAACGTTGAACCAAGCAAATTGATATTAGATGACAATGAAATGACTTCTTTGTCCCTAAGGAGTTTATTGCATTTATTACTCTTACATTATCGGGTCCTTAAACTTCCATTCCTGATGTTAAAAAATGATCCTCATGTATCCTTTAATCGTTAGTCAATAATAGACTAAACAAACTATCCTAAAATGACTTTTTGTCCCTAATTTATTATACGTAATTACAATATTTTTTATGTCCATATTTTTTAAAAACAAATCTATAAGAAAAAGTAATAAAAGTAAAAGAAATAAAAAATCATCATCTTCCGGGAAAACACCCCCGTTTTCCAGTGCCCCACCACCTCGTCGATCACCTTCGACGCTCTACAATTCCCAACCCCTTATGCTCTGTTGCCCCACCAGCTATCCTAACCCTCTGTTTTATTGAACCAATCATTAGTTATCATCCTTTACCACATCCCCAACTATAAACCACAATAGCTTCTCCTCTCTCTTCTGTGCTACTAACCTTGCCGTCACGGTTGCGGGTTCCACCAATGGTTTTTCTCTTATTCATGGCAGTAGGGTTTGGGTTGGGGATGGGGATTGCAGAGGTAAGTGATGTTGGGGAATTATAGTAGCAATGGCAACGAAAGGTGGGAGTTGGGGAATTACAAATGATTGAAGGGGGAAGAGGGAGGTGCTGGTTGTGCGACGGGAGATGGGATGTTTGGAATTGCGAAGGGCTGAGAGCGTAGGAGGAGTTGGTAGGGCATGGGAGATGGGGGGCTTGGTACTGAGGGCATGGGGTTGACTATCAACAATGGCAATCTATGGGTGTTTTTTTTTTTTTTTTAACATAAGGAATTGAAGTGCAACGACCTCCTAATTTAGAAATAATAAACTACAATAAATCTTTTCTTATAAAAATAGAGAGAGAGGCAAACTTATAATTGAACATAATAAATTAGGGATATAGAAGTCATTTTCATTGCCATTTAACTGCAAATTGTTTGTTCTATCATTGACTAACGCTTAAGGGACCTTGAGTTTCGTTTTTTAACCTGCGGGACAAAAGTGCAAGGACCCTTAACCTAGGATAGTAAAATGCAATAACCCATAAATTTACCTGATTATGACTCATGATTTTTAGTTAACTTTGATTCCGACTCTGATAAAAGAATAGAAAGTGGTGGCTATCTATACTTGTCCAAAGACAAACGCATATGGCTCCATTGGCTCCATTCCCTCCACTCAATGTGGTTGAGCACTGCCGTGTAGCGCCACCGCCTGGCACGGAGGCTCAGCACTCCCTCCCTCTGACATTTTGGGATGCACGGTGGTTAAACTTCCACCCAGTGCCATTCATTCTCTTTTACAAATTTCCTCACTCCAAAGCTCATTTCATCGAGGCCACCATTCCCAAGCTCAAAGAATCACTTTCGCTTGCTCTCAAGTACTATCTTCCAATGGCCAGCAACTTGATTTTCACAGATTCAGGCAATCCGGAGTTGAAATTTGAGGAGGGCAACTCAATTTCTTTGATCTTTGCCGAGTCTACCGATGATTTCAATTACCTTGTGGGAGATCATCCGAGACAATGTGATCGATTCTACTCGCTGGTTCCTCAGGTGCCTCCAGCTTTCACTGAATCAGGCAGCATAAAAACGCCGGTTTTCGCGTTGCAGGTGACTTTGTTTCCTGGATTTGGCATATCAATATCGTATTCCATGCTTCATGTGCTTGGGGATGCAAGTTCACTGGCAGGTTTCTTGAGGGCATGGGGTTCGATATATAAGTTTGATGGAGATGCAAAATTTCTTGCTAGTTCTTCTTTGCCATTTTATGACAGAAGTATGATCAAAGACCCTTATAATCTTCTTGAGAAAATCTTGAATGAGAAGAAGAAACAGAAAACTAGGATTTGGGACATGTCTGAAACAAAAAGATTGTTTGCTCTGAACAAAGTTCGAGCCACATTTGCGATAAGTCAAGCAGATATCCAGAATCTCAAGAACTATGTTCTCTCAAAAAGGTCAAATATAGTTCACTTATCGAGCTGGACTGTGACTTGTGCATATTTGTGGGTTTGTTGGCTGAAATCCAGGGAAGCAATCGGGGAGAAAGTGGATGAGGCCGAAACTGAGTACTTTCTCAGTGCTGTGAATTACCGGGCACAGTTAGATCCACCAATGCCTGCTGTGTATTTTGGCAATTCCATAATACCCAGCATTGTGAGAGCCAGAAATGGTGACATAGTTGGTCCGGATGGTCTTGCTGCTGCGGCGGCTTTGATCGGAGAGGCTATTCATAGACGGGTTACCAATCGAGAAGCAGTGCTGAATGGTGCTTGGTTAGATGAAGTAGAAGCGGTGAAACGAGGGCGATTTCACGGAACTAATGGATCACCGGTATTCAATACCCACGCTACGGATTTCGGTTGGGGGAGGGTTGAAAAGTCTGAATCTATTTCTATCGATATTGATGGGGCCATGGCTATTGGGAGGTCCAGAAAGTTTGAAGGTGGTTTGGAGATTGTCTTGTCTTTGCCAAGGAAAAGAATGGATGCGTTTGCAACATTTTTCGACAGACTTCTCAATTTTTTGTTACTTCAACCACAGATTTGATCCTACGTATGAACGAAAATTAATGGAAGTCCATAGTTTCACTTTTCTATTCCCATAATCAATTTAACCAATGTTACATTTAGATGATGTGTTCTTGCCGGAGCTAAAAAGAGGACTTTACCCCTCAGGGTTATATTGGTCACAACCAGATTATCTGCAATTGATTACTTTTTTTTTTTTTGGGTAAAACTTCTTTTGCATTATCTCACAGGGTTATACATCTTTCTTTCTAATATGTAGACAGCTTAATTCTACAGCATTAAAATTAGAGATGTATTTGGATTAATTTTTAAACAAAAAATTCACTTTTTTATTTGAAATCTTTTTTACAATAATTTACTTTTATAATTTTTAATATAATTCAACTTAAATAAAATTTTAATCTAATTTGCATTTAAATTCAAGTCATTTTATTTAACTTGTTATTAGATAAAATTTAATTTTAAAATTTTTATCTTAAATTTTATAAAAATTAAATTATTACTTAAAATTTTCTTATCAAATTCACTCTTTGTTTGTTGTTTTACAATATTTTATTTTAAAAAACTAAATGGCATGTGGAAGCCTCGGTATCGCTGGCCCCAACTTTGCCTCTAAAGTAATTTGCTGGGAAACTGCATGTGGGGCCCATTGATTTTCTTGAGCGGGTGATTGGCTAGGGTCACAAGTGCGGCCCAATCGCTGATTATCTGTTCCTGTAAGTGGATCATTTGGTGCCGAGGCAATCCCGGCCTCAGCACCACTTTACATTATTCAAAAGAGTTCTAAACTCGTGTGATATATAAATATATTAAAAAATTAAAAATATTAAAATTAGAATTTTAAAAGAAATGTCTGCAAAATATAAATAACATGTATCATTTATTAGGTAAAAAGGGGTTAAAGTTATCCAAACCCTTATTTAGTTTGAAGAAGCTTTCTCGTTTGCGTCATTAATAAAGGTTTCTTTTCTTTTTGTCAAAATGAAAAAATTCTTAAATGGCAAATCCATTCCCTTCAATAGAAAAAATCCCTAAAAGGCAAATCCATTCCCTTCAATACTAATGGAAAGAAATTATAATTATTAATTACTTTGGACTCCAATTTGTAATAGCATTTTTTAATTAACCCATTAAGTTAGATAATGGACAATTTCAAAAATGATCTCAATGAATTACTTAACCAAGGAATTGAAAGTTGAGGTATCCGAATGATTTTCCATTTCTTAGACTTTTTTTTTGGGGCGAGGGCGGGGGGTTAAATCAAATCAAATAAAAATTTAAACAAAGTACTGACATTAAGATTTAAATGAATGTTCATTTATTCCATTGCAAACTATATAGAGTTTATATATTTGTTTTTTTCCTTATAAGTGGATAATTGTTTTGGTAAAATAATTTTAACGAATATTAGTAAGAAAGATTTGAAGAGATGCAGGAACGAAATGTAACACAAAACGGGAGAAAAAAAATATGAAAGAGAAGAAAAAGAAAAGAAATTATAAGAATATCGAAAGTAAATATTATGAGCTATGTCATTGCAAAATAACCAAACAAAAGAAGGCAGAATACTAAGAAAAGAATATATAATAGGAAAAATAATAAAGTAGAAAACCTACTGTAAAATTTTAGACCTTGAAGCATGTGATTAAAGGTGAATAAAACATACACACACATGCATATATGTGTAACTCTTTCTTTCTTAGAAATGAGATGGATGAAATATCAGCAAATGTACATCCATTATTTTATTTATCTCATAACAAATTATTCCTTTTTCAACTAATTTTCTTAATTACAGTATCTAAAAATTTATATTATGTTATTTTTGAACTAATTGTTTTTCCCCACATATCTCTGGAAACAAATTGAGGGTATTGTTTCATGAAATAGTTATATTTTATATTAACTATTTTATATCGTAGATATACAGTAAAATGTGACGAATTACCACTTATCAACATTATGATATTCATTTTGTCAGGTAAATAATTTAGAAATCCCCCCATCCTATCTCATTATATCAGCTTAGAATTTTTTTTTAATAAATACTATTGTTATTACAAAGGATCTCATTATGTCAGTTTAGATTTTTTTTTTTTAAAGGAATCCTATACTATTACAAAGAGAGATGGGCAAATGGATTGGTCTTATGCTCGATGAGCATCGAACCTTAGACTTCCTAGTCTAGTAGGAACCAATTGAGCTACTGCCTTGTCTCATCAACGTCCCAATATTCATTTGTTAGGAAAAAAATTTAGAAATCCCTATCCCATCTCATTATGTCAGCTTAGAATGTTAAATAGTTTTATTAGGAATACGTTTGCAAACGGGTCTAAATAGGTTCTAAACAACTTGTCCTAGACATGAATCCATTTATACGTAAAAGGCCTCGAACCCAGATGTTGACTTAGGTGGGTCTAAAATACGCAGACCCCTATCCTATCTTAAAGGTTTTGGATCTGGGTCAAAATACCTTTTTTGTAGAATAATTTTTCTTTTTAATACAAATTACAAGGTAAAAAAAATAGTATTACTTATGCACTTCAATTCAAATAAAATGAGTGCTTCCAAAATTATATGAAGAAAAAATAAATCCATCATTGTCAAATGCACAATAAAGTATCCAATTCACATTTTATACAACATAAAAAAATATGTCCAACATAATTAAATTAATATGATTCTTTAATAAATTAATTTTACACGAACTAAATAGAAAAATAAACACACACATAGATATATATATATATATATATATATATATATATATATATATATATATATATATATATATATATTAAATAGTTTCGGAACAGTATATTGACCACAGTCCACAGTGCAACATACTTACTCACAAGGCTCGGGAGAGCCGTACCTCAAAAGGCACCTGTCAAGGTAGGAAAACTTCTTGCTGAGCATCCATGTGGGATTCTTAGCAACAGTAGACCGTATTGGATATACACAAAATTCACGTTTTCTTAAAGGAACACCATTGTTAGAATATCAAATTCCTATAAGATACCTTGATACTGAAATAGAAACTATAAAACTTAGATTAGAACAATGCTATAGTGAAAACCCTTTACAATTTTGGGATAAAAACCAATTAGTGCCTACCTTAGAAATGGTGGATGAAAATAAGATAATTAGGGTAACACCAATGAGATATAATGAAATAGACCAGAAGGAATGTAAGGAACAAATAACTGAATTACTTAATATGAATTTGATAAGGCCTAGTACATCTCCTAACAGTTCACCTGTCTTTATAGTTAGAAAACATGCTGAAATAGTTAGAGGAAAAGCAAAAATTGTAATCAATTATAAAAAATTAAATAATAACACTAAATTTGATGGATATTTTCTGCCACATAAAGAAAGTTTGATAAATTTGACAAAACATAAAAATATCTTTTCTAAATTTGATTGTAAAAGTGGATTTTGGTAAATTAAAATGCATCCACATAGTATACTATACACATTCTTCTCTACCCCACAAGGACAATATGAATGGCTAGTGATGCCTTTTGGATTAAAAGATTCTCCTCAAATATTTTCAAAGAAAGATGGACAATATCTTTAGGGATTATAACTATATCTTTGTCTATGTAGATGATATACTGATTGCATCCAATAATATTCAAGATCATATTAAACATTTGAATATGTTTTGTAAGCTTTGTGTTGATCATGGATTAGCTTTATCAAAAAAGAAAGCAAAAATATTTCAGAATAAAATAGAATTTGTTGGTATGAATATAAAACTAGACCTGTTCTAGGTAAGAATCTCTTTCTTGCATCATTCTTCTTTGACAGATGTCCAAGCCTGCTTGGTTGATCCAGATTCCAGATGCCACCTATCAAACCAAGTTTAATTCTTATAGACTGTGAAACCAAAAAGGTATGTGAAATGTAAAAGTCTAAATTAGGGGCTCACTTCCTATCTTATAAATAATGCACTTTTACAATTATTAATACAACTCAACTTAAACAAAAATTCAATCCAAATACGCCCCTAATTATCCTCATGTGAAGCCAGAAAATCTATCATATGTATGCATGGATCCTATGCTTTAGTGCAGCTTGCTCATGAATGAGCTTACCCTTTTTAGAGATATAATAGTTGTGAAAAAATTCAAATGCCAAAATTCTTTCCTATAGTTGAGGCAGTTTGGCCATTGGTGGTGCCATTGAAGTTGTTTCGTCTCCCAGTTAGAACATTTGTGGTTTGAACATTTTGTTCTCTAATAACTTACTTGTGCATATTGATTTTCAGTGAAGATTTTCAACAATGGATATTGATGGTAATACATTCTATTAGGGATATCAGAAGCAACTTGGGATATCACAGTGTTGTTGCCATTACCAAGGGCATTTTAGTCATTTTGCACCAAGAGCATTTTTTCCACCTAATTTTACACCAAGGCATTTTGGTCATTTAATACCAAGGGTACCTTTGTCATTTTAACCAAGATCAATTTGGTCATTTTTGCTAGGACATTTTTGTTATTTGCAACAAGGGTATTCTTGTCATTTTATACAAAGGTCTTTTTTTTCCATTTTGCATCAAGGGTATTTTTTGTCATTTTATCCTAAGGTCATTTTTTACCAAAAACATTTTTTTCATTTTAATCAAGGTCAAATTGGTCATTTTTCACTAAGACATTTTTGTTATTTGCAATAGGGGTATTCTTGTCATTTTATACAAAGGGCTTTTTTTTTTTTCATTTCACCCCAATGGTATTTTTTGTCATTTTATCCTAAGGTCATTTTTCACCAGAGACATTTTTATCATTTTAACCTAGGTCAATTTGGTCATTTTTCACTAGAGCATTTTTTACTTTTGCAACAAGGGTATTCTTGTCATTTTACACAAAGGACATTGTTTTCCATTTTACACCAAGGGTATGTTATCCTAAGGTCATTTTTCACCAAAGACATTACTGTCATTTTGCTATAAGCCTTTCTTTTTTATTTTGTACCAACAGTATTTTTGTCATTTTACACCAGTGGTATACTTGTCATTTTATATTAATGAAATAAGTGAGTGAGACAACATGTGCGTCAGTGAGAGAGAGAAAGAATGTATCCACGTGAGCTTGTGTATGTGTGAAAAAAAATGTTTTAGTATGTGTGAGAGAATATGTGAGTGCAGGTAAGTGACAGAGAGTATATATGTATGTGAAATTTTTTATATTATTATATAATTAAATAGAATAAATATATGTATATATTATAAGATATTTATAACTTAAGTAATTCTTGAAGAATTGGAATTGAAATTGCTAACTTTTAATATAGAATTGAAATTATACAATTGAGGGAATTGGAATTGGAAATGAATTCCAGTTCTATTAGTAACTAGCAAAAAACAAACATATGCTATGCACGGAGAAACAATTTTTAGTACAAAATTATTGAACATATTATTTTAATAATTAATAATAAAATATAAAATAAATAATTAGATTGTCGAATATGCATAAAATCTATACATATAATAAAGCAATTTAAAGTTGATAAGATGTTGAGGTATTTGTGCAGTAACTCTTCTAATGTCTTAATAAAAAAATTATTATTTGCAAAATTAGTAAAAAAATTCAGTAATTATATTTAAGAAATTATAATAATAGCAAATTGCTTAACATCACAATTTAATATAACATTACATAATTGAATATATCATAAAATTTTGAATATTTTTTTTTCAGGGAAGGTTCTTTGGCATAGTTGCTTATATAAATAGCATAGATATTGAAAATTTGTTGTATGAGTCTTGCAACAATTATGGTAGTGTAACAGAGTGTGTTTATAGAGAGCAAGTGTGTACTGAATGCAACGATACAGTTAAAACAATATTAAGGTAACTAACTACTACTATATAGATAAGTTATTTTGTAACCTTTTACAAATTTACTCCTTTTAAAAAATTTGAAGATATCGATTTTTCGTTCAACTAAAAACTTTTATTGGAAGTATGCATATCTTTCTAAAAGACGAACATGCAGAGTTTGTTCTTCGTTGTCCAACGAGTTATTTACGAGATCCACAATCAAAGGTATTTATCTATGTATATGTGTATATATATTTCAATATATAATTTATCAATCACAATATTTAATTATAAATTCTACACAATATATGTATTATTGAGAGATTTTTATTTACATAACATTCAGGAAAATGGATACAAGTTAGTATAATACTATGTAAATTTCTGCATAGGCTTGCATTTACATTTGTTATGCTTGCACCTCTATTCAAGGAAGATAAAAGTCTTTTGTTCTTTGTAACTTTTGTCATTAAAGTAAATTGGTGTGAAGTGTGTTTACACCTTCAAAAATACATAAAATTTCTTGATACATTCAATTAGTTAATGTTGTATTAAATTAAGATGCTAAACAATTTGCTATACTTATAATTTCTTAAATATATAACTAATAAATTTTTTTTTACTAATTTTGCAGATAGTGATCTCTTTATTAAGACATTAGAAGAGTTATTGAACAAGTACTTTAATATTTTGTCATGTTTAACTTGCTTAATTATATATATATATATATATATATATATATATATATATATATATATATATATATATATATATATATATATATATATATATATATATATATTGAATATTCGACATTCTAATTATTTATTTTATATTTTATTATTCATTATTAAAATAATTTGTGTAATAATTTTTTATAACAAATTATTTCTCCGTGCATAACACGGGTTTTTTGGCTATGCACGGAACAAATTGACTTTTTCAAAGATATTGAAATACATTAACAAAAATTTTACATTAATAAAACACTTTTACTCTCTCTCATCCTCTAAAATACTTTTGCATGGGATATACATTATTTTTTAAAAAAATAAGTATATAATGAGAATAGATTTTTAAAAAGAGAAATTTGTTCTAAATATCACTAAAAAAATACATTTAATAGCAAGACTATGAGTAACTTTTACTCTCTATTCTCCTCCAAAACACTTATGCACGGAATATACATTACTTCATAAAAAAATAAGTGTATAATGAAATTAGATTTTTAAAAAGAAAAATTTGTTCTAAACATCACTAAAAAAACATTTAATAGCACGGCCATGAGTATGTCTTTTTTCAGTGACAGAGTTAATTTTTCTTTTAAAAAAGTACCATAAAGATAAATTCATACGTTTTATTATATAAATAGTTATTAGAGAATATTACAAAAATATGAAGCAAATTTATGTATTTAATTTAAAAACTATGTACTAATGATTAATCATAAGTAATTAAGATGAAAAGAAAGAAATGAAAAAATACATTGTAAGTTATACTTTTTTTCTATATATTTAAAGTAAATTAATTTTACGATATAGTTTTTCAATTATTCTGTCGTATTCACCTATACCCCCGTTATGTGTAAGAGAAAAAGAGAATTATTTATCATTTAATTATTTTTTACTCTTTAAAAAAATAGAACATATTTGTAATAAAATCATTGTGAAAATTAAAATTCTTCTCCCCTTACTTGTCTCCCTCCATTCCTAAAAAATAAATAACATAAAAAATAAAAGTTAGTATTTTATAATTAAAAACCTCAAAGAAATATTTTCAAAATAAAAATATTATTGGTCATTGTTCAACTTTTTTTTCAAAAAAATCGCGTTCCTTGATCTATCACAAAAAAACTATAGTGTTCATATATTTTACAAAATTATTTCTTTCAATTATTAAAATTATTACAAAATTATTACAATAAAAAAATAAAACCTATCAATTATTACATTTCATATCTAATGTACTGCAAAGTTATGCATATTATGGTGTGGAATATTTTAATAGTAAATTAGACACTTTTATCCTTAAAACTTAGCAAATAAAGGATCAAATTAGATAGTTGTAAGCCCTAAGGGCAAATCATTTAATTTTTATTCATGACAAATATTGATGAGAACTAATATATTTATATTGTGTGATAGGATTTGTGAAGAAAGAAATTTGAAGTCTCATTGCCTTCAAGAGGAAGAGCAAAGAATAACCTCATTAAGCTATGAGTCTTTTGAGGTGTATTCAAAGATAAACTCAAGGCTTTGAAGACTTGAAGTGAAGAGTAGGTATGATGATAGGTAATATCTATGTGAACTCTACACTTGTATGTCTTGGAGTCTATTGAATGCATAAGAGAGCATAATATTGGTTTCTTAAGTTTAAAAAGACTTTGAATGAATCTTTAGCAAATGTGGTTTTGTGTTCTAAAAGTTTTTAAGTAAACTTTAAATGATCAAATGAGTTTGATTGTAGTTTTCAAACTTATATTTGTCTAAATAAGTTATCTATATATATCAAATGTATTTCAAATACTTGGAAGATTGATTTCAAATGATTTTACAAAGTTTGAACACAATTCCATGAAATTCGGTCGTCCGAATTTTGTAGCAAAAGTTTGCTACTATTCTTCCAGAGAAATTCGGAAGAAGATTCGGACGCAGCCAAAAAAATTCGGTCGTCCGAATTTTGGCCTTCAGCATGGTCACTGTTCTTCCAGAGAAATTCGGAAGAAGATTCGGACGCAGCAGGAAAAATTCGGACGCAGAATTCGGTCGTCCGAATTTCCTGAAAGTAGCCGTTTTATAGCTGTTTTAACTGATTTTCAAATTCTATAAAAGCTATAAACGTGCAATCTTTTGTATGAACAAAATCCTTGAATATTCTAAGCTTTCTAAAGTCTATTACAAACATTTCTCAAGCTCTCTTATGTCTTGTGCATTCAATTGATCAATCCAAAGACATCAAAGTGTGAAGGTACAACTTTGTGTAAATTCTACCAACAAGTGGTAACATCTACACACTCTTCTTTACTTATTCAATTGTGTTGATCTACTAGCTCTAGCAAGGTTATCTTGATAACATAAAACCCTTTAGATAAGGGTGATCCTTGAAGTTGTGATTCAAGGTTGTTTGAGATATAAAACCATAGGTTGGTGAGCCTTGTTTGTAAAAATTACTAGAAGAGGTTGTATGTGTAAAACTAAAGTGTGGTGAGCCTCTCTTGTAATCTGTGAACTTGAGCACAGAGTAGAGTTATTGAAATCCTTAAGTGTATACTTAAGGTAGTGGAGGTAGATCTTGAGGATCGAACCACTATAAATTGTTTGTGTTCATTTGTTTACATTTCTTATACTGCTTTGCCATAATTTGTTTCTCTCTTATTCATATCATCTGTAAGTGATCTATACATATAAAAGATTTGAATTTGTGAAAATTAGCCAAATACATAATTCACCCCCTCCTCCTCTTAGGTATTTCAATTGGTATCAGAGTTAGAACTTCTGTGTGTGGTTTAACAACCTAGAAGACAAAGATCCTATGGCAAATATGTCAAACCTACCTTACCTAGAAGGATCTTCCACAAATAGACCACCTTTGTTTAATGGAACAAATTACACTTTCTGGAAATCTAGAGTTAAAATTTATATTTGTTCTATTAATTTTGATTTGTGGAACATAATTGAGAAAGGTCCTTATGTCCCAATGAAAATGAGTGCTGATGGAATAACCTCAGTACCCAAGTCCACTGATGAATTTGATGAGCATGATTCTAAGAAAATGACTTTAAATTATCAAGCCATGAATATATTAAGTTGTGCTTTAGATGTTACTGAATACAATAGAGTTAGTGGATGTGATTCTGCTCATGACATGTGGAGATTACTTCAAATTACACATGAAGGTACTAATCAAGTTAAAGAATCTAAACTTGCCATGCTAGTTAGAGATTATGAACTGTTTACCATGAAACAAGGTGAAAATATTAGTGATATGTTTACAAGATTTACTAACATTTTCAATGGCTTAAAAGCTTATGGTAAAAGCTATACTATGGGAGAGCAAAACAGAAAGATTTTAGATGCTCTACCAAAATCCTAGCAGCCTAAAACACTTGCCATTGAGGAATCCAAGGATTTGAAGACTCTTCCACTTGAAGAGCTCATTGGATCTCTACTGACTCATGAAATGAAAATGAAACGGCTAAATGACAAGGAGGATGAAGAAAAGGGAAGAAAATGAGTTGTACTCAAGTCTTCAAATCACTTGAGTGAACAAGAACAGTCTTCAAGTGAAGAAGAAGAAGGAGGAAACAGTGGAGAAGAAGAGATTGCAATGGCAGTGAGGAAGTTTAAACGATTCTACAAAAAGGAGTTTCTCAAGAAAGGAAGAAAACCAGTCAAGAAGAGTGGACAATCCTCATTCTACAAACCTCAATGTTTTGAATGTAAAAGCACAGAGCATCTTGTTGCTGACTGTCCTAAAACTTTGGAAAAAGAAAGAGAAAGGAAAAACAAAAAGAAATCTGTCAAGAAAGGAAAAGGATTAGCTGGAACATGGGATCAACAAGAAAGTGGGGATGAAAGTGAAGGAAAGGCCAACATATGCTTTATGGCCATTGATGATGAGGTACAATCTTCACCCTCTATTTCAAATGTGTATGATGATGATATTGATTCCAGTGATCTAATTATTGAGTTATATGAAGAATTAAAAAAGGCTTCAAAAAGAAATAAAGAAATGAAACTCAAAATAAATGATTTATCTAATGAAAATTCAAAATTATGTGTTGAAAATGGAAAACTTCTTGAAACCATTAGTTGCATTACTATTGAAAAAGAAGTTTTGAATACAACTATACAAAACATATCTTTTGAAAACAAAAAGCTTTGCACTAGAATTATTTCACTTGAATCAATGATAAAAGATCACGAGTTTCTAAAAAGGAAAGTTAATGATCTAACTTTATGCATTGAGAGATTTACAAATGGAAGGGAAAATTTGAATAAATTACTTGGCTATCAAAGATCTTCATTTATAAAACATGGTCTTGGTTTTACTCATGATTATTCTGCTCCAAAACAGAAAAAATCTTTTGCTAAAGAATCTTATCATTCTAGATCACATATTTGCTACACTTATTGTGATAAATATGGACACAAGGTGTCTAGATATTTTATCAAAAGAAAAATAGAAAGTGGTGTTAAAACCATTTGGAAAGTCAAAGAAACTTTTACTAACCCCTTTGGACCCAAGAAAATATGGGTACCAAAAATCACCCTTTCAAATTTGGTATAGGTACAATTTGCCTCAAGATCAAGTGCCACAAAATGGTTCCTTGACAGTGGATGCTCAAGGCATATGACTGGAAATGCATCACTTGTTAGTGAACTTCAAACTACAAGTGAAGGTTTTGTCACATTTGGAGATAAGAAGAAAGGGAAAATACTTGGAATAGGTAACATTGGTAAAGGTTCTTTCCCTCTTATCAAGAAAGTATTACTTATTGAAGATTTAAAGTATAATTTACTTAGTATTAGTCAATTATGTGATAATGGATGCAAAATATAGTTTAAATGTGATACTTGTACTATTCTTGACAATGCAAGTAACAAAACTATCTTTGTTGCTAAAAGAGTTGGTAATGTATATGTGTTGTATCTTGATGAGCTTATTACAAATAATATTAAATGTCTTGTCATTCATGACAATGATAGATTTTTATGGCATAGAAGATTAGGACATGTAAGCATGGATTTATTAAACAAACTTTCTACACAAGAGCTGGTGAGAGGATTACCTAAATTGCATTTTGATAAAACTCGCCTCTGTGATGCTTGTCAATATGGAAAACAATCAAAAATATCTTTTAAACCAAAGAAAATGGTTCTACCTCAAAACCTCTTGAACTAATTCATATGGATTTATTTGGACCTATGAGGACTACTAGTCTTGGTGGTAAAAGCTATGCTTATGTGATTGTTGATGATTTTTCAGATTTACATGGGTAATCTTCTTAGCACAAAAAGATGAAACATTTTATGAATTTTCAAAACTCTTCAAAAAGGTTCAAACCTCTCTTGATTGCAAACTGATTTCTATTAGAAGTGATAATGGAAGAGAATTTTGTAACCAAGACTTTACAAAATTTTGTGATGAATATGGTATTACTCACAATTTTTTCACTGCACAAAACACCTCAACAAAATGGTGTTGTTGAAAGGAAAAACAGAACCTTACAAGAAATGGCTAGATCAATGCTTTGTGAAAACTCATTACCAAAGTATTTTTGGGCTGAAGCTGTTAATACAGCTTGTTATATCATGAACAGAGTTTTACTAAGACCTTTTATAAGAAAAACACCTTTTGAACTTTTATTTGACTAAACTCCATCAATTGTCTATTTCAAAGTTTTTGGTTGTAAATGCTTCATTTTAAACACTAGCAGCTATCTTGGTAAGTTTGATAGAAAATCAAATGAAGGAATTTTTCTTGGTTATTCATCAAATAAAAAGGCATATAGAGTCTATAATAAAAGAACATTGTGTGTTGAAGAAACTATTCATGTAACCTTTGATGAATCTAACATTTATCTTCAAAGAGAAAATGAAGATGATACAGGCACATCAATGGTTGAAAATCATACTCAACACCAAGCACCCACAATGGAAGATCATGCCAAAGAAGAAGAAATAATGGAGCAAGAACAAGATGGTCAATCAAGGAATAATCAAGAACTTCCAAAGGATATCACATATGCAAAAGGTCATCCTAAGGAGCAAATCATTGGTGATGTCTCCCAAGGGGTAAAAACAAGGCGGTACTTTATTGATAACTTTGCTCTTTTATCTCATATTGAACCAAAAAATACTGATGATGCATTGTGTGATAATTTCTGGATTATTGCTATGGAAGAAGAGCTAAATCAATTTGAAAGAAATAAAGTTTGGTCTCTTGTTCCTAGACCTCATGATCATTCTGTTATTGGTACAAAATGGGTTTTTAGAAATAAGTTAAATGAACTAGGAGAAGTAGTTAGAAATAAAGTTAGACTTGTTGCTCAAGGTTTCAACCAAGAAGAAGGCATTGACTATGATGAGACCTTTGCTCCAGTAGCCAGATTAGAATCTATAAGAATACTTTTGGCATTTGCTTGCTTTAAAGGTTTTAAACTTTTTCAAATGGATGTCAAAAGTGCTTTTCTAAATGGTTTTATTGAAGAAGAAGTTTATGTAGAACAACCTCCTGGATTTATTCATGAAAAATTTTCCAATCATGTTTTCAAATTAACTAAAGCTCTATATGGATTGAAACAAGCTCCAATATATTGGTATGAAAGATTAAGTGGTTTTCTTCTCTCAAAAGGTTTCACTAAAGGAAAAGTAGACACAACTCTTTTTATTAAAACATCTTCTAAAAATGATACTTTGCTTGTACAAATCTATGTTGATGATATCATTTTTGGTTCTACTAATACTTCTCTTTGTGAAGTGTTTGCTAAAACTATGCAAAATGAATTTGAGATGAGCATGATGGGAGAACTAAGTTTCTTCCTTGGACTACAAATTAAGCAAACCAAGGATGGAGTCTTCATCAACCAAGCAAAATATACTAAGGAGCTATTGAAAATGTTTGGAATGGATCAAGCAAAAGGAATAAGTACTCCAATGAGTTAATCAACTAAACTTGACAAAGATGAGAAAGGTAAAAGTATTGATGAGAAATTATATAGAGGTATGATAGGAAGTTTACTCTATCTCACAGCTAGTAGACCAGATATTATGTTTGTTGTATGCTTGTGTGCTAGATTCCAATCATGTCCTAAAGAATCTCATCTAATTTCTGTTAAACGAATTTTTCGTTACTTGATTGATACTCATGATTATGGCCTTTGGTTTTCGAAAACTTCATCTTTTGAACTTATTGGATATTCTGATGCGGATTATGCTGGTTGTAAAGTTGAACGTAAAAGCACAAGTGGGCATTGTCAATTTCTTGGTAGTTGTCTTGTATCTTGGTTTAGTAAAAAGCAAGCTTGTGTGTCTTTATCAACTGCAAAAGCTGAATACATAGCTGCAGGAAGTTGTTGTGCACAATTGTTATGGATGCAGCATACTTTACTTGATTATGGTCTTAAATTCAATTGTGTGCCCATATTATGTGATAATACTAGTGTCATTAACTTGAGTATAAATCCCATTCAACATTCTAGGACTAAGCATATAGAGATAAAACATCATTTCATTCGTGACCATGTGATAAAGAAAGATATATGCTTAGAATATATAAATACAAATGATCAAATTGCTAACATATTTACAAAGCCTTTGGCTGAGGAAAGGTTCAATCACCTAAGAAGACTCTTAGGAATATCAAGATTCAATGACTAATGTGTGTATTGAAGTCATGATGAATGCAGAAAATTTTTGATTCAAAATTCGGATGTACTGCAGAAGATTCGGTCGATCGAATTTTCTGAGTGTCGAGAAACAGAGACTTTTGATCAAGAATTCGGATGCAGGTCAGAAAATTCGGTCTACCGAATTTTCTGAACTGAAGAAACAAAAACTTTCGCTCTAAAATTTGGACGCATACCTGAAAAATCGGTCGACCGAATTTTACGGACGAGACTCTTTAAATGAAGTTGAAACAATCTCTTCAACACTACTACTTCCGAATTTCACATCTTTTATAAAAACCTCTCATACCCATTCACATCCGAATCAAAATCCCTTCAAAATCCCACACTCTCATCCCGATTTTCCTTCATTTTTAAACTTCTAAGCCCTAATTTCATACAGAAAACAAATCCTTCTCAAGAGAAAACATCATGGTGAGAACAAAGAAGCTCAATGTTGAGAAAGGAAAAGGAAAGGCTAAGGAAGGAGATGGAGACCCAATCCTCAATCAACCAAGAAGGATTTGCATTCCTCAAACACAATCTGGAGTTGACAGGTTTATCTCTATCAAATTTACTCATGAATTTGATGAATGGAATAAGAATAGTAGAAAAATCATTCATGGATATAAGGTGGATATTGATAAACTGTCAAATATGGATATTGTCCTATCACATTTCAATGATATTGGTTGGAGTAGTTTGCTCTTCATTGATGAGGAATTTTATCCTACTTTGATATATGAATTCTATGCAAATTTGAAAGAGGATAGAATTGAGATGATAGGGGATAATGTGATACAATGGTATTCATCTAGAGTATCACAAATGGACATTGAATTCAATGAAGGATTGATAAATAGAATTTGTGGAGTAGGTGACGAGGGAGCTAGATATTATTCAGCATCCATGCATTGCTATAATCGTGAACTCTTCACACATGTTAGATTTGAAAATGCATTTACAAATGGAAGAGAGTTTAGGGCCATAAAGGAAAGGGAAATTAAGAATTTGGATGCTAGAGGTAGAGTTTTACATCACACGGTGACCACAATGATTGTTCCTAATTTTGGACACAAGTCATCAGTTGAAAATATGCATATGGTAATCATGTTAGCCCTGCATGAGAATAGAAGAATGAATTTTGGGTATATAGCCTTGAAACATATGATTGCAGCCAGAAAAACAGTAACCAAGGCATTCCCATTTGGAAGATTATTAACCAGAATCTTCAAGCATTTTAAGATCAAACTTCCTGGAAGAGGGCAAGCCTTTAAGAGTGGTGAAATTTATACAAATGAAACTCTTAAGAGAATGAAATCAGTTCATGATGAGGATAATGTATGGAGGACAAAAATAGAAACTCCTCCGAAAAGAATAGAAAGAGAGGAAATTATAGAAAGTGAAGAGGAAGAAGAAGAAAAGGATGAAGAGGAAACCCTTGCTAGGGAAATGAAAACAAAAAGAAAGCATGACACCTCAAGTGAGGGGGAGCAACCTCCAACAAAAAGGAGATTATTTGAAGAAGAAACTGGAATTAGGTCTAGTAGTAAAGGAGTATCTAGAGGGGACACCATTATAGCCAAGACATTCCAAGAAGCCTTGAACAATCATGTCAAGGAAATAGAGAAAATGTATAAGTTATTTGAGTCATTTGCTCCAATGGTTCTTGGAAAATTGGATGGACTGGAAAACAGAGTAAAACACATTGAAGATATCCTTATGAGAAACACTCAAAGTGGTGAAGGAACCTCTAAGCCTCAAGATGGAAAGGAGGAGGAAAGAAATAAAGAAGCAGAGAAAGAAGATAATGAGGATAGCAGTAATGAAAAGGATGATCAGGGTGGAAATGATAAGACCACAGCGAGAAGAAAAAAGAACAAGAAACAGGCTCATGAAGATCTACCAGTGGCAGGGGAAGCCAAGTAGCTCAAGCTGCAATTGTATCTCCAGCAACAATCTCTTTCGATCAAGGAAGAGTCAAGCACTTGGCAGATCAAGAAAGGAGTGAGCCGAGCCTCCCCATCAACCTCATCATCACAAGACTAAGCCTTCTCTTCTAATCTCTTTACTTGTATTTTGTTCGAGTTTTTCGAGCATTTTGCTACATTTTCTATTCGAACTTGTTAAATATTGTTTTTTGTAATAGTGAAGCTCAATGATGAAATCCCAGTGATGAGAGCTTCTTTTATATGCTAACTTGAACATCTCATTTTCATTGAGCCCTTTTATTTAATGATGACAAAAGGGGGAGAAAATATGATGCAATATGATGCAATACATGTGAAAACTTGATTTTATGTGACTTAAAATCTTATGCGAACTTAGATCTTATGTGAACTTAATCTTTAATACTACTGAATGTTGCATCAATATGAATTTTTTTTTATGCATTACAATTCGGATGCAAGGTTTTAAGAATTGGATGTATTCAAAATGTATTCTTTTGTTGTTCAAATTGATTCAAATCTGTATTAGTCTATTCCACTACGTTTGAACAATCTTATGAAACCTTTATATTATTTCACAATTTCAATTATATTGAATCTATTGCAGTTTGGACATGAGATTAAAAATTCGGACGCATGTGTTCAAAATTCGGACGCATGGGATTCAAAATTCGGATGCATAATATAAAATTCGGATGCATCCATATTGTGTTACCAATATGTGCTCATTTGTTGTTCAAATTGATTCAAATATGTTTTAATCTCTTCTAATATGTTTGAACAACTTTAGGAAATCTTACTTACAAAATTTGGAGCTTTCATTTATCCTATTTTAAAGTTTGGACTTGATATGTCAAAAATTCGGATACATAATAATCCTAGTCCAAATTGGTTGAAAATGAGCACAATCTAAGGGGGAGCATTGTTAAACTTCTACAACCTTAAAACCTCTCTTAGAACTTTTTCTAAATTCTTAAATGCTATATTTTCTATCCTAATTGTTGGAAGGAAGGATGCAAATGGAGGTTGGTTGGGTCATAGGCTCATATTGAGCCTTTTGTATGTCAATGTGCTAAATTGGTTGATTTCTATCATTGACATCAATACTTCTTTGTACTACATTGTTTAAATCCATCACATTTTGCATCAAAGTTTGTCATCATCAAAAAGGGGGAGATTTTAAGCCTAAGGGCAAATCATGTAATTTTGATTCATGACAAATATTGATGAGAACTAATATGTTTATATTGTGTGATAGGATTTGTGAAGAAAGAAGTTTGAAGTCTCATTGCCTTCAAGAGGAAGAGCAAAGAATAACCTCATTAAGCTATGAGTCTTTTGAGGTGTATTCAAAGATAAACTCAAGGCTTTGAAGACTTGAAGTGAAGAGTAGGTATGATGATAGGTAATATCTATGTGAACTCTACACTTGTATGTCTTGGAGTCTATTGAATGCATAAGAGAGCATAATATTGGTTTCTTAAGTTTAAAAAGACTTTGAATGAATCTTTAGCAAATGTGGTTTTGTGTTCTAAAAGTTTTTAAGTAAACTTTAAATGATCAAATGAGTTTGATTGTAGTTTTCAAACTTATATTTGTCTAAATAAGTTATCTATATATATCAAATGTATTTCAAATACTTGGAAGATTGATTTCAAATGATTTTACAAAGTTTGAACACAATTCCATGAAATTCGGTCGTCCGAATTTTGTAGCAAAAGTTTGCTACTATTCTTCCAGAGAAATTCGGAAGAAGATTCGGACGCAGCCAAAAAAATTCGGTCGTCCAAATTTTGGCCTTCAGCATGGTCACTGTTCTTCCAGAGAAATTCGGAAGAAGATTCGGACGCAGCAGAAAAAATTCGGACGCAGAATTCGGTCGTCCGAATTTCCTGAAAGTAGCCGTTTTATAGCTGTTTTAACTGATTTTCAAATTCTATAAAAGCTATAAACGTGCAATCTTTTGTATGAACAAAATCCTTGAATATTCTAAGCTTTCTAAAGTCTATTACAAACATTTCTCAAGCTCTCTTATGTCTTGTGCATTCAATTGATCAATCCAAAGACATCAAAGTGTGAAGGTACAACTTTGTGTAAATTCTACCAACAAGTGGTAACATCTACACACTCTTCTTTACTTATTCAATTGTGTTGATCTACTAGCTCTAGCAAGGTTATCTTGATAACATAAAACCCTTTAGATAAGGGTGATCCTTGAAGTTGTGATTCAAGGTTGTTTGAGATATAAAACCATAGGTTGGTGAGCCTTGTTTGTAAAAATTACTAGAAGAGGTTGTATGTGTAAAACTAAAGTGTGGTGAGCCTCTCTTGTAATCTGTGAACCTGAGCACATAGTAGAGTTATTGAAATCCTTAAGTGTATACTTAAGGTAGTGGAAGTAGATCTTGAGGATCGAACCACTATAAATTATTTGTGTTCATTTGTTTACATTTCTTATACTGCTTTGCCATAATTTGTTTCTCTCTTATTCATATCATTTGTTTACATATAAAAGATTTGAATTTGTGAAAATTAGCCAAATACCTAATTCACCCCCCTCTTAGGTATTTCAATAGTAATAGATATTGATCAAATTGGTATAATATATACTAAGAACTAAACAGTTAAATATTTCTAAAGTCTGTTGTTCAAACAAACGAAAAAAGTAAACTTGAATCTTTAAAATCTATTAAATAAAACAAAAACTCAATAATTTTCTATTAAAATAACTAAAAATATAAAATATATTCTATCATTCAATCAAAATAAAAAAATGCATGAAAAATGTAAAAGGAAAAAATATTAATGGTGCTAAAAATAAAACTAAAAAGTAAAAAAACTGACAAAAATGGAGCAAATGAATAACTACATATGAAAGTCATGTACAACTTGAAGACTTGTTGATAATAAGAAAATTCAAAAAGTTTCAATAAATTACACAGACTCGTATTGAAGAAGAAAAAATAAACTAAAAGGAATTACAAGATTTAACTAAAGAAGCCTCTAAGACATATTTTAAAATATTTATGAAAAATTAAAATATCTTAAATGTGCCTTATGCTTATAATGTGTATAACACTCATACATTTTTCTCCATTTTAAAGGAAGAAGTATGGGATAGTCTTTTTATTTTTTGTCTCTATCCCAAAAAGTTCTCAACAAAAAAAAAACTCTTCTCTAAAAATAAATAAATTCATAAACATCTTACTTGTACACAAAGAAGTTCTTAATAAATTAAAAAAATAAAATATTTTCTAAAAATATTAATTCGTAAAAGCTTTTGAACAATAAGAGATACAATGAGTATTGATTAGCTTCTCAAGAAAAAATAAATTATTTCTTCAAGAACAAAAATATAAAATCAAATATATAATACTATTTATTAAATTTAGAGGTCAAATATTGAGAGTGAAAGAGAAAAATGAAGAGAATAAAGTAACATGTATCAAAAAATAAATTTAAAATATTATTTTTTAAATTTGAAAAAAGAGGATTGAAGATAAAAAACTTTATGAGGAAAAATTTATGAAGAAAGAAAAAGTTTGTGGAGAAAGTGACATTAGATGAAGTTATGTGAAGATAGTAAAAAATTATTAAGAATTTGATTTAAATTAAAAAATACATTTCAAATTACAATAGTAGTAAAATAATTTGTATAGTATTAGAATTGAAAGTGGGCTTTGGTTTTTTAGTAATAGAAGAGTTTGTATAGTATTAGAGTTGGAATTGGAGTTAAAAGGTGGGAAAATTGTTTTAATTAAAAATTAAAAAACTCTAGAAAATAAAATCAATGCCTTGGAAGGTTTAGAGGAGGAGAGAGAGTAAAAGTGTTTTGGTAATATATGGTATTAAATTGTTTATTTCTAATAACAAATATTAAAAAATATTTTAAAAAATTATAACTATGAAGTCAATTTATGTGTTTACTAACAAATTATTCACTAAGAAGTAATTATAGGTAATAATAAGAAGAAATTATATAAAAAAACTATACATGCCCATTATTATGTGTATTTAAAAATAACAATAAATTCTTAAAAAATAATAAATAAATAAAGAATTGAGTAAGAAACACCCCAACCTACATGCATGAAGGATGAAATTATTAAAATTTTAAATATCAATTTATGAAGTTGCTTATAAAAATAAAAAAGAAAAGATATCAAATACTTAAACAACTATGAGCTATTTGAAGAAAATGAAAAAAAAAAACTTGAATCTTATAAAAATTAGAAAGAAAAAAAATCAAATATTTAAATAACTATGAGCTATTTAAAGAAAAATGAAAAATACTTAAATCTGCCTGGTGAGGGTATATGTATAAAATGTGAAATGATTAAAATTTTAAATATTGATTTATAAAATTACTTATAAAAATCAGAAGAAAATAAATCAAATACTTAAACAACTATGAGCTCTTTGAAGAAAAGAAAAAAAATATGAATCCGCCTAGTGAGGATACCTACACGAATAGTAAAATGATTAAAATTTTAAATACTAATTTATAAAGCTATATATAAGAATTAAAAAGAAAAGAAATCTAATACTTAAACAATTATTGTAATACTAAAATGTTCCTAAAACAAACTAGTTATATTTTAACCACTAAATGTTCTTAAAATATTATCATGATCAAATTTTTAAGAGATAAAAACTATTATAATATCAAGTTCAATTTATTTTTCATACTATTTCCTCTATTCAAAATTGAATGATTACAATACAAACTATCTATATTATAATACATTTGTCAAATATGATAGTATAAACTCTTTATATTATATAAAATTATTGATATTTTTTCATTAAAAACCCTCAAAAAGAGATTAATGATTCGTAAAGTACTAATTTTATGTTGATATGTCACACTTATTTATCTTTTTTTTTTTACTGAATCTTGTCAATCTTTTTTGTGTTTCCCAAGCCTAGCCCTTCAAAGAAAAATTTTTAAAATTAAAAAATCTATTAATATTTAAAACCTCAAAGTAAGCTTATTTTAACTGTAATATTCGTACACTAATTCTTAAAGAAAGCCTGTGCTAATAAAAAATATAATATATTTACAATAAAATTATGATGAATATTAAAATCCCTCTCTCCTTCCTTCTCTCTCTACTCTTAAAAAATAAATAACTTACAAAATAAAAGATATTAATATTTTATACTAAAAATCTCAAAGAAAGGGTTTTCCAAAATAAAAAAGTTCATAGAACATTGCTAAAAAAATTTCCAAAAAATAGTATTTTTGATCTACCAGAAAGAAATCATAGTGTAATTATACACATTTGAAAGACCTAAGAGGGGGGTGAATTAGGTCTTAGGCTAATTGCCGAAATCTTTTCCCTTTTTACAAATCCTTTGCCTTAATAAAAGCTATTCTTTAATTCCACAAGCTTCAAGTTTATATGTGATGTGATGGTTAAGATAATATCATCAAACTACAACCAATCAATCAACAACAATCAATAAGTAATAACATGAGCATGTAAATAAATAAAGCTATAAGAAAATGAACACACGATTTATAGTGGTTCGATCTCTCCAAGATCTACATCCACTACCTTGAGTCCACACTCAAGGATTTCAACCAATCCACTATAAGCTCAAGTTCAACAATTACATAAGAGGCTAACCACACTATGGTTTTACACTCACAACCTCTTCTAGTAATTATACAAACAAGGTTCACCCTTCCACAAGGGTTTTATATCTAAAGACAACCTCAAGACTAATCTAATCCAAGGCTTACCCTCACACGGGTTTTACACTACAACCTTGATTAATCTAGTCTATGGCTCACCCTAACACAAAAGGGTTTTATGTCACAAGATAACCTTGCAAATGAGCTAATAGAAAATAACACAATTTAATAAGGAGATAAGAATGTGTAGATGTTACCACTTGTAGGTAGAGTTTACACAATGTTGCACCTTTACACTTTGCCTTTGGAATCTTGAATGTACACCTTTGAGCACAAGGCAATTTGAGAGCTTTTCAATTTGATTTGATGTAAAATAAGTTAGAGCATGTAAGATTTGTTAAGTTCAAAGTTCTACTAAAAAATCTGGAGTTTATGGCTTTTATAGAATTCAAAAATCAGTTTAAACAGTTATAAAACGGCTAGTAACGGCTATTTTCAGAAAATACTGTTCATGTGAATAGTGGTATTGTGCATGCACTGTTCATGTGAATAGTGGTACTGTTCATGCACTATTCATGCACCGGTCACAAAAATTCGGACGACCAAATTTTCCAGCTTCGTCCGAATCTTCGTCCGAATTTCTCTGGAAGAATAGTAAACAGTTCAAATAAATAGTATACTGTTCACGTGAATAGTATTACTATTCATGCGTTGTTCACTGTTTATCGTGTTACTATTCATGCTTTGTTCACTGTTCACTGTGTTACTATTCATTAAATTCGGACGACCGAATTTTCCTTCGTGCGTCCGAATCTTCTTCCGAATTTTTCTGGAAGAACAGTGACCATGCTGAAGGCCAAAAATTCGGACGACCGAATTTTTTGGCTGCGTCCGAATCTTCTTCCGAATTTCTCTGGAAGAATAGTAGCAAACTTTTGCTACAAAATTCGGACGACCGAATTTTTTGAAAGCATTTTCAAACTTTGTAAAATCATTTGAAATATAACTTCAATGAGTTTGAAAAACATTTGATATATATAGAAAACTTTATTAACTATATTTAAGCTTGAAAAACATGAACATATGAAGTTTCTAAACATATCTTACAGAAAGATTCATTCAAAGCCTTTTAAGATCATAAGACTATTTTTATGCTCTCTTATGCATTCAATGATAACCAAGACATGCAAGTGTAGAGTTTACATAAGAATTTACCTAAAAGTTAAATGCACTCTACACTTCAAGTCTTCAATGCTTTTTGATCATCTTTAGAACAACATTCTTCAAACTTCAAATACTTGCTTAAATGAAGTTGTTCTTGAACTTTTGTTTCAAAGCAATGAGACTTCATACTTCTCAAATTACAGAACCTATCACACAATAATCAAACATTTTAGTCCTCATCAATATTTGTCATTAATCAAAACTATATAATTTGCCCTTAGGGCTAACAACATTATACTTTATAAAAATTATTTATTTCTTTTAATCAACTTGATGAAAAGAGTAAAGAAAAAGAAAAAAATTTAAAAACTATCGACTATTACATTGCATGTCCAATGTACTACAAAGTCATGCATATTCTGATGCATAATATTTTAATAGATAATTAGACACCTTTATTCTTAAATTTTAGCATTTGAAGGATCAAATTAGAGTAATAGATACCAAGAATTAAATAGATAAATATTTCTAAATCATCCACTCAAAAAAAAGTTTTGTGATCAAAACGAAGTTGTTGGAATATATGAATCTTCAAAACTTGCCAAAGAAAACAAAAACTTACTAATTTTTCATTAAAATAACTGAAAATATATATATTAGTGTACATAATCTAATTAAAATAAAAAAAATACATGAAAAATGCAGAAGGAGAAAACGTGAATAAGGTAAATATGAATAACACAAATTAGGAGATTTAATCGGGGAAGTGGAGCTAAGAATTAGAATTTTTAAATTTAAAAGATTAAATTCTAATAGAAAATAACTTTTCCATCTAGTAAAAAAACTTAAAATTCTAAAAAATAATAATGAAGACTCCAAAGCTTTTAGATGAGAAATGAGAGTAAAAGTGTTTTATTAATATATATATATATATATATATATATATATATATATATATATATATATATATATATATATATATATATATATATATATATATATATATATATATATATATATATATATATATATATATATATATATATGTAAGTATAGATTATTGATACTTTTTCATTAAAACCCCTTAAAAATATATTAATGATTTATAAAGTACTAATTTTATGTTGATATGTCACACTTACTTATTATTTTATTTTTTTCTCTAAATCATATCAAACTATTTTATGTTTTCGAAGTTCATTCCTTCCAAGAACAAATTTAAAATTAAAAAAAGTCATTAATATTAAAACTTAAAAGTAAGCTTATTTTAATTGTGCTATTTGTACACTAATTCCTAATAAATTCTTAACAAAAGTCTCTGATAAGGAAAAATATAATATATTTGTAATAAAAGTAGAATGAATATTAAAATCCTTTTCCCATCCTTTGTCTCTTTACTCTAAAAAAATAAATAACTTATAAAATAAAAGATATTAGTATTTTATATTAAAAACCTCAAAGAAAGATTTTTACCAAAATTAAAAAATTTTAAGAACATTGCTCAATTTTTTAAAAAAAAATAGTATTTTTGATCCATCAGAAAGAAATCATAATGTTATTATACTTATTATACTTTATAAAAAGTATTTATTTCTTTTAATCCACTTGATGAAAAGATTAAAAAAAGAAAAAATTAAAAAAATATTGACCATTATATTTCATCTCTAATGTATTACAAAGTCATGCATATTTTGATGCAGAATATTTTAATAAGAAATTAGATACTTTTGTCCTTAAATTTTATCATATGAAGGATCAAATTAAAGTAATAGATACAAAGGATCTAAATAGATAAACATTTATAAATTATCCACTCAAAGAAAAAAATAAAAGGCTTTGTGATCAAAATGCTTGTTCTGATATCGGTGGTGTGTGCTTTCTGCATTTCTATTCAAACAATAATATTTTGTTTACTACTCGTCATCTGATACATAATAAATATTTTATCTATGAAAGTTCATAAATAAATGAGGCCTTAAAAATAAATTATTATTTTGATTTTGGTTAAAAAAGAAGAGAAACAATACTATTTTGTTTACTACTCGTCATCTGATACATAATAAATATTTTATCTATAAAAGTTCATAAATAAATGAGGCCTTAAAATAAATTATTATTTTGATTTTGGTTAAAAAAGAAGAGACTTTAATCACTTCAAAATCTGCAAAAAGAAAACATTCCCTTAAAACAAAAAAAAAAAAAGATGTAGAAGGAAAAAAAGATGAATGTCACAAATGAACCAAATAAAGAAATGGGAGATAATAGGTTAGTTGGTAAGTAGAAGATAATGGGTAAGTAGATAATTAATGAGAAGTTGTGATTTTTAAAATTTTAAATGAGAAAGATTTTGATTAATTAATAATTTAATACAAAAAATTATATTAACTAATCAGATTTTTTCTAACTAATAACAAAAATCTAAAATTCTAGAAATTAGGATTGGAGGTGAAAGAGTTTTGAAGGAGGAGAGAGAGTAAAAGTGTTTTGGTATATATATATATATATATATATATATATATATATATATATATATGTTACATTCAAAGTTGGAATCATTTTTCCAATTGGATTCTGAAGATCAGGCGGTTCATAGGCAGCTATATAAACAGGGAAGAAAAGAAGCATTAGGCATACTGCATTAACGGAGAAGATGGAGAAGATCCAGAGGTACTCAGGACTTATCTTTGTGATCTCTGTCCTGCTTCTCCTTGTTTCCTATGTATCCGCAGCCCGCTACCTTCCTTCTGATTCCCTTCCGACGAAGTTCACTCCCTCTCCCTTCCACTCTTACTCTGTCGTCTTGGACGCCGGCAGTTCCAGTAGCCACGTTTATGTCTTCTGCTTCGACAGCCGCCTAGATCTCGTTATTGGCAAGAATCAGACGCTATTCGAGAAGACGAAACCGAGTTTGAGTGCGTATGCAAAGGATCCCGAGGCTGCCGCCGATTCCTTACTTAACCTCCTACGGGAGGCAGAAGCGGTAGTCCCTCGAGACCTGCGTGGCAAAACACCCGTCAGAGTTTTGCTAACTGAGCAACTAGAAGAAGATGCTTCAGATAGGATCTTGCAAGCGGTAAGGGCTTTTCTGGAGAAGAAAAGCTCCCTCAAGTATAGGTCTGATTGGGTCACCGTCCTGACTGGGAATCAGGAATTTGCGTATCGGTGGATGAGTGTTCAATATCTTCCAGGAGATTTGGCAAAGGAATACAGTGACGCTGATGATGAAGGTTTTGAACCTGACGCTGATTCTTTGCGAATGGGCTATTTTATTTCTGATTTAGATGCTCTGATGGCTCTTCATCTCTGGAAATCCCTGTATCTTGCTAAGAGGTTTAACGGGTCTTACTAACATGGAGGGAAAGATTATCCATCATTAGCTTCACCCTCGAGGTCCAATTCTGTTAAATGCCAGGCAAATTAATGATTACTTTTCTCGAGTATGAGATTTATCTTTTTCTCCATAAATAAATTTATCTTCTTTAGCTACAAGAAATCATAGAAATAATTTTCTCAGAGGCCCTGTTTGGTTCAAGAATTTTACTGCTCAATTGGCTTGGCAAACCCCCCAAAAGATTATTTTGCTACAATACACACATTATGCGGGATACGGATTGGCGAGAAGCTCCGGCTTGGCTTGGTTGATCCAAGTGGCAGGTCCGGTCAAACCAAGTTTAATTCTTATAGACTGTGAAACCTAAAAAGGATTCGAAATGTGAAGCCAGAAAATCTATCATATTTATGCATGGATCTTACTATCTTGCTCGTGAATGCGTTTGCTCCCTTTGGAGATATAACAGTGATGAAAATTCAAATACCAAAATTCTTTCCTATAGTTGAGGCAGTTTGGCCATTGGGCTGTGCCATTAAAGTTGTTTCGTCTCCCACTTAGAACATTTGTGGTTTGAACATTTTCTTCTCTAATAACTTACTTGTGCACATTGATTTTCAGTGAAAATTTTCAACAATGGATATTGATGGTAATACATAGGTATGTTCATTGGTTTAGATTGGAAAAAAATCGCTTGATAATTTGAAGAAAATTTAATTTTTTATTTTTTTTAAGAAACCAAACCAAACCTAACACACACTAATACCGAATTTCTCCAAACCAAATTAAATTTTGTTTGGAAAAAACTGAATTTTTTGGGAAAAAAGCTTATCCACCATTCTGTGGTGAAAAACAACTTTTTTATTTTGACTAAAAGTCAACTAAAAATAATTATTTAAAAAGAAAAGAAAATTGAAATTCAATTTTTGGTTTGGTTTGGTTCGGGTTAGGAGATTGCCAACTCGAAAACCAAACCTAAATATTATTTGCTGAAAATAATCCGAACCAAATCAAATTTTTTAGAATTCGATTGTTTAAATTTCTCCAAATAGTGAATACCCATTCTATCAAGGATATTAGAAGCAACTTGGTCATTTGGCACCACGTCGCTATCGTTGGGCATTTTAGTCATTTTGGACCAAAAGCAATTTTCTCCTATTTTTACCCCAATGTGTTTTGGTCATTTGATACCGAGCGTACTTTGTCATTTTAAAAAAGGTCAATTTGGTCATTTTCACTGGGACATTTTTGTCATTTGCAACAGGGGTATTTTTGTCATTCTATACAAAGGGCGTTTTTTCATTTTGCATCAATAGTATTTTTGTTCATTTTATCCTAAGGTCGTTTTTCACCAAAGACATTTTTGTCAGTTTAACCAAGGTCAATTTGGTCATTTTCACTAGGATATTTTTGTCATTTGCAACAGGGTATTCTTGTCATTTGCAACAGGGTATTCTTGTCATTTTATACAAAGGGCATTATTTTGCAACAAGGATTCGAAATCCAATTATCTTCATGTGAAGCCAGAAAATCTATCATATGTATGCACGGATCTTACGCTTCAGTCTGAATGCGTTTGCTCCCTTTAGAGATGTAACAGTGGTGAAAAAATTCAAATACCAAAATTCTCCCCTATAGCTGAGGCAGTAGCAATGTCAATACGGGCCCATGCCCGCGGGCTGCCCGTATATACGGGCTTGGGCCTAATATGCCTAATTCCGTTTAAAACGCGGACTTTTTAGCTCGTTTCGTTTAGTCCGCGTTAACCCGCGGACTAGCCCGTTTTTTCTTTTTATTTTTTTTAAAAAAAATTAAATCAAAAACGACGTCGTTTCGATGTTTTTAAAATATTTTTTTAAATTTTTTTTCTTGAAACGACATCGTTTTAATTTTTTGACAAAACGACATCTTTTTAAAAAGCCCGCATGCTAGTCCATTTAGCCCGCGAGCTTACTGTAGCAGGCTACGGACTGATGCGCCAGCCCGTTTCAAAGCCAATCTATGACGGGCCGGGCCGGGCCAGAACGGGATGGCCCGTTTGACAACGCTATGAGGCAGTTTGGCCATTGAGCAGTGCCATTGAAGTTGTTTCGTGTCCCACTTAGTGGATGTGTGGTTTGAACTTTTCTTCTCCAACTTACTTGTGCTCATTGATTTTCAGCGAAGATTTTCAACAATGGATATTGATGGTAATGTACAATCTATCAGGGATATCAGAAGCCAAGGAAATTATGGGGAGATATTCAAAGGTCAAATTTGCAGTACTTATAACTTGTAACTGATCAGGATGAAGAACTACACATTAAACCCCTTAAATTATAAAGACATTAATTATGGTGTAGTTGAAAATTATAAGATATAGGGTTTGCAGGCAGGTCCTTTTCTTGTTATGATTTTTTTTTCTATTTTGTTTTCCTAATAAGAACAAATTGCAATTCACCAGCACCCTTCATTTTCATTTTATTGCAAATTTCCAAAACTTACAATATTGATATTTTCTTTTTGATATATAGGGTATGGAAGGGGAGAAGGAACTATGTTTAGAGATTTTGTCAAAAGAATGAAAACAATATTGCATATTAACTCAGCAAAGGACTAATTCAAATAACAACATTTCCTTCTCCTTTAGTTAAATAGTGCTCTAGAAAGACTTGGAGACCTTAGCTTCCAAAAAAAAGGAAAAAAAAGACTTGGGACCTTTTACTTTGAATAAGTGTGGTTAAACATGAAAACCTAATTTGTTCTTCACCAACAATTTTACCTAGGATTTGTGGCTTCACAATCATATGATAAGTATAGCAGCCTAGAATTAACTAGATCAACTCAATAAAATGCTAACGCTTCTTTAGATTACATGTTGCTTGAAAGGTCCCCTGTTTAAGCTCCCAAACAGTCTAATAATACTATTGTGTGCTTTAAGGAAGTTGTCAGATCATTCTTGATCAGAAACATTAATTTAACCAGGATTTTCCTTCTCAATACGAATTTCTTGGGTAAAAATTTTCTGTTACACAACAAATAACCTATGTGGGATTAGCTGCATTAGACGAACGTTAGCAAATGTCTCTCCCCCTCTCGTAACAATCCTTTCAATTTGGATCATGCAATCTCTGGAAGAAAAGTTAGCCAGAAAAGTTGATAGCAGACATATCCAATAGCATAATTATAACTGATAGCAAAGCCAGAGAAACACAACAACGAAAACCAAACAGCCATGAATTCCTGGGGCACAGTGGCAACAAATACTGAAAAAAGAGACTAACATGACTCCATCTTAACATAAACTGCATAAACAAGCGTCTAGATAACGCTCCCTGGAATGCGATTAGTAATCTAAACTATCTTATTATTTGATGGATCAAGGTCACGCAGATGGAGCTTGAGCAGCTGCAGAAGATGCTGCAACTGATTCTTCTTCGTCGCAGTAGCCACGTAAAATATAAGTTTGATCAACAGTGAAACCAAGTGCAGTAAGCATTGCAGGCCAGCAATTGTGTGTTATCAAACTAATGGCCTCACAACAGTGAGGGCTGATGTCAGTTTTTCCATCTCTGATGAAAATCATGATCTCATTTGAACATGATTTTATTTCTGCAAACGCGCTCCAGCACTCCACAATACTGCCATGAGTCTCAATTCCGGCCAGAAGTTTGGATTCTCGTGCTTCTGCAGGTTTCAGTACTGGTATCTCTCGAGCTGGGAAGAGAGAATTCGCCATGAGAGAGCTTAGAGCAACCAAAAGTAGGAGACTTTTGACAGCCATCATCAGATGCTGCAGAAAATGGTGATTGAGAAGAAGGGAAGAAAAGGGTTTTTATAGACTGGTGAAGGAAGAGGAGAGGACAGCAAGTACTGCAATTATTTATGAAGTGGAATTAATGCAGTGTTTAAAAGCAGGCAATGAAAAAGACAACGGAACTGAGAAACTGTATGAGTCTGTCACTAATTTAAAAAGGAAAAAAATACTGTAGTTTTTCATTTTTCTCACATATTTACAAATAAATTTTGATTCGTGATGACATATCACATCCCACTTGATATGCAGTTTTGAATCAAATTCAACGATGCTAGAAAACTCTTCTGTCTAAGCTTTAAACTCACAAAACTGTGATTTTAGAAGAGTCTATCAAAAAAACATCCAATATGGAGGCCAAGATTTCGCATTATGTGTGCGAACTTTTCCTGCAACTTTTGGACCGGAACTGACATGGTAGGAGAAACTATTGGGACAGAATTCTTTTGGGGTGCTTTTGCATTTTCATGCTAGAACGGAAATCCATGGCTGCTGTGAACATTTAAGACAGTTGACCATTTAACGTGATGGACAAAAGTTCAAATTGCTTGGTCCTTAATTGGATTGTGTCCGCAGGGCTAAATGAAAAAGCTGCTGGTATATGTTTTAGAATGCAAGAAGAATATATGGCTCTACCAAAAACAGAAGAATGCAAGAATGGGAAGCAAGTGTGTATTCAAGCCCAATGGACACTCCCTCAATCCAGATCTTCTTCTGTAACATCCAACATTCTTTCTAAAATTTTCATTAGTAAACCTTAAGTTTTAAAAAATAAATCCTAAACTTTAAACTTTATTGTAAGAATTTAGGGAAAAAAGAAATCATAAAGGATGTTATAGATGATTTGAAGTACAATTCCCTTGAGATCAATGACTGCTCCTTGGCTAGGGATTTATAGCTTTAGGGTATGATTGTATAAAATTTAAATTTAAGATTGTTTATCTTAAGTTTTATAAAAATAAATTTTTTATTAAAAAAGAGTGAAACTCAAAATAAAAGATTTATATTCTATTCCGTAACAGAACTCAATCCAAATACACTAGCGACATTAATTACAGTATATTTTAGTGGGGATAGCTTTGGTTCGGCTAGATATATATTTCATTTGTTTGGTGCAGCAATTATCAAGCATGATTTTCCAAAATCAAATTCAATAGACAAAATATTCCTTTAAAATTTTGAAACAGTTTATCCACACTTGTTAAAATCTATTTGTTAAGAGTTTTTACGAGATAAATACTATCTTAAATTGGTTTTCAAACGAAAAACAAAAAGCTTACTTTTTTAACTTTGAATTCCACTCCTCTTTTTTTAAATACAATCTACATCTATTTTAATTCAAATAAAAATATAATCTAAATATACTCTAAAAGTAGATCAATAATAGCTCTCTATTCCCAGTATCTGCTCTAAGCATTGGTCGCAGACTCGCAGTGGCTTCCTTTGTACTTTTTCGTTTTTTCCCTTGAGGGGGGAAATGAAAATAACATTGGGGTTAAGAGACATGAAGATATAAAGAAAGGGACTTTGATGTAAATTAGCGAATTTAGGCAGAGCTCATCATCTTCTCCAGAAGCAGCTCAGTCGGCCGGCCTTTCCCGCTTTAGAAAACAGAACTGAGAAATGAGTGGGGGAGGAAACCTGCCGATAAGGGAAGTTAACGTGCTCAAAGGGCACGAGGGCGCAGTCTTGGCTGCAAGGTTCAATGCCAACGGCGAGTATTGCCTGAGCTGCGGCAAGGACCGGACAATCCGACTATGGAATCCCCATCGTGGTATTCACATCAAGACCTACAAGTCCCACGGCCGTGAAGTACGAGACGTCCATGTTACCCCGTAGGAACTCTCCTCTTCATTTCGCTTTTTCTGTTTGTTTCGGATTTGGGACGAATTTCAACTGTTTTAAGCTCTGAGTCTTGAATATGATGATTAAGTTGATTGAATTGCTGATTTTGTTTAACTGAATCAGTGAGCAATGTTTCTTTGGTAGTTGTTATGACTAAATATCAGTGACATTGTTGATGTTAATGAAGTTTTGGTGGATATTTTATCGATAAATTGTTATTTCTGTTGTAGGGACAACTCCAAACTATGTTCTTGTGGTGGTGATAGACAGATTTTCTATTGGGATGTATCAACCGGTCGTGTCATTCGAAAATTTCGGGGGCATGATAGTGAGGTTGATTATGATTTTCTTAACCGTAGTGTGGTTGATATTAGTTGGTTCTGATATAAATTATAAATGGACCTGCAAACAGAAAGCTTTTAAATTGATTTTCTGCCGAATGATAGTTACGTTGATATAAGTACCCATATTATAGTTTGGAATTAAAAGAATCCTTTAAACTGATTCACCTTTGAAAAGTTTTGAGCTCTATGACTCCGAATTAGTTCTTATGTTCAATGATGAATCTTTTTCTTCTTCTAATTGGTGCATGCCACTCCTTCGATTCTGCTCTACGCTAGAATAAGCATATAACTGGTTGTCTAGAACCAATCAAGTCGAATTGATTTTAAACTATAGACATTCAGATGTCAGCCTTCTCTGTTTGAGGAGGCTCGGAACTCATTTGGTGGAAGGTAGTTCTTGAGGTATAAATTTTACATTCTCATGTTGCTGCATTGTTAAAATTCTTCAAGGTGTGACTAAATTGTGGCATCGTGTTTTTCTATTTCTGTTTGTGAAATGCAGCAGTCCACTAACAATATGTAATTCTTTGAGGAGGATTTCTCATTCATCTTTGCTTGGTCCTGTGTGAGTGTCCAGAAAACCATGTCAGAAAGTGAGGTATAAAAGAAAAGTGTAACAAAGGAAAAGGAAAACATTTTTCTTTTTGAACTACAAAAGGAAATCAAATTTCCTCTATATGTTCCATTAAGAAGATAAACGGGTGAGAAAGTGGGTTAAATAATTGCTGGTTTCTAACCTTCACATTCACTGGGGAATTAGATTCTCCTGCAAAATCTTGCAAATTTTAAAGGATGTAAAACCTAAGGAATATAGAGAATTTTCCCATAGATTCCATCACTTTCCTGTAGTCCGAACACAATGATTTAATCAGTTTTTTTACACTTTTATGTCCCATGTGGTGAGATAATAATGAGGTGTAACCCGTATTGAACCCTAGCAGTGCTTCTGGGCTTCCCCCAAATCTTCTGCTCCTTTATTCTATACTTTAACTTTATCTAGAATTTAAGAATCTTCAATCTGGTACCCTGCCTGTCTTAAGAATTATCTCTTGTATCAGGCTAGTTAAGAAACTTTTTCACTGGCAATTTTAGGACTTCTTCCCCTGGCTTTTAAAGTATTTTGTATTTACAAGTTCTTGGACCATTATAGATGAAAAAAGGACAACTTGGTTCTAAAACTGGCATCTTTCTTCGCTTTGGGCAACTTGATAAGATTCTTTTTCTTTTTCTGGCTTCTTTTCCAATATTTGCAGATTTTTTTCTCAAATTAGGTGTGTTGCTTTTATTATTCTTCTGACAATTTAGAACTAAAATATTGTTATGAAAACTTAAATCATGATTTATATCTGAGAATGTGCTTGCATTGTTAATTCAGCACTGCAATCTTTTCTCTGACATTTTGCTCCACATTCATGTTCTATCAGGTAAATGCTGTAAAGTTTAATGAGTATTCCACTGTAGTGGTATCTGCTGGATATGATCGTTCTCTGCGTGCTTGGGACTGCAGATCTCAAAGTACTGAGCCTATACAGGTGAATATTTATAGTTCTCTTAAATCCACTTTTGATGAACTCGTGATGAAACAGAAAGTTGTTTTATGGATAATTAAGATAGTATGTTTTTTGTTTCCAGTGGAAAAGGTCGGGTTTGAGAAGACTTGAATGCATAATGCTTCGCACTGCCTAAAGCAGCTTTGTGAAAATGCATGCACTTTTAGGGCTAAAAGCAGCCCCTAAAGCACTGTGGGCCCCCACCCCCCCATCCTTGCTTTTGTAGGGGAAGGGGGGTGTGAATTTGAGTAGTCAATTTTTTTTTTTTCTTTTTCCAACTTCAGGGATTTAAGGGGCTGTTCAGGAAATGTTAACTAATCTTATGTATGCTACCTGTATTCTTCTTTCATATGTGGGTTACACTTGACTGAACTCAAACTACTAAATGGCTAGATTTTCTAAAGAAAGTTTTAACTCTTGGATAGTTGAGAATTACGGTAGCCTTCCTGGTATGCTTTAAAACACACAGATGAGCAGAGTCCAAGACGAATATTATCTTTATTCTTACCTTTCCTGCCTGGTGATATTTGAAGGTTAAAATAGCTTGACTCCTGTATCTGACTAAAAGTATTAAGCATTACTTGATACCTGAGTGTAAACTGTTCTCATGTTTGGACTATTTGTTCTTCGCATGTATATCTGTTTTGGTTTGCCCCCTGTCAACCTCTTGAATGGCCTTGTATCTGTTTTCCTGAGTATATTTCAAGTGCTTTTAATTTTTGCAGATCATTGACACATTTTTGGACAGTGTCATGTCTGTTTGTTTGACAAGAACTGAAATAATTGCTGGAACTGTTGATGGAACTGTTAGGACATTTGATATTCGACTTGGTAGGTATGTAGCAATTCAGTAACTCAAGATCAGATCTTGCTCTGTTAATTTTTTTGTTTATTCTCATTGGAAATATTTTAGAGTATGCCACACATTAACAGCCAATTCATATATATTCTCTAATGTCTTTGCAGAGAAATTTCTGATGATCTGGGGCATCCTGTCAACTGCATTTCTCTCTCAAATGATGGTAACTGTATTCTAGCAAGTTGCCTAGATTCTACTCTTCGACTACTGGACAGGTAATTTCATCTGCTGGCTGTTTTTAATATCTTAGAAATGAGCTGTTCTCTATGTCTTTGTTCTTTGGTTCTCTTTAAAAGATTTCTTCATTTTGCTTTCTGTGACAGGTCTAGTGGTGAACTGCTTCAAGAATACAAAGGCCACATCTGCAAGGTCAGCTTAATTCTGGATGCTGCATTTAGTTTCTTAAGATAGTTATGACAGTATAGGCTTCACAGTTGTCTTCCTATTATTCAAACTGTCAGATTCTAAATTAAATCATGTAACATTGATCAAGCTGATTATTTAGAACAACGTACTGCTTATTTTCCTACTTTTCATTATTTCCCAATTTGCGCCAATAGGTTCATGGGCTTTACCTCCTAACTTGCCTGCTTTTGTTTACATCAGTCTTTCAAAACAGACTGCTGCCTATCAAACTCTGATGCCCATGTAACTGGTGGTTCAGAAGATGGTTTCATTTACTTTTGGGATTTGGTGGATGCATCTGTTGTGTCTAGCTTCAGAGCTCATACCTCAGTGGTAAAGTCCACCAATCTATTATATTGGACAATTTCCCCATCGAATAGCCTGTAACTTTCAAGTGCTTCTATAGCTTCAAACTCATATCTGTTATCGAATGACAAATCTCTTACGGGAAATTTAGTTCTCTTGTCCAATCTTCCTAATCTGTTTAGGCCTTTTTAGTTGGCCTTCATGTAGTTTAAAATCATTTGGCCCTCTGTATGCACCATTATAATGTTCTTTGCGAGTGTAATGACCTTTAATGGATATGCAAGTGCACCTAATCTGGTTCATTTACTCGAAAACATAAGAAAATTTATAAAATTTTTGTGCATTTCTAGCTTCCCCTTGTTTAGTTTTAATCTGATGAATATATCCTGTAAATGTATAGTGCTTAAGGATTTTTTAAAATTTTCTTGGCCCCCTCCCAAATTTTCCATTCCAGAAAATCTGAAGTACCTTTGTAAGAGTGGAGATTTCTCTATAAAGGTTATTTATTAATTAATTTATAATTCTTGATTCTAACAACCTGGCCCCTCGAGGACATGCAGGATTCCGCTCTGGAATTTCCCATATAAACTTAGAGGATCATGAGTTGTCGGGTGGGCAGTTGTTTAGCCCAAGAGACTAAGCCCCTTGGGCCTCCTTTATTACCCAAAAACATAAAAAAGATCATGACACGAGCTCCTTTGGTTATACTTCCTGGTGTATTATTTGATCTATTCTCTAGAAGTGCTTTTGCGTATAACCAAAACAGATTTTTCTTTCCTTTCCAGTTCCAATTCTATCTGAAATAGGAAACCCGGATATTGAGTCTTTGTTGTTGAATGACTATTTTCTCTTCTGTAATGGGGAAGATGTGTTGTTAAACTTTTTTCTTAAGATTATATTTTATTTTTGGGTTATAATATTGTTTTTAGGAGTGAATGAGGTTTGCTGAAAAGGGAAGTACAATGGAACGTAATATTAATTTGTGATTCCTAGCAGATAGCTTATCTTATCTGTTCGAGAACCTTTAAAATTGAAGAACTTTGGCTTGCAATGCTGCTGCTTTTCATCCAACTTTACGAGTAGATAAATTTTTTTTGTAATTCCATTTTTCATCATCCTTCTATTATTTCTCTTTGCTGCGCCCTTCTTGCGGAAGCCCTTCCCTTGAACTTGTTTTCGTTTTTCTTCCCTTCAATTTTGAGCATAAGTATTGTGCCCCTTTCAGTTGCTTTTCGTGCTGAATATACTAGGAAAAGTTATTCTTCAAATTTTGAATATTGTGGAAACTGGATTGTAATTTGTTGTTTTCTTGTGGCAGGTGACTAGTGTTAGTTATCACCCAAAAGATACCTGTATGATAACTTCCTCTGTTGATGGAACAGCTCGTGTTTGGAAAAACTGAATGGATATATCAAGCACTTCAAATTCACACCTGCTATTATTTTGTCCAGTTCTTGCTTCCTGTTAATCCAATATAATCTGGTGCGTATATAGACTTGTTGCTTCATATAACTGTACCAACCGAAGTAAGGCCTACTTTGCATTAATTCAAACAATTAAAGAAACGAGTGTTTAATGTAAATGAGTTGCTGAGGCAAAGAGTTACTTACCTTCATATGGAGTTTCTAGTGTCCTTTTCCTTTAATTCCATATTTTGTTTAATATGCAGTGCTGCTAACTAAATATGAATAGTTTTCATGGGTGCATCATTTTTATTTTGCAAACTTGTACCAAGATATTATTATCTTCTGGCAGAGCCAAAGGAGGGTGACCAAACATTTGACGATAACTGTCACTAAAATTAGTTTTGGGATTACTGGGATATGTAAGTTTATTTGAAAATCAGGAATCAGCTGGGATCAAAATCTTAAGATAGGATTATACGATACCTGGGGAATAAAGTGAACTTTCTGATAAGCAGTTTACTCAGAGTGGAAATAGAAGATTCTTCACATGTAACTGTTCTTTTTTAAGCTGCTGAAAGAAGTGACTTGAAAAGGCTGTTTGGAGATTTAAATATCATTAAAATTTTAATGCTTTGATATTCTAAACCATTCTAGTAAATTGCTTCTTGCTGCTATTTGGAACAGCTTTCAACTGCTTTTCTCTTTTTCCACTTGCAAGCTGCTATCTGATACTGTGGAATTCTCTACATCTTCCATATGAACAAATAAAGAGAACAAATAAAGACTGGGGGCAGGATGGGGGCAGAGAGAGAGAGAGACGAAGGAAGGGAGAAAGTGACTTTCATTTTGCATCTCGGGACAAAATTTCGAGCTATATATATCTTTCTTTTTCTTTTTTTTTTATAAGTTCAAGCTATGTATATTGAATTAAACTGTATACGGAAAATTAAGTCTGGTAGCATGCATAGAAGATTGCTTAAGTAGCTAGACTAGAAAGTGTCAATGTCCATATAATATTTTAAAGTTCTTGAACCCCCCTGTGCAGAAGATCATGCACTATTCGGCATCCGCTTTGATAAAAAAACCTCAATGATTCTGCTACAAATGGACTTGACATTTTCCTTTTTCGGTGAAATCCTAGAAAGGAGAATGAAACAAGATGCATGGTGATGAAGATTATCCAGATTTGGTATTCAAATAGAAGTCTCTAACACCATTGCTTGCTGCTATGGCTATCCATCTTCTAACCAAATTACTTTCATTGACAAAAGTTAAAGAAAGCCAAAACTTGAGAACGGGTGTGCTCTGCTGGTGATATCTTTGCATGGTTTTGTCCACAAACTTCACAAAGTTACTTTGGCTTCTGCAACATCAACCAGATAGCTCTGGGAAACGGGGAAATGAATCGGCGACTCTATCCCGCAATTTCTTTGATCAAAGATAAGGATGGGATGGGAATACAATGCATGAAGCCAAGACTTGGACAACAAACTTGCCCTGGCTGCATCTTTCGGACCCAGAAGAAGCAGAATCTGATGAATGATTTATTCGGGCAGCTCTTTGCTTTCCCTTTCCATCTCACGAATGTTTCATAAGACTTTCAAAAAGAAGATTGATTGACGAATCTCGAATTTTATAATTAAGTTTACTATTAAGTAATAATGAGACAACTCTTCAACTCGATAGTTCTTTTGTTCTTTGTACTAAATGGGAACTCTAATGATCGATGAATGGAGATAGTGAGGAATTTAGAATGTCCATCGAATTTCAGAGGCCATAAAGTAACATAAGAAGAGGCCTAGGAGAATATGGAGTTCAACGCCTTTACTTTAATGGTAATTTTTTGACTCCTTTTAGGAATTAGGGTATTTGTTTCCCATAGTTATTACTACTGAGGAACCAGTTGATTTTGAGTACCAAAACTGTATTTTAAAAGTTTCAAAATTTTTATTTTCATGAAATACTCTCTTTGTTTCGAAATATATGTCTTAATTTCTATTTTCGTTTGTTTTGAAATATAAGTTATCTTTCTATATAAAATATTTATTTATTAATTAATTTTTAATTTTAACCTTATCTCTTAATTAACTATTTAAATATTTTTATTTTATAAAAATTATTAGTTTTCTAACTAACCACCCTAAACATTAGTTCTTAATATTAAATTTAAATTTGACATACTAACTAAGAATTTGTAAATAAGAGTATTTTAGATATTTATATAAGATTTAGCAAAATTTTAATTTCTGAATAAATAATTGATAATATATTTTAAAATTGAGGGAGTGAGGGAGTACTATTAATCGATTCAAAAGCTTCAAAACTATGCTTTTCTTGGGACTTCTTCTATACTGTTGAAAGAGCGACTCTACGATAGTTTTCGACCAATGATTCAATTCAATGGCTGAAAATTTTGATGGAACTATTTCAATTAGGAGATTGAAGAATTCTCCCCGAGGAAACAAATGATGGACCAGAACAAATAAACTCGCATTAATCCAAGGCCAAATAAACTCGCATTTAAATAGGTCTGAACAAAACTATATCCACGTCTATCACTTATGAGGATAAACATGCGGGTCCATGGGTTACAACCAGTTTTGACATTATTGTTTTAGTATTTAAATATCCAGTTTTTTTTTAATTTTCTTCTTTTCCCTCTATGTTATGTTAAGTTGGCACTTGCAAAATTTTGTATTCTGATGATGATTCCAATAGGGAGTCTTTATATAAAAAGATAAAAATAAAGTTTTTTTTTTTAATTATTGGAAGAACTTACTATTGAACAAATACATACTATCCATTTCACCTTAAGTAAACATTCAAATAAAAATATGAATGACTAATAATATTAAGACACCATAAAACACTAAAGCTATTTATTTAGAAAGTTATATACGAGTTATACAAAGGATAATGTTGAAAAAACTTTTTTATACTCTAAATTATTTTCAAGAGTAATTATCAAAAATAGTCTTTCAACTATTTTTTATTTTTATTTTTAGTCTTCAATCTACTTTTTTTCTTTTTGTAACCTCAAACTATTTTTATTTTCTATAGTTGGTCCCATCCGCCATGTGCAGGGCGGAATCCGACAATATATTGCCAAACCCACAATGGTTGGAATCAATTTTTTTAAAAAAAATAGTTTAAGGTTATAGAAAGAAGAAAAAATAGAAAATGGACTAAAAAATAGTTAAAAAACAATTTTTTCTTCACTTATTTATCTATACATCTTTATTTACTATATTATTATTCACTTACCTCTTTCAACATTTTTCCCCCCAACTCCCAACTTAATAATATTCTAACTAATTAAATCTTTCGTATTTCAACTAGTTGTTGTCTTTATCTTTTTTCTTTAAAAATATTACAAGATTCAAAATTGTAAAAAAATTATTTGAAAATTTTTTGTTTAGGTGTTCTATTATTTCTATGTAACTAATAGGCATCATTATTTAAAAACTCTATTAAGATATATAAATTAAAGAAGAAAAAATAAAAAGTGTTTTTCCTATTTCATCCTTAACTAACTTAGTTTATGCTTTATTAAAATGAGAGAGAATGAGATATGCAAGGAGTAATGATCTAAAATTATTTGCAAATTTGGCCTTCAATTTCTTTTCTTTAATGTGTAGTCCTTTTCTCAATTATGGAAGGTAGAGTTAGATATTATTTTTGAATAAGTTTTAAATATTTTTGCAAATAATTTTGAAAAAAAAAAGAAAAAATAACTCCATGCAACTAACAAGAAGATATTTACTATGTTGCAGATTTTCAAACAAGAAGAGAGTCCACATTAAGCGATCAACTGAACTTTTGCATTTGGATCATTTCAAACTAAACCCTGTAAACCAAAAATCTTTTCTGTTTAATTTCCCACTGAAATAAAACGTTTTACCTACTAGTCAAGAACTAGATTATTGCAATATTCGTTGACTTCAGGGCCTCCCTACCAAGAACTCGATCAAAGAAATATGAGAGGTGACAATACGAGATTAGGCTTTTATATTGGTTTAGATCTCTTCCACAAATCCCCCTGCCCCCTCCTCCCCCCCCCCCCCCCCCAACACATTCTCTCATCACCAATATGATATTGTCACGTAATCATTTTATTATACATAAAAAATAAAAAAAAATTATAAACCTTTTCATAGGACAAGAGAACATTAAGAGGAATAGAGTTACTTATAAAGAAAAAATTAAAAATTCTACCATAAATGAAAGAACCTTAAGAGGAAATAGAGTTACCTAACACCTTATTGGTGGGCGAAATAAGGGAAGATTGAGTATTTTTATAGCGGTCAACATCCTCTCCCACAAATTCCTATCTCATTCTCTTTCGCACTAATCTTATATTAATCAATTTCTTTCACATATCTATCATTATTTATGATTTTATATTTTTAAATTATTTCTTATACTTACGTGAAGAAAAGAATATGAGAGAAAACAAGGGAGAGGACCAGGCCGTTTTTATATCCCTATTCTCGCTCAAACAAAAAGAATCATATTCTTTATTTTTAGCTTAAATTAGTTAAAATGTATTTTAAAAAATATAATATTTCAATTAATAAGAATATATATTCCCTCCATCTTAAAATATTAGCTCAATTTGCCTTTCTCATAATATTTGTTCTATTTGTGATATTAATGAAAATTAATAAATTTTTTCTATTCTTACCCTTCTTTAAATACTACTAATCCTAAATTTCAAGTACCCTAATTAATAAATTATAATTAAAATTAAATTACACTTAAATATTTTTGTTTTGAATATTACATATTTCACTGAATTTTCAATATGTATAAAAATAGCAAACGAAGCTAATAATTTGGGACAAAAAGAGTATTGTGCATGTTCTATAATTAGAATATTGAATAATACGTCAATTATTTACTAAAAAATAATAATTATTCAATGCAGGTGAGAGGATAATTTTTTTTTACATGCAATCACTCAAGACCATTAGATTAACATGATATCGATTTAACAATTACAAAATTTTTCACAGCTTCTTAGAAAAAAAACGTGAACGCCTCAACTTTAGCGTTCATTAGAACTAAATTCCACAAGCGGAAGGTCAAATTAGCAATCACCGACAATCTCGTCCACTCACAAAAATATATAAATAGTCGAATCACCTTCAACGCTCTCATCATTGTTCCCAACGGTCTTTTGGTAGACCCACAAATTATTTATTCCCAATTCCCAAAGGTTTTATAAATAAATATTTTATTTATTTTAAAATATATGTTATATTTTTTAAATTTATTTAAAATATATCTCTTTTTATATAAATATTTTATTTATTATTTTATTTTTTATTTTAACTAAATATTTAAATATTTTTATTTTAAAAAAAATATTAATTTTTAACTAATTATTTAAAATACTAATTCTTAATGTTAAATTTAAATTTAATATACTAACTAATTATTTTTAAATAAAAGAATTTTAGATATTTATTAAATTTTTTATAAAATTTATCAAATTTTTAATTTGTGTAAAAAAAATAGATCAGGAGGAAATAATACTTAAATGGGTAGGCATTTAATTTGGCAGTTTATTTATGAGGAAGAAGGGCCATGTGGTTTGGTCAATTTCAGGGCATTGAAATTGGGACTCAGATGAACCGACCGTTATGGCTTTTTGCAAGGGATGTGAGGCGCTGAGTGCTGAGAGTCAGATTTGCTCTTTCGATGGGAATTTTTGTGATTGTCGTTTACTACATGTGCTGCGTCCGTTTTGTAGAGTCTGTGGACTTTTTTTCCTTTTTTTTTTTTTTTTTGGCAATTCTGAGGCACGGATTTTTATCACAGAGTGCGTACATAATTATTTCTTTTGTTCGAAATTAATCAAAATTAATAATTTTACAAAAATATTTAACAATATTTTTTTTTGCTTAATTAGTATTTGTCTCCGTTTTACGGTTCACGACTAATATAATTAAGACGGTAATTAAATTCTTTAAAAGAAAGAGAACGGTAATAGAATTTTATTTATACAGAATATTAAAAAACAACAATACAAAATTGAACAAATCCTACTTGCCAAGTGGTATGGGAGATTGACTAACACAAGATGATTAAAAAATTACAAATACATTTAGAATTATAAAAATAATTTTTTTTGATCTTAAAATATTTCAAAGGGTTCTAACATCCACATAAGGGGCACAAGGCTAATTCTACTTAAAAGGTATAGAATATTATTTCGAATATTCCTTGTTTGGCGCTCTCTACCTCTTACCCCTTCCTTCATGGGTCCATTCGGAATCAATTTGTACAATAACCAAAGACGACTTTAATTTTTCAATTTGTATAATATAAAAAAACTGGTAAGATTCATTAAAATCTTTTTATTTATTAAAAAATTGAGAAGATAGTAAAAGAATTTAAAAAGCTTCTTTTATAAATATAGATAACATTTATAGCTGATTAAAAAATAGGTTCATAATTCAAGAATGTACTTGAAAAATATATTAATAATTATTTTAGCAAAAAAGTAGCTGTCGTTTAGTGGTAAGAATTCCACTTGTGGCCGTGGAGACCTGGGCTCGAATCCCAGCTCCTCTTTGTTCTCAAATTTTTTTTTAAAAGTGTCTGTTTCGTCACCAAACCGAAAACCGACCTTAGCTCAGTTGGCAGAGCGGAGGACTGTAGTGGGATTATATGCCCTCAGCTAATCCTTAGGAGGTCGCTGGTTCGAATCCGGCAGGTCGGATTATATATTTTGAGATTCTTTTTTACCATTTTCAATTATTTAAATCATCTCATTTCCCTTTTTTTCTACTAAATTATTTATCTCGGTCTATTTGTAATTATTATTTGTGTTAGTTTTAAAAATTGAAATTATAATTTTTATCATCCATGTATTTCTGTATTTCGGATATTGAAATTTTTGCATATATCCAACTATTTGCATCATTTTTGGCTTTTAATTATATTCTTCTTAAAAGCTTCTCTATATTTCCTATTATTATTTATATCGTTGTATATAATTCGTTTACATATTAAGATATTGAGGAGGAGATGCCTAGTTTGAATCCGGTTGATCAGACTTTCATTTCTGAAAATTTCCTACTTCAAATTATTTCCATAATTTGATTTCCCTTTTCTTTAAAAAAATATTTTCCTCCTATTTTTTATTATCATTTATATTTCTTTAATATATATGAGAGTCGAGAGATGTAGATAGAAATCAAAAAGTATTCTTTAAAGTTTTCCTTATATCCGACTATTTGCATTATTAATATCCAAAAAAGACTTTTAAGGGTGCATTTGGATTAATTTCTCAATCAAAAAATATCTCACCTTTTCACTTTTTGCACGTTAGGTCTCACTTCTTCTTTCATAAATAATTTAATTTTATAATTTTTAATACAACTCAACTCAAGAAAAATTCAATTCTAATACGTCATAATTTTTAACTCAAGTCTTATTAAGGAAAATTTTTAAGGTCTATTAAAATCCATTCATTTATTTAAAAAGGTAAGAGAAGAGTAAAAGAAGTTAAAATGTGATTGTGAGAATATTACTTCTAATACATGTGTGTGTGTATTAGACCTTTGCATATGACCTAATAAATTTAAACCTTTTCATATGACTTAATAAATTGTAGATACCCCACGAAAGAGAAGTGGCTGTAGTTTAGTGGTAAGAATTCCACGTTGTGGCCGTGGAGACCTGGGCTCGAATCCCAGCAGCCACACGATTGCCTATTTTTCATTTTGTATTTTTGATAAGTTGTTCTTAGATTTTAATTCCTTTTAGTAGTTTAAGTCTGGCACAGCCCGACCTTAGCTCAATTGGTAGAGCGGAGGACTGTAGTGGGATTCCAAACCCTCAGGTGATCCTTAGGTCGCGGGTTCGAATCCGGCAGGTCGGGCTTTTAGATTTTCAATTTTGTTTCCAATTTCCAATTATTTAAATCATTTCATTTCCATTTTTTCTACAAAAGAATTTATCTCGCTCTATTTGTAATCATGACTCGTATTATTTTTAAAAAAATTAAATTATTATTTGTATTACCTATGTATTTATGTATCTCATATATTAAAAAATTTTCATATATCTAATTATTTATATTATTTTTTACTCTTACATTCTTCTAAAATCTTTTTTATATAAATACATGAATATTTTATTAATACATAATAATTTTTAAAATTATTAAAAATTTTAAAAAATTTTATAATAAATTATTATTATTATTATTTTAAAAATTAAAAACAGAAAAAATAAAAAATAAACAAACAGTAGAAAAACATTTTAAAAAAAGAAAAAGAAAAAGAGAGAGCGCAGTGTGGCGCCTAGCTTGGAAGCCACTCATAACAATTAGCAGGGAGGCACAAAGCCTTTTTCTTCTTTTTGTTTTTGTTTTCTATTTTTGTTTCTTTTTTCTATTTATTTTTTAAAAAATAATAATTTATTGTTTGATAAATAATATTTTATTAATCTTTATTTTTAAAAGTTTAATTATTATTTTTTAATTTTTAAGTTTTAAAAATTATGATTTAGAATTATAATCTACTTACAATCATTTCAAATTAATATTTGAAAATTTAATTACAATTTTATAAAATAAATAAAATTAAGTATCATGTAAGAAAACTTAGAAATTTTATAAAATATTTGAAGAATAAAAAATAACATTATATAAAAATTATCCTAGATCACTAAAATCGTTCTGCGTTTAACATTTATGTATTTGTATCATTATATTTAATTCGTTTACATATTGGGGAAGGGATGTCTAGTTCGAATCCGATTGATCAGAAGAAGTTTTATTATGATCATTGAGTAACAGCATCATACAAACTATACATATACTAATAAAAATAAAATATATGAATAAAAAAATCACATGATTAAAAAAATTAACTACCTCATGTAACTTTTTTGTTCACATATTTTATTTTCATTAGCATGAATATAATTTATGTAATACTTATAAATCATTCAGTGATCAAAATAAAACTACTCGTTGATCATACTTTCATTTATGAAAATTTCCTATTTCAAATTATTTGCATAATTTCATTTCTTTTTTGCCTTAAAAAAATGTTGATTTCCCCCTCAAGAAGAAGAAGAAGGAGGATTCATCTCTGGTCCCCATGTCCTTTGATTTCATCTCTGGTCCTCTGTACAAGTATATAACCGCCCTAAACCCACAAGAATTTGAAAATTACATTATTTCTCTTACTAAAAGTTCTAAGTAAAGAAGCTCAATAGACCAATTTTAGGTGCATTTTACAAGTCCTTATGTTTTTAAGCAACTTGAAAAGCTAAATTGAGTTAGTCGCAAATGTTACCCTTCTCTTTGGACCATTTTTAGCCCAATTTATCACATTTTTGGTCTTTCATTTCATCAACAAAAGAATTTTATGTGGCCATCAATTGTGTTATTTTTCCCATTGTATAATAACACCCCAAAGGATCAACCAAACAATCTCTAAGCGGCGAGAGTTTATTGGGTTGGGCTAATTTGGTCCATAAAGTGAATTTCTTGGCAAGATTAAAGTTTTTTTTTTTTTTGGGTAAGTAGGCAAGATTAAAAGTTTTCGTTCGGGTGTTCAGTTCATCCTTGAGTTTCAAGTTTAAGAAAAGCAAATAAAAAGAGAAATCTGTGAAATGATGGTTTGTCAAAAACCAGTTACATAGTAGCACGTGTGAGTGGACAATTATGCCATCCATTTTTGGCTTTGATGGTGTGCTCAACATTGGCAAAAGCACAAGCATGTACTTTAAATCCCCTGCCTTTTAAGGATCAATGGGCATCTGGATTACATCCTTAAAAAGGCCAAACAAGGAAAGAATATTTTATGTAAAAAAGCTGATCAAAAAATTTTTAAAAAAAAGATTAAAAGTGAATAATTAGATTTGTTTTCTAGGATCTCTGTTAGAATGTGCCTTTGGTTCTTAAAGGCAATAGAGATACTTTCTAAGGTTAAGCACCTTTTGAGGTAGAAGATAAATAGAGATGTTCAACAACCAAAATTTAGTTAGAACATCACGGTTTTGAGGTAATAGTATATAAATTTGGACGGTTAGTGATGCTACATCATATCCCTATTAAGATTAGGTAAGCTAGAAGTTTCCACAACTTGTAATCTTCTACTATATTATACACAAGTTTCACATTAATTTTCTCTCTTTGAAGCTGTCTAACATGGATAATTCAAATGTCATTATCATATTTCTCATCCATTTGGTCTTAATTTTGTCAAATACCATGCAAATTTTATGCGGAATACAGAACACTGCAGATTTGACCATAATATTATTGACTTAAAAAATTTAAATAAAATATATAAAGTCATAAAATCGTATATTTATTTATATGATATTAGTTAGTGATGCTACATCACATTAGGTAATATCAAGATCAACATGAAAAATAAAAAAAATGAAATTTCGCAATTATGAAGATAAAAAAAAACATATGAGACTTCCCTAGTTTAAACTTTCTTATATATCATTACATCATCTCACATATCACATATCAATCAAAACTTGACTACTTTTTTAATCTTTTTTCCTTCACTAGAATTGATAAAACAAGAAACCAGATATAGGAGGGCCTTAGCAAAAATTTCAAGAATTTCATGGGCGAATTTGGTAAAGAAAGAGTGGAGCCAATTTGCCAACTCATAGTAATAGACTAGTCAAGGCTGCTCTCATGAGTCATTACTCTCTAAAGAAGGAAGAAAAAGAAAAAAAAAAAGGTTAGGTAACAGAAGTATATGTCCATCCCCACATGCAATGTAATTGAAGTCACCAAAACCGACAAATTTGGAATCAATAAATATCGCTTCCATGCCATTATTTTTCGTCAATCCTTAACACATCCAGCTGGATGCTCTCTTTTCGTACACACAAATTTTGCCAAATTATTTTAATAATACATCCAAAAATATATCATAATTATTATTTTTCACAAAATAATAACATAATTAGGACTATATTTCAGTTTGTAAAATACTCGTTATCATTCCCAAAGCTCTTGAATTCGATGGTCTTTAATCTTCTTTCTCTTTCTTTTTTTTTTTGTGTAATAATATAGAATTTCTTTTTTAAAAACCCGTCTTGAGCAAATATTTTGGATAAGGAATTTAAGAGTATACTTATACAAGGTTCGATTTTAAAATCGAATTTAAAATTTCAAATACATGACCTATATCTTCTCTTATAAATAATTTAATTTTTACGAAATTCAAAATAAAAATTTCAAAATCAAACTCTATTCAATCACACCATAAAATTTTCGTATAATGAGACAAAAATGTCTTTGTTAAGTTAAGTACTAATAGAACAAAAATTTTGAAATATCACGTCGGGGTTTTTGGGTAGAAGAATCGAATTAGTTCTTACACATCATCATCATAGACTAAAGAAATCATTGTCTTTGTTGATTAAGACGACAATTTTCGTTTGATTGTCCTAATCCAATGATGTATTCCCAAATTCTAATTTTGTTAAGAGGTCAATCTCCACATGATTAACTTGTCATCCCTTCTATTTTCTCCGTTTTCTACTTTTGTTTTTTTTAAGGAAATCGTATTTCACGTTTGAGAAATCTATAGTATAATTTTTAATACATTATCTAATATATTAATTAAATTATACCACATGAAAAAATACTATTGAACTAAAAAAATTAACGAGTTTTGATTAATCACATAAGTTTATATAATATAATTCAATTAGTGTACTACATAATGAATTAAAAAATACCTCCTTTTTTTAAAAAAATATATGGATAAAAGATAAAGAGACGTGTATTAAAATTAGAAAAAATACTTTTATTAACTAAGTTATTATTGTACTATCATAATTGAAACGATATATATATTTCATAGCGTTAGATTTAATTCTTTATTATTCTATTTTGATAGATTTTTTAAAAAATTGAACCCATTACAGGAAATTCGTATCTTTTTTTCCTCATAATATTTAGCTTAATTAGAGGTATGAAGATTCACGAAAAGATAACGAGTTTGCTTGGCGGCGGCAGCTGAGTCGGATGTCACATGGAGTAGGAAATCAATCAAAATAGTGTATTTTGAAGAAGCCATCTATGATTGACAAAGAAAAGCTATTATTTAGCAAAAAAAAAAAAAAAGACAAAGAAAAGCTATTGAATGGGAAAGCATCACACGCTCATCATATGATGTGACAATGTTTTTAAAAATTTAGGGCGTCGATGTAATTTCACAAAAATAATTTGTTTCCAAAATATAATTTAATTAAGTAAAGTATTTTCTGTTAAGCGATAAAATTTTTTTTCGTATAAATTTATATTTTTTTTACATATATAAAAAATATACTATGTGTGTTTAATTCATAATCACTTTTTTACTAGTAGTAGTTTTCAAATTTGATGTGCATGAACAATGTTCAAATGCCAATCTAAATGGTTTTTTCATTTTCCTCAAAAAAAAAAAAAAGAGTTTTCTTCATTAATTGAAGCCCCTAGAATATTAGATAAAATTAATAAGATGGGCAAAGTAAATAAAATTAATATGTTTTTTTTTTAAAAAGACAACAATATTAACTCTTATTAAAAGAACGAATCCTACGTAAGACAAAAATTAAATTATCAACGTTTGCTAATCAAACAAGACTTTACGTGTCTAAAAAAGTCTATGTATAACAACTATTTTAAATCCCTCCATAAGAAATAACGTAGTCAAGAGTATTATAACATCCTTATAATTGCCTGAAAATCTCAACAAGATCTACATATTCCTCCCAATGCAAATATTCTTTGGACATACTCTTTCCTTGTCTGATTTGAGTCTTGAGATCATTTTCTCATTGTCATCAGCACTATATCATCATTAGTCATAGCCCATTTATTAGTAATATATATGATGCATCCTACATAATTCTTTTAGGCAAATATTCTATCGGCTTCCCCCATTTTGGCTTTTTGTTTGCTTTTGGGCAGCCTTAAAACAAAGTCCCGTGAGTTTATAATTTGTTTTTTTTTTATAAATTCTGAGAGGATGTATTAATAAAACTTAATATCTTTTTTATTCCATAGCTATCAAAATATAAAATCTTTTAATTATTTTATTTCTTTTAAAAATATTTAGTCTTTTACAAGTTGTAAGAATTATTTTTTAAGATACTTTTATCATAAATATTATTCTCTCGTTTTTTATTATAATAATATAATTAGATAGTGATATAATAAAAATATTTACTATTTTATTCTTTCTTAATTTATAAAAAAATAAAATACCTTATATTTTGAAACGAAATAAGTAGTAAATATACAAGTGTAATTCGATAGAGTTTCGTTTTAAAATTCTTATCTTGAATTTCGTAAAAATTAAATTATTTGTAAAAAGAGATATTAATCTTACACTTCAAAAGTTTAATTCGATTTCGAAACTAATGGCCTCCAAGTTGAGTGTGTACTGATTTATATTTTGATGGTAATTTTATTATCAATATGGTTTTGAGTTGAAACCTTTATCGTATAACCTAAAAAGGTTATATACATATTTTAATTTGAATCCTCCCCACCCACCGCGAGCTAATAGTATAATAAATGGTAATGGTAATTTTATATTTTTTACCTTTACAATGTTTTTTTATAGATAATTACACAAAAAAGAAAAAAAACAAAATAGATAGACAGCCGCACGCATTCCTCCACAATGTTTACTGCTAGAAAGAAGTATATAAATAATTGAAGGAAGAAAGAGAGAGAGAGAGGTTTATAGAACAGAGATATCCCTCGCTGTACGTTTTCGGTCAACAGTCAATAACCAAGTCCTCAATGCGTTACTACTAATATACACACAAGCGACATGAATTTATTTATTTACTCTCTCAATCCTATTTCATTTAACAATATTTAATCAGATATAAAATTTTTATATAAAAATTTAAATTATATTATAAAAATAATATAATATATTAAAAAATAAAAAATATAAATTTATTTATTTATTTATTATTTTTATTTTATTTAACAATATTTTATTAAATATAAAATTTTAAATTATATTATAAAAAGTAATATAATATATTAAAAAATAATAAATATGTGAGTTAGTAAATATTTTATATTTTAATTATATAAAAATAATAAATAATAAAATTAATATTTAATTTATATTATAAAATATATTAAAATATTTTATTTTATAAAAAATATTAATTATTTTAAAATATTTTAATATAATAAAAATATTAAATAAAATAAAATAAAATATATATATTTTAAAAAATATAGACTACAAAACGTTTGAATTATTTTTTAAATAAAATTTTTATTATAAATTTTTAATAAATAATTTATTTTTATAATTTTTTTTAAAATTCTCTAATTAAAACTCGAATAGTTAATAAAAAAACAGTTAATACAACACCTATTAATTAGGATCTGCTCACGCGGTTTGTTTTTCTTAATTGGCTTTTCCCACGACACTCACATCCCATGTCCACCCCCCACTCTCCAACGCGCGCTCCCCATCTCATTAATTGCCCTTGACGCTTTTGTTGCCCCCGCCCCCCAGTCCCCGGCTGGAACCCCCGTATACATACAGGTATACTGTATGTATATGTCAACACCCCACAAGTACCACAAGAAAGCCAACATTGGAACGAACTAGATCCTTACAGAATAATTTTTAGACAGCCTCAAACACATCCACTACAGCTGTTGTCCAAGCTCACCAAACTATCGCCCCCGCACCCCCCTCCCCCGCCCCAACGCCCTACCCCCCCCCCCCCCCCCAGAGGGAGCGGAACTCTCTCATATTCACTTCTTTGCTCAGAGGCGTCACCAACTTTAGATGGGTCCCAAATTTTCACACAGAACACAGAGTGGAGGAGAAGCTATACTCAGTAGTAACAGTTTTTAAGGGTGTTGAAATGAAAGGGTTAACTTTTTGTAAAATGCAGTAAATAGTACTGTATTTAATAATCTATTCCTTTTTGTACTGGTTATTTAATCCAAATCCATAGCCATCTCAAGAAAATTTCTTGTTTTTCTTTTCTCAAAAGAGTATAGAAAACAAAGAGTCCCCCATCTGTTCGCTCCTACGCGTCCACATTTCATGAATTCTTTCTCTAAAATCGTGTCGACTGATATTATTCCCCATCTCTAAAGTCTAAAGTCCACTCCAGCCAGATTACAGTGCAGTCTTAGCTTGTAAAGAAATCTAAATACTTTATATATGTAAAATGCATATTTCTTGAGAAACCAGTGCCTTTTTAGTTCTCTTTTACTTTATTGTATGCAATCATTATTATTATAATATTGAAATTTTCTTTCCATTGCCTATTGGGTTTTTGCGTTTTATAAAGTGCTTCTCTCAATGGGTGGGATTGCCTTTGAGTAGCTTCTGATGGGGGGTTACATTTACATTTACATTTACATTTTGCATTAGACTAGTGCTTGTTCCAAGACTCATGTTTTAAGCCAAAAGGGCCTCTCTTTTGAGGGATTCCAGTGGATTTTGTGCACTGAAAGATTTGTATTTGAGCTGGGTTTTTGGTGGGATTTGAAGAGTTTGGCTTTCTGAGATTTCAGTTTTGGGAGTTGTGAAGAAATGGCGATGAACACTGGGGGAAGGCTTGTTGCTGGGTCTCATAACAGGAATGAGTTTGTTCTAATCAATGCTGATGAGATTGGAAAGGTAAGACTCTCGAGATGCTTTGCTTTTCTTTTTTGGTTCTCACCTTCCTTCTTCGCATGCCATTTTACCCATTTTGTGGCGTAAATCTCTCCTGCATTTAGCTGGGACTTCTAGCATTTGGTTCTAATTTTTTCCCCATTTTCTGGGCAGCTAATTACTTTGCCCGAGCCAGTGATTTCCCACTTTTAGATACTTTTATGTCTTTTTCTTGCCCTTTTTTCCCACATCGTACTGTTGTTGGGGGGAGCCTGGATGTGTCGGTGGGCAAGATTACTAAATAAGCATTGCCTTATTTTTCAGATTTAAGTTGGGAAACATTTTAATTTTGAGATGATGTTGTATTTGGCAGCATATGTGAGAGTCTTTATGGATTTGGGTGAGAGATGCAGATGATTTTGTGTTCTAACTGGTTCTTCTTGAAAGACATTTAATCCATCTTTTATTTCCAACCTTGTCTCAATGCCTGTGTATTTCTTGTGCCTTTTGGTGACTGGAAGCCCCGAGATGAAGATAACGTTTAGCTGCTACGCATGTAACTAGAGTGCTGCCCCTTGCAGAAGAAGAAGAGGAGTCTTGAGTGCTGTTAAAATCTGCCATTACTGTGCTGGATCTATCTGCATTTTGGAAAACTACCAATGTTTTTTGTTTGTGAACAAAGAAATGAGTGAAAGTTAAGGGTGGAGGGAAGGAACTGATGGACATATGTCTACTATCAAGATTTTGCAAAATGTCTTGGGAAATTAAGGTTAACAAGTAATTGATTAGTGTATTTAAGAACATAAGTTTGTTCCTTTCTGTGGTAATAAAATGTTCTTTAGTTTCCAGGAGAAAGAGGACTTCCATTTTAATTCTTCCATGTAGAAGTCATTTCATTGGAAAGCCTATGTCTACAACCAATTGCTGGTTGTTAAAATAATTATGTGCCTCTTTAACTCTCTTTTTCCAGATTAAGTCTGTGCGGGAATTAAGTGGTCAAGTATGCCAAATTTGTGAGGATGAAATTGAGATTACTGTGGACGGGGAACCATTTGTTGCCTGCAACGAATGTGCTTTCCCTGTTTGCAGGCCATGCTATGAGTATGAGAGAAGAGAAGGAAACCAGGCTTGCCCTCAGTGCAAAACTAGATACAAGCGAATTAAAGGCAAGTTTCTTCTCATGTTTTCAGGTGCTACATGTTGTTACCTGGGAAATGTAAGAGAACTTATTGTTACAAATGATTCATATTGTAGGTAGTCCAAGGGTTGAGGGGGATGAGGAAGAGGATAATATAGATGATCTGGAGCACGAATTTGATTACGGGGACATTGATGCTTTGGGACCACAACAATATAACAGGGCCATTCCATCTTCCCGTGGTGGTCTTACTAGCTCATCTGGACATGATTCATCTTCCCAGAATCTTGATATCCCCCTTTTGACCTATGGTGAAGAGGTAATTAAGGATGCATTTAATTTACTTTTCCTAGTTTCTTCTTCTGTAGAAACCTAGGCATGTCTGTAATTCTGTTTTAGCGTACCTAAATATTTATCTTGTTTCAGGATGCCCAAATATCATCTGATCATCATGCCCTTGTTGTTCCCCCATTTGCTGGTCATGAATATGGTGGAAATGCATCATCTTTTCCTGACCCAGCTGCACCTTGTAAGTCATTTTTACTCTCACCTATTTTTCACTTCAAATTTCAATTTTGTTCTACATTTGATATTTTCAAGGAAGTAATGTCTTTAATATATCTTTCTTAGTGCAACCAAGACCAATGGTTCCACAAAAAGATATTGCATTATATGGGTATGGAAGTGTTGCATGGAAGGATCGGATGGAGGACTGGAAAAGAAGGCAAAATGAGAAACTCCAGGTGGTCAAGCATCAAGGACAAAAGGATGGTGGAAATTTTGATGGGGGTGAATTTGATGATGCTGATTTACCCATGTAAGGAATTTGAGTTAGTTTCCTTTCATAATTAACTTGTTTCTGTTATCAGTCATAGAACCAAGAACGATTTGTTTGGGTTCCAAAAAACACATTCCACTTGTAAGACGACGTGATAAAGATATTTGAAAGCAATGGTAGACTAAATTTTAGAAAGAAAACAGATCATTTCTGAGGGGCTTAGGTCTTTGCACAATGCTATATCTATATCCTTAGCTTTTGAACCTGTTAAGAATTGGCATGGTTGTAGAGATTGCTGCTGTAGCATGCTAATTATCAAATTAATGGAGTACCAGATTGTGATTGGTAAAGTAGCTTTCGGGTAAGGCAGTCACATTCTTGTAGGAAACAAGAGATTTGGTTATGAACTGTTAGTTTAGTCAGTTACTGGATCTCTGAAACTACTTCGAATGTAACATTCCAACTTTGATAAAGTTGTGTAATACAACTTATATTTGGAATATACTTGCATCTTCCGGCTTTCTTATTCTAAATATTAACGAACATTTAGACTGCAGACCTTCAGGAAATGTGCTTTATTCTGTTGAAAATAATTCTCAATCAATGGAAACTTACACTTAATTAACTATACTCTTCACATGATATTAGTTAGGTGTTTGATATTACTTTAGCAAAAATATTTGGTTATGCTTCCCTATAAACGTGAACTTAGCATTATCTCTTAGAGTCCAGATTAATCATTATTTTGATTTCATTTTATCAGGATGGATGAAGGACGACAGCCGCTTTCAAGGAAATTACCAATCTCTTCAAGCAGGATAAACCCATATAGATTGATAATCATACTCCGTCTTGTTGTTCTAGGCTTCTTTTTCCATTATAGAATTCTGCACCCAGTCGAGGACGCATATGGTTTGTGGCTGACATCAGTTATCTGTGAAATATGGTTTGCTGTATCGTGGATTTTAGATCAATTTCCTAAGTGGTATCCAATAGAACGAGAAACATACCTAGATCGGCTGTCGCTCAGGTGCATAGACTAACTTATTTGCCGTTTCTATTTTAACACTTTTCTGGTAATCATGGCAAACTTGAAGGACTATTAACCCACTTCAACCCCTTCTTCTTCTCTTCTTTTGTTTCTTTCACACGATTTACTGTATTCTCTTTTCTGTTGATCACTGGCAATGGCCTCCTATTTCTTTCATCTTTAAGAACTTGCATATTTATTTCAGATATGAGAAAGAAGGAAAGCCGTCCGATCTTGCTCCAATTGACGTCTTCGTTAGTACGGTCGATCCTCTGAAAGAACCACCATTGATCACAGCAAACACTGTTCTTTCTATATTGGCTGTTGATTATCCTGTGGAAAAGGTTTCATGTTATGTCTCAGACGATGGCGCTGCCATGCTTACTTTTGAAGCACTTTCTGAAACATCAGAATTTGCCCGAAAATGGGTTCCCTTCTGCAAGAAGTTCAACATTGAGCCACGGGCTCCAGAATGGTACTTTTCACAGAAGATGGACTATCTGAAAAACAAAGTTCATCCAACTTTTGTAAGGGAGAGGCGTGAAATAAAGGTTTGCTGCTTTATTCTACCTGAGAACAACTACTTTAACGGAACTATATAGTGAAATCATCAGTATTATTCATAAAATAAGATCCAATCATATGTTGGTCTTAGGCTTTGTAGCAATAAACTTTTTAATTACTTAAATGTTTATCTTTCCATTTCTGCAGAGGGAATATGAAGAATTTAAAGTTCGCATAAATGGTTTGGTTGCTATGGCCCAAAAGGTGCCAGAGGATGGTTGGACAATGCAAGATGGAACCCCTTGGCCTGGTAATAATGTTAGAGACCATCCTGGCATGATCCAGGTGAGTTGTCACTTTCCTATTCGTATTATCAGGAAACCTAGATATGAATATTCCACAATGTAGATGACTGTCTAGTGAAATTACAAAGGGAATCATAGTCTTGTGTTCAGGTACATGCATGTTCTTCTGTGTTGTTAAATTAAAATGTAAAATCCTAATACATTGTTTTAGAAAATTGAAAATGTTTTAGAACCTATACTGTCATGTCTATTTTTAATGTAGAAAGTTCAATATTAGGATTTATGCTTATTACAACGGCAATCTAAAAGGAACTCCTTTAACTGGAGATAGAAAAAACTTAGACGAGGTTTTAGAGATTCCTTAGGAGGCTATGAACACTCAGGAAGTTTTCTCCTGTTGGGCATAGTCCAAATGATAGCATTGTGAAACTGGATGGTATACCCTGAATTCTTCCATCCTATACTTAGAAAGAGGAACTGATTTTGCTGCTTTTATTGTCATTGCATAGTACTGAAATTGGTTAGTGAAGTAATGGGATGTCCATGTATTGCTGCAATGTGTGAGTTCTTGCATGTCAATTAAATTGGTTAAAGTATATTCTCTAAGAGGTTGTTTTCTGATTCTTCCCTGATAGGTATTCCTTGGAAATGATGGTGTTCGTGATATTGAAGGAAATGAGTTACCTCGTCTGGTGTATGTTTCCCGTGAAAAGAGGCCTGGATTTGATCACCATAAAAAAGCTGGTGCCATGAATGCTCTGGTATAACTTAAATCTCCTGTATGATAATGTCTTCTTCAAATCAACTAGGAATCTAATATGAACCAAATTTACAAAACGTGCATTTACTCCAAATGAAAAACACAATTTTCTTTGTTTTGGGGGGGGGGGGTTTGAAAACCCTCTCGTGGAGAGATGGAAAGAAGGGGAGAAACATAACCTACTATATACCAGGGATAGATTTATTAACCAATGTCATGCCTTCAGATTCGGGTTTCGGCTGTCATTTCAAATGCTCCTTTTCTTCTCAATGTGGATTGTGACCACTACATCAACAATAGCAAGGCCCTGAGGGAAGCCATGTGCTTCATGATGGATCCCACTTCAGGGAAGAAAGTTTGCTATGTTCAGTTTCCACAGAGATTTGATGGAATTGATCGCAATGATAGATACTCAAACCGAAATGTTGTATTTTTTGATGTACGTCTGCTATCCTTGTTAGTACAATTATACTCTTGTCTGCCATATGCAGAAACTGATTTTAGTTGTTCCTCACAGATCAATTTGAAAGGTTTAGATGGGTTGCAAGGACCAATTTATGTAGGAACAGGTTGTGTTTTCAGAAGGCAAGCTCTTTATGCTAATGATGCTCCTGTTAGTAAGAAGCCTCCTAGCAAGGCCTGCAATTGTTTGCCAAAGTGGTGCTGTTCGTGGTGCTGCTCTAGAAAGAACCGGAAAGGAAAAGCAAAGAAAGAGAAGAAGAAGCAGAAGCACAAGGAAGCTTCTAAGCAAATACATGCTCTTGAAACCATTGAAGAAGGGATCGACGGTAAGCCCTCCTTTTAGGAAGAGTGTGATATCAATTGGTTAGCATCTTGAAAATTGGTTTCTTCCTAGCATATTATCTCATCTGGGCTAAAAAAGAAAGAAGTTTTTCCCCCCAAACCTTTCCTGAATTTTTACCCTTTGCTTTATGAAAGCTAAAACACATGATTTAGGTATCTTTTGAAAAACTCTTAAGCGAGAAACTTCTAAAATAGTTTCTTAATTATAGAGCTATGGGCTCAGTTTCCAAGAGATATGGTTTCAATAAATTTTTTGGGAAATTGGCTATGCATGCCACTAATGAAAGAGCCTATTGCTTGTCCTGCCATTGAACATTTTTTTTATCCTTTCATGCCATTAAACAATGTATGTGTGGCTAATTATGCCATTCTGCACCTAAACACGGCGGAGTCCAGTGAGAAAAATGGCATGTGTGGACCACCATTATGCCCTTGATAAATATGTCACGTGATCCAAATATTCTATTTTTTTTGCCGGACTCCACTGCGTTTAGTGGCGGAATGGCATAATTAATTACACATTAATTGTTTAATGGCATGTAATGGTAAAAAAAAAAAAAAAAGTTAAATGGCAAAACAAGCAGTTGGCCCTTTCTTTAATAGCATTCATAGCCAATTTCCCGAAATTTCTTCTCAGATGTTTTGCAAATGGATCCAATGTCAGAATATAGTTTTTGTACAGAATATAGTTTCCTTAAAATGAAAAGCAGTTATATGCCCTCAGCAGATTGAAACTAAGTTAAGTTTCCATTGCAGAAACAAACCCTGGATATGCATCTCAAGCTTCCCAAGTAAAACTGGAGAAGAAATTTGGGCAATCACCTGTATTTGTAGCCTCAGCATTGTTGGAGAATGGGGGAGTTCCAAGGGATGGCAGTTCTGCGTCGCTGTTGAAAGAAGCTATTCATGTTATCAGTTGTGGCTACGAGGACAAGACTGAATGGGGAAAGGAGGTAAGCCACTTTCTACTCACTTCAAATAGTCTTTACATTAAACACCACTTTCTCACCTTGGGTTTTGTATTTTGGGGTCCTTGACCAGGTTGGATGGATATATGGTTCAGTTACTGAAGATATCTTGACAGGATTCAAGATGCATTGTCATGGCTGGAGGTCCGTCTATTGCATCCCTAAGAGGCCTGCATTTAAGGGTTCAGCTCCCATCAACCTTTCCGATCGTCTTCACCAAGTTCTAAGGTGGGCCCTTGGGTCGGTTGAGATTTTCCTAAGCAAACACTGCCCAATTTGGTACGGGTATGGGGGTGGATTGAAATGGTTGCAGCGGTTTTCATACATAAATTCCGTGGTGTATCCTTGGACCTCCATTCCATTGCTTGTATATTGTACGTTACCAGCCATCTGCCTTCTCACTGGCAAGTTCATTGTTCCTGAGGTATATAATACTATCATTAATATCTCTCTGATCTTTGGCATTTTACATCCTGTCTAAGCTTCAACTAACTACAGCTTGTGTATACAGATTAGTAACTACGCTGCCATTATATTCATGGCCCTCTTCATATCTATTGCTGTGACTGGTATCCTTGAAATGCAATGGGGTGGTGTTGGACTGGATGATTGGTGGAGAAATGAGCAGTTCTGGGTTATTGGAGGTGTTTCCTCACATCTTTTTGCACTCTTTGAAGGATTACTCAAGGTTTTGGGTGGTATAGATACAAATTTCACTGTAACTTCAAAAGCAGCTGATGATGGGGAGTTCTCGGAGCTTTATATCTTCAAATGGACATCATTGTTGATACCACCTACTACTTTGCTGATTATAAACATTGTTGGAGTTATAGTTGGCATAGCGGATGCCATCAATAATGGATATGATTCTTGGGGTCCACTATTTGGTAGACTATTTTTCGCCTTCTGGGTCATTCTTCACCTCTATCCTTTCCTCAAAGGTTTGATTGGAAAGCAGGAAAGGACTCCAACTATCATTGTGGTATGGTCAATTCTACTGGCTTCGATATTAACCCTTTTGTGGGTCCGAGTGAACCCGTTTGTATCAAGGGACGGCCCTGTCCTGGAAATTTGTGGATTGAATTGTGACAACTGAAGCACAGTAGTGCAGCTACTGATCATTACTCGGATCACATGAATTGGGGAAGCTGATGCAGTCGTGGATTGGTTTTGGTTGTGCAGCCAGACACAAAAATTTGCTGGTATGGTTTTGCATGTTGAGATATACCACAGATAGAATAATTGCAGTATACTTTGGAGATGTAGATATAAGCAGTGTCAGCCTGACAATGTACTTGCTCTAGGATTGTTTCATTAATTCTTTTGTGAAATACCTGTATGAAGGTTTTTCGCTGTTCTTTTTCTTAATTTTTGTCCGTGCATATATTTTCATAAGTTACCCTATTCAGAGGGGCATTATGTGAGTGTTGGAAGGTATATACTGAATATACATTATTTTCTCTCATTTTGTGGACTTTGCATAGACCATGCTTTCTCCTTGAAGTTTCAAGCTTAATTATGGTTTTGTTTGTATGGTTAACTGGGAAGTAATCAGACTTTCCACATTGGACATACATCATTTGTTCCATGGTTCCTTGGTTAGAAGAACTCCAGATCAGTTGATTTTCATTTTCCCTCGGTGTGTGAAAAAAGTCCGTGGATGGTTCGAAAGCATATTCATTTCTCACAAGTGTCAGTTTGGTTGTTTACTCTTCATCCAATTGATCCCAGTAATGAAGATCAGCTAGATGGTACTGTCACTAAACTTGATTCTCATTTACATATAACCTGAATCACCGGAATCACACGAACAAGCTGTGTGCTTAGCCCTAATCTATGTTTGAGACCCCACAGTTTTGGGTTACATCAGGCCAGAAGTACTCTTGGCCTCGCCATTCTAACGAACTATTAGAGGGCTCAACATTTCATTTGAAGGTCTTCTTCTGAGATGACTCGCCCAATCTTGGTTCCGTGGAACTCTATAATCCTCACTGCTCTGGGCAACCATGCCCATGCCAGTCTGGGAAATTCTGTTGCGCCAAGAAACCGTTAAGACATGGTTAGGAGCTGTCAAGAAAATCCCCTTTTTTTTTTTCATGCTTACAAAACTCTCTCAGAAGCCAGAACGTCTGAAGCCAAACTTCCTATTCTTCCTCCCAAGTTTGTTATAATGTGGCTATTATGTATTTGAACTGGGTTTTTGTTTAAAGATTTTTGTTTTAAGTTGTGTCAAAATGAGATATTTGCGAAAAGAATGGTAGGATTCAAAGTGAAGGTTGTCTGTTGATTTTCCTTGTGAAATGGAATCCAAACGACGAGATACCTTCAGAGACATCTTCCAGATTTACTAGTGAAGTTGTTTCTTATGTCTTCGACGTTTTCATATGATAATCTTGAAGATATCTTAGGAATATGATCCAAATAAACCACCTCTGTTTTCTCCTCCTCCATATTCTTTCCAGAGAAGATGAAACAAGTCCCAACTGGAAAAACAAAGCCAAGAAATGCTCCAACACTAGACTCAACTGCAGTTGTGAGATTTCTTGATTCTTTAACCAACATCATGAAATGAGATATAGCAGCAGGAGGATACAAGGCAACTAGTGAAGCTAAGATTCCGTTCTCAAATTCGACGAAAGGATAGAATAGATCTCAGGTGCATATGAGACTATGTTTCCCTCCTTAACTTCCTCAAACTATGGTTCACAGGAAAGGGAAAATATCACCTAACCATCTTAATGTTATGGGACAAGTATGTTTGGGTCAAATTTCACTTGTCCCATAACATTATTTTTGTTTCACTTTCATTCGTGTACTGACAGCACTTAGGCTTAGTTTGGTTCGCAAAGGGGAAGAGGAGAGGGAAGGAGAAGGGAATATATACTTTTTACTTCTCCTAAAAGAGGTATTTGTATTTACTTTGATTTTATTTAGTACGAAAGTAATGAAAATAAATTAGAAATATTTTTTCTTATTTGATTGTACGAAAAATGAAAAGGAAGGGAAAGATATCTATACATATATATATTACCAAAATACTTTTACTCTCTCTCCCCATCCAAAGCTTTAGAAGGTCTAAATCTAATTTTCTGACATTATTAATTTATTAATAATTTTTAAATTCTTTGATTAGTTTAAAGATATTTTACATAAAAAAATACATTTTAAATTTTCTTAATTTTCACGTTCTCACATTATCTATATTAATTAAAACACAAACTCAGGTTCTCATCTCTTCTATTCAAACTCTATCTCTGCAATTCACACTCTTTGCCTGTTCTCCACTATTTTCAATTTATTGGGAAAACAAAAGAGTTTTCTTTCCCTCTCTGCTTTGTGAATTCACACAAAGGAGTACGCATTTGAAGATTGATTGGGTGATATGCAACTAAATTGAGACTGGTCGATAGATAGGTGATGTGCAAAAAATCATTCTTTTTGTTTTTGCTTTTGTTTTTTTTTTTGTTTTTCGTCATTATTTTTCTCTATCCCCCAATTGTTTCATGAATGGGGACTTTGTAATTATGTTCTTTTACTTTCTGTTCTTGGATCTTCTATCCCTTTGCTATTCTTTTGGTTTTTCTTTACATATATATATTACCAAAATACTTTTACTCTCTCTCCCCATCCAAAGCTTTAGAAGGTCTAAATCTAATTTTCTGACATTATTAATTTATTAATAATTTTTAAATTCTTTGATTAGTTTAAAGATACTTTACATAAAAAAATACATTTTAAATTTTCTTAATTTTCACGTTCTCACATTATCTATATTAACTAAAACACAAACTCAGGTTCTCATCTCTTCTATTCAAACTCTATCTCTGCAATTCACACTCTTTGCCTGTTCTCCACTATTTTCAATTTATTGGGAAAACAAAAGAGTTTTCTTTCCCTCTCTGCTTTGTGAATTCACACAAAGGAGTACGCATTTGAAGATTGATTGGGTGATATGCAACTAAATTGAGACTGGCCGATAGATAGGTGATGTGCAAAAAATCATTCTTTTTGTTTTTGCTTTTGTTTTTTTTTTCGTCATTATTTTTCCCTATCCCCCAATTGTTTCATGAATGGGAACTTTGTAATTATGTTATTTTACTTTCTGTTCTTGGATCTTCTAGCCCTTTGCTATTCTTTTGGTTTTTCTTTCTCTTTTTTCCATAAAAAAGGCTTTCAATAAATGGTGTGCAAAACTCAGTAAATTTGCTGCTCCCAATAGCAAGAAAAGAGAAACCCAAAAATCACTATTTCTTAATTACTATCAGCGGAATTACTGAGCTCTTTAGACTTTTCTCTACACCGAATAAAGATAGGTATACAGATGAATTTTTTTCCTTTTTCTTTTTCTTATGTTTTACTGTAACCATGCATTTTACACTAGATATTGTAATCCATTATCCTTTTTTTGTGGATTTTTTGAATAATTAGGATAATTTTGAAAATCTCTTTATTTTCTTGATTTATATGTTGACATATGGTAAGCATTATCCAAATTTTTATTGTGCTGAATTCATCAATTTTATGTTTAACTCACAAAGTCAAAACCAAATTTCACCCTTTCTATGTGATTTTTATTTTCAAGGGAATTTTTAAAAACTAATTTTTGAGATGATAATTGTCTTGAATAATTTTCACTTGGTGAAATAATGTTGTCAATTGCTTTTTCTATGATGAAGTAGCTTAGTTCTTAATCATATTATTGTAGTGTGCCAACTCACTCTATAGTCACATATTTTTTTATAATTTTAGAGGTCCTTTATATTTGTCTGTGAAATCTTCACAAAGTTAAATTTGTTATAGTCTCGTGGAAGAAAGCATTGCCTTGTGAATTTTACTCTCAAACTTGGTGAAATTGTAAGAAAGAATACATGCTTGAATATTGAAACAATTGAAAATCAAAATTGGAAGTCAGAGGATTGCAATGGCCGTACTCTTTGCATGACTATAGCCGTCAATAAGGGAAAAACTTGCTTTGTCTACAATCCTTTGACAGAAGAAAATTTGTTTCGATATAGTGAAATGTTTCGTTTTTTGCATGTGCTAAAACTATCGTTCTTTTTGCAGGCATATTGAAAATTGAAACAATTGGAAGTAAAAAAAAAAAAACTTATCTTTAATAGCAACTATCAAGTAAATTATCAAAGCATGTGTTAAAAACATCACTTTTTTATTTTTCTATTTTTATTTTTTGTCATTCTTTTCCCCTAATTGTTACCGGAGCATATGTTCGTTTACTGTAGTCAATAGGCTCTTTGTCCTATTTGTCCTATTCTTCATCCAAGAGTGGAGTTTACCTGAGAAATATGTTTCTATAAAAATATGGTTATTCTTTATACTTAAATCATTTTATCACCTTTGAACGTTATAACTAATAATATTCTGCATAAGATTAGGGATATACAATTTGATGGGGGTCTATGAACAAAGTTTTTTCATCAAAAAGGAAAAATGATGTAAGCTATTCAAATAAAAAAGATGTAAAATGTAATGACCCCTAAAATTATAAGTTACATTTTAATTAATAGAACGAAACAAATCTCTTTCGACCAAAAGGAAAAAGGAAAAAATATATTCTCCACACCACAAATAGGAGATTAGTTTCATTTTTTCCCTGTTTTTAGTCAAGTGATTGGTTTGAAATTGAGATAAAAAAATTTTTTTTTTGTCCTAAGTATTTGAACTTGAGATTCAAGTATGTCTAGGAAAAGAAAAAAAGAAAAGAGATTCAAGTATGTGAGTTTTGATTTGTTTCCACCAACGAAAGACAAAAAAAATCTTCTCTACAAAGGAGATTGTTAGTTTTCCCCCTAAAACTCCCAAAGGTAACTATTCCATTGCAAATCTAAAGGTATGTCAAGTTAGATGTCTCATCCTAATAGAAAAAAGAAGAAATTAGAGACATGTAAAAAGTCATTATAAATTAGAGAGTGAATTATTCTCCAAAGATTTTTACATAATACTTATTTCATTGTTTTTTTATTTTTTTAAGAATTTTCAAAGATAATAAAGGGCATATTTTACGAAAAATTATCTCATAGTAGTTATAGCTAACAAAAACATCTATTTAGTGAATTTTTAGTTTGGAGTTCTGCTTTTTTAAAAACAAAAAAATCTAACAAACACATATATTTTTCTTTTAAACAAAAATATTTGAAAATTTTAATATAAAATATCAAAGCTATGGATTTTATATCACTTTTCTTTTCTTCTTTTTTTTTTTTGAGGAGAGTGGATAGGGAGATAGAGGGAGGAGAGAAGAAGAAATATTTGGAAAAAAGGATCTATCGTTTTAATTCAAATTTAAAACTTATTTTACATGTAAAAGAAGTATTTGTACTTCTCTTTTCGAAGGGCTTCCTCATTCTCACTCCTTCCCTACCACAAAACTAAAAAAAATTAAAAAATTTCAATATAAGTTATTAAAAATTTATTTTGTACACTTTTTATGGAATGGCTAAAAAGAAAAAGAAACTCATAATCTACCAAACCATTTGGTATAAACAATCTATCAAATCGAGAAAAGAAGTTTTTTATTACAAACTTATCAATTATAAGAGAAACTTTTTCTAAAAGTTCTAAAATTTTCATGTCATTAGTCATCTTAAAATTCTGTTAATACAGTCAAATAATATATCTCATCTTACACAAATGATACGTAGTAGAAATATGATCTAAAATTTATTAAGTATCAATAGTTTAATATAAGTGGAAAAAATCTCCATACATCGCACGGATGATTATGCTAGTTTTGTTATATTTACAAAATTACCTTCTCTTTAAATTAAAAATTATAATAAAAATAAAAATTAAAAGAATAATGATCTTTTAATATCAAGTATATGTTAATTCTTCTAAAAAATAATTAAAATTACTGATGTAGAGGAGGACTCACTCTCCATATTTATTATTCTACATTCTCTCCTTTCAACAAACAAAATAAAATATTCATTTACTTCTTTTACTTTCTCTTTCTTTTCTTTCCAACCAAACTATTCTTAAGGAAGAGATAAAATGACAATATACCCCTAATATTTCCTCTTCCACATAGTCCCCTCCGTTGCTGTGTGAAATTTCAGCCAGCTGCCGTCAAGGAGGCTGTGGAGAAATATTGCTAAAGATGCAACCTTCATGTCTCTCCACAACGCTACCAAGGTCCATTACCGCCGCCATCGCCTCCTACTCATTCATATCGCTTTCTCCTCTTTCTTCTCACTGCTAAACAAACCTCCATATTTCTCCTTCGCTGCTCCTCTTCACACCCATCTCCGATCCATCACCTCACGTCACCTGCTTCAATTATTCAATTAACCAAGGACAGAGGTAGCCCTTTATTGGATGAAAAAGAAAAAATTCAAAGATGCGCGAAATCGAAAGGGGAAAGAGGAAAACATACACATGAATAATTTATCAAATTTTTTCTCCTTTTTCTTTTGACAACGGCACCGTCAACTTTTTCCCTTCTTGCTGCGACCTCCATTGTTTGATAATTAATGCTAATGCCATCTCCAACTACATCACTCTTCCTCATCCGCGTACCAGTGCCTTCATCACTCATTTGTCTCTCTTCTAGCTGCCACCACTACCTCCTCCTTTCTCCTTTTATGCCCAAAGTAAACAATTTATTATTACATCTTTTAAAATTATTAATTAATAAATAAATTTTAATTTATTGTCAAATAATTTAATCAAAAATTTTTAAATAATCGATTTCTCTTTAAATAGAAATAAAAATTTTAATTTTATTCTTTAATTCAACTAATCAATAAAAAGGAGATATTTAATTTATTTTTAAAAAATAATTTATTAATTTTTCTTTAAACTTTATATTCATCTTTTTTATTCTTCTAACTATTAACCTTGACTAACAACAACAGTCGTCTACGCCGCTTTTGCTGCCTTCATTCTATCTTTTTCTTCTTTGTCATTCCTTCTCTCACCACCAACCAATCTTCATAAATCTTGTCACAACCAACAAAACTCTCACCACTGAAGTCGTCACCAAATTTTTTTAAATTCATATTCATATTTGGATAATTTTTATATTAAATTATTAAATTTTAAATAATTTCAACATTTTAAACAATATAATAAAATCTTCATAAACATTCTAAGTAGTAGCGGCAACAGCTGTTGTTACTGGTCAAGGGTGGTAGTTGGAGGAAGGAAAGAGATGAACATAAAGTTTAGGAGAAAAAATTAATAAATTAATTTTAAAAAATTAAACCGAATCTTTTTTTATTGATTAGTTGAGTAAAATGATAAAATTATAATTTTAATTTTTATTTAAAGGGTAAATCAGTCATTTAAATATTTTTTATCAAATTATTTGAATATCGCTTGAAATCTGTCCCTTAATTGATAATTATAAAAGATATGATACTTAATTGATAGGACCCTTAATTTTGGGTACTAAAGTAGCATTAACCCCAAAAAATAAAGAGCACAAAAGACTTTTTATATTTTCAATAATTTAAATTGGTCGGCCATTGCAATTTGACCAATGATGATAATTTAAAGAGATATAATACTCAATGGACAACACCTAGAACTAAAATGAAATTAACTTCTTTTTTCCCGCTCTAAAAGTAGCTTGGTTGAATCCTTAAGGGTAAAAAAGAGTTGATAATGTGGATTTAGGGTCATAGATAAAAGTAAAAACAAAAAAAAAACATGTTATGATGAAAAGTGAAATTTGTCCAAAATATTAGGCTATATGTTATGATACAGAGTGAAATTTGTCCAAAACATTAGGCTATACTTAAATTAGGTTCTGCTACGTAATTCAATATGTAAAATTGGCTACCATTTAATCTTAAAATCAAATTTAAAATTTTAAGTGTGGGACTTATATTTTCTTTCACAAATAATTTAACTTTTACTGAATTTAAAACAAAAATTTTTAAAACCAAACAATATCCAATCACACTATTTTTTACTTTGGACTTATTTTTTCTTTTATAAATAATTTATTTTTACGAAACTTAAGGTAAAAAATCTCAAATCTTAAACACTATTTAATCTTACCTAAGGTAATTTAGTGATACTCCATCCACCCACCCCCGCCCCACTCCCCCCACAATAGGAAACGCCAAGCTCGAGCTTACTTGAAACACAAGCTTTTTCCGATCTTTGCTTAAGCTTTTACATTATAATCTTGATACAAATTTTTATAATAAATAAATAAATACTTGAATTCTTTTATTTAGTAATGTTTTAGAATTATAAAGAAAAAGAAAAGTATATAACTTTGGATAATTGGAAATAAAAGAGTATGTAGAAATAAGTAAATATAGTTCTAAACTTTTATCCGAATGATGCTTTTTAAAAGAAGGTAATTAACATGAATTTATTGATTGAACCTGTTCTTCTCTTTAATCTTTGATATTGATTGGACATTTTCACGAACATTTGGGAACGGCTTCGTTTGTTTGCAACCCTAGTTATGAGAGATAATGACGGCACAGCTATGGTAGCAGCAGGGTGTAGAAGGCACCGGGGGAGGAAGGGCGGAAGGGAAGCTCTCACTCTCAGCTGTGGGCTATCATTGAAGACGTCAAAATGGCAATTTTATTCCGTCCTTACATTTTTTTTTTCTTGCAAAAGTAGCATAAACTTTACTTAAATTGAAATTTTCTCAGGTTAATACCTTCATTTCAAAATAATTGTCACTTATGAATAAGGTGCACAGATTAAGGTTCGTAAAAAATTCTCGTAAAATTAAGTAAAAAAACTGAAATAATCTTATTAAAGGAGAGATTAAATATCTTGAAAAAGACATTAATATGACATATTACACATTAATAAGGTTTGAAGTTTGGCATTTAATATTTTCTCTGAAAATAGGAGAATTTGATTTCAAAATTAGATACTGAGGAGGAATAAAAAAGAAGAGTAGTAATAAATATATTCTAAAAAAATGATTGACAAGTATTTTAAAAGGACCAAAATAGAAAAAATAATTACTCTTTCCATCTATAATTGAATATTCATATTTCCTTTTAAAGATGTCAATAATTAAATGATTATTTTTTAAAAATAATTATATAATTTATTTAAATTTTCATTGATAACATTCTTAATTTAAGAAAAGTAACCTCCACTAACACTAGGGTCCTATCACTAACCTCTTTTACTTCATTGATCTAAAGAAGAGAAATCAACTAAGCCTACCCTTTAACTATTTTAGCTTTTCTCTTCTTAACAAAAAAAATTTTATTTTAGCTTTTTGTGTACATGAACTTTTTTCAAATAATTATATCTATCAAATTATAAATATTGTGACTGAATTGGTATAAAGAGTTACGCTACAAGTACGTGTTACAATTTTTAAGGTAATTTTGTCTGTTCATGGCTTCGAAAGAGGAGGAATAGAGAAAAATAGCCTAAAAGTTAAAGAAATACTATTTTATTACTGATATATTTTTTACTCATATAGTTTGGACAATATGAAAGAATGGAAGAAAAATCATGAATGGATAAAATTATAATTGAAAATGATCATTCATGTTTGTAGCACAACTCTTTTTACCAAAATTCATCATGACATTCAAAATCTGATAGATATAGTTGTTAGAAAAAAATTCATATACATAAAAAAATTTAAAAATTTTGGTTAAGAAAAGAAAATTTATAATAGTTGAAGGGTAAATATTGCTAATTTTTCTTTAAAGAATTTAAGTTTGACTAAAATGTGAGTCATGTTATTAACCTTTTTAATTAATAAGGATACTGGCGGATCCGAAACTTTAGCATCAGAGGAGGGAGGAGAGAATTTATACTTTGCAACTTAAAGTTTGCTTTAGCTATAATATCTTTATAACACCTAAGTTCAATATAAGATTCATAAAATAAATTTAATTCAAGAAAATATTCTTATATTAAAATAAAATTATAAAATGTAACAGATCCCTGGGTGCATTCTCCACTTCTTAAGACGCTAATCAATCCTCACCCAAAAAAAAAAAAAAAAAACCACTCCATCTAGGTGTGCCCTTTTTGGCATGCAAAAATTTTTAAGAAGGCAAAAAACTCCATTATAAGATGGGATCATAAAGTTAATGTTTTAATTAAATATTTACTCCTTTTATATTTGTTTAATATTCATGTTTATTAAGTGTGTTTGACTAGAGTTTAGGTTTGAGATTTTATATTTTAAATTTTATAAAAGTAAATTATTTATGAGAAAGGAAGTAGCACCCAAAATAAAAATTTTGTATTGAATTATTCAATGGAATCTAATCCACATACACCTTTAACATGAATTAATACCTCTTAATTACCAGATCATTGAGATATTATAATAAACATGCTAGAAATATTTCATAGAACCAAATGATCCAAATGTAATGTCCGTACTTTAGAGTGTATCACGACAATATCTTAATTTATTAAAAGTTTAGAAAATCTTAAGACCTTTTAAAGGACTTGTTGAATTGTATAACATATATATCTAATGATATTATTGGAAATAAATAGATGGTAAATAGTATCTTATTATCCTATTCCATTTTAGATAGTACTAAAATTTCAAAATATATACTTAGTATAATTATAAAGAGATAAGAAAAGGAGAGAGTGGAAGAAGGAAAAATAGATTTGCAACGTTGAAGAGAGAAACAAGAGTGACAAATATAGACAGGTTTTTACAAAAAATTTTAAAAATATTAACTAACTAGATTTTTAAAAAATATCGGGGCGAATTTTAATTTCTTTTGTGAGCTTAGAGGGGCAAATTTCAAAAAAAAAAATACTCCTATAGAGGAGTTTCTGAAAATGTGTGGCCGCCAAAACGTTAAAAGGAATGGAGGATTTGTTTTTTTTTTTTTTTTGGAGGAACGGCGGCGGAAGTATATGTAAAACGTTAAAAGGAAAAAAAATAAGAAGAAAATTGTATATACATTATTTTCTACTTTTCTATAAGTCAGAGCTTCCTGTCATCTTCTCTGCAGCAACTGTGCACTTTCTCTCTCATACTATTTTCTCACACTACACGCATTCTTCAAAACGCGTTTCTCTAACAAAAAGCCACAGCTCAGAAGACGATCCATGCCATAAGAGACCCAACACCATCCCAATTCGAAATTCATTCTATGAACATTCATCACTCAGTTATCCGCTACAGATTCGTTGCTTTTCCGGCATTGTTAATGGTGAAGTGTTCGTGCAAAGGTGTTGGAAGAGAGGGTTTCACTTTTACAGTCGACACAACCATGGCCGCCGTCGCCCAACTACTCGTGCAGCTCTTCGGAGAAGAAGATGATGATGACAATGCGGCAGCCGGCGGCACCACCTCTTCCCTTAATGAGAAGAAGGAGAGTGATCAGAGCCATTCTGCAACTACAACGGAGCAGAATAAAGAAGAAGATTATCGTAATCGGAGATTCAAAGCGAAGAAACGTCGGTATAGGTCTATTGACAATCTGTATATGTCTACGAAGCCGATGAATTTCATGCATGGGAAGAAGATAAAACTATAAGCTAATAATCATTGGGTAGAGATAATCTAATTTGAATAGAGTTTAGATTTTGATGTTTTGTTGAACAAATTATACTGCTCGTATCAGACCTATGCAGTTCATCTCTTTCTCTCTCTCTCTCTCTCTGGATTTGTTACATGATCGTTTCCTCTCACTGATTGGTGTTTTCTTTGATCAAAGTACATTTCTTTCAACAAACGGGAGGTTTCCCGGCTTAACATCAATTCTTCCCAGAAGTTGTATTCGCAGTTATATACTCCTTCATTTAATATTTTACGAATTTTAAAAATTATTTTTAATTATCTTTTAATATAAATATATTTTTTATTTTTTATTAGATTATTTAAATTAATTTAGATTAGTTAAATTAATTATAATTGTATTCCTTTTGTTCTATTTTTATTTAATCTTTTTATTATATTAAGACATCTAAAATAATTAATATTTTTTATAAAAAAATATTTTAATATATTTTATACCATCAATCAACTAATAATCTAATTATATATTATTTTTATATATTTATATTTGACATAAAATATCAGTTAGTCTACATATTTTTTACTTTTTATTACACTATGTTACTTTTATAATACAATTCAAACTTTTACATGAAACTCCGTACTCGGTCAAATACAGTCAAATGAAATGAGACAGAGGGAGTAATAAAAAAGATACTTCTTATTTTCTTCTTCATTAATCTATGTAAAAAAGAGTAAAGAGACTTTATTTTTGAAATGGAGATAATATTGAACAGAAAAACAGTTCATTCCATAAGAGGTTGTGACTAGTTAAACATTTCATTGATGAAAAATTGCGTCACAAAAAAGAATAGGGAAATGGGATAGGTGCTTCCAATGAAGATTATACATGTACATGGGACTTTTCGATAAGTTAAAGAGTGCTTTACTTACCACTTTTGTTGTTTTATTTCTTCAAAAATAGCTAATTTGACAAGAAGAGTAAATTTTAATTAAAAATACTAAATTTTAAAGTCATTGTCTGAAATTAAACTATTTTTTGTTGACATTTATCATTTTTTATCAAATTAGCTAAGGAAGTAAAATTCTCACTCCTTTTAGCTTCTTTCATTCCCTTCTTTTTTTTTATCAGATCTAAAAGAATTATTATTTCCATAGATGCTCATTCTAGGCTAGAACATCCTTTATGTGTTCCATTGCATTTTGGAGTTGCATATACCAAAATGGTGAGCATATATAATTGCATCACATAGCATTTTTATGTTTAAGATGTTTACTTCATAATACTTTATAGCTTAGTCTATATAATTCCTAGAAAGATTCCCCCCCCCCAAAAAAAATAATAAAGTAGATTAAATATACTTTAATTTTAAAATTTTAATTTTAATTTTATAAAAGTTAAATTGTATATAAAAAAAATATGTATCTTAAACTTAAAATATTATATTAAATTCCAAAACGCAATAGCGTCCAAATACAGTTGATTTGAAACAAATTTGAAAAGTTAGGTAAAAATATAACCATTTAACCTTAATCATCGGAGATTTGAACAGCAACATTAATCCTTTTCAACTGAGAATATTGCCATTTTTCTATCTTTCCCACTTGCTTTACTACTCAAGAGAACATGATGCCAAAGTTGATCCTCATTACAGAACATCACAAACTAAATAGGGGTTTTTCTAACTTGTACCTGGTGCACATATTAATTTAGGCTATATAGGATAATTCAAATTTATTACAAATCATATAAAATCTGTCACCTTATAAGAAATAAAAGAATTCTAAGGAAATTGAAAACTTAAATTACCATAAATAATATACTTAAACTGTATTATCATGTACCCTTTAGAGCGCAAGTTAAAAAAATTCACTAAATAATAGTCAAAATTTTTATTTCACAACAGAAAGTATTTAAACATCAGAATAAATAAATAAAGGTTTTCTCTAAGTGCAAAACTGCAAGTCATTGATCAAGTAGACTTCAGAAATATGAGGTCAAGAATTCGTTATCGTCCAAGGTTCCAGAAAAAACTTTTCTGACTCAATACTCACCAGGGAAAATTGCCTATATTTATCATTCAATCTCAAATAAGAATCCTGGCCATCCAGAGGAGAGCCCTATAACAAATTGACAATGATTAGATCAATATATATAAATCATAATTAATGTGTTGATGCTGTTATGTAGTTCTTGAGACATGAAAGTGATGTTATTGTATGTCAGTAACAAGATGCAACTCAGAATAACCGCAAAATTGTATTACTGATAACACTCCCATGAATCCGTAATCAGGCTGGATTTAACAGAACTTAAAATTGTGGTTACAAACAGAAATGTTGCTAATTTTTAGGTTGCAGAAGTGCATTTGTCCGATCTTGCATCAGAACAAGACCCGACTGTAGAGCTCCACTTTGGAGAAACAATCTTTTGCATATTCTGTCAAATTTGAATTCTACGTGCAAATTCCAGAAAGCCAATTCTTCTGCTCATCCGGCCCTTTCCCTAATAAAAGGAACTTCCGGAAAATGACAAGCACATTACTTTTTCTTGGTTCCAAAGAGGCAAGGTTCCCTTCTACACATGGTTTGATCCCTGGAAATACCGAAAATTTCATCATTTATATTAGAGATCAATACTCATAAAAATTCATAGAATTCAGCTACCAATGGTGGGAAGAACTTGAAGATCCTGCAAAATCATCTTTCCATGTGTGGTCTATCCTACTTAGAGACCACACTGGGGAACTGTGGTTGATTATCAAACCTCATAGCTAAGACCTGATATCATGTTTATTGCTTCTTTTGCACGTTCAGTTCCCAGAAAGGGCTCAAGATCTCTGACTCATTTTGAAATCACATCAGGTCAATCACCTTCAACTAAACATCCAGGAGCACTATTACTTCCAGTCAAGCTATCAAGTGTGATCCAATCAGAATTTGAATACGGACAAACTCAAATGAAATCAAATTTTAGAAGCCTAAGCCTCTAAGTTGTCAGATCGGCAGCTACCAAGCAAAGCTCAGATTAATAGTAGTTTAATAGTAGTTTAACTTTCATGTACATATAACTATATGTGCACATGGTAGGTATAGCAAGCTACGTTTATAGTTTTAGGTAGATGTAAGACATGTAGGTTTAACATCAATACAACTTACTTATACATAAAAGAACAAAAAATTTAAGTGAACGAATAGGACAGCAAAGAAGATATGTCCAATAGTTAAGATCTAATGAAATAAACAAGTTTCCAATCTAAGCTCAAACGAGGAGAGTATAATATCAAAACAAGTTCAAGCTCATCAATTAACTGGAAATTCGTTAATTTTAGTCATACCAGGACAAATTATCTTGAGCTTCTGGTTGTCTGAGATCCATTGTAGCCCCAGTCAGGACTTAAACCTTTAGCATTACTTCATTAGAGAAGCCTCTGAGGACATGACAAACTTTTCCTTCTCAATTGCAGAGATCTAAGCTGAAACTTCTCTAACTAAAAGTACCATAGAATACTTTCAAATCTAATTCATCCTTGAAGTGCAATGCTAAAATATGCAGTAGTTTGAATATCAGAGACCCTGCAGGATGTGATCTGTCTTCCACTCTAAATGTATAACTCTTTCCATGGACTTGAATAATGCTTTCCCCAGGATATTTGCTCACTTGATTAGACTTCATTTTTGTTCTAAACAAAGCAACACCCTCCCACCTTCCTGCCGATGCATATATATTAGCCATTTCCACATAAGGTGCTGCTGCCTGTGGTTCCAGTTGAGAAAGACGATAAGCTGCATACTCACCAATATCTACATTCCGGTGTTTCTTGCAAGCACTAAGCAAAGCAGCCCAAATTCCAGCATCAGGTTCAACAGGCATATTTTGAATATAATCCAATGCTTCTTTCAGCTTTCCTCGACGTCCAAGGAGATCGGCCATACAAGCATAGTGGTCTAGACTAGCAGTTATCTTGTGTAGTTTAGTCATCATATCAAAGCATTCTCGTCCTTCCTCCAATAAACCTGCATGAACACAAGCCTGAAGGACTGAAAGAAACGTTATGTGATTTGGTTTTAGACCTAAATTCAACATCAGGTTGAAATAATTCAAGGCTTCTCTTGATTTTCCATTCAGTGCATATCCTGCTATCATCGTAGTCCAAGAAACAAGAGTCCTCTCAGACATTGTAGAAAAGAGTTTTTCAGCATCATCTATACTTCCACACTTTGCATACATATCCAGCAATGCATTGCATATTATGACATCACTTTTGAACCCCCTTGAAAGGGCATATTCATCAATCCATCTCCCCATTTCAAGAGCTCCAGCCAGGCCACAAGCTGAAATAACATGCATCACTGTCACCAGATCAGGTTTCTCACCCACTACTTCCATTTCATGGAATAGGGCTATTGCCTCATCCAAATCACCTCTCTCAGCATAACTACCAATCATGGCAGTCCAAGTAACACAAGTTCTGTCCGTCACGTAGTCAAATACACTTCTTGCAAAACTTATGTCTGCACATCTTGAATACATAGAAATAAGAGTATTCAACACAGAAATATCTGAATAACAACCCAAATGAATCCCATGACAATGGATCAACTTTCCCTGAAACAAAGCTTCAGGTATAATAAACGAACAGAGCAAGTTTAAAATGGTACCCAAATCAGGCCAAAACCCCGCACATAACATCCTCTTGTATATTTCCATAGCCTTAAATCCTTTCCCTGCATAAGCACATGCACTAATCATTGAATTCCAAGAGACGACAGTCAGATAACACAAGTCAATCCCATAAAAAACCATCTCAGCTATATCGGGGTTCCCACATTTTGCATAAGCAGAAATCCAAGTGTTAGCAACCGAAATATTGAACTCTAACCCTACCTTAATGCCCAAACCATGGACACTGCTCAACGACCTAACATCCTTTACACTAGAAGCCAACTGCGCCAACCATATAACCGTAACTGAATCTGGCCAAACGCCATCGAATCTCATCCTATCAAATAAATAAGCAACTCTATCGAAAGAACCCATTTGCATAAAACCCATAAGTATTGCATTCCAAGAAGTAACATCCCTCTTTGGCATTTCTTCAAACAGGGCAAACGCATAATCCAATTGATTACATTTTACGTACATATGAACCAAAGCTGTTTGTACATACACATTTAAATTATAGGGTGATTTTATGATGTGGGCATGAAGGAATTGGCAATGTTTGAGGTCTGAAAGATTAGCACAGGCTTTTGCAACGAATGGAAAAGTGAAATTGTTGGGTTCCAAACCATTTTGCTTCATCTGGCGGAAAAGAAGCAGAGCTTTCTCAGGGTGGCCTTGGTTCACGGTTTCTCTTATGCTCGAGTTGAAGAAAGCGAGAGTCGAGAGATTTGAAAATCGGTTGAGAAATGGAACAACGGTCGATTTCAGCATGTCTCGTTCTCTTGGCGGGATTCATGGCTTTGCCGGATTGCCCAATTTACGCCTCCACTATAGTTTTCTTTTCGAGTTAAGAAAGGTTGAGAGGCTCTGGAGGCGCAAAAGAGCCGAGCTGGATGAGAAGGCTCGAGCTCGACCCGAAAGCTCAAAAACTCCAAGACTGAGCTCCATTTGAACATTTGAAAACTTCAATTCAAATTTTATTTACTTAATTTTCTATTTATTCAAATAATGTCTAATCAAACATGTTTACCAACTTTTGACCGAAGCCCGGCTCTTTTCAAGCTCAATTTTGGAAATATCTAACGTGAGTCAAGCTCTTATCGCAGCTGAAAGATGATGCAGTTTAGATACCAGATTTGTTGATTTATGAAATATGAAACCGGCAATTGACGATCTTCTGCATTTTGCTACCCACATTGGCAGCCTTTTAAGTCCATTGTCTGCATTACACACAATGTTAAGGCACCCACGATAGTGGCCGGAGATGTTATGTTTAACGCTCACTCTCTCTTCTCTTCTCCTTCTCTCTCTAGGCCACCTGCTTTCTCTCAAGTTTACTAGAGCCTTTGTCTTCTCCGGCGAACAAGATAGAGCTCTGGTCTCTGCCGGAACTCCGATCTTTACTGAAATCCTTTTATTTGCTTCTCTCTTTTGCTATTTCACACTAGCTTTCTGCCACAAACCATGATAACTCTTCTTCTTGGAGCTTATCAACCATTTTTACAGCTCCTTGGCATGATTTCACTCCAATCTTTTTTAGATCAGAAAATCTTCTTTTTCAAGAAAATTTCGAGCTATACAGTTTTGATTTGAACCTTTTCTCATATTTCCATCTTCTTTGGCTGCTATAAAACCACCAATTCACCTAGTTCTTAATTAACTACTCAGCGAACATCCAGATAAAGCTAAGACCTTTATACTGATGATGCTAAAGATTGATTATACGATACCCCCAGATAAAAAAAAGGTTACATATTTTTATTTTGTTCTATCATGTCTGACCATATGAGTGAAAAGTTCTTAAAATATAATTATATTCTCCATTACTGTATGAGTGATAAGTAAATGAATGATAATTTAAAGTCATTTACCGAAAAAGCAAATATAATCCCAATAACCACTAAAGCTTTTATCTAGAAGGCCACAAATAGTAGCTGAATTACACAGTGAAAACCTGTAACCGGTTTACAGAAATCCGCACATCACGGCCAATTCGGGAAAGTGCATTATACATGTAACAAACCAACACTAAATTTTTATAATATAGATCTCATCCCATAAAACTAGAAATAGAAACAAACTGGCCGCTTTCCAAAGCATCGCTGACACTATTCTCGACTTCCTTAAGCAGCACCTTTAAACTTAGCGTCATATTCATACGGTTGCTGCACAAGAAAAAGACAAAATATCATCAGTAAAACGTGAAATAAAGAACTCCTCAATGCCTAGCACAATAAAATAAAATGGGTAGACAAGCCGATCTCTCAAATGCTTCACTCTGGCCCAACAGACATAGGCAAGCCTCGCCAATCCATTCAAGCGTATACAAAAAGCAGGACTAAAGGAACATTTCTGTAGAGGACCCGGCTCATCCAACAAGTCCACCTAGGGGGTAGGAGGGGGGGGGCGCGGAGGGAAGCAAAACAAGAGTACCACCTTCCCCTCTGAATCAGCATTTCTTTTCCCAAGCTCGGAGGGTTTGGGAGAGAGAATGCTTGGAATGAGATAAAAGCCATTAATGAGCAAAGGAACTCATTTGTTGTTCTCATGTGTGTGTGTGTGTGTGAGAGAGAGAGAGAGAGAGAAGAAGGGTGAGAAAGGGGGGTGGGGGGCCCCCTTCCCCTCCTCCCTTGGATGGGGTTGTTTTCCTCTTTCCCCCATTCCCTAGTAAGGTGTAGACATATTACCAAGAAAATTGCTGAAATCAATCTACGAGCAAACCATCTCTTATGCATTGCTTGCTGAGCTCGTGAGGCAGCCTCCGCACTTTCAAACCGCAGATAAACATAACCAGCGCTGTTCCTATAATTAGAACATAGCTTATAGACTCTACGATCTCAACAAAGTAACACGGCTTTTACAGTAAATGGAGAATACATAATTTCCAAATTCATCAAAATTCAAAAACGTAGAATTTCCAATTAGACAACAGTTCTACTCGCACACAATTTCAGGACCTTCTGTATGTATGATATTGAGAGCAAAACTTTCCTGGGATCTCAACTAGGTATCAAACTTACAGGTAAAGAAAAACTTACACAAAGACAAAATACTATGACAAAAGAGGAAAATTTTCAAAAAGCGGCTTTCCCAGCCATCCATGCAAGAAAGATTTAAGTGTAAGATAAGAATGCTCTCAAATAATATAAGAAAAAGTTTGCGGGCAACATGAACATCCGATTTAATGCAAATAGAGATCAAGTATACATAAATTACTTACTTGTCTACATGAATATGCTTCACCCTACCATATTTAGAACATTCTTCCTCAACATCTTCTTTTATGTCCAGATCAAAATCTGGTTCCGCCTGCAATTCACTTCAGGGTTAGTAACTCTACAAAGTAATTATAGTTTGCAGCACAAATACACACTAATCCTGCATAGAATCTTTACAAATAACGAGTCCATAATATGAAACCAGGAACAGAATAGTTAAATATCATACAAACCTCAATACTTGGGTCAAACATGTTTTTTAAAAGTAGACACTCGCTTGGGTTCCCTACAGGTTCCGGCACCATTGATGTCATAACTTGTGCTGGAAGAATTGGGGCTGCAATTGCTGTAGGCGCACCACCCAAGGCCATATTAATGGATTGCTGTGCAGGAGCAGACCCATTGAGCCCTGGCATGCCAAGAGATCCAGCAACGCTGCAGGGAAAATGACAATCAAGTTCCTATCCCGGCAAGCAACTAAACCAAACATACATTATGTCAAGGACATACCTTGATGCAATACCACTGCGGTCCAGTTTTGCCATTAGCATTGCTCTGGATTGAGCATTCAGAGCCTGTTCAGTTCAACATCAACTGAGAATTAGTTAAACAGGTATGCAACATTAGGCCCAAAAACATGAAGAAAGAGAGAAACACACAATTGCAGATGAACTCTAACAAGATCTTATGTTCTGCAGTGACAACAAACAGAAAGCGAAAGTGCAAACATGAGATGAATAATTTGTCTAGGTTCACCAAATTCAGAGACTTAAATCTTTGTATTACTTATTATTTTTTTTACTATGACTTTCATTTACTATGTACTTTGATCTTTCTTTTATAATTAGATTTCAAGTTAGTAATTTCTATTTGTTTTCTGAGAGTCACAAGCTTTTCAATTTACCATATACTTCTAGAAGAAAATTAGCTGTTCACGTTAAAAGGTCCACAAACATATACTGTGCTTCTATGAAACCAAATGTCAGTTAAAAAAGGCAAGCATGTATAAACTTCTCCGAAACTTAAACTGAATAAAATGTAAGGAAAGTGACTGGAACAATCATAGAGCTGTTAATATTAGAGTTTCATTTTCTAAACGGCACAAACAGAGAAGAAGGAAAAAAGATAATCAAGTAGGCTCCAACTGAAAAGTGAATTCAAAGTTCAATTACTGATTTTTTAAAGCTTACATGATTAGAAAATTCTGAGACATTCATAAGAAAAACTAAGACAAAAAATTCATTTCACTTGAGACCATTCCCACAATGAACCTCCACGAAATACAAGCTGCAAAACGTTGGATATTTCTAAGAAAGGCTATACAAATTCCATTTTGCATGACATATGATCAATTCACATCTTGCTGTACCGAATTTTAGGAGGTATAGAGAACATCATAAAAAACGATAACATAATTAAGCCATCCCCAAAATTAATTGGAAAAATCAACTAACCAGACCGCCACCATCATCGTCATCAAAATCAGCAGTTTTTTGTCCAGAATCTTGTACTGCATGATCTGTAACAGATGAAACCTGCATTGACAGAGAGTTATACACGCCACATAGTTAAGTCCACATATGAAATAGAATACACTAATAATTCAAAAAAAAAAAGAACAATCCATTGACATATGCTTCAGTTTTCTGAATGCACCTTGATTGTTCGACCAGCAATCTCTAATTTCCCGTTCAAACTTTGTGCTGCCTTTGCATGTTCTAGTTGGGCAAACTGGTTGGAACAATCAGTGAAGAAATCTTATCAGAGAAAAGGACAGACAGCAATGTTCTGATGACAAAAGTAAGAAAACAGTCGCACAACAAATTCAGTAAATACCGACTTGAACAAACCCAAAACCTTTGCAATGTCCAGTTTCAGGATCTGTAGGCAGCTGCACAAGCTCGACAGGTCCAAAAGCTTCAAAGATCTAAAAATTATAGAACAGAAAATTTATCAAAACAAGGAACACCAAAAAAAAAATCCTCACAGATGGGAAGACCAGCAAATATTTGTAGAAAGTATAACCTGACATGTATGGCAAAAGACTAAAAAAGCCAATGACAGAAGACGTGCTTAAATTCTCACTTGCACCACTTACCACCCACTGAGTATCCTAGCACTTAACACTCCTGTTAAATCCAGATCAGCAATGTTTTGTATATTTTTACTTCTTAAATAAATTAAATTTTTGTGATCTAATTCTTTGCCCTTCAATTGCCTTGAAAGGGTGCAATCAAACATCTTTCTGTAAAATTTTTTCTGACACCAGATAAACCTCAGAATGATTCCTATATTCCTAGATCTAGCAATAAAAATAAGGTACATATAATAGCTAGAGCAAATGTTTCTTTTATTAATAAGCCCATCTGCGTTTAAGAAAAGTCAGCAGAAAATAGTGCCAGTTATGATAGATGGAGGCAGCAGCGCTGAATGAGGAGGCAAGCTGTTTGTGAGCTATTGCAGGAGAAAGGCTGCTGGCACGACTTAGTACAAAGGAAGAAAGCAGCAAAAAATATGCAGCAGCAGGAGTGATGCAACTTATGCAGCACAGAGAATAGGGTGGGCTGGATACAAAGATTAGGGTCTTCTCTTTGTAAAACATTCCTCCCAAATGCGAGTGTTTTTCAAACCAGGCCATTCTGCCACGAGTTAATAGTAAGGTTAAAAAAGACATTGATGTCATCCTTAAGACCATTAACTTTGCTCAATGCAGTTGTGGAGGCTTGTGCAAAAAAGACGGGGTTATTCAAGTTCAGAGTTGTAAGGCTTTAGAATATTAACCCAAAAATAAAAACTCCTGAAACCTGGAATTTACCTGTTTAAGCTGAAATTCAGTCATGTTGAAATGCAAATTTCCAACATATAGCTTCCTGTCAGTTGCACCATATGGGCCAACAACACTTGAACCACCAGATGCATTTGATTGAACCAGATTCTTTTCAGCTTCTGAAGGTTTAACCATAACAGGCTGTCCAAGAAGTAGTTGACCAGAAAGAGCAATGGCCATTGGCACTGACATTGCATCATAGAATTCAATATACCTGCATTATCATGTAAAATAATAAATAACAACGAAGAAGACTGCATGAATCAGGATATGATCAAAACACAATAAGCAAAAGATGAATTGAAAGGATAATGTTCCAAGCAACCATAGACACCTAGACATTGAGCCATTAGCACATGACAATTCACAAGTGGCAAGGAGTATCATAAAATGCACCAAGGTCTCTCAACTACCAGGAACATCTCAAACTGCAAATAATCCAAGATAAACTAATTTATATATTTTTAAGCAAATAATTGCAGAAAACATTATCGATGGTCAAGCATGAAGACCCTTATTTTACCGACCAACTCTCAAGAGTAGGTGATATAACTCGCATGCCAAAACCCCGCAAATGAAAACTTTCATGGAGTAAATCTGACAAGGTACTGTCGGGAGATATAGAGCCAATTATGATCATAAGCAGATAACTACCATTTTCCTGTCTGCCACAAAAGAAAGTAGCAAAACCAGTTGAACTTTCTTTCTTCATTTTTGACTAAGCAGCCACATGCTTTCAAATTATCTACGTTAGGTATCATACAAACATCCTAAGAGAAAGGGAAAGAATTTAGACAGACAGATACGAGCAAATCTACGAACACCAAAAAGAAGTGTTACAGACAATTAACTGAAGTAAGTCGAAGATCTCCACGATCAACATAGTCAACAGGCATACATCAATGAAATCTTAATATTTGAATCCAAAATGAAATCTGAATATTTGAATCCAATTGAAAGCTAGATTTCCTGCAGATTAGGCAAGCATTTTCTTTCTATACAAAGGCAGGAGACAGGAAGCCAAACAGCACATAGGACAAAAAGCAGGAAATCTAAATACTTCCTCCTACATGAGCATGTAATATACTAAGCATTATAAAAAAAGGTAACCACACAGCAGAACAGTGCTTGAGACAACAATATCCTTGTAGTATAGCAACTAAGATATGAGTAAGAGAGAAGCAATGGCAACATGGTAGCACTTTATGCCCAGAAAGCTTTGTTGAACCAACTAATAGAAAGAATGGCAAAATATACACATTAATAAATAAACCTTGAAAGGAAGCACATACCCAACTCCTTTCGATCGCCTTGAATTTCGATCCATGATTAGACGTACATCCCTCACCTAGTGATGGTTAAAAAAAGGCACAGGAAGGAAAATTACATCATCTAGACATCAGACTAACTCTAGCAGTCAATTCAAGTTTACAGCAACCTGTAGAAATTTTACCAACCTTTCCTGCTTTTGAGAAAAATTCATAAACATCTCTCTCAGTTGCTTTCAGGGGCATCTGCAAACAAAGTAAGAAATCATCAGCAAGAGATTCGAGAAATCAGGAAAGAGGAAGCTGAAAATGTCAATTTTGTAAGACAATCCTTTTAAGAGTTTAGGAAGAAAGTCCAGCCATCTACCTGGTATGCAAATACTGTTCTCTGGTCCCTCTCTGGGTCAGCTTCAGGCTCCACTGCTTCTTTCTTCTCTTTAAATCTCCTGCAACAATGACTCACAACATAATAAGAATAAAACCCACATAACAGGAAAAGAAACATGACATAATTGCCTTATCAGTAGGCTGGTTATTCCATGTAGAAGCACTTATCTCGACCTCACCATCATGTTCTCCTCCCTACTGTAAAGGTACTCAACCCTCCTTAAATTCCAAGCCAGCACCCTACTTTCCATGAATCAAATAATTTGTGGTAACAGTAATGCCAACAATGAACAGCAAATGACACTTATCACATGCATTTCCATTAGATCACTTCAAATTTAAAAATGCTGAAACTTATTGCTCAGCTGGTCACCAAATATACAAGGAGAGCCAAATGATAATGTCTTATTCAATACTGTTCATGATTTGTTGACATTTCACCCTTGGCATCTGCAAAATGTCCAAGTAGATTAATTATCTACACACGTGAACAAAAAAGCCAGACTAGTAAGTTTCAGTTACTAACAAAAGAGCTTCTGTCTCTGACTTTTTCTTTTTATTCTAAACCAAGTCTCCTTGTACTAAATCAAAACCCTCAAGTTATTTGCAATAAATTTGTATTTATTCAAACTCAGGTGATAGTCTCAAAAATCTAAGCAAAGAGGCAACCTTCAAAAGGTAGTCTCAAAAATCTAAGCGAAGAGGCAACCTTCAAAAGGCCTTCCTCCAGCTTATACTCTCCAAAAAATGAAAAGAAAAAGGTAAATTTACCAACTTGAATGAAGTTCAGCACTTTCAACCAATCAATACCTCAATATTCCAAATTGTTCCTACATCAGTTATTCATTCAATTAAGACATTCAAGATGCCATTTTGGACTTTTGACATGTTGCAAAGAATGTAATTCCAACAGAGGATTTGCTAATCTAGTCCCTGTATCAAAGCATAATGAGAACCACAAATATGAGGCTAATGCATTTTCGTCTTCGTAGGGAACAAAAGGCTGGAAAACTGATACAGCCTCACCACAAGCGTTGCCAACCTAAAAATTCAATATATCATTGGTCAACATCCCAGCTGAGATGTAATAAAGTAAGCTTTAATCCAGCTATGCAAAAACATTAGAATGATGAAGAGCTAGCCAAATCTTAAGGCCAAAAAAAGAATCTCAACAGACCTTATCAAAACCAATATGTGGTATAGCCACTTTCTTCAGTCAAGCCTTGAAGAACTTTCCGCATTGTTAGCCCATTAAGATGCATCTACGATTTCAACCCAAGTTAGAATATTATATTCTTTCTGCATAAATTCACACTTTTTTGGTTTTTTGACACTCAGTCTCAATGCTTCTTTTGTGATGTCATCCATTAGCAAGAAAAAGATAAAATGTATATTTTACATATATGCATATAGATACATTCCACACACTAAGAGAAAAGTAGGTTAGAATACTTACCTTGATTTTAATAGATTCAGATGTCCCAGAAATTGTCATCCATAGACAAAACAATAAACATTAAACCAAAAATGTATTTTAAGGCGGCACAAAGTGTAGAAATTAAAATTCTCCTCAAAGGGCACCATAAAAGGCTAAACTCTAGACCTAAAATCCTACTTTGTAACTCTATTGACAACAAACTTTGAAATTTCAAAGGCAAAACAAATTCTACATACTGGTAATACACCAAAAGCCACTTAAGACACTTAAAAGCACAGAAGTCTAGATATTCGCTCATCCAGAATAAATACTAATAATATAAAGTCCGCCCCTTTAGAGGTATATTAATCCCTCAACCATTCAGCGACCAACATGAAAAAATTGTACATCCCGACAAGCACATTAGTCATTTAATACAATGATAACCATGTAAAACAGGAGAAGAAAGTAATCACATAAAATAAGAGAGAAGAGAATGAAAGGATGCTGAACATCACCTGCTCTCCCTTGATTCAAGTTCACGCTCCCGCTCTCGTTCCCTTATCAATTCCTTCTCCCTTTCTCGATCAAGCCTCGACCTGCTTCGACTCCTCCTCGACCTCTCCCTTTCTTTTTCTCTATCTCGCTCCCTCTCCTTCTCTCGCTCCTTATCCCTATCTCTCCTCTCTTTATCTTTCTCCTTCTGACTGTCCCTGTCGCTCCTATCTCTATCCCTATCTCTGTCTCTATCCTTCTCCCTCTCCCTGTCCCTCTTCTCTCTATCCCTATCCTTGTCCCTATCCTTAGAGCTCCTCTCACTGTCTCTCTCCCTACTCCGATGGCGTGAGCTCCTCTCCCTCTCCTTCTCCTTATCTCTTTCCCGGTCTCTATGCCGGTCCCTGTCACGGCCGTTCTCGTCATCGCCACGGGACTTTTTGCTGGAATTTTTCCGATCCTTCTCATCCTCGTCCGCGTCCGCGTCCGCGTTGTCTTCCTCGCGCTCCCTTCTCCTATAGCCTCTCTCTTTCTCTTTCTCCTTCTCAGCGGAGTCTTTGTTGTCCTTCGTTTTGGAGAAAGGACCGTTAGTCTCTTCAACGGTTTTCTCCAAATAATCGTACTCGTCGAAGTCCATAGTGCGAGCTCTCCGACGTCGACTGTGGGTCTATTGCCGCCGGTGAGATTTTCCCAATCGGAGGTCGGGAACCTAGTTCTCTGAGTATCTCTGAATCTTCGATGTTAGGGTTTTGGAGAGGAGAAAGAGGGAGTGAACGCTGTGGTTATAGCGGGTGCGTTTGCCGATTAAGATTTGGATGGGGTCTTGGGACTTGGGACTAAAATGGAATTTTATAAATGTAAAGTGGTTTTATTGGAAGTTAGGACTCTCAGGTACACGTAGTTCCCCTGTGACCGAAAGTACTAGAACAATTTGTTTTACTGTTTCCTCGTTTTTGCATTTTCTCTCTCGCCCACCCTGCCAAAAACAATTTATTTTATTGTTTACTGTTTACTTTTTTATCGTAAGTCATTTTTATTAAAAATATTTTTAAATAATTTTAATATTTTTATAATATCTTTAAATTTATTAGAAGATATTTATTTCATTTTTTTTCTATTAATTACTACAAATTAAATTTTAATAAACAGTTAAGATTTATCATTTCATTCAAATTGTATTAATATTGAGTTTCATTACTTATTTAAATTTTTTAAAATTAAGAGAAAAAATTAAATACTAAAAATTATAATTGATTATAATTGTTATAAAATTAATATTGTGGATGTCCATTATTTGATATCAAAAAGATAATCTAATATTAGAGTTATAGATATACTTCAATTATTCAGAAGATAGATGGTAGAATTTAGCATGTCTTTAATTAATGATAAAATTTATCTTTTGATTACTCTTATCTCTTTTTATTGATATGTATCCTTGAATTTTATAAATGGTAAACAATTCAATTTGTCCTTAAACTTTACTTAAAATTTGGATTTTACCATTTAATTTTAAAAAGTAAAATTTTTTACCTTAAACTATAGCAAAGTAATGCTTTGTTCTATTCTGTTTGTTTTCTAACGTTAATTCATGATAGAATGACTATCACTTGACCACCACATGACTACTTGAGGGACTAATTTGGAATATCAAATAAAAATTATTTTATTCTTTTAAAAAAAGACAAAAATAATATAAAGAACAATAAGTCACAGTTAGAGAGAAAATCAACGTCTATTTCCCTTTTCTCATTATCTTCTTCTGTAACTAAGTTTCTTTTCCTCCTACATTCTCACTTTAGAGAAAAAAATTTGAGTGCCAAAGTACTGCAAACTTGTGATGTTCCGTCAATATATGTAGATACGGTTAAACCAAAGAGAAGCGCAAAAAAATCTTGCAATGACTTAGAATATCAGAGATCGAAATATCTATCATGATCCGTATAGTATATGTGGTAAGTTTCTTCAATTTTTTGTTGATCTTATTTTGCATTTGTGGAACATGTGTTTTTTTTTTTTTTGTTAATCTATTTGAATATTCTTGCCTCCACTGTTATATTTTGTTCAAAGATTTCTTTTTTTCAGTATAGTTGTTTATTCAAAAATAATCTATTCTTTTGGTTGCCTCCACCTGTTATGTTGCTCTTTCTTTTTTATTTTTCTTTTTTTTTTTGCTAACTAAGTTCTTAAGCATTAAAATTAAAAAATGTACATCATTATAAAGATCGATATTAGTTTCTTCCCTATTAAGGATCAATTTGGGAAGAATGTGATGTGTAGATAAATCTCCAAAAATAATATATGACATCATGTTATTTTTGTCTTTTTTTTTTAAAGAATTCAAATAATTTTATTTAATATTCTAAATTTGCCCTTCAAGTAATTATGTGGTGGTTATGTAACAGTCATTCTATCATAAATTAAAACGGAATAGAACAAAACACTACTTTACGTTAGTTTAAGGTCAAACATTTTTCTTTTTAAAGTTGAATGGCAAAATCTAAATTTTGAGCAAAGTTTAAGGGCAAATTGAATTTTTTACCTTTTTATAAATAGAGTTTTAGACTAATATATTGAATATACTCATTAATTCATTCATTTACTCTTCGAAAATCAATAAAAACTCTTATATTCTCTCTTTATTTTTTTATAATTTCTCTCTATATTCTATTCATTATAGTTTTCTTATCCAATTCTTTATATTATTATTACGATTTCGTTATATCAACGATGATTGCGCTAACAAATTCATAACAGTAATCAAATTTTAAATTGATTTTGAGTTATTGTAATTGAATTGTGATTTTAAATCTTAATATAAAATTTTAAAAACTAAAAACAAAAATTAATAAAAAATATTTATTAAAAATATATTTTTATTTTTTAAAAAATAATCAAAGAAATAAAAAGAAAAAACTAGGGAGGGATGCCCCTCTCCCTAATTTTTCATCAGTTTTTATTTTTAAATTTTTGTTTAATTTTTTTTTAAATAACAAAACTAGTAAAAGGTTAAAATTATAAAATCGTCTTGTATTAAACAATATCCTAATAATTCTGTTGTGGCTGCTAATCCTAGCTATTGCTCCAATCATAGCTATTGCTCCAATCATATTTTCTATCCTCCAACCATTTAAAGAAAAAAGTATGGCTCAATTAGTTAAAAGTGCTGAAGCTATTACTAAATTTTTCAAAATATGAACTTTACATTAATTTAAATCTTGTTAGATTGTTTGAAAAAAAATTAAACATTCAATTTTACAGGGAGAAAATAGTCTCAATCTCCCTTGAAATTAAGAGTTAGTCACACTAAAAAATCGCTTCATATCATAAATACTAAGCATGTAATTGGATGGCTTTTCAATCCAAAATATCCCAATTTTTTTCACTTTGAACTCCATTTTCCTCTCACAAATAATTTACTTTTACAATTCTCAATGCAAACTCAACTCAAACAAAAATCCAAATACACTCTACATATCAATCCAAACACCAAAATTCCTCCATATCATTTCATGTCCTCTTCATTCATTTAGTACAAAATAGTGCCAAATCGGGCACTCGGATTAGTTATTTTTTCTTTTAAATGTTTCAATCTTGTGAGGTCCAAATGTGATTATTGTGAGATTCAAAGTTAACATTTTTAAGGTTAGGAAGAAATTGAATGGGTGGAAGAGGAGGATTATCTCGAAGGGAGCTTGGTCTATCTTGATCTCAACCACCACTTCTGTTGTCTTAACTTATGAAATGCAATCTTCCATGATTCCACAAGCTACCATTGTTGAGCTGGAACACATTAATCGCCAATTCTTCTAGGGGGGAGAAGATAATACCAGAAAATTCATTCTATAACTTGGGAAAATATATGCCAACTTAAGGAGGAAAAAGGCCTTGGTGTACCTAATCTCTGGAACCTGAATGTGGCATACATGGCTAAGTTGGGGTGTATATGGTCTCAACATAAGTTGTTTTGGACTCAAGTTCTGTCCAATAAATATGGCAAACCAAGGGAGGCATTAGAAAGAAAACCCAATAAAACCTCATATTATACATGGAGGAGTATAGCTAAGAGTTTCAAGATTATGAAGGATGGATTTGAGTGGAGTCACGATGATAAGGTACGTTGGGCGATTGAGTCTGGGACCTTTATGTTGCAATTTGTGTATGATCGCATTGGTGTATGGGATCGAAGGAAGGAAATAGCCATGAGTTGGAAGAAGTTATGGGGATTCAAAAGCCCTATTCGGCAATCGATTGGGCTATTGTTTTTGAGACATGATCGATTGATGATGAATAATCTTTTATTTAGGAGAGGTATTTGGGATATTGATGATGAACCATCTTTTATTTAGGAGAGGTATTTGGGATAATCCTTTGTGTGAGATTTGTAGTATAAGGGTTGAGACATATCTGCATGCAGTGAGAAATTGTAGCTAGGGCAAAAGGCATTTGACAACTACTAGTAGGAGAAGAATATTGGACTCAATTTCTTTCTAATATGTCTGGTACTAGTTGGGTTGATAAAAATCTCATTAAGGAATGGGGTAGGGGGTCTTACTAATAGGAGTGAAAATATGTGTTTCGAGAAGTACATACTATTAGTAAGACCCCCTATGGGTCTTACTAATAGGGGGTCTTACTAAGGAATCTCCTTTCCATGGTGGTCAACTGGTGGATGCTTCCTGTGACATAACCTTAGATATTTTACAAAGGGTGGAAGCTTTAATTTCTACTTGGATGTTGAGTATTGGCACATATCTAGCAGAAAACTCATATTTGTAATTGTAATTTGTTATATTAATAAAGTTGTTTGGGTCCCATTTGTCCCAAAATAAAGTGAACATTTAAAAAAGTTAAAAATTAAAAGAAAAATCGATTTATGTGCTTGTGTATTATTCCTTTCGCTTTAATTTAAGTATCATTTTAAAAATCTTTACACATATTAAGAGAATAATAATTAACTATTCACTCTCTTAATAAGAAACTCAAACACAGTAAACTACCATTATTTACTACACAAAATGTTATTATTTTATTTAAGGGCAAATAAAGAAAAAATTTAAATTTTTGTTCAAAAACACTAATTTTGCAACAAAATAATTTTTTTATGATAACACTTAAATTGAAGCAAGAGAGTACAACATTATTAGTTCATCTTGTCATTCTCTTAGTTATGTTGATTTCATATCATCTCAAGTCTTCTCTTTCCTTTCCTTTTTTTGGATCTTTGTAAATAAAGGATTTTACTAATGATGTAAAAAGGAAAAAGTAATTTAGTAAGTTCAATGATTACATGATACCGTGTAACTTTTATTTAGTACACATATACCAATACAGTCATCAAATAAAAATTTTTGACACAAGTTGAGGGAAAGGATAAAATTCCCCCATTAGTTGCAATTTTCCTTGCTTCATTTGTTAGTGCATCTACAATTTTATCCCATCATTTAGCCCTGAGTTTAGGTCTAATGTCTGATCAGTAATACTCCCACACTGGTACCTTTAGGTCTAATGTCTGATGAGTGATACTCCCACACTGGTACTTTACTTAACCGTAATAGAATGTAATGGAAAGGTTAGGGGTATCACACACCTAGTTTTATTTGCTAGACAATATACCTCAAGCTTGGGTTGCAAAGGGATTTAGCATGTCCCCAGAACAACTACTGCAATAGCACATGTTCTAGTTCAACTGCCTGCTATAATGATAGGATTTATGCATGGTTAGACAATATTTCGTGTGAAGTCATGCAAGTTGTAGTCAATGACATTCTTAAGCAATGAATTAGATGTGATTTGATGAAGAAGCGTTGGCTGAATTGACCCTCTATATATATCTACGACTGTCAATCAGGCCTAGTGAGTTGCACTTTGTCAAATCCGAGCTCAACCCGAATTTTTTGGGCTAAAAAAAATGAGTTCGAGCTCAACTCACTCTGGCTCAGGCTGGCCCTAAGCCTTTTTATAGCATATTTTTTTATATTTTTATTTTCACTTTATAAAATTTTGTTTGATTTTTTAAAAATAATTGATACTATACTTTTAAAAACTTTTAAAACTTGTATTTAAATCTTAAATGTTTGTTAATTAAAAAACATACACACACACACACACACACACACACATATATATATATATATATATTTATATTTATATATACGTATATACACATATACATTTATATATATGTGTGTGTGGGGATCGGGTTGAAAAAATGAGCTCTAGCCCGTAATTAAACTGGCTTGGTTCAGGCTAGCTCGAGCCCATTGACAGTCCTACCTGCATCTTATTCACTTGACTTGTCAAGTGGAGGATGCAGGTTCGAGTCACCCTAGGGGTAATAATATGCTACAATCGGACATATGTCATAGTATTTTGAGGCCGTGCACCTCAAGTCTTCCGCGCTAGATTAATTAGGGCAACTCAAATACAAGCAAGATAAAAAAACAAGACGTGATTTCTGTCAAAAAAATTCCAAGTTATTATGAAATAATTCATAATATGAGGATGCACGTTCAAGTCATCTTAGCAGTACTAATATACTACAGTCGGACATGTGCCATAGTATTTTGAGGCTGTGCACCTCAAGTTTCCCACACTAAATTAGTTGGGCCAACTCAAATACCAGCAGGATAAAAAAATAAGACGTGATTTCTATAAAAAAATTTCAAGTTATTATGAAATAATTCATAATATGTGAATGTTCATATTAGTCAATTTCATGAATATAGTTGAACTCCCACAATATTGCTTATAATTATATTTGATTTCCTTTCCCTATTAGAGTTTGAGTTTTCATAAACTCTTGTATTGTGAGCCTATATATAGAAGTTATACGGTGACATTAATAAGATGAATAAGTCTTGATTCTTGATTTTTACTTTTTCTCTTTATGTTCTTTCTTATCTTTATTTTTTAATTTTATATTATTATTATCTAAACATATTAATTATCGCTTTTGTTTTAATTTAACATTGATGACACTCAAATTCATAACACAAGTGACATTTTACCAAAGTTAAAAAAGAAACATTGTACCCAAGTTGGACCTGGGCACAAAAACACATAAATAATTAACTTCCCCAATCCTAAAGCTTAGGGTGTAGTTGGTTTGGATTCTAAATTATTATTTATTTATTTATTTATTATTTTAAACTTTACTTCTTATTTAACAAAATAATTTACTTTAATAATTTCTAATATAATTTAAATTAAAAAGCTTTAGTAGTGTCAAAAGAGCCGACCAACTCTAACCCACCATGGGCTGGGTCCGTTTATTAGTGGGCTATTATATACCTAGTCCATATTCGCATATAGATATCTTGTGGGTAGTTTTTTTTTTAAAAAATAAAAAATATAAAACGATGTCTTTTCATATTGTGTTAATAAATTTTTTTACTTAATTAATATGAAATAATATCGTTTTATATTGTAATAAAAAAATTACGAGCTCACCCACCTCTACCCGCTGTAATCCATAGGTCTAATAAAACAAATTGATTAGGTTCATATTTAAATAGGTTTCGACCAATTAGATCCAAATCCACTTAATTTACTGAATAAACAAGCCATTCCATAGGCAACCGACCCGCCCGTTTTACAGTATTAGACTTAGCTTCCACGAGAAGATAAAATGAAATTTCAAATTCAAATATTAAAAAAACGGGGAAAAACTTGCTCTGAAAGCTTGCTTTACAATCAAGGGTCCCCCTCCAGCTCCTGGCCTCCTTTATCTTCTCATTACGCGCCACAAACACAGAACTGCCTCCAGTTTCTTGGCGGGAAAATTTCAAAACCCTTCCCCCAAATTTATAATCAATTTTAGAGGGAATCCCGAAAACCCTACAGAATTTCAGGACTTCAAACGCAGGACAGTCCCTGCCTTTCCCACTATATATATCTTTCTCATCGTGGAGGGTTTTATCGTTTCCCTCCACAGCCTCGATACCTGTTCGACAAAATTCCTCTTAGGTTGATTTCTTTTCATTTTTGAAGTTATTGATTAGTTTGTTTCGTATTAGGCGTTTTCTTTGGAAACACAAGATGTATGTGGTAAAGAGAGACGGGCGGCAAGAATCAGTACACTTTGACAAGATTACTGCCCGGTTGAAGAAGTTGAGTTATGGGCTCAGCAGCGAACACTGTGACCCGGTTCTTGTTTCTCAGAAAGTCTGTGCTGGTGTTTACAGAGGCGTTACCACTAGCCAGCTTGATGAGTCGGCTGCCGAGACTGCTGCTGCTATGACCGCCAACCACCCTGACTATGCTTTGGTGGGTTCCTCTTTTCCTCGTTTTATGTGATCAGCAGTTTTTCTGGACTAGTTTGCCATTTCGTTTTTAAATAATTCCGCCGTTTTTGGGTGTATGATAACATAGTGGGATATGCTCAAACTTTTAGTGTTAAACTTTTCTTTATGTTGTGGTTATGGTTAGAGCGAAAATACTCAACAACGTTTAGAATTCAATGGTGATTCTGTTGATCTCAATATCTAAAAGATCGATGCTGTATGGCCTAGTTGTCAGTATAGATTAGTTTGTGCCTGATCATTCTCTTGTTGGAAATGAAGGATATTCATGTATTATTGTTGTCTGCGATATGTTATTTTGCTCTGAACAGTTGGCTGCAAGGATTGCGGTTTCAAATTTGCACAAGAATACTAAGAAATCATTTTCAGAGACGTAAGTCATTGTGGGCTTTTGTGATGCTTTTGATTTTTGTTTGGAGAGTTTTGGGTGTTGAGAGTTTTTTGTTCTTGTCAAAAATTTTGGTTTGCCGCAGGGTAAAGGAAATGTACAACCATGTCAGTGAGAGATCTGGTCAGAAGGCTCCTTTGATTTCTGATGATGTTTATGATATTATTATGAAGGTACTTTCTTGATCATGTTCATCTTGTTGTTATGATTTAACAGGGTGATTGTACTTCAAAATTTTAAAGTTGGGAATATCTGATCCTTCTTTTATGTTCTGGAAATGCTTGGGAATATCTGATCCTTCTTTTATGTTCCGGAAATGCTTGTCCTCTGTGTAGTGTTCCTTCAAGATTTTGTCTACATGAAGTCATAGAATGGTGCTTTTATGTAAGAGAGTCTGTAGCACTTTAATTTCCTTATTCACTTTTTTTCTCCATCAAATTTTTAACTTAAAAGCCCAGAAATCCCCCAAAATGTCCTCCCCAGACCCTCATAAAAAAGAAAAAGAAAGGAAAAGAAAGTTTGTTAAAGAAGAAATGTATGAAAAACCATTATAACAAGAAAAGATGGTGGCATCTTATGGAGTTGCTTTGTCTCTTAGTGGCTAGTTCATTTAGTGAACTTGTATTCCATATGATTAAGCAGTTTACTGACCTGAGTTAAAGATGGATCTACTGGCAGAACTAGTCATTATACCATTGCAAACATAGAAAAATTTCAGTTGCTTGATGATTTTGGCTGCCTTTCTTGCATTTTCTGTAGTTAATGAGTTGCTTACTTGTTTCAGAATGCTGCTTGTCTTGATAGTGAGATCATTTATGATCGAGACTTTGACTATGATTACTTTGGCTTCAAAACACTTGAGAGGTCATACCTCTTAAAGGTCCAGGGACAAGTTGTTGAAAGACCACAACACATGTTGATGAGGGTAGCTGTTGGGATCCACAATGATGATATTGAATCTGCTATAAGAACATATCATTTGATGTCTCAACGATGGTTTACCCATGCGTCCCCTACCCTATTCAATTCCGGAACTCCCAGGCCCCAAGTATACCAGCTCTTGGATCTCTTTAAGGCAATCATAATTTTGAGCTCCAAGTGATGTCTTGTGACATGGTTTTTCTCTTTGAGTTACAGTTGAGTAGCTGTTTCCTGGTGTGCATGAAAGAGGACAGCATTGAGGGAATATATGATACCCTCAAGGAATGTGCTGTTATCAGCAAATCAGCTGGAGGGATTGGTGTATCTGTTCATAACATCCGTGCCACTGGAAGTTATATTCGAGGAACCAATGGGACATCCAATGGTATTGTTCCAATGCTGCGTGTATTCAATGATACAGCTCGTTATGTTGATCAAGGAGGTGGGAAGAGGAAAGGTATGCAAACCTGTCAAGAATATTTCTTGTCGTATTTTTAGTTGGTATTGTTGGTTTGATCTTTCTTCATTTTTTCTTCTGAATAGGTGCTTTTGCTGTGTATCTGGAACCGTGGCATGCTGATATCTTTGAATTTTTGAATCTAAGGAAAAACCATGGGAAGGTATGGTGTGATTTACTACTGCATTGCAATTTTATGAATTTCAGTAATTGGGATTAGTCTTGCATACTGAAACTAGGAGTGAAATCATGTGTGCTATGTCCTTAGCTTTTGATGTTTTATCATTCTCTTGATACCTTGTTGCGTTGCCTTTATGATTTTCTTAATATCTAGCTAACAAGAACAATTGATTCCCCCTTGCAGGAAGAACACCGGGCTCGAGATCTGTTCTATGCTCTTTGGGTTCCTGATCTCTTTATGCAGAGGGTTGAGACTAATGGGCAATGGTCTATGTTTTGTCCAAATGAAGCTCCTGGACTGGCTGATTGCTGGGGTGAAGAATTTGAGAGGCTTTACACCCAATATGAAAAAAGAAGTAAAGTCAAACCAGCTGTTTGGATCTTGTTACTTACATTTTGTGGTCATGTATTTCACTGGTTCTCATTTGTACCTGTGTTCTCCCTCCCTATTTTCCAACAGGGGAAGGCAAAGAAAGTTGTCCAGGCACAACATCTCTGGTTTGAGATCTTGAAGTCCCAGATTGAAACTGGAACACCTTACATGCTTTATAAGGTGAATTTATCCAAGACAATATGTTAATTGCACAAGAGCTTTATGATTCAAACTGATGGATATATCTACTATGAGGAGTTATAGTTATTGTAACAAGAGCTTTTCATGCTTTCAGGATACTTGCAACCAAAAGAGCAACCAGCAGAATCTTGGGACCATCAAGTCTTCAAACTTATGCACTGAAATCATTGAATATAGTAGTCCAACTGAAACTGCTGTGTGTAATTTGGCATCAATTGCTCTGCCACGATTTGTTAGGGAGCAGGTGATCAGCTTATTCAGATAATTTGTCTTTGAGTTGAGTTTTCTTGTTTCTTGACTTTTGCACTAATATTCTCTTTGCTGTAGGGGATCCAGTCTGAGTCACAACCATCTAAGCTTGTTGGCAGCAGAGGTTCTAATAATCGTTTCTTTGATTTTGACAAGCTAGCAGAGGTTCATTTTAGACCATTCATTGTTGAATCAACTTGTCCATGATAAGCTACTATATCTGCATATGGATTACTAATTCATATTTGTTCATTTGGATCAGGTTACTTCAATAATTACTGCAAACCTGAACAAAATAATTGATGTTAACTACTACCCGGTTGAGACTGCAAGAAGGTCTAATTTGAGACACAGGCCTATTGGTATTGGAGTACAGGGTCTTGCAGACACTTTCATTTTACTTGGCATGTCTTTTGATTCACCAGAGGTAAAGCTATTTGTCTATTTGTTGTGCCCAAATTTGTGGTTCTCTTGTGTCTGACTGTGTCTCATTTGTTTGACAGGCTCAACAGCTAAACAGGGACATATTTGAGACCATATACTACCACGCATTAAAGGCTTCTTCTGAATTAGCTGCAAAAGAAGGTCCATATGAAACTTATGCTGGAAGTCCTGTGAGTAAGGTATTGTATGAATTTTCTGCCATTGTTTCTGTTGGTCTTTAAGTCCTTGTTCTCTAGCTTAGTAAACCAGCAAAATTGGTGATGTTCATCTGATTTTAAGCCAAGTATTAGTATGCTTTGCTTACGTGTCATATGATTGAGACCAGTAAGTATTTCCAATTGAGCTTGCTTGGGCAAATATTATTGTGAATCAACCAGTTTAAACAAGTTTGTTAACAATTTATCCTCATTTTTTTGTTTTCTAATCTAAAGTAAGTCTTGGTAATTTGTTCTCCAGGGTATTCTTCAACCAGACATGTGGGGGGTAACACCTTCCAGTAGGTGGGACTGGGATGCTCTGCGGAAGCTGATATCAGAAAATGGTGTAAGAAATTCTCTTCTTGTGGCTCCAATGCCAACTGCTTCAACTAGTCAAATTCTTGGGAATAATGAGTGCTTTGAGCCATATACCTCCAATATTTACAGTCGGAGAGTTTTAAGGTATATCTGATTTATACTTTAGTTGCTCATGACCTTGACTTTATTGCTGCCTTCTGATGTTGATGTTCTTGTCAGTGGTGAATTTGTCGTTGTGAACAAACATCTGCTTCATGACTTGACTGAGATGGGACTTTGGTCTCCTGCACTCAAGAATAGAATTATTTATGAGGATGGCTCTGTTCAAAAAATTCCTGAGATTCCTGAAGAACTTAAAGCTATATACAAGTATGAATAAGTAGCCTTAGCAGTGAGTTTTACTTCTGTTTATATCTTCTCGTTTCTTCTAGCGCTGTACCAATTCAATTTAACTCCATAGGACTGTTTGGGAGATCAAGCAACGGACACTGGTAGATATGGCTGTTGATCGTGGATGTTATATAGACCAGAGTCAAAGCCTTAACATCCACATGGACCAACCGAACTTTGGGAAGCTTACTTCACTCCATTTCTATGCTTGGAGAAAGGTATTTTATTTGCACATGCTTGTCTGTGGAATTGATTAGCTTGATGAGGCATATCAAAACATCCATCATATAGTGTAATTTTTTGGAGGCCATCATCTGTTTACCAGCATCAGATATTTTTTATGTTCAAGAAACCATCGGAAAAGTATCTTACAAATGTTTTATTCACTTGTATCTTCCAATGGTATGTGCCATTATTGCCTATCGAATCTAAGGTCTTTTTTGTCACTTTGCATTTTCTCTTGATTTACTTCAACACTTGGAACCCTGCTTTAACTGAAAGCTAACCATCCACTACTTGTCAATTTTAGGGTTTAAAAACGGGAATGTATTATCTGAGGTCACGTGCTGCAGCTGATGCTATCAAATTCACTGTGGACACTTCCATGCTCAAGGTGGCCTGTGTTAACTATAGTGTCGCACTTGTCTCAGTCACCTTATCATCCTTGGTATTGACTTCTATGTTGTTCGTGTAGGATAAACCGAAACAGGAAGATGATGATGAGGATAAAATGGTCCAGATGGTCTGCTCCCTAACAAACCGGGAAGAATGCATGGCTTGTGGAAGTTAGCTCCATCTGGATATCTGCTAGGGCTTTTGTGGATAATTTCATCTTACTTATCAACTTCAACTCAAGTTTTAACTACCTCTTATGTATAGTACTAGTTATTACGCGGTTAAGTGTATCTATCGAATTGGGCCTGGGGATATGCTGAAGCAGGCTTGTTAAAGGCAGTTAGGAATTGGGATATGCTTGAACCCAATTATATTTTGCTGCTGCTCAATTTACAAGGTTTCCATAATCGGTCTTCTCAGTGAAGACAAGCAGCATTTGTAAATCGATCAAGTAAAGAGCTTTGCCAATCCCCTTACATTATATATCTCACGGTCAAGTTGTGCAATATCTCGATTTGAAAGTTAAATTTTACTTGTTTTTTTAAAGAAAGTTTGATGCCCATTGTTTGATTATATTTTAAGATGGTGTATTTGGATAGTGTTTTGTTTTAAAATTTAATATAAAATATTGAAATTTAAATAAATTTTATGAATGATTTAATGTTTACAAAATTTAATGTTCTAAAAAATTTCTTTCTAGTCTTCTAATGTATAGAGAAATGTTGAAGGCAGCATCCACGTGGCAAAAGTAAGGTGAAGTAGGATCATGGAAAGGGGAGAATATTTCCACTGCAGTCAATAGCTTACTGTTAAAAAAATATGGCTTGGGAAAAGCGAGAATATTTCTCGATAAAAAAAGGGAGGAAAAAGATAAATAAATTTTCTATAATTTTAAAGTTTTTAAAAATATTTTTATAATATTTTTTGTTTTGTAATATTTTTATTTTTATTCTTTAATTAATGCTATTTGCAATTGTTGCAATTTAATTAAAAAGTAATAATTTATTCAATTATTTTTTTGTAATTTTTATATTTTTTGTTCTTTAATTACTTTTCTATAATATTTCTTTTATTCTGTAATGGTTTTAATTTTTTATCTTTAATTAACGCCACTTGTAATTATTCTAAAAACTTACTATTATCAAAATTATAGTAAAAGATAATAAAATTTTCATTTTTTGTAATATTTTTATTTTTTATTCTCTAAATTTCCCCCTATTACCTATTTAAATTATTATTTTATTACATATTTCTAAAGTATAATGAAGTATTTATAAAAGTATAATTATGGTCAAGCATATACATTATTATTACCTTTATGAATAGTTAATTATTTTATATATTTTTTGTAGTAATTTTTTACTTTTTGGATAAGATTTATTCTTTTAAAAACTTTTATTTATAGTATGAGTTTGAGTATATTGGATCATACTAAGAAAAAATTTGATTCTAAGCTAACAAGTCTATAGAGAATGAAACATATACTTCTTCAAAAAAAGAAAAAAAAGTAACCACGCTACTGATATTAAAAAACTTGAACAGATCAACATTAACATTGGATTGACGTCAAAAGATTTAAGAGACATCAATGATATATAGTTGTATTTGTGAGAGATAAAAACTTGAAATGTATCAATGAAATATATCTGTCTTATATGCAATTTCAATATCCATTGCTTTTTTTATATAGTACAGATGGATGACGTATTGGGATAAATTTTTCTCAAACTACTAAAATGTAGCGTCAAGGATTTATATCAATGAGGAAATTCTATGTGTTTAGAATGCAAAGTGGTGAATCTGAAGAAAATGTACTTTTACGAGGGAGCCGATCATTTCAACAATTTTTTGTAGATTGTTATGCGTCAATTGAGCATAATATATTGAATTATATAAGAACTCATCAATTAGATTTACGTGCAGATCTATACAAGGGTTCAGAAGATGCAATAGTTATTGGATATGTTGATGCTTCGATTGTAGATAGAAAATTTGTATTATCTTTATTATTTATAGAAGGATCACGAAATAGAATTCAACACTATCAAGATGCGATGGCAATATATAGATATTTTGGTCCTCCATACACTTTTATTACATTTAACTGTAATCCCAAATGACCAGAATTAAAAAAAGAGTTAATGAAAATACCATGTCACGTCAGCGTATTGAAGACATACTAGATATTGTTGCACAAGTCTTTCGCATAAAATAAAAAAAATTATAAATTATCTTAAGAAGAATAATTTCTTCGATAGAGTATTTGCACGTATTACTTTTTTACCTCTATAAGATAATAAATCTATATCCTTAATTTTTTTATTTCTCAAATTTATTTTTTATTTATACAAATGTCACATACACATATTTATGTTCTATAAAAGGATATAAGTGATACTTATATGTGAATCAAAGATTTTAAAAAGTTAAAAAAAGGTGGATTCAATGTAACTAATGTTCTTTTGATTTTGTATTAACAGGAACAAAAGAGGTAAAAATCATATGCTAAAAGTCTAAGATGAGAAAGAAGATATTGAATATTTTTGAACAAATAAAATTTTAATGTTATGTATTATTCAATTTTTTTAAATACATATAATTCGGGAGGTAAAAAAGGTTCTTCTTTGAATATTTCTTTTGAAAATTTAATTTTTATATTTCTTATTTTAAAAATATATTCGTGCATAATAAGGGTTTTAGTAGTTTGAGAAAAATTTATCCCAATACGTCATCCATCTGTACTATATAAAAAAAGTAATGGATATTAAAATTACATATAAGACATATAATATTTCATTGATACATTTCAAGTTTTCATCTCTCACAAATACAACTATATCTCATTGATGGCTCTTAAATCTTTAAACACATATAATTCGGGAGGTAAAAAAGGTTCTTCTTTGAATATTTCTTTTGAAAATTTAATTTTTATATTTCTTATTTTAAAAATATATTCGTGCATAATAAGGGTTTAGACTAGTTTAAAAAATTATGGACGAATCAAGAATTTAAAAAATTATTTAAGAAAGATACAACACATTGAAAGAGAGACCAAATTGAGTTCAGATAAATATATATTTTTTAAAGTAGAGGAAAAAAATAATAAGATTTGCAAAGATTTATAAAAGCGCTCATCCGTGGTGCTTGAATCTTATTAAAATTTGTGTAGAAAAAGATTTATCATGATCTAAAATCAAAATAAAAAATAAAAATATATAAAAAATAAAAAAATAAAAAGATCCGGTCTAGAGAGAGAGAGGAGTGGAGAGAAGGATGAGAGAGTGGGAAGAGAGAGCAAGCTGTTAACCTGTGGACCGGGTTCATACAAAATTTGCACTCTCTTTTGTCCAACCATGAAATCAATGGCATAGTGACTGACCCACTGGACCTCAGTGTTGCAGGGAACCTTCGAAAAGATCGTAGGTTGCGTCCTAGAAAACGTCTTTATAACTTGGTCTATTTTGAGAACAGTACACATTCTTTTATGAATTCAGCCTTTGTATATAGATATTAGTTTGGTTTGAGTTAAATTGGACTTGTTGAGTTATTGAATCAAATTTCAGGCTTTATAGATTATAAGTTTTAGAATGTTATATATTTTTTAAAAATATACACATCGCAATAAATATGGTACAACAACTAAGGTGGGAAGAAATTTGATTCAATTTTATTTAAGTGTACTAAACATGATATGTTATGCATTTTAACAGGGTGCTTTGTCTTAGTATAAGAGGTATTACACACACATACATATACACATACACATACATATATATATATACTGAGTTAAATAACAAAAGGATCATCCTTAAACTTTGAATGTAATTATTGTTCTATTTGGTGAGTTAATAAATGTGAAGGTAAATTGAGTCCTCATTCAAAAGCAAGTTAATACTTTCTTGAATTGATGAATTGACAAGATTAATAATTTTTTGACAAGTAATTTGAGATGAAGAGAACACAAAAGAGAGTATCAACTCTATAAATGAGAATAAATCCGTTACAAGGCAATAATTGAATTTCTAACCTTTTGGTCGAGAGTCTTCAACTCTAAAAGGTTTAATTTTTAATACATGCAGCTCACAAAAATTGAGTCAATCTAAGTGTATATATATATACATACTAGCATAAAGTCGTGTTTTGCACGAGATATACATTACTTCTTAAAAAAATAAGCGTTTAATGAGAATAGATTTTTAAAAAGAGAAATTAGTTGTATATGTTATTAAAAACAATACTTTTAATAGCACGACTAGGAGTAAGTTTTTTTTTTAGTGATAGAACCAAATTTTCTTTAAAAAAAAGAAATATTAACATATGTTATTATATAAGTAGTTATTAGAATTATTATAATAAATATGAAGCAAATTTATATATTTAATAAAAAATTGTGAGCACTAATGGTTAATCATAAATAAATTAAAATGAAGAGAAAAGAAATGAAAAAACACATTGTAAGTTGTATTTTTTTTTATATCTTTAAAATAAATTAACTCTATAATATGGTCTTTCAATTCTTCTGTCTTATTTATCTTCTATTTCTGCTATGTATAAGAGAAAAAAAGAATTTCTCTGTCATACTATTATTTAATTATTTATTTTGACTCTTAAAAAAGGAATATATTGCAATAAAATCATTATGAATATTAAAACCTATCTTCCCTTCCTTGTCTGTTTCTATTTTTAAAAAATAAATAACATAAAAAATAAAAATTATTAGTGTTTTATATTAAAAACCTCAAAGAAAAGCTTTTTCGGGATGAAAAGATTCTCAGGTTAGTACTTAATTTTTTTAAAAAGAATAGTATTCTTAATCCATCGCAAAGAAGCCATAGTGTTAATGTACTTTACAAAATAATTTATTTCTTTTATATTCACTCAGTTAAAAAAATAAAAAAATAAAAACCATTGACTATTACATTTCATGTCTAATGTATTGCAAAGTTATGCATGTTTTGGTGCGGAATGTATTAATAGGTAATTAGACACTTTTATCCTTAAAACTTATCAAAAGAAGGATCAAATTAGTATAATAGATACCAATGACTAAACAGATAAATATTCCTAAAGTCATCCATTCAAACAAATTAAAAAAAAGGAAAAATCCTGAATCTTTAAAACCTATCAAAGAAAACAAAAACTCAAACAAAAGACATGAAAGATGTAAAAAGAGAAAACATTAATGATGCTAAAAATAAAACTGAAAAATAAAAGAAGCTGACAAAAAAGGGCAAAGACATAACTACATATGAAAGTCATGTACAATTTGCAGATTTCTTGATAATCAGAAAATTTAAAAAGTTTTTTAAAAATATATGTTATTCCCAAAAAGGATTACATGGACTCATATTGAAGAAGAAAAATATAAATTAAAGATTAAAAGAAAAGTGCATATCTCTCATTTTGTAGGATCTGGCTGAAAAAGTCTCTAAGACATATTTCAAAATTTAAAAAATAATATAGCTAAAACACTTATTTGAATAAAAACTTAAAATATTCTAAATATGTATGATGCTTATAACTAGTATAATACTCATGCATTTTCCTCTATTTTATAAAGGAAGAAGCATGGGACAATCTTTCTATTTTGACTTTTACCCCAAAAAGCACTCAAAAAAATTCTTTAAAGTAAAAAAAAGTATAAACATCTCACCTCTACGCAAAGAAGTTCTCAACAACTTAAAGAAAAAGAAATCTTTTTCAAGAAGAATTAATTCACAAACATCTTCTATAAATAAGATATGCGTTGAACATTGATTAGCTCCTCAAGAAAATAAATTATTTCTTCAAGAAAAGAAAAAGAAAATCGAATATATAACACTATTTATCAAACTCAGAGGTCAAATATTGAAGTAAAAGAGAAAAAGAAAATAAGAGCAATTTGTATAAAAAAAGAAATTAAAAAGATTACATCTTCAATTAAGAAAAATAAGAAGATATGATGATAAAAAAATCTTTCGAGAAAAAGTTTGTGGAGAAAGAAAAAGATTGTTGAGAAAGTGACAGTAGATGAAATTATGTGGAGATAGTGAAAAGTTATTAGAAATTTGATTTAAATTATATGATTTGTTCAGGATAAATTAAATTGTTCATATTATTTTATCATAAAAAATCTCTTAGCTAATGACAACTCTTCTAACTAATAAAAAATTTAAAATTTTAAAAACTAGTATTGGAAATTTGAAAGTTTTGGAGGAGGAGAGAGAGTAAAAATATTTTTGATATATATATATATATATATATATATATATATATATATATATATATATATATATATATATATATATATTTCCTTCTCCAAAGCTTTCAAGACCTAAATCCAATTTTATCAAAATTTGAAGTTTTTAATTAGTTTAAAAATTTTTAATTGGTTTAGCAGATTTTTTATTTAATAAATTAATTAAAAATTATTTTTTAAACTTTCCATTACTTATTCATTTATCCATTATGCCCTGCATTAGTTTTCCTAGATTTTATCTATTTATTTCCCTTTTAGTTTCTTGACCATTTAATACATTTTGATTTCATTCTCCTCAAATTATGTGTGTATTAAGATTTAGGGGGGATGAACCATTTTTTTTCAAAAAAAAAAAAAAACAGTTGTGGAAAAAGAAGAAGACAGGTTGATTACAATACCAATCAAATTCAAACTATTAACTTGACTTGGACCAAAGAATCCATCCAAATTTAGATTTTATTTCTGTGATGAATAAAAGAAAAAAGAAACGTAGTCAAACATGTTCTCAAGCATGGCATAGTTGCTTTTGCATAATTCCTTAATTAGGTTTCTTGGTATATAAAATTTCGAACTCATTTCATGATCCTTAACTAGCTTTTGCATCTAGTGTTGGTTTGCCACGAACTTATGGTCGCACTGGTTGGTTTAGAAATTAAGTAGCTGTCAAATTTGAAAACTATCAAACGGGACAATAGACGAAAGGTAAAGGATGAGAAAAAAAATATTTCTAAAGAATGACAAAAGTATGGCTTCTTAGAGGTGGATTATCAACATTATTATTCAATATGACTTCTTATCACGATGTTACATATGTAACTTGTTTAGATAGAAGAAAACCTTGAACCAAAATAAGTATACAGTTATTAGGAAAAAATGAATAAATATTATAGAATTTGCAATGAGATATATGAACTTTCATTTAAACCTTAATGTCAGTCCTTTATTTAAATTTTTGTTTTTTTATTTACAAAAAAGAAAAAGAAAAAAATCTAAGAAATGGGAAATCATTTGGATACATTAGCTTTCAATGCCTTTGTTAAGTAATCCACCAAGATAATATAACTGAAATCATCTATTATCTAACTTAATGAGTTAATTGAAAAATGTCTTTAAAAATTGTGGTCACTTACCCATCATCTTCTATATTAGTTTTGTAGTTGAAGTCAAATTAAACCGCCCTTCGTTCATTGATTGAAGTACAGGTAATAACATTCATCTCTTTCCTTAGCACTGTGTGCTTTTCTTTTTTCATGTATAGTTTTCTTTTTAGAGGGTTAGGTAATTAAAGTATCTTTATTTTTTTTATCATAATCTTAGGTAAACATCCATCTATTTCCTTTGCATCTGTGTGTTTTTTTTCATTTTTCATGTATAGTTTTCTTTTTGTAAAGTTTGGGTAATCGAAATCTCTCCCTTTTTCGTCGTAATCTGAAGTGATAACGTATTTTCAAAGCTTTATTTATTTATAAACATATTATTAGTGTTTCTTCCTTTCATAATATGGTTCTTTTATTTTTTCTAATTTTCTCATATTATCTATTTCTATATGCAGTGGCACCAATACTAATGATGCTAGGAGAATCACCAAAGACAATTTATGTGGTTCATTCGTTTGATAAATCTACAACAGAATATGCCTGGAGAAGATTTGAACCGATAGAAGAAGAGGAGAGAGAGTGTGTTGCTGCCATTGTTGTGTTGTCCAACTCTCTTAATCCTTTGGAATATTTTGTAGGAACAAAATTTTGCTATAACGTTAATAGGTTTTAATCTATCCTTTTTACATTGTCAGTGTAAAATTTATCTTGCATAATCAAAACATATATTGCTTTAGTATGATAATGGATGTTTCAAATATATGGTCTTGTAATCTGATAGTATATATATTGTTAATTCTATATTAAATATAACTTTTGCTTAGTGAATAAGATTTTTGTTAAGATTGGAGAAACTTTTGGAGAGAAAGAGCTCAAGGCTTTAGAAGCTCATTAATCGTATTATTGTTGAGAGCATCTAAAAAGAAATTTATGTTTGCCTAAAATAGGAAAAGTTTAGCAATCTAAATTATGATTACTTCATGCTTAATAGTAATAAACATCTCATAACCTCTTAATGCATTTTTATTATGTGAAGAAATGATGCTACCTCCTAAGGGCATATCCGTACATATATGAAATTTCAAAAGTTTGATGACCTCAATCCTTTTGTATGAAAATTTGAGTCTTTTTAATTAGGTTAAACAATTTTAAAAGTGTCATTTGTAAATTGTCAGTATTGAATATGATCTTCATTTTATTTTCTATTTATTATGAGGTCTTGAGATGGAGATGGATGTTTCGAGCTTGTTATTCCTTTTCTCCACGCTATGATAACTTCAAATGATTGTGTGTGTGTGTATGTGTGTTTTTTTTTTTCTTTTCTTTAAGAGAAATCTGTAAAAATAGTCCACAAACTATTTTAATTATTGTAATTTAGCCTCACAACTTACATTTTAATTTTTTTGGTCCATTATATATATATTTAAATATTTACGGTCCTAAACACTATTAATGTGACAGAAACCCATAAAGATATATACATGCATTTCATGTGCCTTATTAATGTAAGAACAAATCCGTCCAAAAGTTTTTCATCTCAAAATTCATAGCACGTGTGATTAGAATTGAGTTTTTTTTGGTTGAATCGGGTAAAATTGAGTTAGACAAAAGAAGAGAGGAGTAAGAAAGATACATATTCTCCAAATCTGAATTTTTATTTTGTAGGATTTATTATTTTCGTTTCGTTAAAATAATAAACCCTATATGACAGGAATTAGAATTTAGGGAATATATATTTTTTTCTTCCATTTTTTCTCCAATTTGATTTCATTCAATTTGGGGGAAAAAATCAATTTCAAGATCACATGCCATAGATTTTGGGAGAAAAAATTCTTGAAGGGACAAATTTGTCATTCATCAGTAAGGCACGTGATATGCATGTATATGTCTTCATGGGTCACCGCTACATTAATAGTGTTTGAGACTACAAATATTGACATATATAAAAATAATGTATCAAAGAATTTATAGAAAGATCTATTTTAAAAGAAAAAAAGCTAGCTTTCCCACAACAAAAATCTTTAAAATGTGTAAAAAAACTTGAGACTTCCTATTTTCAGTAAAGACACCTTTTTTTTTTCAAGAAAAGAGTAATATCTCTCCTAACCTTTTTCCCTCCCCCTTTTCCCTAAAAGGACTTTATCCAATAAAAAAGAAAAGAAATTGGAGAGATTAATTGGATCGAACTGTTTAAATTTCGGCTTCAAATGGAAGGCATATGGTACGGAAGCGTACCTAAAGGAGCAGACATTCGGTTGAGTCAACTTGAGCTTCTCTAATTGGATTCAGACAATGTGTATGGCTATTTGCCCAATTGGCAGTCAATTGGTTTGTTTTATTTTTTCTTTTTAAATATGTGGAAAAGAATATATATTTTTTAATAAATAAAGAGATTGCGTTTAATAGTTAAATAATTGTTGAAAACGTTTTAAAGAAAGCTCTTAAATTGTAGTGGTAATAATGGAAGAGTTTGAATCCTCAGTGGAAGGATAGAATGATGATAGGAATTAAACGGTATTTTAGTTGATTAAAAATATTTTTATTAAATAATATGCTCTAAACTTCAATTAGACAAAAAAAAAACCAATATGTTCTGATTTTGATTGGTTATTTTCCCCATTATTTGTATACAAAAGAAGCTGACTTGTTCCAAAGTAAAACAACTCGCAATTTACTCCCATTAGTTCTTAATCATATCAACATCAAATATTTTGTGGACTATGTGCCCTATTCTATAGCACTTTGTTAATGCTAACATTGATTATATTAATTTTATAAAAAGAAACATCGAATTTCTTTCTAAATTTGCATTTTGGGTACTAAATATTGATATTTTGAAAACGATCCCGTGTATATTTTTGTCCTCGATTATATCGAAATTGATTACCCCTTATCTTTGAGTGTGTGTAAATATGTACTTAAACAATGAATCCCACTTCATTAAAATGAAAACACGTGCTTAACAAGTCATAGATTGTGTGTGTGTGTGTTTTTTTTTTTTTTTTTTGAAAAGGAAGAGTAGCAATTGCAAAAACTAGGACTAAATGACAATTTCTGAATTTGGATGTTTGACTTCAAAGAAAATAATGAGAAAAAACTAGTAAACTAATGAATAGCTTACCTTTGCTTCTTGTTTCCACAAAAAAGATAACTACCCTTTAGTTGTTTGTCTACATTCTCCAACAATAATAATTGGAATTGCGATTCTATTTAATAAATTTGAAGGAACTAAAAACATTTTGTTATATCACAAGAAGAATGTGCTGAGGAGTCAGTAAGGAATGGGAAATTTACATAGTGTTTTAAAAGAAAGTGACAATTTCTTCTTGAAAGTTCCTTTTATAGTTTTTAATTTATTTAAAAAATTCAACTTGCTTAGAGCAGGATTGAAGAGAGTTTGAATTTGAGATTTTTGTCTTGAGTTTAAGGAAAGATAAATTGTTTGTGAAATAATATATGGGTCTTAAAACTAAAATTTCTCAATGAATTCTGAATAAAAATGATATAGTTAAAAGAATTGTTTGTTAGTATAATAAAACATCGCCTTCAAACAAAAGGTAGTGGAATAAATAAGTAGTGGACAGAACTAGACTTCACTTGAAGACCAATTCAACACTTTGCCCAAAAAACAATGGAAAAAGAAAGGACAAGTCAATGGTGACAATTTGTGAATTCAAAGAGGGAGTTGGACATATCATTTCATGATGTAGAATTTGAATAATTTACATCCTCACAACTCAAATTTTGTACTCACCAAATCATTCTTTGGATCTTATGATTGTCTATCGTCTTCATCTTGCTCCTACCATGATGATTCATATATGAGTTTTGGAACTTGCTATGAATCTTGACTTTGAATCTTGGCAGGCATGTATAGGTTTTCTTAGTTTGAATAGATTCTACCCATTATACACTTCAATAGTACTTTTGGCCTCATAAGTCATAACTATATTTTGTCCTTAACATCCTCTAAAGTAGATGGTTTATTTTCTCTTCAAATATTACTTATACTAGTAAGTTAATAGGTAAATACACTTTGATCTTTTTCGTTACATCTTTGTCACTATCTTTGAAATACAAAGATAAGCAAAATTCAATATCTATCTTTTTAAAAAAAGATAACAATTTAAAAAATTATGAAAGAATTAACAGTTTTAAAAATTACTTAAGTAAGAGGCAAAATGCTAAAAGAGATTCTGGCTCGAGTCTAGATAGATAGATTCCTTCAAGGCAAAGGAGACAAATCGCAATAGCTGTAAAAGAGTTTATCTGTGGTGCTTAAATCTTGATAAAAGTTACATAAAAAAGATTTATCATGATTTATAGTCAAAATAAAGGACGAAAACACATAAAAAAGACAAGAAACAAAAAAATTCAGTCAAGATCCCCTTTCCGGCCAAAGCCGGTTGCCAAATCTAGCCGTAGAAGAAAGACAGAAGCACAATTTGTAGATTGATCAAGTGAAGAGCTTTTACCAATCCTCTTACATTATATCTTACACTCAATTTGTGCAGTATCTCTGATTTGAAAGTTAAATTTTAATTATTTTTTCAAAGAAAGTTCGATGAAAATTGTTGATTGAATTTTAAGATGGTGTATTTGAAAGGAGTTTTGTTTTAAAAATTAATATAAAATGGTGAAATTTAAATAATTTTTTATAAATACTTTAAATTTTACAAGATTTAATACAAAAATAAAATCAAACTATGTGGAATCTCTCGTATTCTGTTCTAATTTTTTTTTCGTGGTCTTCTAATGTATAGAGAAAAGTAGAAGGCAGCAGCCACGTGGCAAAAGTAAGGTGAAGTAGGAACATGGAAAGGGTAGAAATGACCATTCCTTTCCTTGGTGATTTTTCTTGATAAAGAGACATCATTGACAGTAATAGTTTACTTTATGGCTTGGGATAGCGAGAATACTTCCATTACAGTCGAGTCATGCGGGTGGAATTCGACCCACTGAACTTTTTTTTAAAGGGATTATTTATTAATAGTAAAAATAAATAGAATTATTATAATTAAAATAATTTTTAAATTCTTATTTCAATACATTAAAAAAGAATAATTAAGAGACTGGAATAATTCAATAAGAAAAATAACAATAAGAGAAATAATAAAAATTATATAATGATTTAAATTATATAATACTTTGAAAACTATAATGACAGAAAATATTTTACATCTTAGTTATACAGGATAAGTAAAATATAATATTATTAATATTAATAAGATAATTGATAAATATATTTTGATGTTCTTTGATATATTTTCGTCATTATTCTTGAGATACAGAGGTAATTAAAATTTAATATTTATATTTTTCTTAAAAAATAATAATTTAAAAAATTATGAACGAATTAACGGTTTTAAAAATTCTTTAAGAAAGAGGTCAAATATTAAAAGAGGGTTCAGTCTAGTCCAAATAGATAGATTCCTTTAAAGAGCAATATCTCTTCTAACTTTTTTTTTCCTTTTTCCCTAAAAGGACTTTATCCAATAAAAAAGAAAAGGAATTGGAGAGATTAATTGGATCGAACTGTTTAAATTTCGGCTCCAAATGGAAGGCATATGGTACGGAAGCGTACCTAAAGGAGCAGACATTCGGTTGAGTCAACTTGAGCTTCTCTAATTGGATTCAGACAATGTGTATGGCTATTTGCCCAATTGGAAGTCAATTGGTTTTTTTTATTTTTTCTTTTTTAAATATGTGGAAAAGAATATATATTTTTTAATAAATAAAGAGATTGCGTTTAATAGTTAAATAATTGTTGAAAACGTTTTAAAGAAAGCTCTTAAATTGTAGTGGTAATAATGAAAGAGTTTGAATCCTCAGTGGAAGGATAGAATGATGATAGGAATTAAACGGTATTTTAGTTGATTAAAAATATTTTTATTAAATAATATGCTCTAAACTTCAATTAGACAAAAAAAAAAAACCAATATGTTCTGATTTTGATTGGTTATTTTCCCCATTATTTGTATACAAAAGAAGCTGACTTGTTTCAAAGTAAAACAACTCGTAATTTATTCTCATTAGTTTAAACTAAATTTATTAAAACTAAACTCTTAACTTATACATTAATTTTAATTTTAAATTTCTTATATATATATATACACTCAAAAGATCCAAATTCAATCTTTTGGTGAGATTGGATAGAGTTTGAATTTGAGATTTTTTTATTTTAAATTTTATAAAAATAAATTATTTATAAAAAAATAAGTAAATCATATATTGAAAAATTGGTATTGTCCCCACTAACCAATCCAAATACACCCTTTGAATCCTCCTCCCTATCCTTTGATGCGGAAGGAAAAGAAACGACTAGCCAATGATGACAATTTGTGACTTCAAAGAGGGAGTTCGAGTATCATTTCATGATGTAGAATTTGTACAATTTTTGTCCTCACAATTCAAATTTCGTACTCACCAAATCATTCTTTGGATCTTATGATTGTCTATCGTCTTCCTCATGGGTTTTTACTATGTTTGGCCCTATTTTTAAAAAAATATAATGAAATAGACCTAATTTGAGTAGGAATGTACGATAATGGTCATAACGCCATTTGAGATGGCGTTATGACAGTATAACGCCATCTTAAATAGCGTTATATATTTGCACTGAATTTTGGTCTTATAACACTATTAGAAATGACGTTATAACTTAAAAGCTATAACGCCATTTCTAATGGCATTATAGAATCTTTATCTTTGTTTGACTTTCTTGGCTTTATTATATTTTTTCACTGTTTCACATTACTGTTTCTAATTTTACAGAATTGCATTTGGTGTTCTTTTTTGTCTTTTTTTTTTTTTTGCGAGCATGAGCTTTGTTTTTTCCTTTGTGTTTTTATCCATTTTTTTCTTCCTTTGGCTGTGCTTACTGGCATTTGATTTGCATATTTTCTTTCTTTTATTTTTATATTGTGATTTGTGAATTAATTTTGGCAGATAATTATATTTTTATTTATTTTAAATTTATATTACTAATTAAAATTTGTTAAATTTATTGATTATATAAGTTTTATACATATTGTGTGTGAAAGGATGTCTCAAAATTTTCATTATTATTTAGTTTATGTTATTGCTAGTTAGAATAACTGTAGTTATTATTCAACTGCAATGTAAATAGTTTTATATTAAAATAAATTATTATTTAAATAATAATACATTCTACAAATAATTTTAAAAAATAATAACTTGCTCTATAAAGAAGAATATTTAGAATAAGCTACATAAATAAATTATTCTAATTTTTTTATTTGTAGAATATATTATTATTTAAATAATAATTTATTCTAATATAAAACTATTTACATTACAGTTGAATAATAAGTGCATCTTACTTTATTCTAACTAGTAATAACATAAACTAAATAATAAAAAAATTTTGAGAGAGTCTTTCACATATAATATACATAAAACTTACCCAAATCAAACATAGTAAAAACCCTCTTCCTCTTGCTCCTAACATGATGATTCATATATGAGTTCTGGAACTTGCTATGAATCTTAACTTTGATTTTAGTTTGATTGATCCAGCCCCCCCAAAAAAAAAAAAAAAAGACTGTTAGTTTGACTGGCTACTTAGCCAAACGTGCATGCATTTGGCAAGCATGTATAGGTTTTCATAGTTTGAATAGATTCTACTCATTATACACTTTGGTTTGGTTAGAATACAAATAATACTTTTTTTGAATTTGTACAAAACAGATTTTCAGTCATCAGATTTTGATCTAACAGTTAAAAATTAACACGTTTGAATAATTATTCACTCTATAGTAGAATATTTAAATTTGACTTGGTGCAAGCATCTAAAAAAAGCATTTTATTATACTTAAAATTCGCCCAAAGAAATTATGTATATAGACAAATACAGTAGCAGCATTTCCGGGGAAATTGTTGCAGGGCACTTGCATGACCTCTGATGTGAGATTAACGGTAAAATATAAGAAAATTAAATAATTTAAGAATTATACTATTTGAATAATAAAATCAATTAATTTAAGAAAATTAATGGTAAAAAATATTTTAGTTTAGAAAAAATAAGAATCCATTTGGAAATATATAAAATTAGACATGTGAGCATTCAACTTAAGATGCACGTTGATAACATGAAAGCGTCCCCAAACTTAGTGGGAAAAATTGCAATAAATCGTAGTTAAGTTGGTTTCACAAGTGAACCACCCAAAGGTTGCTTTATTTTTTCATTAAAAATGAAAGAAAACGCAGATGAGGTAATTTCAAGACAGATGTTAGCATAAAAGATAAATTAATAATATTAATTAATTTTAAGTAAACGAGACTGAGTCAACCAACAAACAAGAAGAAAAAACTTGTAGCTGTCGAAAAAAATGGTCGAAGAACTAAAAGAGTTTTGGTCAGAAGTCCGATGTTAGCCAAATCTGCCAATTCTGGACTATTAGCCAAGTTGATTCTTCAATTCTATCCACAACTAGCAGCTCAATTCAAATCCACTTGGCTCCTTTTTCTGAATCATAACTCCATTCTAAGGAATGTAACCAAAATGTGTGTTTTTTTTTTTTGGTTTTGTTTTCTTACGAGGTAAGTGAATGACTTGGCATCCCATTAACTAATGGATTGATTCTTTTTCAGTGTAGTGAATGACTTGGCATCTCACAAATAACTTTACATTATTCATTCCTGATACTTCATTACTTTTAGCTATCCATGTTAATGTTCGGTTATGATTTGATAGAGTTTAGTTTTAAGATTTTCATCTTGAATTTCGTAGGAGTTAAATTATTTATAAAAAAAAATATGAGTCCCACAAATAAATTTTTTTATTTGATTTTAAAATCAAACACGGTCCAAATATAACTTTCGTTTCAAAATATAAAATTTTTAATTTTTACATAAATTAAAGAATGAGAAAATAAGGGTTAATTTTTTATTATATTTTAATATAATAAAGAATAAAAAAATTATATTTATGATAAAAATAATTTTAAAAATATATTTTTTAAAAAATTAAAATTTTAAAAAGAAAAAAATAAAAATTTTTATATTTTGAAACTAACGAGGAAGTAAGTTTCTGCATACCCCATAAATGGATTTGGATGCTAAAAATGTGATTGACTCACTCAACCAATCCATTCTTTGCAAAATGGTCCATCAGTATGCAAAAGCCAAATGAAAATTTTCCTCTTCACACGAAGAAAATCGTATCGAAAAAAAAAAATAGGTACTTCCTCATTTCGGAATAGAATGCCTATATTCGATTTTAGGCGAAAATAGTACCATTTATTCAAATGGTGTGTTTGAATTTTAGTTTCAATTCAGAAATTTCATATAATTATAAATAGTTTATTTTTGTAAAATTAAAAATTAAAAATTTTAAACTCAAACTCTCTCTAATATTTTTGATAATTTCCATATTTTGCAAAGTATTTATTTTCCTTTATTAAATAATAATATCACACTAAAAAAATAGTTTATGAAATGCACAAATTGCCACAGCCCATCAACACACAGATGACAGAACGGATAAAAACAAAAGAAAGCGCGTTCCAAAAGCAGAGCGCTGACAAAGTCAACGCTGAAAACGACTGGTTTTGGCGCCACACCGACTCCGAGAGCCAATCTGATTTGTCCAAATCAATCCTTCGACGGTATGGGGGCAAGTATGGGAAAATACCACTCAATTGTCAAGTCAAATGGAGTGATATCTCTGTTGACTTGGACTTTTTTTTTTTTTGGAGTATTTGGGTATATATATATGGATAGATTCGACCTAAATCATTTAATTTATTTAGACATTTTATTAGATAAACTATTATTATATTATACTATATTCTTAATCTCGCAGATGTCCATCTGTCATGGTTATTGAAAATAATTTGTCCGTTACTACTCATTTACTGAGGCTTGAAATTTATCTTTGTCTTCGAAATATTAAAGTTTTATTTAAATTATATTTTTTAATTAAATAAATAATTAAATTATATTTTTTTAATAAAAAAATTATTTTTATAAAACTTAAGATAAAATTTCTTACAATAAAAAATAATTCAAATACAATCCTAAATAGTTCCGAAGATGATGGCAACATTTTGGCGTAGAATATGGTTGGAATGTTCCTTTTGATTCCCCCTCCTAAAAAAATAAATAAACAAAGTTTTGAAAGTTCATAATCTAAAGAAGTCCAATTTAAAGGTATATATGAATTTATTTTTCATAAAATTTTATTTTTATAAAATTTAAAATAAAAAATTTTAAATTCAAAATTTTCCTAACGATTTTTTTTGGGTGAAAGGTAAAAAAATGCTTGAGATTGCAATATTTATTGTCCAAAAAACCCCGTTCACAAGCAGAAAACAAAAAGTTTCACTTTGGCCGATGTTTTTCCTCCTGTAAAAAAATATAGGCATCTCGAATCTGGTCAGACCGGACGGTTTGACTGGTTAAACCAGACCAGGTGTTACGCTTATGGTCAAATCTGTACAACATCGACCAAACTCATTAAATGCGGTGAACGGGGAATTATACGGTATATTTTCATAGAATTTTAAAATTTTATGAATTATTTAGAAAAATATAAATTAAAATTAAAAAAATCTACATTGTGAAAACTAAAATTATATTTTAACAGTGTTTGGTTTCAAAATTAAATATAAAATTTCAAGTGCGAGGTATACATCTCGTCTAATAAATAATTTAACTTTTACAAAATTCAAAATAAAAATATCAAAATTACATATTTTAATTAAACTGAATAGTGACAAACCTTTTAATTTTGGTAAATAGTTTTGGATTCTTCTAAAATTTTCTCTTACCTTACGTTTAAAAATTTTACCAACCAATTCAATATTCATTTTAATTATCCCAATACTGATAAACACAAATGATATGCCTAATTTTGTAAATGTAAAATAAGACTATTTTTGTGGAATTAATATGACAAGACGATAATTAATGTTGTTTAGCGTTTTTATGATAATTAATAATTCAAACTTTATGATATTTAAACTAAAATTTTCAAATGTAATCTTTTGATTTACATCTCTCTTTCTTCAGACGAAAAACGCGGGTCCTCTTTTCCCAAAAAGCCAAAAAACCTTTGCGCCAAATAGTCCAAAACAAACTCATATCCCCATCGAAACTCAGAAGTGTATGGTTTACTCTCTCTTCACTTCATGTCGGCTCTCGTAAGTGGTCATGGAAGACCTGCGCATTTGCAGAGGCCTTTTAAGCTGATTCCGTCCATTGTATGTGAATTCACACTCAAGCTTTGACTCTCTCAAACACAGAGACGACCCTCCATGCATTTACATATTCCTCTGTCCTACATATTATAATTATAATATAGACATGAACCAAAATATATCTTGCAGCGGAAAAATTAATTAAGATGCGTACTTTTAGCCAGTATTGTTCAAGTAATTGCATAAAAATAATACCTTGATTTGAACCGCCTCGATTCCCCTGTATCTGTGTTGTTTTATATGAGAGTCTTCTAACCTATGACTATCAATGTTAAAAAAAACCCTGGAACTAATGGTGTTACTCGGGCTTTATATAGGCTAGGCTAGGGACCCTCATATGATGGATACAAATTAGAGTTTCCTTCCATCAAGAAAACATCCGGAATATATTCCAAAATCATAACCAATAATATCTTCATTAATATTTACCTAATTTACTTATATGGGAGAAAATATGATAACTACTTATAATATGTAGGCCACATTAAAGTCTTTTAATCAAGACCAAATTCTTACACTACAAACACCCTCTCATCCGCTTGCCATGCTATGCGAGAACACAAATTTTTTCTTCTGGAAATTTTATTTTTAATGCAATGAGAGATATATAAATAAAGATTTGCTAAACAAACCATATTGAAAAGGCAAAATTCTGCAAGGTTAATTATATACGTTTCTTCATGTTGAAGAAGATCGTGGCGGCGGAGACCGACAACGTACGTGGCGGCCCATATTTTTTATAATTTAGAGGACTATACAAATTTCAACCCTTTCAAGTTGCTTATATAACGGTCGATTTGAGAAGCTTAATGGGGTTCTCCTTGTCAACTTTCTTGAATTATCTTTTGGTGGAAAAGTAAAGTTAGTAGTATCTTAAACTGCTTTTCCAACCCCCGTAATATAGTACTAGAATTGTGTTTTCCTGTTTTTCTTTTTTTGGGAGTTACATGTGTGTTTTCAAGGTGGCGAATTCAAGAGAAGATTACCGTACATGGAGAATGAGGGGTGACGATAGAGAGAGAGGTGGCGGTGGCGGCAGCGGCCATGGAGAAGGAGGGCCTAGCAGCAGTCATGGGTTGGAGTCATTGATTGCATCAACGCTTTCGGGATTCGACAGAGAACAAGAGAATTCTGTGATTGTTTCAGCTCTGACACATGTAGTTGCTGGCGAAGCTGCAGTAGCTGGAGATGTCGGTGGCAGTGCTGCACCAAATCAGGATTCCTCTTCTGCTGCATGTTCTTGGAGTCTTGGAGACAAAAGGGGACGTGAAGAGCTAAATGAGGTGCAGCTTTCTGAATCAGCTGCAAGAGTTTGCAGACCATTTAACACTGATTTTCCTCTTGGAAACTTCAATATTGGATCATCAGGTACTACAAAAGCTGTGCATCCATCAATACAAACAATTCTACCGCTACTATGTACTACCACTATACCACCCTTTGGTCCGTATTGCGTGTTCACCTTTCTATATGTGATTAATTGGAAAGTGAACAACCAATTCGAACTAATGGAATTACATTCTACTCTATCATATTTCTTATATTATTTATTATAAATAAGTTTTTCGGTATGAATATATATATATATATATATATATATATATATATATATATAATTACATAATATGTAATATGTACTTATCTCTTTTAATTACATTCAAGAAATTACTCACCAATCACAATACAAAACCGTGATTTGACAATAGTTATTTATTTGGCGAACTGTATCGATCTGCAGGTATTGAAACTTCCATGATGAGAAGTTCAATTAACATGACAGCAGCAACAGAAGCAAGATATGCATATTCCCCTAGCAGCAACAGCAACAGTTCTGAACCCTCCACAGGAGAGCCAAGAAGAAGATACAGAGGAGTGAGAAGAAGGCCGTGGGGCAAATGGGCAGCTGAGATCAGAGACCCACACAAGGCTGCCAGAGTCTGGTTAGGCACATTTGACACAGCAGAAGCAGCTGCCAGAGCTTACGATGAAGCAGCTCTCAGATTCAGAGGCAACAAAGCCAAACTCAATTTCCCAGAAAACGTCACTCTCATGCCAATGTCCTCTTCTTCCACCGGCCCATCTTCTTCGTCTCCTTCATCAAATTTGATGATTTCTGAGTTCCCCAACACCTCCCATTTCTCAGTTTTATCATCAACCGAGCCGATCGTTCACGCTCAAGCTCTGTATCCACCCCACGTTCCCAACATTTCGAGCAACTTAGTGAGCTCCGGCGGCCAGTTTTTGGCTAATTTTTCGTACGGAGAAAGCCGGAGTTTGTTAGACCAATTGCTGCTGTCGTCTTCTTCGACAACAGACTCTAGTTTTCTATCTTCTTCTTCAATATCTTCGTCGTCCTTGTTTGGTTTTACGTCGATTGCATCCACGCCGTCGCCAGTGAGTTCCTCATATCCCCAGCTTTTGCAGATTCAGCGGCCGGTTCTGACGACTTCGAATCAGAATGCCGGAACGGAATTTCCCGGGACGTCTGGGGATGATTCCAGAAATCTGTCTTCTTCTGGATAGGATTTGTTGATCCGTCTTCCCCCGTTTTTGTCCTTTTCTATCTTGTTTTGGCTACGAGTTCTGTTCTTTGACGTTTAATTTGAGGAGGATTTTATGTAGGACTACTTTCTATTTTTGGCTTATAACCCAACTGTTACAAAATATAGTTTTAATTTTAATTACCAAAATACCAAAAAATGCAGAAGATAACGCCAGGAAGTTTATAGTGAGGTCTTCTGTCTCCAATCTTATCTCATCTTCTATTTTATTTTTATTAAATTGCCAATTATAAAAAAAGAAAGAAAAAAATCAACTAAAATGAAAAAGAAAGAGACCTAAGTGGAAAATCAATAAGTGCTCTTAGACTGAGTTTAAGTTTCAAACAAAATCCAATCTAAATACACTCAACGTGCAAGTCTATTGGGATTGAATTTAGATTTGAAATTTTCAATTCTAAATTTTATAGAAGTAAATTTTTGTTAAGTGGAAAGGTAGTATCAAATTATATCAAGTTTTCGATGAAATTCAATCAAAATACGCTGTTGAGTATTGGGACAGAGAGGGTAAAGGACGAACACAAACGAGAAATTTATATTCTTGCATGCATGCATGGATTGAAACTTTTTTTAGTCTTTTATTTCTAAACTTTATAAGTTAAAGTGTTATTACTCGAATGTCGAATGTAGAGGTGTTAATCGGGTCTAGTGAACAATGCTTTGCTAAACTAGAGTTTAATCCCATTTTTTTGGATTGAAAAAAATGAGTGTGAGCTCGGTTCACTTAGGGTTGGATTCAGGTCGACTCTATTTTTTCTTGTATAATTTTGATATATTTTTTATTTTCACTCTATAAAATTTTGTTAAAATTTTTTAGAATAATTAATACTAAAAGCTTGTAATTTAAGTTAGTTTTTATTAGTTCAAGCTCGACCCGAACATTATTCGAGCGGACAAAAAATGAGTATGAACTCGTAACTAAGCAAGTCGAACGGGCTGAGTTTGGGCCAACCCGAGCCAATTAACAGTTGAATGGTTAGTTTACATTTTTTAACGCTTTATATTTTGAAATTTTTTTTATGAATTTCAGTAGGAGACATTAAAAAAACAAAAAAAAAGAGAGTAATATAAATAAATAAACTCATAACTTAGTTTGATGCATTGAGCGACAAAACCTTTTGTGCTTGAGAAATCAATGTTGTAAGCGGAAACACATTTTCCTTAGCATGAAAATTGAATATTCAAAAAGCATCTAAATTGGAGCAAAAACATTAGACTGATGAAACTTCATTACTGTTGAAGATTTTTCTCCCCCACAACAAAGTACAAGTGACAACAAGGCTGAGTTTATTTCTCTTCTTCTCCTTTCTTCTTTCGCGTGTGCGGTGGGAGAAACTTCTACAACTTGCGAGCTTTATTTTGTTCATTTTGATATGTGGGATCAACCAAATATATTCCTCAGTTAGGTTTGAATTTAAATTTTTTTATTTCAAATTTTATAAACAAAAATTTTTATAAGAGAGAAAGTGAATCCAACTGCACCTTTTAAATATTACGTTTGTATATATAACTCATACAAATTAATTACATATTTTTCATCAAAAGATTTCGTATTTAATTTCAATAGCAGAAAAAATGCTACTAAGCTGAGATTGGGAAACTTTTAAAATACTTATATAACAGATGAGTTGGTTTAAAAGTTTAGGGAAGAAAATAAGAGAAAATATTGATCAGAAGAGAAAATAAAAAAAATAGGAAAACCTTTTGTTTTTTTTATGTCTGAATAATTTTAATTCGAATACAAATATTTGAAGGTTATCTTGTCGTTTTATTTTTCCCGTCATGTTGATTTTCTTTTTACTTTGCTGTTTTTATCTCCTCATTTTTCTTCTCTTCTCTCTTTCGCCCATTTCCTTTCTCTCCCAAATTTTCTTCTGATCACCGAAAATCATTCCTTGTAAATTAGCAGTTAGTTCCCTGAAAGTTCAAATCCACGTGACTTGCAGCTTGTTTAAGAACCTTCTCCGGTCAATTGACTTCTAACACGTGTATTTGAAAACGGTTTCATTTTAAAATTTAATATAAAATTTTTACTTGAGATCTCACGTATTCTTTTATAAATAATTTATTCTTGTATAATTTAAAATAAAATATTTTAAACTTAAACTCTATCTAATCTTATCAATTCCCGTTAGCTTCAACAATGAAATGTTTAGTTGGTAATTTGAAAAGTTTAAAACTTAATTCTTGCAGAGCTACAAAATTAATTAGATTAAAGGTGTATTTGGATAATATTTCGTTATGAAACTCAATATAAATTTTTTATTTTTGATCCTATTTATTCTTTCATAAATAATTCTTTTTTTTAAATCTAAAACAAAAAATTTTAAACTAAATTACTATATAACCCTACCGAAGATGGGAAAAATTTGATCTCATTTGCTAATTCCTCTGGAACAGAGTTAAAAAAAGCTTGCTTCAAGCTGATATCATTAATCTGATTAATGATATAAAACTACGTGCACATTCGATCAAAATGCTTTCCCAAGTCTTTATGATGGACAGAATAATATTTCATCTTGAGGAATTCAGTTCGAGCATTTGTAACATCATGAGTGATTTCTCTCAAAAAATGCCTTCTAAGGCTAGTAATAATATCTTCAGCGGTGTTTAATTGAAGAAATTGAGGCTTTCGATATTCTTCAAGTAAATTTTAAAAATCTCTGAGGCTGCCTTCAAGGCGTACAATAAATCTTTTGACTACCTCGTCCATCGGATACTGTTGCATATCAGTGACTATTTAAGCATATAAGGACTAAAATCTTTGTCTCCATTTTTTTAAGGGAATATCATCCAAAGTAAACTTGCAATGATGTTCAGTTTTGACAATAGTTTGCACTGCTTAGAGAGGTCACAGTTAATGTTTGCGGGATGTGCTTCTGTGTAGATCAGATACTTACTTAAGACGAACATCAACACTGTTTTTAGTTTTTTGATAAATACTATAGGAATTAACTATAGGATATGAAGACAAAGGATATTTTTTATTTTCTGAAATATAATTAAACTTATAAATATTAGATAAATGAGAAGACTAAGATGTAGTAAACAACTAGATTTAAGTAATACAATAATACTGGAGGAAGCAGACTTGTTAGAAGCAGTCTACCCTTGGCGACCTGCAACTTATCTAAGAATCTCTTTAGTCAATTTCTTGCCTGGAACTTTATGAGGTTAAACATATTAGTCATAGTGCTATTCTTGAGTTAATAATGAACTACGATTATTCATGACAAGACGGAAGAGATTGATCTTTGACTATGAAATTAAGTCGAAATCCATGTGCCGCAACATGTCCGTCCAGTAAACCTTGACATTAGAATTGACCATATGCAAGTTGGCAACAGTAAATTTGAAGGGCAAAAGTTGCAAAACCCTCGGAACATTTTCTGCTTTGAATCAAATTCGTCAAGGAATTATTCTTATTAGGTTTCTAAACCCACCAAAACCATAAGCTCAAACTTTAAATCCACAAATTCGAAGTTCTACAGTACCTTTTAGCGCATTTCGACTTCGAAATACCTCAAGAAAACGAAACCAATATGAACATTGATTATATATACCTCAAGATACACAGATTCAATCAATACTTACCGTTCAGGAAAAAAATACTTTTTAACCCCGTTAAACTATCACTGTCATAAAGTACATAATCTAATGAAGTATTCAAACTCTTCAATCTTCCTGCATCCCAGGTCGAGAGAATAAAAAAGGAAAAGAGTGGCTCAAATCTTTACCTACCCCAGATTTCCCATTGTTCTCATTCCGTCATTCCCCTAAATAGGAAGGCGTTATTTGAGTATACAGTGAATAAACTGATAACCTCAGGCAACAGCAGACGCGTTCACTGATAAGCAGATTAAATAACGAACTGATAATGCATGTCAACCCAAGATTCAAAATTTTTAACCTAAGACTAAGACTAATCTGCGTTGGAGCAATTCCCTTTCCGGTCTTCCTCAAAACACTATCTTAAAAAAAAAAAAAATCAACCTGGTATATTTCAACTTTGCACGAGGTAAATCCGGGTCAATCATAGAATGTCCTTATACGCCACTAAGTATACACGGCAGTTAGTTAGGACAAAATTAACAACTCCAACGAACCTATGATATCTTAGAAGTAGTTATTATTTATTCCAAATGAGACATGAGAAAGAATAATGAATATAATACGAGCAGGATCCTTAAGTTTCATTGTCAACTGCGGTCGATGGAATCCCCCGGCTCGCATAAGAAACGACAAGCTCCATTGCCAAATTCAACAAGTGCAATTCAACGATAGTGCACGCTCAAAATAGTACCTATCACCAAATCCACCTTATTATGAGCCTAGTGACCAACTCAATATAATTGGAAAAACATCTTTCTTTCATCACTGTAATGGAAATCCTTGCTGATTTTCAGAATGATGCATGAAAGAACCAACACAGCAAAAGTGCATAATACGCAACTATAAAACCGTTGAAATCCTCACTTCCAACCCAGCCAAAAAAAAAGAGAGAGAGAGAGAGAGAAAAAAGAAATCCTCACTTCAAAAAAATCAAATTCTCAGGTATCGTTTAGAAGTAACAAATTTGACGATCTACACTTTTAACTTTGGACCAGAATGTCAGCAAAGGGTTTTAGTCGCTGGAAACTATTGCATCTAGAAATAGAATTAATTGACGTTCTAGCTGTCTGCTTTAATCCATGCCAAAACAGTACACATCACCGTAGACCTGGTGATTCCTAAGCACTAAAGTATAGAACTTGTTTGCACAATGAATAAATCATGAACCATAAAAAGAGTCAGGGTAGAACACGTGCAAGAGGCAACAACATCCAAATAGCTGAAACAAGCACTTGGCAGAATGTTTTGTTGATGACACTGCAACAAAAGAAACCATGTTTCAGCCAATAAGTTGTCCACGCGGAACCAGATTACCTGATAAAGATAATGAACTATGCAAGTACAAGAAATGCGCAAAAGATTTACGCGAACCTCAGGCTTAGCACCTTCAAGCTCTAACCACTTTGTGAACCATGTTCTCCTTGTGAATTTGGTGGCAACTCTTTTCCACAAGGTCAAGCAGCTTCTCTAAGTTCACAGCCCATGAATTTAAAATGTCATTGCTATCCTTTGTCGTTTGGAAATTGACTATACCCATCGGCCTGTCAATCTTGGCAACCAGTGCCCTGGAGACAACCATATCCGACAGATGCTTCTCGGCCTCCTGAGTGTGGAAATTAAAAGAAAAAGATCAAGTATGAATAAAATTGATCAGACTTCGCCAATGAGAAACTTGTACGCGAACACGTCTCGCTAAAATTTGCTGAAGATGGAGGCTCTGTAATCCAAGCAAACAAATATTGAAGTTGACACAACATATAAGAAATCTTAGTCACACAATTTCCTTCAGAGAAGAGTGCAGAAGAACATTGTCAAATATATAACATTCTCTATGTTTTTCTTCTCCACCTTCCTCACTTACGATTAATTTTCGCAAATTAAATTGAAAGGTATGCGGCCATAAATAGGATAATCAATATAGCTATGGACAATATTATCCAATTAGAGAAGCTTCATAAGAGCTTGCAGAAGAAAGGCAGGAGAAAGATCTCCTGTTTTCCTCTCTCTCCCCTCTGAAATTTCACAATTGCAATTGACAGACTTCTTACTTGGAAAAGGTAAAATTCACAGGTAACAGCAATATAAGGGCAATGCATCAACCTGAATATTAAGACATAATAGATCCGCAAGTCTCTTCAAGGTTACTCGTGAGTAGTATTTTGAGACAACAAGGATGTTCTGCAAGATGAATGACCACAGATGTGATCAAAAAATTGAATTAGGCTATATATAGTCAGAAAACTTAAAAGGCGTGAGAAGACCGGTATATAATTCAAAGTCCAATTTTAAGGATTACATGTTCAATGACTCTCAGTCTAAGATCTTCAGCTGCTTTATCACTTAGAGAGCCACCAAGCATGTTCTTTTCATTCTCAAAATCATCTTTGAATGTACTCCATAGAGCTGTCCACTGAATGACTTCCATGGTAATTAATTGTTTCAAAAGCAGCCTTACAAAAAATCAGGATAAAACTCAATTAGTGAAATGATATGAAGGTCAAAGAAGAAACTGATGAGAAAACACAAAACCGTTAACAAGGGGAAACCTAAAATGAGGAATTTCTGAAAGGTTCTTATCCTCCAAGGTTGAGTTGAGAAGGCTTGATTGCATAGGGTCATGCGGTGACAACACAAGGTACCAGCATATTTTCCTGAGCACCTGCAGAGAAACAACAGAAAAATTAACATATTGCTCATACAAATGCATACAAATACACGAGTAACTTTGTGAGCATGGAATGCTACTTCGCAGCAGAAGTTCTTACCGGAATCCACTGTGCTGGATCTTCTTTAATAGAAGGGATCTCATATATTGCCTTGTAACAACGGCATATTTCAAGATAATCATTACTATGTGAGTGATACCTAATTAGACATAGAGATAAACAAATTGATCAGGATTCCAATTTCAGTGATCATGCTAAACGATCAGTAAATTACAAGGTATAAGAGAAGTTCCACCAGAAGATTCATTGGAGTTATGAGCAAGCAGAAGAATTATAAAACAGAACACATTTTGGTTGTGATGCATTAGGAAATCACAAGTCAATTCAATATATTTTGTGCATATGTACATGTACAAGCTCAAGATCAAGCCACAAGAGAAAATGGTTACTCTGGAACTCTTAGATGTAGTTGATCAAAGTGTGGGAAAGAAATTCACTTCTTAAAGAAGTTATACTTTAATATGGATTCTCCATATGGCTATTCCATCCTGCAGTTATCTAGAGCAAAGACTCATCTCATTTCTCAGGGCATACTGGAAGTATACTTGAGAATTTTGCTTTTCATAATCCTCTGCTACTGATTTAGAGGTTAATGCTTCTCATCCTGTTCCACATTTCTCAAAGAAATAATATCATTGCTTAGAGAAGAGAAAATTGCATATAAATTTCCTATCCATGGCTATACTCTCCTGCAGTTCTGTAAAGCAAATATTCGTCCACCTTTCTCTGAGCAAAGTCGGGCAATACTTGAGTATTTTAGACTTTGCCCAATGACCACTGCCAGTTTCCTATTTAGAGAAGTAATACCACTGTTGTGCTTCTCTTCCCATTCCAAATTACTTAACAATATCCCGTCGCTTATCATTCAACTAATTATATAAATACATCTGACTTCAATGGACTTAATAATCACCTCATGCAAGCAATACTCAGGTTTTAGCATCATCCTAAATTATAGTGGATCAAAGTGAGAATCAAATTGGATCAAGAATTTTCAACTCTTGAACCTCATTTAAAAGGAGATGTAACATTTTGAAATTTCACAAAAGAATGAATATCTGAAAAAGCACCTAACTCTGAATCTTGCAACTTCTGAGTATTCCCCGTTGGTATAACAAACACATTAAAACTATATTATAAATCCAGAAAATTAAGCATCCAGTATATCAAACTGCTAGGAAATCACTGTACCATGGTTTCTAATGAATGGTTAGCGAAAAAAATTCTGCCTTTCTTCTGATAAACATATCACACATTCACGTAGGGCATTAAAAGGCGAATATTTTTGTGCTTTCTTTGGTTACCTTTTTAATTTGTTTGTTTAAAGGTGATACGTTCTTTTGTTCTGATACTTACAAGTTCTTAATGCATGTTACAGCCAACATGGTTAATGCTTTTGATGAAAGAAAACACACATTAAAATTGTTAAAATTAGAACTCAGGTTAAAATATTATACCTCACTGACCCATTAAAGACCAATGCCCTTCAGGGTTTGGATAGGGGATCAAACACTGCTAAAAAGATATAACAGGATGTGGTTGCAGTAAGACAATGTTTTGTATGTGAAGCCCAATTTACTAACCATCTCTCTCTCATCCACACATATATAGTTCCTCTTTATCTATTCGGAAATCCATGCAAGCTAAAGAAATGGAATACACGTACCGAATCATTAACTCATAGTAGATACGCTTCAACTCCATGAGTGAGGGTATATCAGCAGGAGGCTCTTCAACAATATTCTCGCCTTCCTTGGGTTTTTTCTTTTCTTTTGATGCATCAGCTTCAAAAACTCTTGGACTAATCTTTCTTGAGAGTATCTGTGCACGCACATTATCCTTGCGGTCCAAGCAAAGACGAACCTACAAAGAACAATACATGTGGACATCTATGACCAAAGAAGAACCTACAAAGAACAATACACGTTGACATCTATGTCTCTGGCAGAAATGACACAGAAAGGGATCATACTTGTTCAAGAATGAATGCTATTTTCTCAGTTTTTGCCATTGCACCAAAAGTTTCCACCTGCACAATACAACATCAGAAAAGAGCTACTTAAGTAAGCAACAGCCACAGGAAAAGTTTTAGAGTTAAAATGTTCTAAATAAGAATATCAAGGAGACAATCCACACAGTGTGGTCGCAATACACTAACCGCAACTTCTTGCATTAGATCTGCTGCTTCAGCAATTTGTCCTTGTTCTTCTTTTATCTTTGCAAGTTTCTTGATCAAACGAGCCCTTTCTATCTCAACATATATCTAAGATACAAAATGCATTTCTGCAATTAGACATGAAGAGAAGCCTTGACAATAAGCTATAAATCATAGGCAAAATCAACTACAGGTACTTACCTTTCCTGCAGATACATTGTTAAGGGTCTTAATTAGCTCTATCTTTGTTTCAAGATCTGGTGTCTGGTCAATATATTGCATTGACTGCTGGACCATGGCTTGCACAGCCTACAAAAAAACAAAGCATGAAACAACTACCTCAAGGCCTCTAATTATTGTTTTTCAATTTTTTAGAGGATACAGAAGCAATTAAACAACATAAGATTTAAAGGACAGAGAGAAAACAGTTTTACACTGAAAAAGAAAAGTCTAATCTACATAAAAAAGTACTACTCTAATTCAAAAGTCCAAAAACTGAGGAAAAGCCTTTCATTTAGCGTCATCTGAAGAAGGTAAAGAACTACCATTGTACATGCCAAGAACTTGAGAAACACATGCCAACAAGCTGATGCAAACATGCAGCACACAAGCACATTTACTAGCGAAAAATTGACTCAATTTCTCTAAATAAAAACCGAATGCACTCCCAATGTGTCATTCCCTATATCTCTCTTCTGGTTTTTTTTTTTTTTTTTTTGCGGAAGCATGATAGTGATATCTATAGCTCTTTAGAATCCGGAGCCACTTCCTCTTTACAGAACTCTTGAGTATCTGGGAACAAGATATGTCCTCTTCTTTCAGTTTCTTTAAACCAGTGATGCATCTACTTGGATTTAGCAGTCTACAGCATGCTAGAATTAGAAAGAGATAATAAAAGGAAAGGGGAAATTAAGGGATTTTTTTGGGAGTTTAAGAACATAATTATTCGTCCTTTAGACTTGTCAGGGAATACAAGAATAGATAATCTGGAATTGCATTTAATTAGTTCTGATTTCTCAAAGTGGACATTAGCTGCAGAACCTTGAAATTTTCCAAGCTTCATCACTATTACCCAGAAAGAACACTTTCTAAAGGAACAAAGAATGTGAAAGGGTGTACAATTGCAGACAGGTTAACCTGCACTCAGCAATGACCCACCCATCTAGAAATACCTCCAGTGGATCTCCAAACCATTGCATTATATGTTAACCATACATAATTTGACTAAGAATCCAACCCACCATCTATTTATAGGTAAAAACCGTACCCCATCCCAAATTCTTCAGTTGACTGGCTCTGCTGTAGACAAAAACCCCGTTGCTGAAGTGTTGGGATTCTAATACAAAAGCTCACTAGAATAGTATCTGAATAATGATAATTTTGAGCTGTTGAATGCAAAACATTCCCTTAAAAAGCTCACTTCCTTTCTCCTATCCATCTGAAACATTCGGTTAAAAGGAGTAATAAAAAATTACTCGTTCAGTAGATCACCAACTAGAAGAAATTAGCTTAAATTTAAGGAAACTAAAACAGATCCTAGTCAAAAGTTTGCCGCAGATCTCAGGTTATTGGCTATTTTACACTGGAACAATAGGTGGTCATTAATCTCAATCTACTCTACACAAAAAAGACAGTATCGAAATGAAAATTTCATTAAATTCCAAAAATACTCAAATTTGTACAAGTACCTATGGTTATTGGTAATCACAATTCTAGCTTTGACCATGCTTCTGAAAAAACCCATGGAAATTTCCATATCTGCATTGCCACAAACCTCCTGAGCTCAATACTCCGGATGTAACTTATTATGCACAAATTTGCAACCTGGCAGTTGTCTTTCTTCAACTAAGGCATGCAGATTTCTTGAGGCAAAACCAGTCATAACTTTTATTCCACAAGCCAATACTTAAGCTATACTAAGAATTCTTCAGGTACAAACAGACTAAATAGTTCCAATATAGTTTATGAGATCCATAATCCGTTTCCTATTTTCTTTTCCTGGAATGAGCAAAACAAAATGAATAAAAGTCGAGAAAACATCACCTCAGTTTCAAGGTCCGAAGCAAAAGAAAGTGGCCAACACAATTCACCAGCTAAAACTAAATTAACACAGGCTATTCCCAATCAAGGTTCTCAATACTCTGATCATTTAATGATATTAAGGCCACCACAAAGTTAAAATAGACCTCCAAATTGAATTCTCAGCACAGCAATCCAATTCTAAATCCTAAAAAGATAATGACAAGACTCCAAATATATAAGTTGCAATGCGGAAAGATACAAAAGGTTAAAGAAAAGCAAAAAACCTGTTTTAATTGGCCACGGCGTTTGGATAAAAGAACAATCTGATCATTAAGGGTTTTCCAAGCGCGAGCTTCGAAGCAAAGTAGAAGAATATCAGTGACGGCCTTTCGGGTGCCAGCAACATCGCCAGCTTGCCTCATCGACTTCTCCACATTCAAAAGAGCTTCTATTTGCCCCTCCAATTTGCTATTGCTGTGCGCATCCCCCTCCTAAGAAATTCAAAATAGAAAACTCAAAATCAAAGCCAGTAAACTAGCTAATACTGAACTAGATCTGAACCGCATAATTAGAATTCAAAATCACTGATAGAATAGTCTTACCATATTGCTTGAGTTGAAATTCAACAGAGAAATCTATAGATTGTTGTCTCCCAGCGTCAAACCCTAAGAGAGAAAGGAAGAGAGAAAAACGCAGTGAAAGACAGAGAGGAGGAGAAAAAGAAAAACAGCAGTGCTGAAAACAAAACCTTTTGTAGTTATTAACTTTTTAAAAAAAAAAAAAGAAAAAGGGAAAATGAGGTTTCCTCCTCCTCAAGCAGGAGAAAATATTCGTTATCGCCACGCGCACCCGAGCCTCCTTTTTCTTTATTTTTTTCTTTTTTTTAATGAAAGTACTGAAATAAACTATAGTCTACTCTAACCTTTGCTTTTATTTGAAAAATTACCATAATCTTCTTTGAGGTTCAGTGGTTTTCTTCAATTACTTCCCACACTATTTATGTTTTGCCACTGTAACCTAACCATTTGCCTTTCCACCTTTACTTTTGTGTATTTAAATTGCCTTTTTTTTAAAGAAAAATCTATTATTTTAAAAAAATTAACTCATGGACCTCGCATATTCTCTTAAAATGATTAACTCATATCCCGCCCTAAATCTATAAAAAAATATTTTTTTATAAATAAAACCAATCCAATTAAAGTGCTACATGAATTAACTTTTATGTTTTATTTATTTTATTTAATATAATATAGAATATAGTAAAATTTAAACTAGTTTATTAGCATGCAACACCATGTTTTGATTGGAGTTACGAGTTGAGAAGATAATGCGCATAACTTTTAAAACTATAAACCAAAGATAAATAGAAAAGCTATTAGAAAGGACAGAAAAACAACGCATTTAATGAGATTTATAAAATGTTCAAGTGATAATAAAATGATACGACCGTAGAGTTTATTAAAGGATTTTTTAACCAAAAATTTATACTCACTCAGTTTCAACTTAAGTGTTATTTTTGCTTATTAGTATCTAAATACGTATGTCTTGTAAGTGCAATGCGGAAATATGCCTCTAGATTTATTTTCTTGTTCAATTTGTTTAGATTTCATATGCTAAAACTTACTCCATTCGTTTCACAGTAAGTGTCATTGTAGAAGTTTTATTTTTTTATAAAATAAGTATCATCAGACAAAAAATTAATTTTTTTCCTTATTTACCCTCATAACAAAACAATGGCATTTAATATAGTAAAGATGGTCGTTTTTTGTGTTGTAATTTTTCATAAGAAGAAAGACTAGTTAATTAAGGACAAATTAGTTAGTTTCATTACTTTTTTAATATGTTTGAATATTTCTACGATTACATTTACTATGAAAAGAAGAGAGTATAATATTAAGATGTAACAGATTAATCATTGCGTAAATCACAAGCTTTTGTATGTAATGAAAAAAGTTAAATTTGATAGAGGTGATAATAACCATACAGAACCTTAATTTGATAGAGGTGAGAAATTGGCTATCTTTACCCATAAACTATTTTTATTTTTATATTCTTAACAAAAAACTTTTATAGATACATGTAAGCATGGGGAAGGTTTTATTACGTATTTTTGAAAAATCATGAGATATTTGTAAAACTTGCATCTACATGGCTAAATTGGTGAACATGTTATTTTTTATTTTGAGTTTGCCTTGGACTTGGATTCATCTAAATGGATATTTGAATGGCTCTTGCATTTTAAAAATTTGCATAAAAACTCCTTCCCGACCAGGTATGATTTGTGATATGGTTTAACTACTTGGAGCATCACTAGATTACATCACATATGGCTAGTATTCTGTACTAGGGCTTCTTTTGTTGGTGAAGAACTCCTAAATTGTGGATCCACTTGAAAGAAAACATAGTGTTAGAGAGGGTTTGGTCCAATTGATACTACGTTTATTTGTTTGTGTATGCAATTACCTAACAACGAGTTAGAAATGGCTCAATGTTGAGGTTGGTCACTAAGTGTGGGTCGGTAAGTGCTCCAAAACTTCGTAGCCTAGTTTTTGTTTGGGGAGACATAAGGTGCTTTGTGAAATCAAACGCTCATTCTGATGTGTGGCCAGTATATTGATTACAATATGTCGAGACTAGACTCATAATGACCCCATTATCAATTCTGCTAGTTCTACTGTTGAGCTAGTATTTGAATATTTGTCATGTTTGAGAAATTCAAGTTAAGGAGCTACACTGATATGTCTTGATTAATTTAGACTTTCTAGCTGAGGTAAAATCTTATTATAAGATTTGTGCATTATAATGGAATAAGGACACTTATGTGAATATAAACCATTTTTAAAACTGATGTACATATACATTTACTATCATATTTTGGAAACATACTAGCACACACGTGAATTTATTGAGCTTTCCAACTCATACATGTTTTTAATACTTATTTTCAAATGACTCGAACCATAAATCGGAGCAGTAATCATTTGATTTGCTTCAGAGTTAACTCATAGAGGAATATATATATATGTTTAATCAGTTTGTTCCTTTTGTTACCTTTTACTAGTTACAGAGAAAAGCTTGTTTTACAACTGCTTAAAAAAAAGGTTGAGTTTGTGATAATATAAGATATAAAATTTACCTATATATTTATATAATTTTTGTTGATGTTCTCTAAATTTGTATTGTATTATAATATATGTATACTTTTCTCCTCATTTTTTTCTCCGAATGCGATTTCTATTTGGATATGTCAGTGTCGAGAGGCACACTAATACCTTACTCAACTATAGTAACACTTAGCAAAGAGATTGGGGGTATCACATTTAGTCTAATCAAATTTTGAGCCGTTTAATGTGGATGGAGTTAAAGAATAGATACAATCTTATAAATGGACAATTTTACCATTGAAAACGATAGCTCATGCTTACAACATGGCTCTCCTAGTTAGAATCTACCACGACATTCAAAATTTGATAGATTTAGTTGTTTAAGAAAAGTTAATGTATATAAAAAGATAAAATAAAAGTTTTTGGTAAAAAGAGTGAAGTAAAAATAGTTTAAGTGCAAATATGTCTAATTTCTCATTTTTTAATGGATCATGTAGAAGAAGTTTGAGTAACTCTTGATTTCCTTTCTGTCAGGAAGAGTTAAAAGAGATGTTACGCGATCACCAACAAAGTCATATGATTTTTCTAATATGGTCTTTAAGCTTAATATTCAAATAAGCGTATGTTTTTCATTAATTAGAAGTATCAAATTTTAATTACATAGAAATTTTACAAATATAATCAAAATATAATGGTAATATTTTTAAGTTAAACATCAATGTTATTTAGTCAAAAGGAGGTCAATGTAATGTCTCAATCAAGAGGGGGGATATTGTAATTATAATAAACCTCAAGGGAGATCATCATAATTTAATTAATCAATTTCAGTTAAAAATTAAGTATCTTGTTCTTTTCTTTTCTTTTCTTTTTTTGCGATTAATTTGTATAATTTAATCATAAGTTTAAACATGAATTAATCTATTAAAAAATTAAAAATTTAATTCTTAAACTATTTTTGATTTTAGGTACATATCCTTAATTTTTTCTCAATTTTTAAGGTCCTTAAATTATATTTGTTTAATTAATATGGTCTTGACCACTAACTTTGTGTGAACTCTAGTAAAATTTTGAATACTCCTCTCACATGCCAATGTTTATAATAGTATTTCAATCCAAGCATTCTATTTTTCAATTTTTATTTGAACTTAGATAATTTAGCGAGAAAGTTTATACTTATTGGTCCATAAACTTTTGTATTATGAGTCTATATGTAGGGTTATATGATAACATTAATAATAGATATAGATTAGTTTAATTCTTGAGTTCTACTTTCTCTCTCTATATTCTATCTTCTCTTTTCCTTAGTTTTATATTGTTATTCTCCAAATATATTGAATGACGTTTTTGCTTTAATTCTGTGTTACCAACACTTAAATTCATAACAAGTTATCAGCACGAGCCTCTGTCACCGAAGTTGAGAGCTTAATCAAGAGAAAAAAGAGGTATTTTTCTACCTTTGAATTCTCATGACAAACTTTTAAAAATTTATTTTTTTACTCTTGATATTTATAGAAAGAATTATATGTCATATATACTAAATGCTCGAATTTATTGAGATGTAATAGGTCTGGCAAACACTATTGTTGAAAATAATGCATCATCATCTTAAAATCGAGTAAAAACTATGATTTTTTTCCGCCATCATTTGCATGAGGATCTAAAGACAGAATATCTTATTGTGAGAGATCTACTTATTTTGTGAAATGATCTAAAAAAAAGATTTGACCAACAGAAGATGGTCATTGTACAAAAAACACAGTTTACTTTTCTGTAAGTGAATACATTAAAACCTATGGTTATATCCCTAAAAGAGGCCGTGGTCATGGTCGAAGCAGTAGATATAGGCGTGGTTATGATGCGAATCATCTATATAATCATGGCGATTAGAACAGATGTATCTAGATATATTGGGCCCTGAAGACACCATTTAAGAAATACAAAGCATCAAAGCCACTTGATTACTAGCAAATTGTAAAGGAAACATACAATCACCAGAAGATAATTGTTATAAAAATACTAGTGATGGTTTGTTATAAATGTGCCTAAAAGATTTTATATATATTAGTATGTAAAATTTTATCGCATTTAAAATTTCTCCTCAATTAAAGTTATAAGGAGAAATATTACTAGTAATGTGATGAATAAAATAAATTTTCTTTCTCATATCTCTAACATGCTCCTATAGTAGCATTATTGAGAAGAAGTTTTTCAGAAGTATTTTCAATTTATGTCTTCTGAGATTAAATAAGTCCTGGATAAAATATTTTGACACTCGACCAAATATTTTTATGTCATTCCCTAAAGTGAATGACATTAGAAATTATAATATATTTATGTACGATATTTTGGTCGCAACTAGTAAAAATATATTTTTTTTGTTATACTATAAGAATGACTCATTAAATCTCAAGTGAATATATACTCACCAAAAGTGAGAAAATAATGAAAAAGAAAAAAGAAAAGTAATAATTTTAACACATTATTGATGGAATATGAAAATTTATCACGTACAAGTAGTACGTCAACCATGTTATGAATGTAGTCAGTTCTTTTGAATATCCAAAGAGAGATTTAAAAATTTTGAATGTTAATCAAAATTTTAAATTATTAAATTATTATTTTTCTATTTTAATACTATATATTTATATTGTAGTATTTATATATTATTTTATTTTGTTTTGGATCAAGAATGGTGAAGATACAATTTGTATAAATAATATTTGTAGTTTATTTGAACAAAATTTAAAATATATATCTAAAATATAAAAAGTAGTACAAGGTTCCTGAAGAACTAATTAATCAATAATTTTAGAAGAGTTAATTGATTAAAAACTCCAAAAGAGCTACCAGATATTCACCTAATGGTCAATTATTGTAATGCATCCTTTTTTATATAGTCTCATAAAATTTTTGAGCCTTGATTATATTATCAGTATATCGAGACATTAGATGAATGAACTTTTGAAGTATATGCATTACCATTATGACATAAAATATATGTCAATTATAGATATCACTACTCTCCTGGTTTATATTATATAGAATTATGAAATTGAGATGCAGTATTAAGTAAACTTGAAATTTACTGATAAATAATTTATTAGTTGGCATAACCGGTTGGACCATCCCGGAACATTAAAATACAAAAAATAATTATAAATTTATTATGAAACCAGAAGTTTCGTAATATGATGAATTTATATGTACTGCTTATTTTATTAAAAATTTATTATTATTACTTGTGGTTGGATGTGTTATTTTGGGATGAATATGGAGAAATTATTAGTTGATGCATCAACAAATAGTCGTATGTATATTGTTATTTTTGCAACATGTAGTTTACATAATTCATTGATAATGAGGTCATTTTTAACATTCTCCAAAAGACATAATTTGTCATAATAATACTGATTGTATTGAGATAAATATTGAACATCCTGCAGAATATTCATGACTTTGATATCTTAGCACCTATTTTATATTTTTCCAACACATTTTGATTCTCCTAATGGATCTTGGTTTGTGGTTAGAAACCAAATATTTTTCATCCTCAATTTACAGATGCACTATATATGTTGCTCCATCACAATGGTAATGAGATAAGTTCTTAAAGATATTATCAAATATGTTGGGAGCGAATATCAAGTGAGAGATTCGTATTTTATTAATTTTTGAATATGTTGCCCCAGTATAAAGAGGAGAAAGTATGAGACTGAATAAAGAAATTAGTATGTGCCTCATCTTGATCTTCTATTTTGATTCTCATAGAAGATACCTTGAACGAGAAGTTCAAATGATAGTTTATATAACCATGTATATTAACTAACCAATATCCGACAAAGAATGCTCCTATTATATTTGATATCCCTGAAGGACAATCTACCACCACAATAAATTTGAGTCACAACTGAAATGTGGTAGATAAATCGGTTCCAATGATACAAACTCCTCATTGGAGCAAAGACTTAAGATGATTATATATATTACGTGGAGAAGATTTAAATTCCAGTAGAATTTTTTTCCTAAACATGATTGATATATTATTTCCAAAAGAAATTCAAGCACTTGAAAACTATAACAAATAATGATATCTCGACATGATTGGGAAATACTGAAACTGCACAAGTATATGGCGTTCAAGATATTAATATATTGATTCAGAATGAGAATTTCCAAATCGAGGTGTACAGACTCGAAATGATAAAGTTGGCATAAAAAATATGAAAAGTTTAAACTATTCACAAGTACACTTAAAGTGTACATATATTCTCAGTAAGAATTATACACTTGAAGTATAATTCCAAAGAGATAGCAATTAATATTTGCTTATAAAATGCAAACTACAAAAGTAAATATTTGCCATGACTTATAGCGTATGATTCTTCGTAGGACCTGCCGCTGATAACAAAGAAATATATTTCTAGTTGTGGATATAATAGTGCATGATAACACTTAATATATGTTTATCTTTGTTATCATTTGAGAATAGTACTTATATTTGAAGTCCCTGATGGACTCGATATGCTTAAATTATATAATTGTTCCTGTAGAATATAATAATATTGTCTTAGTAAATTCTTATTGAAAGAATGATTTCTATAGGTAGTTGTACTTGCTATATGTATTTATTTATCAGAAGATATCCTTATTATATAATCTATTGATTGGCATAGTATTCTCCACATTAAGAGGGAGAAAATTATCAATTAAAAAATGATATCATTTATGATTTTTATTATCTTGATCTATGCACAAACATTAATGAACTGAAAGTTTAAAATATTATTTATTTGCATAAAATTACAAATTAATTATTTGATTGACTTCTGTAGAATTAGTCAATGTAATATTCTGGTTATAGATATTCTTATTTAAGTAAATGTCCCAGGATAAATATATGAATTTTATAGTCATATGATTTTGATACACGGCTATCTCTTGATTTTGAAAATAAAATTCTCAAAAGAAAAAAGGATTTAATGATTAAGATATTTTTTCTGAAGAAATTAGAGGAGCAAATATTGTAATCAACGTTTAAAAAAGTTAATATTTTGTTTTGATTGAATATCCTGAAGATGTTTCACATGGACATAACAAATAAATTATTATTGAGTTATTATATGATATTCTTTATATCTATTAAAGGATAGTGAAAAACTATTTGGTCTTAAAGTACCACAATTCATCAATTAAGTGCATGAATACACTTGTCCACTTGTAAGTAGACATCTATTTTAGTTCTTATCTACTCAATAAATTTTGAGACGACATTAAGCTTGCCTTTTGATATTTTCTTGAGATAGTTTATCTCGAATATTGAGAAAATCTAACTCCTGTTGATATGAATATGTAAGGTATAAGTTACTTATATGATCCACATAAACCATGCATTTATAGGTATATGTTGATTATCACAGCCACAACTTCAACTCATATTGAAGAAATAAAAATTTATAATGTTGGTTGAGAATATGTGTGATCATGATCAATGTACTCTAAATAAATCTATATCCTCTGAGAAGGAATTCTAACTGTACTGTTGGATGATAATAAAGTTTGGAATATATCTAAGGAGATACGATAAAGTATATTTTTAATCATGAACTCCATAAGAGATATGATTTTGACGTGCAATAAATTTGATCATTTGACAAATTTATTCACTAAAACCTTACCGATAGCAACATTTGATTAGGAAGCATCGGTTAAGAAATTTCAAAAGATTTTCTTATCAGGGAGAGTAATAATGATATAAAGAATAATGTACTCTTTTTTCTTTACTAGACTTTTTTTCCCACTGAATTTTTATCTAGTAAGTTTTTAACCAGATATATTCTTTATGTTATGAACATCCAAGGGTAGTGTTATGATTATGAGCCTATATATAAGGTCATATGATGACATTAATAATATATACAGATTAGTCTTGATTTTTGAGTTCTACTTGCTCTCTCTATATTCTATCTTCTCTTTTCCTTGGTTTTATAATGTTATTCTCTAAATATATTGAATGACGCTTCTGCTTTAATTCTGTATTATCAACACTTAAATTAATAATAATTTATGATAATGTATTTGAGGAGAAATCTTATTTTGGTAGGCTAGTAACTTATTGAAATTTATTCACATACCAATGAAAAATATACATATAAATGAAATATTCAACTCAATATATGATAGGGTAGTTTTATTTTGATAGTTTCATCCACATGTGCATTCTCTATTAGTATGTAACTAACTATTAAGATGCTAACAAGTTACTAATCCACCAAAATAAAACTATTAGTATTTGAGAAACTTTAGGGCCATTGTTATATATGATAGTTGCATTATGTACTAGGAAATAAGCCAAATCAGAACATTGAGAATAAACTCATGAAAAATTTTTATCATGAAAATATGAAGGGACAACTTTTAGTCCAAATGGCATGACTGTCCACTGAAAATGATGATTTTGAATGCAGAATGCAGTTTTGAAATGATCATCTAGAGAAATACCAAGTTGCCAAAATCTTACTTTTAAATCAAACTTTGAAAACCATTTAGCATTAGCAAGATATTGGAATAAAGCGTTTCTTCTTGGTAATGGAAACTTGTCATCTATCAGAACCTTATTGAGAGACTGATAATTGATAACCAGTCACATTTTTTCTCGAACTTGTTCGGCTTTTTTATTGACATAAAAAGCTTCAGAGGCCCATGAAATAGATGTGTGCTCAATCAAATTTTCTGCAAGTAATTGTTGTAACTCTTCTGTAGTTAGTTTATAATATTTTGGAGACATTCCACTGTAACCAGCCTTTTGAGAAATTTTCTCATGTCTAGTTTGAATGACAATTTAATATAAAATTCAGTATTCTGCTAGAGAGTAGTGGGGCATTTAGTTAGGAATTCAGAATGAGATTGAGCACAAGAAATCCTAATGATATCTGTACGAACAGGATCAAATGGATCAGATTGATAAATACTTTAGCAGGTCAAAATGAAATTACATCACGGTTTAGGTAACATTAGGCCAACAAACTAGCTAGTAAAACAGCTCACTCCCTATCTCTATGTGAGTATTTCACAGACATATAAAGGAAACCATAAATGGCTTTCTAAAATACTTTGGCCTGTTGGTTATATTAACAATACTGTAGAATCACAAAACTTGATTGCAGCCAGAAATATAATTATGTAAGCTCCATTTGGGTGTTTCTCTGAAGCTCTCAAACCACTAAGTTTATTTCTTGCCCATGCAGCAGAAAACTATTCTAGCTGAAACATACAGATCAAACTCACCTGGTTTGTGCCTATGAGATACAAATGAAAGCCAGTGAGACCCCCAACAAACCATAACAGCAGAAAGCAATATGCCATTAACCCCACTGATGCTGGTGATTCTTTTACAGCCTTCCAGACAGTTCCATATTCACCCAAGAGAAATTTCATGTACAGAGCTGACATTGAGAAGACGAACATACACAAAAGTGCCGAGGAAGAAATGAAAAGAAAGAAGCAACGATAATTACGCTGCACCCAAAAGGAGAAAAAAATTAGTCTCTCAAAGAAGAATTCAACAACAAAAGCAATGAGAAGATAAGGAACATAAAGGCAGAAAAGAATAAATTAAGTTATGCCCTTATATTACACTTCTAATTTAGTCTTTTCTCCCAAGTTTCACACTGCAGAACTTTGACTTCTATTCTTTCTTCATTTCTTCCAAAGTTCACGCTATCTTATATCTGAATTCATTTAACAGATACTTCCACAATTATGAAAAGATGGCCCTCTTTCATCTTCTGGGAAATACAAATGACTCTTAATCTTTTAGAACCACCCTATGCACCATCCATCAGAAAGGCTGATCCCCTGGGATAACATGTATCGATTAATTGGAATCTAGCTCACAACTCCAACACAACGCTTTATAAGCCCAAAAAGAAGCAAGGTGCAATGAAACTGGTTAGGCAAGAGATATGTCAATGCCAAATTTGGGCTTGATGAACATTAGGTGCCAATACGGGTAACCTAATAAGAACAGGCTACACTCTTGCCAGCTTAAAGGCTTCCCAGCCCAGAAATACAAGATGTTAACTATTTGGGTTTATTCTCAAGAAGCAGCTAAGACACATTGGCGACAATGGCTATTTTAATCGAGTCCACTCAGGAACAATCAAAGAGGATGCGTGGTAGCAATCATGTCAAGACTTCAAGGGGACCAGAGTTGAGAAAAAAAGAAAAGCAAACCTTCCCAATGCATTGCCCCACCCAAGGGCAATGATGATCGAATCGCTCCACACAATTATCACATACGGAGCAGTGAGAGCACCTTGGAGGGCGATAAACCATACATGTTTCGCAGTACTTGACCTTCACAGGCAGGCCATTGACAAAGACTTCTTTGGTTCTTGGAATTTGTAAGTTTTGTGGTCGTCTTCCACCAGCTTCAGCAGAAGCTGAAGTATCATAGGCGTATACATCTTCTGGAGGATGAGGGCTACGAGGCACAATTCCAGGATCCTGAGCAGAGGTTAAAAGTAGGAGCAGCAGTACCTATTGCAATCAAAAAGACATTAGCATCAACAGGAAATAAACAAATAAATTGTATGTAGTACAAAATACAGACACCATTATATATAGAAATAAGGCCAGAATTCAACAAAGAAAGTTCAAGCCTGGCAAAAATTGAGTCTGTATTTTATAGATGTTTAACATTTATCTCCTCCTTCCTATAAACCTTCAGTCTCCTCAATAAGGTACTTATCTGAAGTACAAAGAGAAGTGAAAGATGAATTATTTATATCTGAGCTTCAAGAGCACATGATGATGCAGTGGAAGAAAAATTCAATAAGAGAACGAAACCTTTTTCAGAAAATTCATCAAATGAAAATGGTACGCTCTAAGAATACGTATATATCAAAATTCAAGTAATTGTTTCTAGGAACAAAAAAGCAGAAAATTCTTTCCATATGAAGGGCTTTCAAGACCACAAAGACAGGCAGCTGAGCAGATGTCTTATCAGTTGCCAAGAACATTGGAAAGAAAATTGAGTGCAAACGACTACATTTTACAAGCTGCCAAATGCTTCTTAATATGGGATGAAGAGAACTAACATATATAGTCAAGCCAATTGCCACCAAAAGAACAGCATATCCTGCAGTAGATGCTGGAAATTCATGAATAAGATTCCTTGCAACAAATGTGCAAAAGATGACAGCAGGGACAAGGATAAGCAATACAGTGACGATCAGTGACCTAGCATCTGGTCCAAATATCAGCCTCCCATTGAGGAAGAATTTCTGTAAAAGGAAAAAGAGAGAAAACTTAATTCATTCAGACTTGGAATTGAACAAGAGGAGATTCACCAATATTAATCAAATCTTATTTAAATGAATACTTAAAAAATTTTCAATGTTCTGATTACTGATAAATAAATAGAAGAATGAAATTAGAATTTCTCTTCTGGACCCGCTCCACTCTTTTATTCTTTCCCCTTCATTCTTACGTATTTTAAAGCTTAAATGAGCAACGAAGAAGCTTGATACATGTAGCTAAAAAGTAATGAAAAAAGAGGCCTTTTCAATGAGGAAGCTAAGTAGTTTCCAAACTTGTAAATTTATGATAACCATAATAGGTTCCTATGTCTATGGTAAACCATCTTTTCTTTTTTCTTAGCCACAGGAAAAGATAATCCAGTTAATTATACGAAATAAAAACATTTCCAGCCCCATGTTGCGGGATACTAACTTCTTTTGGCTGACCAAATATGAAACCTTTTTGCAGTTGTTTGGGTTTTGAGGAGTGGGTGATATGCCAAATTATGATCATTTTTTGGATTTCTTCACTTGCTGCTTCCTTTTAATATCATTTCCTGGGCAATTATGATCTTTTAAATCCTGAACACAAGCAACTGCAGAGCCCCAAGAAAAGTCCTGTGTACACAAGAACTTTTTAATAGCAATTTAGCAATCTGTTAACACCCTAAAGAAATCAAATACTCCTTGTAACCCAGAAAGTTTCGGTCAACTTATGCTTCAAACATCTCCTTGAAGCATTCATCTCGTGCCCTTGAATTTACAACCACAAACAAATTGCTAAATAGGGTAAACACGTTTTACCTTTCAAAGGCCATAGACTGTAAAAAGGGGTTTATCATTTCAATGCTTAGAATGAAAGTTGAAAAGAATTTGCTCATGTGAATATGAAAGACAGCTTTGAGATTTGTTGATGCTACAAATTTGATCAACTTTCATCATTGAAATATATGGTAGCAGTACCTGGATTAATTAAAAATAACGTAGTCCTCCATTTTATGAGGAAGTTAATGTTCCTTAATTCCATACTTAAAATTTCTAATTTCTGCAGGCAATTAAGCTCGCAGAATATAGGAAAAACACAGAGGAGTCCTGAAAGACAAATAATACAGGCAGTGTGATTCATGTATGAGGGATCAATAACTAGAAGCCTAAAAAAGAAAGTAAGGAGTTGTATATAGCATCAGGAGTCTCCAAACAGAATAATTAAACACTGAAACACTTAAAATTACAATTCACTCCCAGAGTACCAAATTCAGGTAGAAAACAGATTCTTGTTACTCTTTTAGAAAACATTGCAAATGTAGGCTGATGCAGATAATACATTCATTCTATAATCTCTTATTATTTTGTTGACAAAAAATAAATCCAGAAAAAAAAATGTGTATTGCTCACCATAGATAATAGAAAGGAACTGTAACAAAAGAAATATCTGGAACATCAAAAAAAATTGTTAGTGACAGACAGCTCTGCTTCTCTTGACCATCTATTACCATTAAAACCTAAAGAGAAGGTGCTGAAGAGGCCATTGAAGTTCTAATGCATTAAAGCCAATAAGAAGGGACGGCTTTGCATCATACTTCATAAGTTTATCTCCAGTTATTATTACAGAGTATGTGATTTTCATACTGACTCCCTATATCCATCTCTTGAGATATGCCACTCCATTTTTGAATGATTACTATTAGATGAAGGTTATTTCCTGGTTGCCACCAATCATTTAAGTTTGACACAATCTAGCTTTGGCCTAGGTTGAATCAAATACCACATAGTCTATTTCCAATTTGATTATGAACATAGGTCTTAAACCCTTTGAGACCCATATGTTTCACCTTAATTCAGATTGGGAATGTAGTCAAGAACTTGGTAAAATTTATCTTACATGTCAGATAAATTCAAAGGCAAGCAATCAGATATCCTTCTAGTGGCACGGCCAAAAATACTGTCTCCGTATCATGAAGAATATTGCAGAAGAAATAAATTTTGGCAAGCGAAAGGTCACATCTGGCTGATAATAAATTATCTAGCTGTAGTCTGCAGATATAATGATTTGGTTATAGTTTCCATATTACTAGAGTAAATCAACATAGTCATAATAAGCTGAAGCTTCAATTTATAAGCTAAGAAACCACCTTAGATGTAAGTGGGTATTTATAACACTATGCTGCAATTCATGCAACAATAAACATTGATAAAATGAGCTCACAATCTACAATTGTTAAGAAAGAAGTATAAAAGAAAGCAAAATGCTCTTCAAAAGTTTAAGAAAGCAGTACAAAACAAAGCAACCAAGAAATTTTCCGTGTCCTATACTTTGATATCCCTGCTTGGAGATCAGAGAAACTATACCAATTCCATTTTCACCCACTTATTTTGTTACTAGTCAAGTCAAATGATCATATAACACAAACAAGTGATTAAGTCCCTATGGTCTTTTCCATACATCTTTTCTCATCCTATGAATAGAAGTAAACAGCCCATGATCTTACACCCTCAAAATTAGGACAACCAAAACTGCAGTCATCCATATCAAGCTGATGAACAGGTGCACCAATATAGTCACTGCACTTTCAGAAATACCAACCAGCTAAACTCCAAGTTCTATGCTAGATTCCGAGATCAATTCAAGTTCTCACTATCTAATATGTCAAAGCAAGTAAGACTGCAAAAACACATTTCCCTGAGCAAATAAATGATAACTTATTCAATAGAGTATCCAATAAAAAAAGTCAAAAGACATATAAAATAAGATGCAACTCAATTATATTTATCTAGCGACAGCGTTTATCTTTCAACCACTTCAAACTTACTAATAAACTATAAAACCTATACAAATAATGGGCACCTTTGAGCAGGCAAATTCTAAGCTAAGAACTCCGCTTTAATTTCTCTGATAGAATCTTTCGTTAAGCAAGATGAGTAAAAAATAGTTTTTTGTAATTATTTACTCCCTGTTCTCAAGTATTCTATAAAGATGTTATCTCCTATATATTATTTATATCCAAGTGTCCCAAAACTATGCACCAAAATCTATGACTTCCAGCAACTCTTAGTTTCAAACCCTCCATTACAACATTTACCAATATTGTCCAGTAGCTCCCACTAAACAACATAAACATCAGGGAATATTTTTTTATCGCAAGAACCAGTTCTACATGTAATATGCAGCAAGAAGCATTATCTGTCATATAAAGAATCAAGTCTCACAAAATGACAGAACAGATATATCAGCTAAATCAGTTGCATTTGTGAGAAATTTTCTTGAATCTCATATAAAGTTGAAGAGTGTGATTGAAACTTGGCTCAAAATGCCCTTCTGAATGCCAGCAATCATGTGCAAAAGTCCAATGACAAAGTACATACATGTACACATAAGCTCAGGGATTTTTTACAAGTCCATGTAAGCCTTATGTACATTTCAGATGCCATGCCTACTATATACTAAATTATAATATTTGTTGAGAATGCCTCCTCAAGAAGTCTCAAACTTCTATCCATCCATCCATCACTTTGAATAACGATAAAGAGTAATAAACCCCAAACTATATAAATTTAGGCATATCAAGGTGATTGTTGATAAAGAACCTTAGTTTAGCAACAGTGAATTTCTTTACCAAATATTCAGGGCCAGCGGAAATGAGCACTTTCTTGTAACTTGATCTTCAAACCCAGAAGGTATCATAAAATCAATTCTATCTACCAAAAATAAGTTGGCAATCTCAATTTCATCAACTATTTAAGCTATATGGGTTGTAGGATGGTAAACAACCAGTTGTCGGAGCTCCAGAACACCGCTTAACCTTGAAGGGAACCAAGTCCCTTGGATCCTAAAATAGATCTGACAGAATCCAACTCTTCTAGGTTTTAATTTTCACACTGCATAATATTGCACTATCACGATTTACCTTGCAGACAAGAATTTTGATGTAGTGCTGGTCTCCAAATCTCATCTTTTCTGCTATATCGAGGCTAAATATAACTACTATATCCAAGCAACCTCCAATACTCATAGCTAACATGTTCCACTTGCCCCTGTCCACTCTATAGTTAGGTGAGTAACTTGTAATTGAAATTTGCCCCGCCTCCCCATTAATTATATTTTACACGAGAATATCAGTCAAATACCAATTTTCTATTGTCTCAATCCTACCCATAAAGTATCCATACATCTACTAAGTGAAATTTTGAAGCAGAAACCAAAATTCCAGACAGACTCTAAAAACAGCTCTAAAACAAAATAAAAAAGAAAAAATGGGCAAAAGAAAATTTAAAATTTTCTACCATATGCTCTTGCATGAGAGCAGAAGACCAGTCTACATTTATTAGAGATATAGCACATCTCAGTAAGAACTCGCTACTTCATTCATATTATGATGTCCCTTGGCGAATAAGCCAAAGTGCTGCACTGGCTTTGATGGATGAAGATGGAATTTACATTATTATAGTGCCTAGTCTCGAGAAATCTTTTCCTCAGTTCTAAGCCATTAAAATTGCTAAAGGAGAGAAATAAGCACCGACATATTGGAGCAGCAAACAATTCTTGCCTCGTATACACAACCATAAGACCGGATATTGTTTCATCTTTGTATAGCTGATAAATTAATTCAGAGGCTCTCACTAAAATCTTTAAATATCCTTAGTAATCAGATCCTCTTGTTTAAATGATGATAATTAGTAGAAAATAAAAAGAGATAATTCTTAGAGGTGAAGTCAGATATAATGGATAGCCATCTTATATTTGTTGTGAAATTCTTGCCTTAGTCAGAAAGAGGAGCAGTCCAGTATATTTTATGGGATGAAGTTTCATTTTACGAAAGATATATAAAGGAGTAAGGACATAGTACGTAGTTTCACAAAAAGCTAATCAACAGAGAGCAACTTAGATGACAAAAAGGGACTTGCAAACTAAGTTTGGTCTGAGATTTCAGAAACTGAAAGCCTAGCAAAAGATAAGTGATTTCAAACCGCTGATGATTCAGATACAGGAATCAGATCTTAAGATAGGCGTTATTCAATGTATTATAATGCCTGCCATAAATTATATTTGTGTGTGTGTGTGTGTGAATAAACTGCCTGTAGGATTAGATATGGTTCCTTTGGGTTTATTAGATTGCAATAAGCCTAGTAAATCCAACTATAAAGGTCTAGACCCCTGTATCATTTAGAGAATACAACGTTAAGCTTTTACCAGACTGGTATCCAATGATCCATTGGAACAAGAATACTAATTAGATTAGACTTATGCTATGATACAGCTACCTCTTTACTAGATAAATAACCTTTTCAAAGAGTGACTACCTGCCTTTGAGGCGTTGGTTCATGAAATTTTAAACATATTCCTCAGAAAAATGCAGGCCTGTGTGGTCCATACAACTTTCAACATGAGAAGCAAGATAATTGTGTTAGACAATTCAAATTTCAAAATCCAGAGACTAGTCCAGCTTTCTCATGGTCCACAAACACTACAAAGCAAATAAATGAAAGTTGTCATAAAGACCATAAGCGCACACCCATATTTTTATTAGTTCAGTTGAGGCCAAGAAGCCGTTCTAGTAAAATTGATCCTTGAATTGGATCCTATCCTAGTTTCAACAGCATCGTTACATCTGACTTTATCAAAACCTTTGAGAATCAGTATATCCTACTTAGTAATCCTAAAGCTATCATCCAATCCTAGTCTATGGGACGTTTGAGGTTTCCATTCCTTGTGTCATACCTAGTATCTTCTGATCCTTGAGAGCTAATTGCAAACAAGGTCACAAATCCATTTGACTCCAATCAGCAAGAAGCTGCAAGCCTCTAGAACTTGGAGTAACCAAAGTTGATCCTGCTTCTCCCATCACTTTGGTCTAACCTGTCTCATTTATTTTTCACTTATTGAGCCACAGATAGTCTTCTGATTCTCAAAATTTCCAACACAATCGAAAGAACGAACTGGAGAAATGTCACTCCATTAACTTCATTCAACCAAGCTATCCTCCATTAGAACTCTCTTGCATTGGTCCTCATTCACCGGAATAAGCTAGATCACTATTGTCATTCTTTACTCAGTGAATTCACCTATTTATTGTTCTCATAAAATTAGAATTCTAGTGAAAAACAATCCACCACCATGCCAACCAAGCTAGCAATTTGAATCCACAAATCAATAACAGAAGCTTAAAGCTATAACCGACCCCAATGCAAAAATCTAGAAACAAATGAACATAGAAACAAAAGAACACAAACCCACTTCACCTTTCATTAATTTGAGAACAACCCACGAATTTCCAACACAAAATTCTAACAACCCACAAAGCAAATCATCCAATAACTTGTAAAAATACTGAAAATTCAAAAAAAAAATAATAATAAAGTACAGAACATGAATGCTTACATTTTTGCCTTTCCAAACATTGTAAACTCGCTGGGCCATGTTGAAGGAATTGTTAATACAGTACACAAGAAGAATGGAACAATGGAGATTTGGAAGGTTTCGCTTTTGTTCTCTTTACCTTTGCTTTGCATGAAAATTCGTGTCAAAATGGCGCTCTGTGGTTCAAATGCTGTGGATTCCATGATGCTTTGACGCGTCCTGTGCCATGCGAGGGAGCTTTTTGGCTCTCTTTCCCTTTTTTCTTTTGTGGTGGACCTAATAAATTATTTCTACCATTTTTACTTTTACCTTAAAATAGGAGACAAATCTATAAATCAGCACTTATAAAAGTGAAAATTTTACTTTTTTTTTTTTGAATAAGTGAGAATTTTACTTAAATTGGATGAACATCAAGTGCTCTTCCTTTTACCCCCAACGAGATAGATTTCTTTGTTTACTCCTTTTCTTGTATCAGATTCAGGTTAAGAGTTTAGCTCAAGTTCTTAGACCAAGTCAAACATGTTTCTACTCACCAATTTGACCACTTTGTGTATCAAAGATTAGAGAATCTTGATTCTTCCTATTATATCTAATTACACTTTTACATATTCATTATAACTTTATTCGGGTTTTTTATATAATATTAAATATAATATTTCTTAAACTACATGTGAGTATGTGATAATTTTTCTTCTTAATATTCTTTTTTTTTTGTTCCGTGATTCATTTTTATTTGTCAAATTTATAAATTTGTAATTGTTTGTCCAATTAGGTAACTAACGCAAGGGTGAATTTTTTCCCCTTTTTGACGCCTTTTGTTTCATTTGTTTAGATTTTTATTTCAAATGGATTATTTTCTGCCAAATATCTTTCAATTTTATGTGAAGTCATCTTCTTGTTACATTAATTTCACTTCTCACATAATATGATTATATATCTGGTAGGATCATAATTACTATTCAAAGAGTCTCAATCTAACTCTCTAATTGCACTATGCAATTTGCTACTGTATACTTTTCTTTTCTTTTTCTTTTTAAATATCATTTTTGCATTCTTTTTCCTCTCAAATAACATAATTTTTTTTATTATTTCTTTTATTTTTTTTCTCAGATAGATTAGATTCAAAGAATGTGGCCACATTTTATAGGTTTTTAACAAGGTTGATATATAGTGCTATATTTCAATTCAATCATCCAAAGTCTTTTTCTTTTTCTTTTTTTTTTCAAATGAACATAAGTGTATATGTTCTCTCTCTCTCTCTCTCTCTCTCTCTCTCTCTTTTAACCCTCTTTATTTTGATTAGAATTTTATTAATATTTGTAAATCATTAAAAATTTATATATTGACCTTCAACCTTGACTTGAATTATGATGAACAAATAATGCAATTTTTTTTCGACATTTCTCTAGTCTTAATTTGCATTTGGTCGTGGCTAGTGGCAAGGTGCCTTTGTAGGTATTCCTTCGACTTCGTCACTGCTTTTTCTTTTTCCATTGTTTTTTCCACTTTACATTATTATTTCTCTTTTTCTATTTTTTTGGGAAGATTTCTTTGTCTATGTTTTTTCTTTATTTTTTCAATGAAACACATGTTGCAGGGTAATCTACCTAGGTTTATATTTATATATATATATATATATATATATATATATATATATATATATATATATATATATGAGGAGTTCATCGAATCCATCTTGACAGAAAAATATATATGATCATGGTTAATATGTTTTTTTTCATTTTTCCCCCTTTTAGTAGTATGGGGAGGAAGGTAGAGAATTCATTTATAGAATAAAAAGACAACACCTCTCATCATTCAAAGTTTTTTTTTCTTTTTTTTTTCAAGTGAACATAAGTGTATATGTTCTTTTGTTCTATTGTTAAAATGACTATTCTTTACCTTATAAGTGAAATTTAGAATCTCAAAACCCTATGTTCCTCAAAATGCATATAAATGGCGAGCAAATTCCATTACATAGGCTCATTCAAATTCCATTATGGCCTTAATAGATGGCATTTCAATCGCTCAAGATAATTAATTTTGAATTCTTAAAGTTTTTCCTTTTTTCCAAGAAAAATACTTTTACATAATTGGTCATATAAATAGTATAGATATTTAAATTTTGAGGTATGGGTCCTGCAACAATTCTAGTAATGCAACAAAGAGTGTTATGAATACGGAATATGTATTGAATGCAATGTTATGGTTAAAACAATATCAAGATAACTAACTAATTCTATTTAGCTATGTTATTTTGCTACCTTTTATTTATTATATTCTTTTTAAAAAAGTTTGAAGATATCAATTTTGCGTTTAACTAAAAAATTTATTAGATGTATGCACACATTTTTAAAAGATAAACATGTAGAGTTTGTTCTTCGTTATTCAAAGACTTATTTAAAATATTTACAATCAAAGATATTTATTTATGTAAATATTTATATCTCTCTCTATATATAATTTATCTTGCACAATATTTAATTATGGATTTTATACAACTTACATACCATTGAGAGCTTTTTATTTATATAGTATTCAGAAAAATGAACACAAGTTAAAGAATACCGTATAAATTCTAGCATAGACTTGCATTTATATTTGTGATACGTTCGCCTATATTCAAGGAAGATAATAAATTTTTACTAAATATTATATTTCCGTGCATAACACAGGTTATTTTACTAGTGCTAATATATAATGATGTATAGTTCATAGTTAATTTATTTAAAGAAAAAAGAAAAAGAAAAAAGTGATGAGTTGTCAATTTTCCTTTTTCAAAAGTATATACAATAATCTTATGATCTCATTCTGGAAGCTATAGTAAAATTTTCGCAGGATGTAATATCTTGGTGTCCAGTTTCTTGAAGAATGTAGTATTTTAACATAGTATTTTTAAGACAATTTCAGATAGATCTTCAAATGGACAAAATAGAGAGTTCTTTGCACGGAAACGCGGAGAGAGCTTTTACCAAGGGAAAAATAGAGAGTTCTTTGGATGTTCTTCAGCTAAGGATTTGATTGATTTGAATTTTAGCGACGAATGGAACTCAACAGGCGACGGAGTACCATGGAATCAGCAATAGGCTCTATTTGGTTTTGGAGAAATGCCATGATGAAAATTTTCGTTACCTACCATCCATGTTCAGTTCGGATCCTCAATTAAAATTGTTTTCATTAAAATTTTTATATAAAAAGAGAACATACATTTCAAATTGAAAAAAAAAAAGATCATATATCATAAAACAGATGGAGTAATTCGATATTTAACCAATTAATTCAAGCATATCGTCGATCAAATAATTAATTCAATATTTTATCAATTTAAGAAGACCTTTGTTCATTGTTAAAAACATATTAGAGAATGTGATAGATTTATATAGTATCATTTTCAATTAACTGAAAATTATATCAAATTTAGGAAAATTATTTTTCCGAATAGACAATTAGTCTACAAAGTTGTGGGGGTTATTTTCAATTATATGATTTTATATATTTTATATTTAAAATAATTATTTAATTATAAAATAAATAATTATTTATAATATATAAATTTTTATTAATTAAATTAAAATCTGATAATTGAAAATCTATTCAGTATACCATAGCCAAACCAAAATTCTAGACATCACTTTTATGATTGAATTACCACGGCTGTGCAGCAACACCTCCACCCCACCCCGGAACATTAGCAATTTAGCACCTGTCTACTTCTTCTGCCCTTAAAACATTTTATTTTAATTTGTATAAAATTAAAAATAAATATTTGACTATAAGTTAATGTTTTAAGATAACATTCTATACAAAATTCACATATTTTCTTATCAATAATTTATTTTTTAATTTTAAAAATTCCAACCTAAATAATATTTAATTATAATAAAATTAAATAGTATTTATATTTAAAATTTTTTATTTTTATTTTTATAACAATAAATTATTTATAAAATAAAAAATTTATTTAATTAAAAAATTTTTATCTTAAATTTTTATAAAAATAAATTAATAAATTTTTTATGAAAAAAAATTAAACTCAATTTAAATAAACTCAAAAAGTAAGAACAAAAGTTAAAAATTATATTAGATTTTCACAATGATAATATTCTTAATCTCTCCATTTTTTAAATCCATTAAAAAACATCAAAACAAACAGATCAATGAAATACAGAATTTCACACAGCTCAATCCTTTTTCCTTTTCTTTTTCCCGTCCGAGCAAAGGCGACGGAATCCACGGTGAATACGGATCTAATATCCTCCCAACCAAAAATTTTCACATAATTTCCGGTCTCCAACCTTCTCTTTTGCCCTTTTCCCTTCTGCTCCAATATTCTCACTGCACGCTTTCAATTTTCTTCAATATTCGTTAAGACCTCTCTCTGCCCACCAGAAGTTCAGCCAGCTATCCACCACCCGTCTCTCTTCTGATTCGAATTTTGATAGATACTGTGATATTCAATTCCCATTTTTGGTAGAAATTAAGGATTTCATTTTCATTAGCCTAATTTGTTTTGCCTCTACTTTTATATTACTTTACCTTTTATGTTAACCTATAATAGCAATCTCATTTAAACATAATTAAATATTTTATAATTTCTTTTGTTACCATTAAATTTGACTAATTTTTAAAAAATAATATTACTAAACTCTCTTAATGTTTTAAAATAATTCTTACTTTCACCCCCCATAATATTATTTTTATATCCATAAATTATATCTATTAAATTCAACTGGATAACGTTATGTAAAAGATTCAATAAGACGCCTAAGACAATTTTAATCAAAGTGTTCACTATTTAATTTTAACTGTAAATGATTTTCAATTGTTTTACAATCCATTTTATTAGAAAAAATCGATTCAATTTTATAAATTCAATATAATTTCAAAATATATATATTTTTTGATTTATTAAAATCAAACCTAAATTATCTTTGAAGTTGCTAAAACCTTGTTTGGGTTGAAAATTAAACTAGCATAAGCAAATTCATAAAATAATCCCCAATTATTTAAAAAATTAAAAAAAAACTAAACAAAATTCAAAATTTTTTGAAAAGTTTACAAAACTGAAAAGTTAATAAATAAAACCTAATAAAAATAAAATATTACTTAAAAATAGACATTGGAATTAAATATAACAAATTTCTATAATTCAACATGTCTAAATCCTCACCAGGATCCCATAAGCTATAAAAGCAAAGGGTACTACCATTGAACCAACGCTCTTTGGCATTCATACGAGTACCATATCCTCATTGCCAGTGGCGGAACCAGAGCCGGGGTCCATGCATTACACCAGCTAATGTCCTAGTATGAACATCCACAAAGCTCATTTGTCATGCCAATGGCAAACTTATAAACTTGAATATACCATTCGATAATGCCAGTCAAAACAATTTCTACTCAAGTTTGCCATTGAGAGATGGCATCTTAACTTCAAATAAGAATTATTATTATTTATGACACTTGAATGATCTGCGTTTGTAAATTATGTTAACATTTTAATTGCCCCGTTGACACTGCTGCTGGTGTTTGGGACGATTATTCTCGTAACTTGCAATTACTAGAAATATCATTCACAGATCATCCAACAGTATTCATCTAAAAATTACAAAATATAAAACAAGAAGATAAGATGCTAGGCCAAAAAGGAAATTTGGTGGCAAGATTAGATGCTGAAAAAATTAAACACACAATTTCCTGAAACAAAGAGAAAACAGAAAAAGAGGAGAGATTTTTCATCCCCGTATATTTAGCAAAACATGTATTGGAAGTGCTAACTAAGTTATAGGATGATAATTTCATTTAAGGGACTTGTTCATCCATGAAGCAATTGATTATTGATGCTAGAGGGCTGACGTTGAAAGTCCCATCAATAATAAAGAAATTAATCACCTATTTCTGTGACTTTACAAGGCTAAAATCACCATACCATTAAAAACTAGCTATGTACACTGCTGCTGAAAATTTTCAGATTCATTTTCAAGTATCACTTGTAGTGATGTGAAGCCTCAGATAGTCGATCTAACATCAATGTGAAATTCAGACGGTAATTCCAGATCTCTTTATAATAGCTCCTCCTTGGCTTCTCTCTTCTAGAAAGATTTCCAAAATATCAACAAAAAAATATAATCTTATAAAAAATTATTCTAAATGTAATCGCAAAAACCGGCTCCGTGGATAAACCAAAAATGAAATCAATCCACAGGTTCCTATCAAATGCGAAACAATAAGATCAATTTGGGTCCAATCATAGCATTGCCGGTCATCGTCTAACACTACCAGCAACGTGGCATCGAACCCTTTGAAATAAAAATCAAGAAAAAAATAAATTATTCAAATAAATGATTTAGTAAACCTCAGAGACCCGTTTCAAATCAAACACACAGCAAGGGAAAATGGATCACAAATCCCGACCAATGAACAAAATTGAACTTGTGAAAAAGCACAAATTGAAACAATGGTGGATGGGAAGAACAACCACTGAGCCTTGCTGTTTTTTTTAGTGTCATACGGCACTTCCTATACTTGGGATTTCTTCCTCATAGGTATTGATCCTCGAAACTGAGAATCTAAATCTAAAGCCAAACTCAGTCAATTCTTATGCAAGACACTTAAAAAAATTCGAGGTACCTGTTGCAAAGCAACGAATTACAACTAATGCGTATACAATCCAAAAAATTGCAAATTAATGAATTACAATTAACGCATATAGAAGCATAAAGTTAGAATTATACCGTGGACATCCTGAAGCAACATCAGATCCAGAAGAAACAAAGATAAAAAAAACTAAACAATCAAAAAGTATTAATCACTACTAATGCATATATTATCCATCATGTATAGAATACAATCATGAAGTTCCGGTTAGTTAGTTTCAGACATCCAAGGAAGGATAGAAGCAGCACAAGCTCTCAAGCCCGGCAAAGGCGAAAGCTCTTAGGCGGCCACTGCGAATGTAGAGAAACAAGCCACAGAATTGTCATCATCAACAGCCACACAGTCATCAATCAAACTCATTAATGCAATTAAAGACACGAGAACAGTAAGACCAACATAGAAACTAACGGAGATATAATCTGTAATCTATCATTTATTGAAGAGAACCATAAAGTTTAGGTTAATTAAGCAGTTTCAGACATCCAAGGAAGGATAGAAGCAGCAGAAGCTCTCAAGCCCGGCGAAGGCAAAAGCTCTTAGACGGCCACTGCGAATGTTGAGAAACAAGCCTTAGAACTGTCATCATTAACACACACAATCAAACCAAATTCATCATTGTAACTAAAGAATCTAGAACAGCAAGACGAACATTTTAATGCAGAACAAATAAAATCTGGAAAACGTTGTTCGACACGATTTTTGAAACAAGCATAAGGAATACATAAGGCCTCAGACATCCAAGGAAGGATAGAAGCAGCAGAAGCTCTCAAGCCCGGCGAAGGCGAAAGCTCTTAGGCGGCCACTGCGAATGTCGAGAAACAAGCCTTAGATTTTGTCATCACTGACATTCCCAAAGATACAGCAAAATAAAAATAATAAAACAAATTTAAACCCTATCATTTATTTCCAAACACAAACAAATTACAGATTGAACACAATAAATGTTCCATCCCTAAATGATCAACAATCACTGTCTAAAAACTAAAGCTGACAAAGTGAGAGATGGATAAAATTGCATATAGGGACTTGTTCATCCTAGAAGCAATTTTGATCCGTGCTAGAGGGACAGACGTTAGAAGTCCCAAAACAGAGAACAAAAACCATTCTTTTTACTTAAAAATACTTCCTTTCAAGAATCAAAGACATAAATTTGGCAATTGAAATTGGAAGAAATAAAGGAATAGTTTTAGTAAAAACGGTTTTGTCGAATGAACCAAAAGGATCAATAAACACTGAAATTGGGGAATAAAAGGTGCCTCAGACATCCAAGGAAGGATTAGAGCAGCATAAGCTCTCAAGCCCGGCGAAGGCGAAAGCTCTTAGGCGGCCACTGCGAATGTTGAGAAACAAGCCTTATGAGCTTCATCATTGACACCAATACGATTAAACATAAGACAACATTAAAATAACACAACAAAATCTGAGAAAATCAAAAAATTCAACTACAAGAACAATAAAATGTAAAACTTTCTGAGCAAATCCTAATTCTGCATATACAGAAATTTGGACGAAAGGTTTGCTTATGCAGAGCAGATGAGCTTAGGGTTTTAAACGTTTTGAATTAGGGTTTGCACAGAGAATGAATGGCGGCGGTGGGAGGGTGGAAAAATAATGGACCGCGAGAATAATCTAGAACCTCTATTGGGCCGCTCAAATAGTAGTATGGCCCTCTTTAAAGCCCAAGCAAAAGTTCGGGACTCTACTGTTCTTCCGTTTCCCCTTCAAAAAAAGAATTATATTTTATTGTTTTCACACTTGGAGACGGAGTGTTTAAAATCCTCTCGACTCACCCTCATTCCCTCCTACTGCTAAAGTATCGCCACAAGCTTTTTTTTTTCCTTTTTTGGATGCATAAGAGGAATATAAATATGAATTGAATCAATGACTTGTCGTTGATAATTCGTTTGGTAAGGGACACTTCTAACTAATTAGGTACTATCTTAGTAACTTTTTATCTTATGAAAAATATTTAAATATATCAAATAGTATATGAAATAAAAAACTCTAAGGGAAGTAGAGTCTTATAAAAGACATGTGGGAATCTTACATGAGCAAGGAAGAAGATGTGTAAGACAATGGGGAAGTGGATCTTGAGTGGAGGGTGGAGACACAGAGAATGGAAAAGAAGATGTTGGACATGATCCCAATTGATCTTATAATTACAAACTGTTTAGCAAAAAAGCACTAGCTTAATTCTTATAACTATTAGTTATAATTTTATTTTGTTTATCTACTCTAAATTTTCTAATGACTTGTATAGTTCTTAAAAGGTATTTTTGATAGGTAAAAAATAAGCAAATGTATAAGCTTTTCAATAATCCATTTAAGAAATTAGAATTTGAGCTTCACCCTAACTCAGATTGAGTTAGCACAAGGTGGGCCACGCTTAAGCATACCTCAATTTTGGCAAGGCTCGACTCATGCAACTCAATTGACACCCTTAGTTAAACTATTCAAGACCTTTTCTTGAATGAGACCTCTAATATTAGGGCTGTCAACGGGTCATGTATGGACTCATACCTTATTTGGTTTCGACCTGATAAGGTTAGGTATGGACAAAGATGTATACTTATTTACCTAAATTTGGACTCGAATCCAATAAGGTCTTATCTAATGAATATGAGTCTGATATATCATATTTCGAACTTGACACGAGACTTGACTAATATACATTATCAATATTTTATATAATTTATTTATTATAATCTTTATTAACAGTAATGTGTATTGATAGTACTGTCAAAAGGGTCGGCCCGTCACGGGCCACCCTTTAAACGGGGGTGGAGTGGGTTGACTCATTTTTAGTTTCCCAATCCATATCTGTCCACACTAGGCTAGCGGGCTAAACGGGCTAGCCTGCGGGCCTAGTCACTCTTTTTTTAAAATTAAATTTTACATTATATATTTTTCTCTATTTTTCTTTCTCTATCATATATGAGAATATAGATGTATGATTGAAATAAAAAGAAGCTTTGACTAATCACCAATGTTTTTAAAATAGAAAATGATCATTAATTATATATATTATAACTAATATGAATAAATTTATATAAACAATATTTAAAATAGAATAAATTAATTAATTTTAATTGCATGTATGATTAGAATGTGTGATGTAAGAAAATTTAGTATTAAGATTGCAATACATTCTATTTTTATAATGTTTCTAATACAAAAATAAAAAAAGCTCACTTCGGCCCACATTGGCCCACAAGCTAAATGGAGCGGGCCAATTCGGCTCGCATTTAAACAGGTTTCGGAAACTAAATCCAAGCCTGCCTATATCACAGCCAAACGGCTAGCCCGCAGGCTTGGGCCTGTTTTGCCACCACTATGTATTGAAACTCTTTTCATAACATTAATTCTTACTTGATGTATTTTATGAGAGTATATATATATAACATATTTTAGTTAATAATTTTTCTCATCAGCTTTCTTTTTTCTTTAGAAGAAGACAAGTGGCATTTGGTGGTACATGTTGATCTTAATTTGAGAGCAGATATTCTTTTATGTATGAAATTAAGAAGTGACTTTTGAGTCAGTATATTAATTTAGGTTTTTATTTTAATAAAATAATACATATTTTAGCCTTTTTTATTCTACTTAAACTTTTGTGCAGTAGTTATTCTTAAGAGTTTATGAATATTATAGTTTTTATTTTTTAAAGAGATACCATATTACATTAGAATTTTATTTATAATGATAAATTTAATAAATTATAATATAATTTTTTTAATACTTATTATAATCGGATATATCCGAACCCAGTTCGATACCCTATAGAATTTGATACAGGTCCATACTTTATGGATAATTCGAGTAACCGAGTTAGATCTAGCTATTCTGTTGATGCATCAACTAATAATTTATTCGTATTTGTCCCAAATAACGCATTCAACTCCAAGTAATACTAGTAAAATTTATATAAAACAAGCAGCACATATAGATTTGTCATAATAGGAAACTCTCAGTTCCATAATAAATTCATAATCATTCTTTGTATTTTAATGATTTGGGATGGTCCTATCGGTCATGCCAACTAATAAATTATTTATTAGCAAACTTCAAGTTTACTCAATATTGCATCTCAATTTCATAAATTCTATTCAATATAACTAGAAGAAATGAACGATAGTATCTATAATTGACATATATTTTAGGTCATAGTGGTAATGCATATGTCTCAAAATGATAAATAGAAAAGTAACAATTCGATAATTCAAAATTTTAATTAACTACATTCATATGTGCCATATCAATATTATCAACACAAGTATCATTACTATTAATAGCATAATTTTGGGAAGTAAATCAATATCAATACTTAATAGAGATTCATAACATACTTGACGTACTACAGATACATGACAAATTTTCATATTGCATTAATAACATGTTAGAATTATTACTTTTCATTTTTTCTTGTTATTATTTTTTTCACTTTTAGTAAGTATATATTCACTGGAATTTAATGAGTCATTCTTACAGCATAAGAACAAAGTGTATTTCTACTAATCGTGACCAAATTTTTTTTTCATAAATATATTACAAATCATATTCATTTAAGGAAATGACATAAAACCAGTTAGTCAGATGTTAAAATGTTTTATTAATGACTCATTTAGTTTCAAAAGATATAAATTCAAAATACTTTTGAAAAGCTTCTTCTCAATATTGCTACTACAGAAGCATGTTCGAAATATGAGAGAGAGAAAAAATTTTTTTATTCATCACATCACTAGTAATATTTCTTCTTATAACTTTAATTAAAGAAAATTCTAAATGTGATAAAATTTTGTATACTGATAGATAAAATCTTTTAGGTACACTTATAACAAATCATAACTAGCATTTATATAACAATCATTTTTTGGTGATTGTATGTTTCCTTCAGAAGTTGCTAGTAATCAAATGGCTTTGATGTTTTGTATTTCTTAAATGGTATCTTCAGGACCCACTATATCCAGATACTTCTATTTTGATCGCCATGACTATATGATTCTTACCATGGCCACGTCTATGTCCACGACATTGACTATGACCACAACCTCTTCCAGGGCCATAACCATGGGGTTCTAACTGTATTCACTTACAAATTTAAAGTCTTGTAGCGGTAAGTGCATCTAATTATACCGTACTTTTGGTAGAATGACCAACTTTTGGGGGTCAAATATTTCTTTTAGATCATTTCACAAAACAAGTGAATTTTTCATGGTAAGATATTCCATCTTTAAATCATCAGGTGGTCATGACAAAGAAAATTATGACTTTTGCTCCATTTTGAGATGATGATGCATTATTTTCAACAATAGTGTCTGCTAGACCCTTTACATCTAGATGAATTTGAGCATCTAATATCCATGACAGATAGTTCTTTCTAAAAATATCAAGAGTGAAAAAATTGAGTTGCCATGAGAATTCAGAAGTAGAAAAAATACATATTTTTTGTCTTGATTAAACTCTAGACTCCAGTGACGGAGACTCGTATTTTCTTGATTTCATTTAAACTTCAAAGATTCATGGGTACAGTCTTGTCTTGATAAGCGGTAGAGTCTCATACTGATAGTACTGTCAAAATGGATTTTAGCCCCCGGGCTTACTCAGATTAACAGGCTTGGACTTAGTAAGTCCAAGCCCATGGGCTAACACAGGCTAAAACGGGCCGAACGTGGGCTAGCCGGCATTTTTAATCTTTTTTCCAAAAAAAAAATCTAAAATGATGTCCATTTTGACGTCTCTTAAACAAAAATCTTCAAAACGATGTCATTTTGACGTCTCTTCTCTTCTACCCCTTTTAGGTAAGTCAACATATTGCACATCGCCCTTTGCCCTAATCGAGCTGAAGAAGAAGAAGTCTTCCTGGTCTTGAAGCAAGAATAGCCGTAGAGTTGCTCTTCCTAAGGCTGATTTCCATTAGTAGAAATTACCAAAAACAGGAGAATGAAATGCTTACAGTCATTTCTTTAATTGAACATTTTTTCTGCTTCAATCCATTTTCCCCCAAATCAGTCCAATATTCTTGAGCATACCTTTCTGCCGTTTGTATAATTGACTAAAGAGTTCTTCTGCTTCTTTGAACTCTGTGTTATCATAGTATGAAATATGAGTTCCCTTTAACTGAAATTCTTTGTTTCTAGTGATGGAAAAAATTAAGATGATTGTACACTGATCTCGGTGGAAAAAATCGTTGCTCTTAATAATTGTACTTATGTTTTTGAGTTCAATAGATTGATCCATGAGGGAAGAAACACTAAATGCTTTCTTACCACAAAATGATTCTGCAATGGTCTGGTAACTTGACTACTTGAGTTCTGATCTAATGTTATATATTTTTCATTTCTTTGAACTGCATGTTCTAATTGATACATCCCCTTTTCCGAGGCTTCTTGGAAGTTTCTCAGCAAAGGTAGTTTCTGGAAAAAAGAAATGATTTCGTGATTTATCTTTAATTTTTTTCTGTAATTTTGAGCAATAGTATTCCATCAATCTATTATTAGATGGATATAGGAAAATCTGATCAATTTTGTCTCTAATTATTTATTTTTCAATTTTAACACTCAATGACATCTTAACATTTACGATTTGTCAGAGAGAAACTCAAAAACTTGAGGTTATGTCATGCATGTTTTCTTTTTAGCATCGGGATTCTTATCAGAGCTTTCATAGTTTTCAAGAGAAATATGAAATTTACAGGCCAGAATGATACCCTGTAGTTTGGGCATACATATATGGATCTCCTTCATGTTCCTTTGGACATCATTGGGAATAAAGTTTGGAGTTGTTTTAGAAAGAAAAAACAACAAAGAAATTGTGGTTCTTGCATGCAAAGCCCACAAGCATTTCCTTTTATCCTGAACATCTTTTCTGACTGTAAATAATATAACAACATGTCAGGATAAATCTGATTTCTATTTTTTGGTTTGTCCATCTAATCTTGTATCACTATTTTGAACTTGTGCTGAACTTCTTCTTTTGTCAATGCATTAAATTCGTCTCTTTTTGTTATTTTCTTGGTTGTATTAATTTCATTCTGTTCCAGCTGTATAGGAACTGAAATAAATCTATTTTCTCTTCATGCACTTGGTGGTTTGTTACATAATCTGATCATGTTTGATTGACTCCATATCTAAAATTTAAGTTGTACAAAATTTACTTACATGTTGCAGTATGGATGGCCAAAATATTTTTGATCTTCGAAGAGATGAAGATGATAGTTCGATGCCCAATCAAAATTCAAATGTTGTAGAGAGTGAGCTTTACTCAAATATCAAACCTTCAAAGAAGGCAAAGACTACCACTTCAACTTTGTGGTCATGCTTCAAAGACTTGGGCATTGGAAAAGATGGAAAGCCAAGAGCAGAATGTCTTGGTTGCAAAAAAGAGTATGTAGCAGGAGGGTCTAAAGATGGGACTTCTAGCATTAGTCGTCATATCAAGGTCTGTCATCAATTAAAATCTCGGTTTCCAGATGTGGGAAATATGCTTATAGATAATGCTAGGCAGGTAAGAAATAGAAATATTTCTCAAAAAGTTTTGCGTGAAAAAATTGTGGGTGCAATTATAAGGTATGACCTTCCTTTTTCATTTGTTAAGTATGAATGGATTAGAGATATTCTTAAATATTGCAATCCTGATGTGAAAAACATTTCTAGGAATACTACTGCATTTGATGTATGGAAGTTTTATATGGAAAAAAAAAACAATTTAAAACTAACACTAGCTCATGTTCCTAGTCGAATATGCCTCACATCTGATATTTGGACAGCTTACACATCTGAATGTTATATTTGTTTGGTTGCTCACTTTATTGATATCGAATGGAAATTGAATAGTTTCATACTCTTTTTTTCGGATTTTCCTCCTCCCCATCCAGGAGTTGAATTGGCAAGAAAAGTTTTTGATTTGTTAAGAGATTGGGGGATAGAGAGGAAAATATTTTTAATAACCTTGGACAATGCATCTTCTAATGACAACATGCAAGATATTTTGCGTTACCTACTTTGTTTGCAGGATAGTTTGTTATGTAATGGGAAGTTTTTTCATATTCGTTGCTCAACACATATTTTGAATCTAATTGTGCAAGAAAGTTTGAAAGTAACTAATGATGCTTTGCATAAGATTAGAGAGACTGCGAAGTATGTCAAGGGGTAGGAAGGGAGAATGAAGACATTTGAAGAATGTGTTAGATAAGTGGGAATTCAATTGCGGATTCATTTGAGATTGGATGTATCTACTGGGTGGAATTCTACATATATGATGCTTGAAAGTACCTTGAAATATCGACGTGCATTTTCTAGTCTTTCTTTAAGTGATAGAAATTACAAGTATTGTCCATCATTGGAAGAATGGACAAGGGGTCAAAAGATGTTTGAATTTCTACGTCCTTTTTTTGAGATTACTAAGTTGATATCTAGTCCTCATATCCTACCTCTAACTTGTACTTTATGCAAGTTTGGAAAATTGATTGTTTATTGGTGAATAATGAAGATGTTGTCATAAAGGACATGATTATAAGGATGAAATCTAAATTTGACAAGTATTGACAAGTATTGCGCTCTGAGCTGTTCTTGATCCTCGCATAAAATTCCAATTGTTGGGAATGTGTTATAACAAGGTTGATCCAAGTACTACTTGTGAGAAGATGGATATTGTGAAAAAAAAGATAAAGATGTTGTTTGAACAATATTAAAAAAAAATCAAATGCATCAAGTTCTCTTTCACATGAGCTTGTGTCTTCTATTCAACCAAGTGAAAGTGCATTGGGAATAGATGTAGATGATTTGAATAATTTGTTATCTCCAACAGATGTAAGTTTCTTTAATATTCTTGTTTAGTTTAAATATTTGAATTGAATCAAATTTAAACATTCTCTACTAATGTCTTGTTTTTTCTTATTTTGTATGCTTCGTTGATTAGGATTTTAAAATGTTTGATAGTCAAGTTGTTATCAAGACTGAAAATCTCAATTGGACACATACTTGGATGAGACAAAGCAGGAATGAAGCCATTTTCAAAATATAGATGTCTTACAATAATGGAAAGACAACAGATATAGATTTCCTGATTTAGCTTTGATGGCTTCTGACATTTTGAGCATTCCAATTACTATAGTGGCTTCAGAATCTGTTTTTAGTATTGGTGCTCGAGTCCTTAATAAGTATAGAAGACCCTTCTTCCTCAAAATGTACAAGCATTATTATGTGTACGTAATTAGTTTCATGGTTTTATTTCTGAGGGTAAGTAATAAGTGTTAAGATTGATAAATATAATTTTTTTACTTTAAATATAATGTACAATTATCATAAATTTACTTTTTAAATTATTTTATATTTTACTCTTATAGATGAAGATGATGAAATAACATTAAAAGAATCAACTACATCTAAAGTGGATTCAAATGTTCCTGAAGATGAAGATGAAGAGGATTAAAAATTTGCTCAATACTTGTGTTGTTAAAGTTCTTTCCATTTTCATCAATTCTTTCTTTTTGGTTAATGTTTGGTTGTAAAGATTCAATTATTTTGCTATTATTTACTTTCTCATTTGATTGTTTGGGCATAAAGCATATTTAATATTTAGAAATTAGAATTTGATATAATTTATATGTAAAAAAAAACTCTTTTGGCACGCGTGTTAGCCGTAGCTGGCTGCGGACTAGGGGTCCTTCAGCCTGCGAAAAAACGGGCCAGCCCACTACGCTCCATTTCAGAGGTAGGGGCCGGAGCGGCCCGGTCCTTTTGACACCACTACATACTGATAACGTGTTATGAATTTAAGTATTGGTAATGTAGAATTAAAGTGAAAGCGTTGCTCAATATGTTTGGAGAATAACAATATTAAACTGGAGAAAAAAAGAAGATAGAATATAAAGAAAGAAAATATAACTCAAGAATCAAGACTAATATGTGTCTATTATTAATGTCATTATATGACCCTATATAGAGGCACATAATACAAGACTTTATAGAAACTCAAATTATAAAAGGAAAAGGAAATCAAATCTGATTATGAGTCATATTTTGGAAGTTTTGTTTTCTACAGTAAACTTACTAATATGAACATTCACATTATATTTCATAACAGTTACAATCAATTATAATTTTCATGATTTGATTTTTCTTAGTTTTTAAAAATTTAAATAGGTGATGAAACTTAATAGCGATATAATTTGGATAAAATAATAACTTTTGACTGTCCATTAGATCTTACTATGTAGTGATTATTAAAAAATGAATGAAATAAATATCACGTAATAAATTTAGAGATCTTATAGAGTGTTTGAAGGACAAAACTTCAACACTATTTTAAAATCGTCCTATATTAATAAAATGATCTTACGTTAAGTACTTATGAAACATTTTTCGCCAAATTATCATTGTTTATCTAGTACTTGGATTTGAATTGAAAGAACTCAACAAACAACTCCACTTGTTATTTTTTATTGGTAATCAACTAAGAGAGGGATTATCCTAGTTATGGAAATAAAAGGACTCTTTACTAGATGATTGGTCAGTGGTTCAATTCACAATCCCATTCGCTTTATACATTAAAAAGGAACTTGTGTTATGAATTTATGTGTTGGCAACACAGAATTAAAATAAAAGCGTCACTCAATATGTTTAGAGAATAATATAAAATTAAGGAAAAAGAGAAGATAGAATATAGAAAGAGAAAGTAGAATTGAATAATCAAGACTAATCTCACTCTTATTAATGTCATCATATGACCCTATATATAGGCTCATTATTTAAGAGTTTATGGAAACCCAAAATCTAATAGGGAAAGAAAATCAAATCTGATTGAGAGACATATTTTGAGAGTTCAGTTCTCTTCAGGAAACTGACAAATATGAATATCCACATATTATTTCATAATACTCCCTATTGGATGTTCATAACATAAAGAATATGCCTCGTTAGAACCTTACTAGATAAAAACCCAGTGAAAAAAAAAAAACTCTAGTGAAGGAAAAAGAATACATTATTCTTTATATCATTATTACTCCTCATGATAAGAAAATATTTTGAGATTTCTTAACTGATGCTTTCCAATCAAATGTTGCTATCGGTAAGGTCTTAGTGAATAGATTTCTCAAATAATCAAATGATCAAATTCATTGCACATCAATATCACATCTCTTCTGGAGCTTGTGAGTAAAATTATACTTTATATTTTCTTAGATATATTCCAAACTTTATTATTATTCAACAGTACATTTAGAATTCATTCTTAAATTATATAGATTTATCTCGAATACATTAATAATGATCACATATATTCTCAACCAACATCATGAATTTCTATAAGTTAAAGATGTGGCTGTGATAATCAATAAATGATTATAAATGCATGATTTATGTGGATCATATAGGTAATGCATACCTTGCATATTCATCTAAATAGGAATTGATTTTTCTTAATATTTGAGATAAATTATCTTAAGGAGATATCAATAGGCAAGTTTAATACCAACTCAAAATTGATTGGGTAGAGAAGAACTATAATAGACATTTGCTTACACGCAAACAAGTGTATTTATGCTCTAAATTACAGAGTTATGGTACTTCAAGACCAAAGAGTTCTTCAATATGCTTTAATAGATATAAAGGATCTCCCTATAATAACCCAATGACAATTGATGTGTTATATCCATGTGAAACATCTTCAGGATGTTCAACCAAAATAAAATGTTGACTTTTCAAAATGTTGATCACAATACTTGCTCCTCTAAATTCTTCAGAAAAAATATATTGATCATAAAATTCTTTTCTCTTTTGCGGATTTTATTACCAAAATCAAGAGATCAACAACGCTTCAAGCGTGTATAAAAAATCATATGTCTATAGAATTTATATATTTGTCATGTTGGAACATTTATCCAAATAGGAATATCTATAAGAAGAATGTTATATTGACTAACTCTACAGGAGTCAGACAAACAATCAATATGCAATATTATATAAATATATAATATTTTGAACTTCTAGTTCATTAATACTTGTGCATAGATCAAGATAATGAAAGTCATATATGATATCATCTTTAATTGATGATTTTCTTCCCCCAATATGGAGAACACTATGCCAATCACTAGATTGTACAATGAGAATAATTTTTGATGAAGAAATATATAGCAAGTATAGCCACGTACAAAATTTCTTCATATATGGACATACTCGATCATTCTTTCAATAAAAATTCACTAAAAAAATCTCATTATATTCTACAAGAATAATTATATACTTTAAGCATATCGAGTCCATCAAGGACTTCAAATAGAAGCACTATTATCAGATGATAACAAAGATAAACACATCATAAGTGTTATCATGCACTATTATATCCACCACTAGAAATATATTTCTTTGTTATCAGTACAAGATATTACGAAGAATCA